>JH719975.1:86977-739235 GCA_000231845.2 Tetrahymena malaccensis 436
AAATGCTTCATACGGTACTTCATCTTGTGTCTGTAATGCTGGTTACTATGGAACTGCCAGTTTAACATCCACTACAGGTTGTACTAAATGCCCTGCTGCAGGTACAGGAGTTTCAATTCCTACTACTGCAGGCAATATACCTTCTTGTTGTGCTGCAAACTATTATGGAACTACTTCATGCACTCAATGCCCTAATAACCAAACTGCTGCAGTTAATACTGCTACTGCTTCAACTGGTTGTACTGCTGGTTCCAGTAATGCTTCATAACTAGCATTTGCATTCTTTGCAGTTTTAGCTTTATTAATTTGAAAAAAAAAAATTTTAATTTAAAATTTTTAATGTTTTTTAAATAAATTTATATGTTTAATATGGCGTTGTAATTTGTTTAAAAATATTTTTTAATACTAATTGATATTTTTATTAACATTCACTTAATAATTCAAAAAATAAAAATTAAAAAAAAAATTAATTTCAAATAGATAAATAGCAAATATATAGTAAAAGGGGTCATTCATCCCCAAATAGAAGTCCAAGTATAAACCACTTCCATATATATCCATTAGGATTTTGAAACTAAGTGGAAGAAGGAAATAAAAAATATAACCTGACTCAAGATAATATATATATAATATATGAATCAATTATTAATATAGAAATTTAAAATAAATATTTGTAAAATAAAAAAGAAAGATAAGAGAATGACTTATAAATTAAAAACTTAGATTATTACTTTTAGTAATTTAGATAATTAAATTTTTGAAAATTTTTTAAAAAATAGCAATAATAAATAGCGTAATAACACAAATTGCTTAGTTAAAATTTTCATTCAAAATGTATTAGAGGTTTTTAAGTTAAGATAAAAAAAATACTATTGAGCTAAGCAAATAAAATATAGAATCCCCTAAAACTCTTAGAAATTTAAAATAATAGGGTTTAGAAACTAAGTAGGAAGTAGGAAATAATGAATATAATTTGACTAAAAATTAGGTAAAATATGATTAAACTTATGAAGAAAGTATAATTGTTAAATAAGAGAATTAAATGTAAGAAATTGAAGCCAGAAAAGAGGATACTTTTGTAATAACTCCATCATCAACTGCCATTTCCAAATTATAAGAAACCATTCAATATTTTTCATGACTACATCCTAATAAATAAATCAAAAAAGAAAAAAAATATCAAAACATTTTAAAAAAATGTAATCAATAGTAAACATATCTTAAGCATAAATAATAACCTCTGTTTAACTAATTTAGTAATTTTGATAATTAAAATAATACAAATTATGAAAATCAATAATAAATTAATTTACAATTAGACTTACAAAAATTCTAATTAAATTGTTAAAACTTTAACCAAAATTATAATTAAATCTGCATTTAATAAAATTTAGAGAATCTATAAGATTTAAATTAAAATATTAGTTACTAAAATGAATAAATTTTAGATAATAAAAAAAAAATGTAGATTAATAGATCTGAAATTATATAAAAAGAGGAATCTTTTGCTCTAGCAATTACACTTTTCAAGCATCAAATAATTTTGAATAAAAGCATATCTCTTAAAATGAAATACTATATTCAGACTAAATACCTGGTGATAAATTTTTTTTTATGCAGTAAAATAAAATTTTGTACTAAGATTTTAAATCTATGAAGCTTAAATAAATAGAATTATCTGTTAGAAAAAACCAATTAAACAACATTTAAAATATTATTAGTAATATTAGTAGGAATGTTTATGCAGTACATATTAATGAATTATTATTTGCATTAATTAACTAATAAAATTCACCTACTGAATTGGGGTTCCAAATTTGTATCTATAAACTTTCTCATCCATAACATATATCTAAAGCTATTATTGTTAAAACTACCTTTTAAGCTGATAGTTTTAACTTTATAGGAGTTGAGAGCATATCATCTGCAGGGAAAATACTTTTTATAGGATAATAATCTATTATTTTTTATGATTTGATTACTGAGTAGAGTGAACTTAAAATTTTAGAAATAGAAAAAGGAGAAAACATTGAGATTAAAAGGGTAAAATATATTGACATATCCAAGGCATTCAGTTGTAGTTATGACAAAACAAATGTACTTTTTTATCTTTGAAATCACAAACAACTATAAAGCAACTATGTAAATAAGTTATTAAAATTTAATTTTTATTATGTTAATAAAATTATATAATTACAATAGAAAAAGAAAACAACTTAATTAATTTTGAAGAAATAATAGATTTTTGGTTTTATGAAGATAAAATATTTTTTAGAAATTCAAGAAATATTTATGAAATCATAAAATCTAAATAAAAAAATCATTTAGAGAAAGGTTAATAAAAAATAAAATTGTATCAATTAAAATTAAGAGTAAAGGAAGTTGATTTTATTAGAGGAGATAGTATAAATGGTATATTATATGAATTTAAAGGTGAAGTAAAATTCTTCAGATTCCATGATAAAAGCTTAATACCAGTCTCATCAATCTAGCTATATTAAAAAGAAATCCTCGTATTTGAAATAAATAATCAAATATATAATTGTAAATATTCATGATATGTATAAACTCTTCCAAAATATTTTTTATGAATAATAACCTGAAAAATGTTAAGGAGAGTTATAAAATTAATTTTAATAACTATAAAGATTAGAAGAAAAAAAATGATTTACTTACTTATTTATTTTTTATTAATACCATAAATTAAATAAAATTTTTTAACAGTTAATAAATCACTAAAAAAATAATAAATTATATCTTTAATAAAAAATTTTTTCTAATTAGCTAAAAAAAATACCTAATTAAAGATTTTTTATATTCTTCAAATATTGTTGTTTATGTTGTAAATTTTTTTTATAATTTTTATTGGGATAAAGTTAATATTTCTCTATATATTCTCACTTAACTAAAATGTTTGAAAATCGACCTAAGGTAGAAATTATTTATTTATTTTATTATTAATTTAAATCCTAAAAATGTTAACTAATATTAAGCCATTTTACTTATGTTTGATTTAACAAATTTTTTTTGATTTCTTACATTTTTATGATTAAATTAAAAAATAAATATGTGAAAATTCAAATAAACATTCAAGCTATTTTGTTGAAAGCAAGTAAATTGGTATTCAAATTGCATTTTTAATAAATATTATAAGTGTTTTAAATTTAATTGCTATAATAAATAATTTAAATATTAATTTCTTAATATGCTTTATTAGAGATATTTTTAATTTAGATAAAACATAGATATTACAATATTCATATTTTTAAAAGTATTATATATTTTTTTGAATTTATTTTTTAGAGGAAATGGCGTTAAAGTATAAGAGGCCGGTAGATAGTTTAATTTTTAAAAAAATTGTAGAATATTACTACCTTATCTCTTGATTTTGTGTAATTAAATTCTTTGATATTATTTTTAATTTGAAATAAAATATTTTGTTTGAAATTAATATATTAGTGATAGTGATATTTAAGATGAAGGAGCAAAATAAATTGCAATAGCTTTATAAAAACTTTAGAACATTAGTGATTTAACTCTAAATTTATTAAAATTAATTGAATCTGAAATTAAACCTACTTTTAATAAATTTAAATTATAACTGTTTATTTATTTAAAGTGATAGAAATATATAAGCTGAAGGAGTCAAAAAATGCTATAGCTTTGGAATAATAGTAAAATATTGTTAACTTAGCTCTTAATCTTGAGTAATTTATGTTATAATATTTAAACAACTTTTAATAAATTTAAAATTTAATATTTTATTTTTTTAATTTTAAGTGAGAATGATATTGGAGTTTATGGAGCCTAAATAATTTCTCTTGCTTTATAAAAATTGTAGGCAATCTCTTATTTAAATCTTAATCTTAAGTAATTAATCTTCCTAGTATTTTTATATTAAAATGTAATTATATTTATTTTAGTGAGAATAAAATTGAAGCAGAAGGAGCCAATTATTTTGCTTAAGCTTTAAAGAAATTAGAGAATCTTAAAAATATAACTCTCGATTTTTAGTAATCTATTTTATATAATTTATTTCTTATACTTCGATAATTAGTCGTTTAATATATTTTCTATCTATTTTTACTATGTAGGATTCTAAATGAGGAGTAAAGTTTGGCTTGAGGCAGGCCTTAATTAATGAGAATTAACAGTAATTAAAATTATTGTATGGTTTTAAAAAAACAAATATTTGATTACAAGCAATTTAATAAAACTATTTCTATTGCCTTATTTCTTAATTGATAAATATATCTAGAATGTATATCATATTTGATTTATTAATTTATTTTCTTCCACTTTTGATCTTATTAATTCTTTTCTTTGATTTTAATCAATTAATATCTTCAAGCATTTTAAAATTTGCGGCTATGAATGAGTTTTTGAAGGAAAAAACATATTTTAATAGTCCATTTATTAATTTATAGATTACATATTTTACTCGAACTTCTTAAATTTGTTTGATTTTTTAATTATTTGTTTTTTCTTTTTAGTAGTAAAACAAATTTCTAATAAATTCTCAAATAAAAATACATATCTTTTTTATAGTTCTATTTTTATTTAACAAATGATTTTTTTAACTTACACATGTTAACTAATATTATGCATATAGTTTTACAGAGAGTCTTTTTGAATATTCTTCATTATTTTTTCAATAAAATTAGAATTTTAAAGTTTGTTAACATTAAATCATCAAAGAAATGTATTCTCTTTACTATCTTTTATATAACATATTTTATATTGCTTTTTAAAATGGAAGTTATTAAAGTAAGAAAGCTAAGCATATTATTCGCATCTATCTTTTTATCAATTTATAAAATCGAGCAAGATTGTTTATATTCATACAATAACATCTTATAATGTTTTTTTAAAGAAATTGACCAATATTTTAAATATTTTTGATTAAGTAAAATATTTTTCTTTTATTTAATTAAACTTACATACTTACCACAGTTTTTTTGTAATATATTTTATAAACTTACACATATTATTAACATATTAGATACATAATTAAAAAGCTAAAATTTAGATACTTTTTATGGTGGATTTAGGGAGTTTTAAGGTTATGAGGTAATAATGTAAGATAAAAGATTTATTTCAAATAAGTTGGAGTTTTTATTGTTAGGCAAATACTGAAATCGCTATTATTCTCAATATTCAAAAAATTGTATATCTTCTCTATTTTTGATAACTATCTCCCAGCTTAACATTTTTAATTTTTAGATATAGAATAAATTAATAATTTAGAGGAATAAGTTAATCGATTAATAAAATTTATTAAGTCATCTTTTTGTTTACAATCACTTTTCTATTATCTTGAGTTTTTCTTACTATTTCTACATTTAGCATTGATGAATATAAATTATTTTTTTGATGAAAAGTATACATACTTTCCTTTTAGCCTCTACAATTATATTCTTTAAAACATATATTTTAAGTTCAAATTTATTTTTTTACTAAAGTTTAACAAACCCATTTAAATTTTTAATAAACAAAATTCCTAAATTATATGCCTTTACACCTCAAAAATCAAGCTTATCCCCCTCCACCACCACAAAATCTTTTAGAAAAAATGACAATAAAATTGAAATATCTCTTTTAATTGTATTGTAACAGAACTTAATTATTTCTGGACCACAGTATTGAAACTCAATATTGACACAAATTTAAAGATATTAATATTGAATTTATTATAATCTAATTTTTTGACAAGCTAGTTTCTTTATAAAATGAGCAAGCAATCTAATAGATACTTTTAAACATCAAATTTAGATTAATGTTTTTTTGACCATTTTTTTCTTTTGATGTTTATTGGTTACAATTAATTAATTTAGTTTGTCTAATTTTAGTGCAAGAATAGTTTTCTTATTTAAAAATAAAAAATATTAATATTTTTAGCAAGGTAAATAATGCTTGCAGATCTAGTTTAGATAGTACCTGCTATAATTAATTGATATCTCTAGCATTATAAATAGCAGTATTTTTAAGCCTTTAGATTATAGATAATAAATTAATTCATAAACAAGAATAAACTAAATAAAAAAAAAATAAATGAGATACTTTGCTTTAGCTTTACTTACTTTTGTTGGTATGACTGCTGTCTATGCTTAAGACTCTTAGTTATAGGAATATATTTGGAAAGTTAATAACTGTACAGAAAAACGTAATAGCACATGCGTACAAGATCTAGCTTGTAATGATATGATGTCTGATTTAAGGAGGTGTTTAAATAGATGCTACAAAAAAAACTTGACTAATGATTAAATACCTGGCTGTTATAAATAAAATTGTTACATTTTGGCCAGCAATAGTACAAATGCTAACATTACAAGCTATAATGACATATATTATGGTTGTTTGGGTATGAGCTCTGCTGGAGTTATTTCATTTGCCTTCATTCTATTAATTACAATTTTTTCTGCAATTATTGTATAATATTGATAAAAATAAAAAGAATAATAAATTTATTATATTTTGGTTGTATTAGAAATATATTTTTTATTTGTATTATTACAAAAATAGCTTGAATTCTATATTTTTTAATCTAATTAAGAATATCTTAAATTATTCAAATTTCTAAATTCTTTATAATGCTAATAATTTGACAAATATTTAAGTACCTTATTTGCTTTCTTTCACAATTAAAACACAGTTAAATTAATAGCCATTAAACTATCTATCACTTTTACTGCCGCTTCGTAATTTTTGATTTTTAGTTAAGCTGAAAATTAGCAAGGAATAAGGTAAGAATTTAAATTACTTTAATTTTTACTTCAAGTTTCTAAATATCGCTTTTCTTCATCTGCTCTACTTATAATCTTTACCAATCAATTTCAGATAATTACTTAATTAGCAAAATATTTTGATGGCTAAATATTTATCTTGTAAATGACAATTATTTCTCTTTCAAATATGTTACTTAGCTAAATACTTAAAATGTATGAATTATTAAATATTAAGTAATTCATAGCATGTCAAAAACTTTGTTGAATTTTATTAAATATCTTTTAGATTACAGTTAACCATATAATATTTTGGTAATGAATGTTAATTATTAGAAAATTAAAACAAATAGTTTTCTGATAGCTAGCTTACTAATCATTATAATACAAGAAATCTTTTCAACACTTTTAAAAGTGTTAATACTGTAATTTTAATGGTATTTATTTTACTTTACTTAATATAAAAACAAATAATAAAATTATTATTAGTTTTTATCATATTTTTGAAGCTAATTATAATAAATACTAATTTAAATAAAAAAATATTATAATATGATATGTTAATCTATAAAAAAGGCTTCAAATAATTTGCCTAAAAATTAAATATTAGTCTTTACTAAGGAACAAACTTCACTCTTTCGTATATTAATTAAGGATAAGAAACTAAAATTTCCTTATTTTTGATTTACAGAATCTATTTTAAATATAGTGGAATAGTATGAGCTGAAACCAATTTAATTTTTTGGAAAAAAATTACATCTGAAAATGTTTGGGTACCATAATAACACAATAAACAATATTAAAAAGACAAGTGCATCAGTATATCTAATCTTATATACAAAATTATTTCATCTATTGATTTTGTTTATATTTTGTTAGTTAAACCATTTTAATTGGCAAAATTACATAATTTAAAATTATAGTATGGTGTTAAAAAATACAGATATTTGATTACAAGCATATGAGAATATTATTTCTATTTCTTTATTTCTTAATTGATAAACATATCTTGAACAAATATTAAATTTGAGTTATTAATTTATTTTCTTCCTATTTTGATCTTATTAATTCTATTTTTTGATTTTAATCAATTGATATCTTCAAGCTTTTTAAAATTTGAGGCTATTAGATTTCAAATCAAAAAGCATCTTTTAATAATCCATTTATAAGCTTATGAATTATATATTTTATTCGAACTTCTTAAATTCTGGTTTGATTTTTTTAATTATTGGCAACTATCTTTTAAGTAGTAAAACACATTTCTTAAATAAAGTGCATATCTATTTTATAGTTCTATTTTTAACAAATGATTTTGTTAACTTACAAATATTAGCTAAAATTATGTGGATGATTTTACAGAAAGTCTTTTCGAAATGTCTTCATCATTTTTTCATTAAAATTAAAAATTTTAAATTAGTTAACATTAAATTTGAAATTAAATTATAAGAAATGCATACTCAAAAAGACTTTTTATATAAAATATTTTATATTTCTTTTTAAAATGTAAGCTAGTAGAGTAAGAAGCTTAAGCTATGATGGAAAGGTTATTCTATTGTTTCAATAAAAATTGCTACTATTAAAACGTGACTCAAGATTAAATGCCTAACTGTTACAAAATAAACTGTGCTTCATTAGTCAACAATAATCCAAATTCTAAAATTGCAAATTTAACTGATAAATTTTATGGTTGTTTGAGCTCTGGAGTTATTTAATTTACCTTCATTCTATTAATTACAATTTTTTCTGCAATTATTGTATAATATTGAAAATAATAAAAATAATAATAAATTTATTATATTTTGATTTTATTAGATGTTTTATAAGGTATTTATCTTGTGAAATTATGTCTAATTTCTTTCAATACTTATTAATTTCAGTTTATCTGATTGTTTTAATTTAGATTTTATTAATTAAATGTAATTAAAATAATCATTTAGATATTTTCCATATTGAAAATAATAGCACAAGTAAACAAATACTTTTAATTTGAAATAAGATAATAAATTTATTATGAATAAAATATATTGATTTCATCTATTGACTTCTAATTTCATCATTTTTAAGAGGAACAAATTTAATATTTTTAAAACAAATAAATAAATAGCACAATTTCTTTAAATAATTAGAGTGAAATACCTTTTTAATTTTGGAAAGACATAATTTATTAATTTGAGTTAATAAAAAAAATATTGTAAATATTTAGGAGGTTTTTAATTAAAAATAATTTTTTTTTTTCAGTGAAATTTTATAAAAATATATTATGCAGGGAGTTGATAAAAAACTGAGATAAAATGGGTTCATGTTATTACTATTTATTATATAATATTATATCTGGATACAAATTTGATAAAATAAATTAAATATTTAATTTATAATTATGATTTTTTTAAAATTTGTCTCCAAAATTTAATTTTTTGAAGATTGATATAGTTCTTACTTCAGAAGTATATCATATCAATTCTGAAGCTTAATATTAAAAGTATTGGTAAATAAAATTTGTTAAAATTTTATAAATTATAATTTTATTTTGTCTCTGGAAAAAATTATTATATAACTTCATTAATTATTATATGAAGATTTTTTTAGATGTTATCTATTTTATCTTAATTTTCTCTATTATAAGCAAAAATAATTAATGTAGGGACTTGTTGCTAGTAATATATCATATTAAGCTAGTGGTAGTTGCAGTACTTGCCCAACTCTACCAATTGGTTCATTTGGAAACCTAATGTAGATGATTCAGTGTAAATTTTCTTAATTATGCTGTCTAACTTTTAACAAGATTAACTGATGATTTCTGTAGCAATTACCATACTCCAGGTTTTGTAGGTAACTTGCAGCTGGAATTTAAACTTCATGCACAAAAATAGTAAAGGTTGGAGCTAAAGCTTCTTGCTAATCATCTGGTAGTTGTAGTAGTTGTGATACACTACTAGATTTACTTGGAATCTTTATGTATTTAGAACTATATTTATTGTCTAAAATTACTATTCTCTAACTTATCCAACATAAGTTTTAAATGGTGGACTTTCTAGTTCATGCCCTCCTTAAGGAGATGTAGTAGTACTGTATATTATGCTAGCACTGTATCAAACTAATATGTCAACAGTGGTGTAACTTGCTAATGTAAAACAATCTCAACTAATTCCACTTGCTCTGCTTGTAATGGTACATCTTTTGGTGCATTATAATATGCTAACTCTGATTAAACTTAATGTATTGCCAGTCTACCCTCAGAAAGCGGTAGTAGTATTTCATCTTAAGTTCTTGATGGGTCAGCAAAAATATTAGCTTTGTTATTAATATAAGAATTATAAAAAAGCTTGAAGCAAACATTTTTAATAATATTTGATTTTTTTTGATAATTAACTTTGGGATTGTTTGTGTTTATATAATGTGAATAATTTATGCATAAATTACCGTTATGAATCAAAATCAAAAGATATAGTTTTTCCTTTAAATTAAAAAATAACGAAAATTCAAAAATAATATGCAATTAAAATAATATGGGTTTACAAAAGAGAAGACCCCTAAAACAATATTTTTTCAAACATTAATTAAGTTACTCATTTTTTTATTTTACTTAGGGAAAGCTTTATTAAATTAGAAAAAGAAAAATGCTCCCTTTTTACCAATTATATTATTGTTTGAATTTATGATTTAACTATCATCTCCTTCCTCTACATGCTTAACTTACAATATTAAAATTTGTTTAGACAAAAAAATTTTTTGTGTGAACTATGAATTTATTTTTGATATCTCCAAAATCTATTTACAACTTTAGTAAAGAGCAACAATCTAATCTGGTTATATTAGCAAAATATTTTATAGTATCATTATATGCTAAACTAAATGTATCAGTTAAAATACAATTGATGTTCCATTCATATACTTTAGCACAAGCAGTTGCTGATGTATTATTAATTAAATTAATTTTTATATAACAAAATCTTTGCTTAGTATTAGAAGAAAAGATAAAATTAAAAAGCAAACAGGTTTATACAGTATTTTGTATTTTTATTGGGTTAGTCTCCAGTTTAATGTTATTCATATTATAGGAAGTAAATAGGTGAAATAGCAGCTATGCTAAAAAACTAAGTTTATCATAGAAATATCTTTCAAAAAACTTGAAAAATATCATCCTCATATCAAATAAATTACTGTGTGAGTTTTGAAAAGAACCAAAACAATAATTTAAAAAATAATTACAATAAACAATATTTAATTTAAGAAAAAGTCTGACTAATTTAATCTTACTGAGTAGTTAATTTTTAAAAAAGATAAAGAAATTAGATTAATTAGAAAGATGTCTTCATTTAATAGTATAAATATATAAAGGATAGCTAAAATGTATTAGAATTATTTTACTAATAGAAATTTAAGCTAAACAGTTTTCTTTAAATTTTAAAATAAAGGCTAAGGATTATTTATTTGACAAAAATTATATCAAATCACTTTAAAATTATTAAAGAAACATCTATTTTTACTATAAAAAACTAAAATAATGTGATCATTTTCTTATCTAACTAATTGTATTCCAAATAGAATTCTTCTAAAATAAACTTGAGATATTATAAAATTTTATTACAGAAATAAAAAATAACATGAGCAATATTAGCTGGGTATCTCTTTATATTTTATTTATTTGTGGATTTACAAAGAAAGCTAAATTAGTTTTTTTAAAGGTAAATATATATTCTTTAAGATTTAAAAATTAAATATTTATTTACAAAAATGCGGAGAAACCATTTTAAAATATATTTTGGGTTATGTTGTAAGACAATAGAGAGCCAATTTTTATATATAATAGACAAAGTATTAAATAATTTATTTTTTATTGAGAAGTAAGAAAGCATTTATTTTTTAAAATTATCAGATAATCATTACATGAAATTTTACTGTTTAATAAATCTGGTTGAATTTTAATTTATTTTTCTTTAGAGAAGTGTAAATTATCTAAAAGATTGTGTAAAAACTTAAATTAAAATAATACAAATTTAATTTTTGTGTTGTTTTTATCTTAACGGGTATAGCAGAAAATATGTCTCTTCTCAATTTAAAAATGTATATATCCTAAGTTTTATCCCTTTTAGCAGAATATTTTTTAAATAAATGTTATAAGTATTTTGGTTATTATCAAAAATATTCTAAGAAATTAATGAACTAGAAAAAGATATTCATTCTACTTTCTTGAGAGATTTATCTTAAAAATAAGAGTTCAGTTTAAAACCTTTCTACAATAAGTAGGACTCTGAACGATTAGGTAAAAAGTCTCATGTTTGACAAATATGAACATAGATGATTTACATTTTTAAGCAATATAATAATTTGTTTATCATTTTTTTCAACTAGAATATATAGTAGAATTGTGTATCTCACCCATGTAAAACTAATGTTTTTTTTACACTTTCCTCCCCAAAAAATAAATTTACTTAGGGGGAGCTTTATAAAACAGAGAAAAAAGATGCTCTGTATCTACCAGTAATACTATATTTAAATATTATTTTTTGAATGTCTGATTTAACTATCAACTCCTTCCTCTACATACTTAACTTACAATATTAAATTATTAAATTAGGTTAGACAAAATAAAACTTGATTGAATTATTAATTTATTAAAAAGTCTAATTTTTAATGTAAAGTAAATTAGTTAATTTATGGCATCTTCAAAATCTATTTGCGACTTTAGTAAGATGCAACACAAAAACAAATCCTGATATATCAGAAAAATATTTTATAGTACCATTCCATGCTAAGCAAAAGCATTACTTAAAACAGAATTAGCTGTGCAAGTCATAGGCTTTAATACAAGAAATTGCTGCAGTATTATTCTTTGAATTAGTGCTTCTATAACGAAATCCTTGCTTGGTATTAGAAGAAAAAAGATAAAATAAAAGACTTCCATTTATTTATACAGAATTATGTATTTTTATTGGATTAGCCTCTAGTTTAGTATTATTCATATTATATAGAATTAAATAAGTGAAAATGCAGCTATGCTAAAATGACTAATCTATAATACAAATACAATTCAAAAGATTTGAAAAATATCATCCTCACATAAAATAATTGACTTAGTGAGTTTTGTAAAGAGATAATGTTTTTTGTCTTACTATTCAAAAAAACAAATTTCGTTCTATTAACTCTCTCTTAATCAAGTAACAGTAAAATAAGTAAACAGAAACCAAAACAATAATTTAAAAAATAATACATTCATTTAAGAAAAAGTCTAAATTATTTAAACTAAAATATTTTCTTTAAATTTCAAAATGATAACTAAATAATTATTTTTCTGCCAATAATTAAATCAAATCACATTAAAAATAAAAAAACAAACATCTATTTTTACAATAAAATATTAAAACATTCTGTTTATTTTTTATCTAACTAATTTTATTCCAAATAGATTGTTTCTAAAATTAATTAAAGTTATTAAAAAACTAGATTACAGAAATAAAATAAAACCTTGAGTAATAAAAGCGCTTTATTCCTCTTAACATTTATTATTTATTTTGTGGATTTCCAAAAAAATGTGCCAGTTTTTCTAAAGGTATATAAATATTCTCTAAGATTTCAAAATGAAATATTTATTTAGACAATATAGAAAAATAATTTTAAAATGTATCGTGGGTTATTTTGTAAAAAATAGATAGGTGATTTTTGAATATAAAGGTGAGAGAAAATATTAAATAATTTAAGTTTTATAGTGAAGTAGGAATGTAATTTTTTATTAAAGTAATCTGAATTAATATAACAATTGCATGAAATTTTACTTATCAATATATCTGGTTGTTTTTAATTTCTTTTCTATTACAGGAGTGTAATTTATTAAAGCATTAGGTAAAAACTTAAATTGAAAGAAGAAAAATTTAATTTTTGTGTTGGTTTTTATTTTAAAACAAAGTAAGTATCTATTTAGGTATAGCAGAAAGGATCTTAGTTTCTTCACATTATAAAAATGTGTTTATACTAACTTATAACCCTTTTAACATGATTTTATCTGTTTCTATAAATGTTATAAAGATTCTGGTTATTATTTAAAATATTTTAAGAAATTATTTAACTATAATAAGACAGTCTACTTTCTAAAGAGAACATAGTTCTCTTGAAATTAAGAGTTCAGATTTAAAATTTTCTACAATAAGTTGGACTCTGTACAATTAGGAAAAAAGTCTTATGTTTGAAAAATATGAGCACTGATGAGTTACATTCATTTTTAAGCAATTTAATAATTTGTCATTATTTCAAATACAATAAATAGTAAAATGTAGTGTCTCACCCAAGTAAGATTAACTTTCCTCTAACTCTATCTACCAGGTTAATATCTGAAAATGACCAAAATTTGTATAAAAAAATGAACTGAGTTCACATTCTTAAAATACATTTATTAGTATTTTTATTATATTGAATAAATATTAAATAATATTTATATATTTTTTTTCTAAATTATAACTATTTATGATAAATGAAGACTACATTTTGAAAAATTAATGTTTATTTTATAATCAGAAACAAAAAATTTAAATCAATAATTGTCATTTGATATTATTAATTTACCTTTAAATGGTATAGAAGTTACTACTATATTTGATAATTAATATTAAATTAAATTAATTAATTAACTAACAAAAAAATAATAAAAATGAAAAAATAGATAACTATTATATTAATAATACTTTCCATATTATCTAATGCTTTTGCAGCTGCTCCTGGTAATAGTGTACCATGCTCTACTAACGGAACTGACTGTACTGGATGTGGTGTTGGTGCAACTAGTGTAAGTAATGCATAAGCCTTATTTACTTATGATTCAGGCAACAGCTGTAAAGTAATAAATTGTAATCTAAGTGTTGACCAAGCAAATCTTAATGGTTGGGTTTGCAGTTCTTGTAACGGTGTCCCTACCAGTTCTTTAGGTTCAGGAGATGCTTATTTTGCTACTACTCATAGCTGCTTACCATCAACTAATTGCATGGGAGCGAACTTTGTTAATTCTGTTAAATTGTGTACTGCTAAGGTCAATGGTGCTAGCGTATCATGCTCTTCTAACGGAACTGACTGCACTGGATGCGGCGTTGGTGCTACAAATGTTAATGGTGCATAAGGTTTATTTGATTATGTTTCAGGAAACATGTGCCAAGTACAAAACTGTGCTGCCACTATTAATGCAGCAAATCTTAATGGCTGGGTTTGTAATTCTTGTAACAGTATCTCTGGCTCTGTTGTACCTACAGGAGATGCTTATTCAGCTGCAACTAGTACTTGCTCAGTAGCAGCTTCTTGCGCTGCTCCAGCAACTGTAAACTCTAATAAAATATGCACTACCCCTCCAGCTGTTGCTGGTAATAGTGTTGCATGTTCTAGCAATGGAACTGATTGCAAAGGATGTGGAACCACTACTACTATTTAAGGATTATTTACTTATGTATCAGGTTCAAACTGCAAGGTTATCGATTGCTCATCAGCCACGACTTCTGCTAACTTGAATGGGTGGGTATGCAATTCTTGCAATGGATAGACTGGTTCAATTGTACCTGCTGGTCCATAATACAATGGCTCGACCTGTGCTGCTTCTTGCTCTCCTGGCCAAACAGCTGCTGCCTCAAACTCATTTATTTGTACTGCTTAATCATCAACAAACATTATTAAATTTGCATTCCCATTCTTATTCGCTATTATTGGATTATTGATCTGATGATGAAATTACTAATTTCTGTTTATATTCATTTTGTATTTTTTAATAAATTTATATGTTCTTTATTGAGTGTTGTAGTTTATTAATAAAATTCAAAGCACTTTTGTTTTTTATGACTGAATATAGCCAAATACCTATGAAAAATTTAATCATTTGATTTACTATTATCCTAATGGCTTAAAATTTTATCATTAATAATAATTTATGGAGTATAAAAAAACTTCGCTTTTTATTAAATTAATTTCTAATTAATAATATTTTTTTTACTTAGGGAGAGCTTTTTAAAATGGAAAAAAAATGCTCCCCTGCTATCTTTAAATATTAGTTTTTGATTTCTGATATAACTACCACTTCCTTACCTACTTACAATATTAAAATTAGGTTAGACAAAAAAATTTGAATGAACTATGAAATTAATTAAAACTCATATGCTTTAATACTAGAAGTTGCTGAAGTATTATTAATTAAATTAATGCTTTAACTAAATCCATACTTAGCATTGGAAGAAAAGATAAAGTCAAAAAAAAATTAAATTAATAGGAAATTTAGCATTTTTATTCAGTTAGTCTGATCTAGTATCATATTATTGATATTATAAATTTATAGAAAAATATGAGTGCAACAGTAGATATGCTAAAAAGACTTAAGCTATCCTAGAAATTGCTTTCAAAAGATTTGATAAATATCATCCTAATATCTAATAATTTACTGAGTGATTTTTGAAAAGAGATAATGTTTTTACTCTTAAAATTTAAAAAAAAGAAATTTCCTAGTATTAATTCATCAATAAATCATATAACAATAAAAATGTAAACAAAAAACCAAAATAATAATTTAATAAATAATTAAAAAAAAACAATAAATTTATTTTTTTTAAAAAATCTTACATATTTAATCTTACTGATTAGTTAATATTTAAAAAAAATAAGGAGATTAGATTTGTAAATATAACGAATAAATTAGTATAAATATTAAACAATTTATTTTTAATAGTGAAAATCCTCACTACTATTTTAATGTTTCAATTTATTTCTTATATTGGAGTTCTATATTTGTAATAAGTTAATATTTTTATTAGTATCTCTTGAATTTAGAAATATTTCTACAAATCTATCTCTATTTTGAATAATATTAATTTTTATAAGCAATATCATCATCTTATTCACTTATTTTTTTGTATATTCACTTATTTTTGCACAAAAACAAAGATAAGATAATTTATTCTATTAAACTAAAAACTGAAAATAAAAGAGATGGTTTTTAATGGAAGTTTTATCCATTATCGTCAATTACTAGCTTTGATTAAAGCTTAATTCATCTGATTTAGCTAAAATTCTAAGATTCTTAGTAAATATGAGCTAAAAAAATAAAATTTATGAAATTAAAAGAAATGAAGTTTTATCGTTTTTCCTGTATGTTATACACTCAATAATAACATTTATGAGTGTTTAAACAGCTTCAATTTCTCTCTTCAGTATGTGCCTACCATAGTAGATACGTCAAAGTAAATATTTGAGTTTATAATTTTTTTTAAGTCTTCAAATTCCTTCTAGATTATGAATTAACTTAAGAAGCTTTATTCTAGCAATTTAATTGTTTTAAAACAAAAATATGGGGCAAAATTTTGATGATCTTCGAACACTTACGTCAATATTTTTCCAGCATCATAAAATTGCTTTTTTTATTTATTAGTTTTATTGTTAAACTTTAAAGATTATCCAAAGGTATATTTTATTATTCACCTCTCTTCATTAACTAGTAAAATTAAAATATGGAAATTAGCTGATTACATCACATTTAGACTGTTCTTTAAATTCATTGGTATCTTTAATAAATTGATTATTTTGATTTTTTAAAGGATTTAATATTGTGAATCTTCTTAAGCAGATATGTTTTTTTCTACTAACATTTAATCCGTTTAGATTTAGAAATGATTAGTGTAATTTATATATTTTCGTGATCAATGTTTTGTATACTTTTTTGATTAATGCTATTCAAAAATCTAGTCGTTTGGATATGACTAGATTAATGAATGGCCTTAATTTATAAATATTTGAAATTAATTGATTTTTTATCTTAGCTAAGTAGAAATAAGAAATATTCAAAAAGTAAATTAATTATATTAAATAAATATACTTAATATAAAACTATACAACTGACCGAGAGGGGATAAATTATTTTATTTAAGAAGCGACTTGAGCTTTTTTAAATTATGCAGAAAAATGATAAAAAACTGAGATAAAATGGGTAAACATTATTATTATCTATTATATAATATTATATCTAATACAAATTTGATAAAATAAATTAAATATTTAATTTATAAAAATTATTTTTTTTTTATTTTTCCAAAATTTAATTATTTGAAAAATGATATAGTTCTTATTTTAGACTTAAAATAATTTATGTAATATCATTTCTTGAGTTTAGTATTAAAAGTGTTGGATATTAAAATTTATTAAAATTTTTATAAACAATCATTTTATTTAGTCTCCAAAAAATTTTTTGATATAACTTAATTAATTATTATCTGATGATTTTTTTAGAAGTTATCTACTTTATCAAAATATATTATGTCAACAGTGGCGTAACTTGCTAATGTAAAACAACCTTAACTTATTCAACTTGCTTGCTTTTAATGGTACTTATTCTGGTGCATTATAATATGCTAGCTCAGATAAAACTTAATGCTTTGCCACTATATCCTCAGATAGCGCTAGTAGTAATTCATCTTAAGTTCTTGTTAGATCAGCTTTAATATTAGCTTCGTTATTGATAAAAGACTTTTAAAAAAGAAAGCAAATATTGGGGATAGTTCTTCATGGCATTTAGTCAACTTTGTGCTGCGAAACTAGATGCTCTAAATTAAAAACGTGCACGGCAAAGCTGTCTTTCTATACCAGTTGTGAGAATCATCCGGACCAACAAAAATCTGAAGTTGGATATTATTAATAACATTTGATTTTTTGATAATTAACTTTGGGGTTATTTGTGTTTATATAATGCGAATAATTTATGTGTATTTTACTTTTATGAATCAAAATTAAAAGATATAGTTTTTCCTTTATATTACAAACTAATAGATATTCAAAAATAATATGCAATTAAATAATATGGGTTTATAAAAGAGATGACCCCTGAAACAATATTTTTTTAAAAATGAATTAATTTGCTTACAAATTATACTTGTTTTTACTTAGGGGGAGCTTTATAAAATAGAAAAAGAAAAATGCTCCCTTTTTACCATTAATATTATTTTTTGAATTTCTGATTTAACTATTATCTCCTTCCTTACATACTTAACTTACAATATTAAAATTAGGTTAGACAAAATAAATTTGCCTGAAATACCAATTTATTTATGACATCTCCTAAATATATTTACAACTTTAGTAAGGAGCAGCAATCTAATCCTGCTATGTTAGCAAAATATTTGATAGTATAATTAGGTGCTAAACTTAAAGAATCAGTTAAAATATAATTAGCTGTTCCAGTCATACACTTTAGCACAGTTAGTTGCTGCAGTATTATTAATTAAGTTAATGTTTATATAACGAAATCCTTACTTGGTTTTAGAAGAAAAGATAAAATAAAAAAAACAAGTAAATTTATATAGTTTTTATTGGATTACTATATTATAGGAAGTAAATAGGTGAAATAGCAGCTATGACAAAAAGACTAAATATATCATAAAAATATCTTTCAAAAAATTTAAAAAATATCATCTTCATATCAAATAAATGACAGGGTATGCTTTGAAAAGAGATAATCTTTTTCACTTACTATTCGAAAAAATAAATTTCGCACTATTAACTCCCTCTTAATCAAATAACATTTAAAAAATAATTGCAAATAATATCAAATAACTTTAAAATTATTAAACAAATATTTATTTTTACAAAAATAACTAAAGTGTTGTGATTAATTTTATCTAACTAATTTAATTCCAGAATCTTTCTAAAATAAACTTAGTTATTAAAAGATTTGATTACTGGAGTAAAGAAATCACTTGAATAATATTAGCGGTGTACCTCTATATATTTATTTAATTTGTGGATTTCAAAGAAAGCTGGGCTAGCTTTTGTTAAGGTAAATATATAATCTCCAAGATTTCAAAATTAAATATTTAGTCATAAAAATGTAGAAAAACCATTTTAAAATATATTTTTGGTTATTTTTTAAATCAATAAACATCCAAATTATAGATAGATATATTAGAGAAAATATTAAACAATTTATCATTTATGGTGAAGTAGGAAAGTAATTATTTTTTTATATGGATTAAGATAATTATTACATGGAATTTTACTGTTTAATAAATCTAGTTATTTTTAATTTTTTTTTATATTTGAGATGTGTAAACTATTAAAAAATTTTGTAAAAACTTAAATCAAAATAATGCAAGTTTAATTTTTGTGTTGTTTTTTATTTTTAAAGGTACAACAGAAAGTATGTTTCTACTCAGTTTAAAAATGTATATATCATAAGTTATATCCCTTTTAACATAATTTTGTTTAAATGAATGTTATAAATATTATGGTTATTATTTAAAATATTCTAAGAAATTAACAAACAGAAAAAGATATTCTACATTCTTAAGAGACTTCACTTTGAAAATAAGAGTTAAGATTAAAACTTTTCTACAATAAGTGGGATTCCGTTCGATTAGGTATAAAATCTCTTGTTTGACAAATATGGACATAGATGTGTTACATTTTTAAACAATTTAATTATTTGCTTATTATTTATAATAATAGAATATATAGTAAAATGGAGTATATCACCCATAAGATTAATGTTTTTTTTTACACTTTCCCCCTAACATTTAAATTTATTTAGGGGGAGCTTTTTAAAACAGAGAAAAAATATGCTCTGTATTTACCAGTAATACTATTTTTAAATAATATTTATTGAATATCTGATTTAACTATCATCTTCTTCCTCTACATACTTAACTTACAATATTAAATTATTAAATTAGGTTAGATAAAATAAAACTTGATTCAATTATTAATTTATTAAAAAACCTAATTTTTAATGTAAAGTAAATTAGTTAATTTAAGGCATCTTCAAAATCTATTTACGACTTTAGTAATTAGTATGATGCAACACAAAATCAAATCCTCATATATCAGAAAAATATTTTATAGTACTATTCCATGCTAAACAAAAGCATTGATTAAAACAGAATTAGCTGTGCAAGTCATAGGCTTTAATACAAGAAATTGCTGCAGTATTATTCATTGAATTAGTGCTTCTATAACGAAATCCTTGCTTGATATTAGAAGAAAAAAAGTAAAATAAAAGACTTACATTTATTGATACAGAATTATGTATTTTTATTGGCTTGGCCTCCAGTTTAGTATTTTTTATATTATATAGAAGTAAATAGGTGAAAAAGCAGCTATGCTAAAAAGACTAATCTATCATACAAATATCTTTCAAAAGATTTGAAAAGTATCATCCTCACATCAAATAATTGACTTAGTGAGTTTTGAAAAGAGATAATGTTTTTTGTCTTACTATTCAAAAAAACAAATTTAGTTCTATTAACTCTAACTTAATCAATTGTTTCTAAAATTAATTAAAGTTATTAAAAAACTAGATTACAGAAATAAAGTAAAACCTTGAGCAATAAAAGCGCTTTATTCCTCTTTACATTTTTTATTTAATTTGTGGATTTCCAAAAAAATATGTCAGTTTTTTTAAAGGTATATAAATATTCTCTAAGATTTCAAAATGAAATATTTATTTAGACAATATAGAAAAATCATTTTAAAATGTATTGTGGGTTATTTTGGAAAAAAAAGACAGGTGATTTTTGAATATAAAGGCGAGAGAAAATATTAAATAATTTACGTTTTATAGTGAAGTAGGAATGTAATTTTTTATTAAAGTAATCTGAATTAATATAACAATTGAATTAAATTTTACTAATCAATAAATCTGGTTGTTTTTTAATTTCTTTTCTATTACAGAAGAATTTAGGTATAGCAGAAAGGATCTTTGTTTCTTTACAGTTTAAAAATGTATTTATACTAACTTATAACCCTTTTAACATGATTTTGTCTGTTTCTATAAATGTTATAAAGATTCTGGTTATTATTTAAAATATTTTAAGAAATTATTTAACTATAATAAGACAGTCTACTTTCTAAAGAGAACATAGTTCTCTTGAAATTAAGAGTTCAGATTTAAAATTTTCTACAATAAGTTGGACTCTGTACAATTAGGTAAAAAGTCTTATGTTTGATAAATATGAGCACTGATGAATTATTTTCATTTTTAAGCTATTTAATAATTTGTCATTATTTCAAATACAATAGATAGTAAAATGTAGTGTCTCACCCAGGTAAGATTAACGTTATTTTTATACTTTACTCTAACTCAATAATATTAATAATTAAGAAAATCTGTCTCTTTTTTCCTTTCGTTCTAAAATTTCCTTCTTTATATATATTTATTAAAAGCTAAGCGGGATTATAAGAAATTATTAATTTTTTGAAACAATAAAATATCAAAAAAGTAAAATTTAAATTACTAATTCATAAAGAAAGGAATGAATAAATAATTTGCTATCTTAGTTCTCCTTGCGCTTGTAGGATATATAAATGCATGTACTCCTAATGTAAATAGCTGTACTACTTGCAATGGTAATACCTGTAGTGCTTGTGTTAATGGCTTTGGTCTTGATGATAATGGTGGCTGTTCGCCTGCACTTCCTAATTGTAAAATAATTAATTATGTATCTTCTACCTAGTGCAAAGTATGCAATACTGGTTATGGTATTAAATCTACTGATAAGAGTTGCGTTTAATGTACTGTATCTAGCGG
Source organism: Tetrahymena malaccensis 436 (assembly GCA_000231845.2). Lineage (NCBI taxonomy): Eukaryota > Ciliophora > Oligohymenophorea > Hymenostomatida > Tetrahymenidae > Tetrahymena > Tetrahymena malaccensis. The sequence continues at coordinate 109,229 of JH719975.1, forward strand.
TTGCGCTAGTTGCAGTGGTGATACTCCTGCTGCATGTCTTACATGTCCTGCTGGTAATGATCTTGATGAGAACAATCTCTGCAAGACTTCTATTCCTAATTGTACTACTATTAGTGGAACAAACAGTACCAAATGCAAGACTTGTGCTAATTCTTATATGATTGATTCAAATGGTCTCTGCTAGCCTAGCATTACTAATTGCTAGATTATCGATGGATCAGCCACTTCCAAGTGCAAGACTTGTGCTTCTAATTTTATGTTTGATACAAATGGTCTCTGCTAGGCTAAAATTGATAATTGCTAGGTTATTGACGGATCAGCCACTACCAAGTGCAAAACTTGCAATACTGGTTATGGCCTTAAGGCTGATGGTACCTGCCCCTAATGCACTCAAAGCAATTGCAGTAGTTGCACTGGTGATGCTCCTGGTACTTGCGTTACATGTAATTCTGGTTATGGTGTCAAGTCTGCTGACGGTTCATGCGTTTAATGCACTGTTGCTAGTGGTTGTGCATCTTGTAATGGTGCTTCTCCCGCTGTTTGCCTTACTTGCCCCAACAATTTTGGTCTTGATGCTAATAATGCCTGCAAGACTGCTATTCCTAATTGCACTACTATTGATGGAACAACCAGTACCAAGTGCTAGACTTGTGCTAATAATTATACCCTTGATACAAATAGTCTCTGCTAGGCTAGCATTAGTAATTGCTAAGTTATTGATGGATCCGCTACTATCAAGTGCAAAACATGCAAAGCTGCTTATGGTCTTAATGCTGCTGATGGTAGTTGCGTTTAATGTACTGTTGCTAGCAATTGTGCTACTTGTGATGGTGCTGCTCCATATGCTTGCCTTACTTGTGCCTCAGGAAATCCTGATGCTACTAGTAAAAAGTGTGCAAGTTCTTCAACATACTCTTTTATTTTAATAGCTTCCTTGTTATTATCCATTTCTGCTCTTCTTTTATGAAAAAAATCTAAGAGATGAATGTCTATGTTAGAAATATATCAAATAGTATATGTTTTGTATGCGGTTTTAACTCAAGTAAATTTAATATTTGGAAAACACACAATTTTATGAAATCAACATTCGAAAAAAAGTTTTTAAACATTAGCCAATATCTTTTTTAGCAACAAAATTAATTCCAAAAATTAATAATATTTTTTTATTTAGAAAATTCAGAATTTATTTTACTTTAAATATAAGGTGTAATAAGTTAAATTTTTTACAATGAAATGATTTATTAGAAAGTTTAAAATTAAAGAATTCAGGATTTTTATTTATTCATAATTTACTAATTAACATAAAACAAAAATACTTATTTATCAAAATTAAATAATTTGAAAAACAAAATACTGGAACTAGCTACATTTAAAAAATATATATTTAATAAGGAATTAATGAACGCTCTTTATATACCTAGTATGCGCAGTTCTTCTTGAGTTTATATGGTGGTAGATGGATGAGAAATTTTACAAAATTTTTTATTGGGAGAGAGTTAATATTTCTCTATATATTTCAAATATACAAAAATAAACATCCAATTTAATAAATTTTTTTTATTTTAAAAATTATCTAGTTTCTTTTAAAATTGTATTACTCTTTAATCAAAATAATATTAAAGTATTCACTCTATCTATATCTTAATCAAATGATTTATTTAAAATATAAAATTAAATAAATTAATGTACAGATAATATATAATTTGGCTATTCATTAAAATATTTATTTCAAAATTGATGTAGCTAAAATAAAATCTAACATTAGAAATAAATCAAATTTCTTAATAAAAAATAGAAACATATTTATCTTTTTAAACTAAATTGCTAAATTCTGATTATATCCTGTTTAGCTAAAAATATTAATAAATTATTTATTCATATTTGAATCATTTTTGTCTTAATAAAATATTGAATCTTTTTATCTTGCTTACTAAATAATTTTACTTTATATAGTTTCAAATAATCGAACACTTTACTCCTTCCTATTTACATACAAGATTTGATCAAACTTCTACGATTGATAGTAGATGATAATTCTTAATGTGGAATAGTAGTAGCTTTTAGTTCTTCTCATAAAAATTTTTGTAGATTTATCTGTTAAAATCATTTAAAGCATAAATATCAATCTCATTCTTTTTGCAAAACTTTTCCAACTAGTTAATTGTAATTTCTTCTATGTGATGTTGTTTCATGGGAGTATCAATTAAATTTATCATAAGATCAAATGTAATTTTGCTTTCAAAAACTACTTCTAACACCTATTAATAATTATCAATGATGGATCTGTTGGAGTCTAAATTAAAAAAAAAATATTTGTATTATATGTAATTTTCTATTAGTATTAGAGTAAAAGAGCTGCTAACTAATTATTTTAAATGTCTTCCTTTTATCACAAAAAATGTTTAGTATTCATATATTTATTTTTATACACTAAATTTAATATTAATAAGTGAATAGTAAATAGTGATTGATTTTGCCTGTTAATATTTATTTAATAATAAATTTTATTTTTTTATTAATATTTTAAAGAAATTTTTGATTTTAAATTGGTGCTATTTAAACACTAAACTCTTAATAATTGAATGCAATTAAAAATTTATATGTTTGAAATTAAGGCTTATAAATCTTCAAAATCAAGTCTCTTTCTTCAGCTCCTCTTTCTTTACTTATTTTCCCTTTTATATAAGTCGATAAGTATTCATTCGGGATTAGCTACGGATTAGATTTTGGTGTCTTAATACAAGGAAATTTATCAAAGAATTTCTTTTAATCAGAAAATTAAAGGGGGAGATAATTTTTAAGTATTAAAAATAAAAAAATTTTTTAATAAAAGCTTTTAGGGAAATCCCTTAAATTTGCTAAAAAGAAGTACATTTTTTTTTTCTTGACTAAAAAAACCTCTTTAGTATATTCTCTAATTAAATAAATATTATTCAAGAGTTAAATAAATAAAAATGTTAAAAATTCAAAAATTATATTTATTTTTACTAAAGGGGAGCTTTTAAAATAGAAAAAGAAAAAAGCTTCGTTTTTACCAATAATATTATATTTTGAATTTCTGATTTAACTATCATCTCATTCCTCTACATATATAACTTAAACTATTAAAATATTAAATTAGGTTAGACAAAAAAAATTTGCCAGAACTACTTATTTATTTATGACATCTCAAAAATATATTTACAACTTTAGTAAGTAGAAACAATCTAATCCTGTTATATTAGTAAAACAGTTTATAGTGCCATTATGCTATACTAAAGTATCAGTTAAAATTTAATTAGCTGCTCCATTCTTTCAAAAGATTTGAAAAATATCATCCTCATATCAAATAAACGACTGGGTGAGTTTTGAAAAGAGATAATCTTTTTTCTCTAAGTATTCGAAAAAACGAATTCGCACCATAACTCCCTCTTAATCAAGTAATGGAAAATAAGAAAACAAAAACCAAAACAATAATTTAAAAAACCATTTCAAAAAACAATACATTTTCTTAAGAAAAAAATCTGACTTATTTAATCTTGCTGACTAGCTAATTTTTAAATAAATAAAGAAATTAGATTAGTTGAAATATGCCTTTAGTTAATTGTATAATTATATCAAATCACTTCATAATTATAAAAAAAATATCTCTTTTTACAAAAGTAAGTTAATGTATTGTGATTATTTTTTATCTAACTAATTTTATTCCATAATCTTTCTAAAATAAACAATAGTTATTAAAAAATATGATTACTGATATAAACAAATTCTTTGAGCAATATTAGCTGTGTATCTCTTTATATTTATTTTATTTGTAGATTTCCAAATAAATCTAGGTTAGTTTTTTAAAGGTAAATATATATATCTTTTATGGTAAAGTAGGAAAGAAATTATTTTTATAAATTATCTGGATTAAAATAATTATTAGATAGAATTTTACTGCTTAATAAATCTGGTTTTCTTTAATTTTTTTTCTATTAGAGAAGTGTAAATTATTAAAAAGTTATGTAAAAACTTAAATTAAAATAATGCAAATTTAGCTTTTGTGTTGTTTTTTATCTTAAAAGGTATACTACAAAAGTATGTTTCTTATCATGTATGTATGCTAAGTTAACATAATTTTGTTTTAACAAATGTTATAAATATTCTAGTTATTATTTAAAATATTCTAAGAAATAAAGAACTAGAAAAAGATATTCTACTTTCTTAAGAGGCTTCTCTTGAAAATAAGAGTTAAGATTAAAAACTTTCTACAATAAGTGGGATTCTATTCAATTAGGTATAAAATCTCATGTTTGACAAATATTGACATAGATGATTTACATTTTTAAACAATTTAATAATTTGTTTATCATTTTTTTCAAATAGAATATATAGTAAAATGGGGTATATCATCCAGGTAAGATTAAAGTTTTTTTTACACTTTTCCCCTAACCCTCATTTATTAATATTTTAAAGAAATTTTTTATTTTTAATTGGAGTGGTATAAACATTAAACTCATAATATTACAGGGGTAACTTTAAGTACTTAAATGGATGCAATTAAAATTTATATGTGTGATCTTAAGGTCTATAAAAGCCAATAAATATAACCTTTTAAGTAAAAATTAAAAAAAAGAAGCGCATTTTTTTCTTTCTGGACTAAAAAAACCCCATATTTTAAATTCTCTCATAAAATAAATATTATTCAAGAGCTAAAATAAATAAAAATATTAAGAATTCAAAAATTATATTTATTTTTACTTAGGGAAAGCTTTTTAAAATAGAAAAAGAAAAATGCTCCCTTTTTACCAATTATATTAATTTTTTAATTTCTGATTTAATTATCATCTCCTTCCTCTCCATACTTAACTTTCAATATTAAAATTTTTTAGACATAAAAAATTATTTGAACTATGAATTTATTTTTGACATCTTTAAACCTATTTGCAAAATTTAGCAAAGAGTAATAATCAAATCCTAATTTATTAGCAAAATACTTTATAGTATCATTACATGCTAAACTAAATGTGTCAGCTAAAATAGAATTAGCTGTTCCGGTCATAGACTTTTGTGCAAGCAGTTGCTGATGTATTATTAATTAAATTAATGTTTATATAACTCAATCCTTGCTTGGTATTAGATGAAAAGATAAAAAGAGATAAATTTGTTTCTCTTACTATTCAAAAATTTGAAAAAAAATAATCCTCATATTAAATAATTTTGACTGGGTGATTTTGAAAAGAGATAATTTTTTTTTACTTACTATTCAAAAAAATAAATTCCCCACTATTAACTCTCTCTTAATCATAAAACAGTAAAATAAAACAAATAAAAACCAAAACAATAATTTAAAAAATAATAATAATAAACAATACATACATTTAAGACAAAATTTTACTTATTTAATCTTATTAAGCAGCTAATTTTTTAAAAAATAAAATTTTTAGATTAATTAGAAATATAACTTCGTTTAATTGTATAAATATATAAAGGATGGCTAAAATATATTTGAATAACTTTACAATAGAAATTTAAACCAAAAAGTTCTCTCTAAATTTTAAAATAAATGAACATGCTTATTTATTTACCAATAATTATATCAAATCACATTAAAATTATTAAAGAAACATCTATTTTTACATTTAAAAAACTAAAATGCTTTAACAATTTTCTTATCTATCTAACAAATTTTATTTCAAATAGAATTCTTCTAAAATAATCTTAAGTAATTAAAAAATTTGATTACAGAAATAAAAAACACATATAGCAATATTAACTGTATATCTCTTTATATTTTATTAATTGTGGATTTACTAAGAAAGCTAAGTTAATTTATTTAAAGGCAAATATCTATTCTCTAAGATTTGAAAATTTAATACTTATCTATAAAAATGTGGAGAAACCATTTTAAAATATATTTTGGGTTTGTTGTAAAATAATGGATAGAAAATATATAGATAGATATATTAGAGAAAGTATTAAATAATTTACCTTTTATGGTGAAGTAGGAAAGTAATTATTTTTCAAAACTTTCTGATTAGATTATTATTACATGAAATTTTACTGTTTAATAAATCTGGTTGTTTTTTAATTTTTTTCTGTCAGAGAAGTGTAAATTATTTAAAAGATTGTGTAATAACTTAAATTAAAATAATACAAATTTAATTATTATGTTGCTTTTTATTTTATAAAAGGTATAGCAGACAGTATGTTTCTTCTCAATTTTAACATTTTTATCTTTAAATGATTGTTATTAATATTTTGGCTATTATTAAAAATATTCAAAGAAATTAATGAAAAAAGATATTTTACTTTATGAAGGGAATATATTACTCTTGAAAATAAAAGTTCAGATTATAACCTTTCTACAATAATTGCGGCTCTGTACGATTAGGAACAAAGTATTATGTTGATAAAAATGAACATAGATGAGTTAAATTTTTAAACAATGTAATAATTTATTTATCATTTTTTTAAAAAGAATATATTATAAAATGGAGTATCTCACCAGGCAAAATTAAAGTTTTTTTTATGCTTTCCTCCTAAACCCCATAATGTGCAAAAAATTGAGAAAAACAAGGTAAAAAATGATGTTGAGTCAGATTTCTACTATCTATTATATTATCATTACATGCTAAACTAAAAGGATCAGTTAAAATAGAATTAGCTGTTCCAGTAATAGACCTTAGCATAAGCAGTTGCTACAGTATTATTAATTAAATTAATGTTTATACAACTAAATCCTTGCTTGGTATCAGAAGAAAAGATAAAATAAATAAAATTATACAACATTTGTAATTTTATTGGATTAGTCTCTAGTTTAATATTATTCGTATTATTAGAAGTAAATAGCTGAAATAGCAGCTATGGTAAAAAGATTAGATTTATCATAGAAATATCTTTCAAAAGATTTGTAATTTTCATATCAAATAAAATGGGTGAGTTTTGAATAGATATAATTTTTTTCTTTAACTATTCGAGCAATTTTAAAATTATCATCCTCATCTCAAATAGTTGACTGGATGAGTATTGAAAAAAGTTAATTTTTTCTCTCTCTTAATATTGGTAAAAATAAATTTCACACTATTAACTCCCACTTAATCAGATAACAGTTAATTAAGTAATTCAAAACCAAAGCAATAATTTAAAAAATTATTACAAAAAAAATACATTTATTTAAGAAAAAATCTGATTATTTGATGTTACTGAGTAGCTAATTTTTAAAAAAATTAAGAGATTAGATTAATTAGAAAGAAACATTCAGTAAATTGTATAAATATATAAAGAATAGCATATCGAATTCTACTAGAATAACTTTACTATCAAATTTAAACTAAAAAGTTTTCTTTTAATTTTAAAATATAAGCTAAGGATTATTTTTTAGCCAATAGTTATCTCAAATCATATTAAAGTTATTTAACAAACATCTATTTTTAAAATAAAAAATTAAAATGTTATGATTATTTTTTATCTCACTGATTTTATTCCAGAATCTTACTAAAATAACCATAAGTAAACCAAAACCAAAACAATAATTTAAAAAATCATTACAAAAAAATACATTTATTTAAGAAAAAGTCTGATTATTTAATCTTTCGGTGTAGCTAATTTTAAAAAAAATAAAGAGATAGGATTAATTAGAAAGAAACATTCAGTAAATTGTATAAATATTTAAGAATAGCATGATGAATTCTACTAGAATAATGTTACTATCAAATTTAAATTAAAAAGTTTTCTTTAAATTTTAAAATATAAGCTAAGGATTATTTTTTAGCCAATAGTTATATCAAATCACATTAAAGTTATTTAACAAACATCTATTTTTAAAATAAAAAATTAAAATTTTATGATTTTTTTTATTTAACTGATTTTATTCCAGAACGTTTCTAAAATAAACATTAGCTATTAAAAAATTTGATTACAGATATAAATAAATACCTTGGGTAATATTAGCTGTATCCCTCTTTATATTTATTTTAATATTTGGATTTCCAAAGAAAGATAGATTCGTTTTTTTAAAGGTAAATAAATATTCTCTAAGATTTAAAAATTAAATATTTATATATAAATATGTGGAGACTTCATTGTAAAATATATTTTGGGTTAATTTTTAAAACAATATTTAATAGGAAAAATAGTTAAAAACTGAGCCAAAACTTAACTTGAGATTGAGTTCGCACTCATACTATCTATTATATAACACTCTTCTTACACAAAAGTAAATTAACAGTGATATCAATTCAAAAAATAGCTTTAAGAGAAAAGCAAATAAATCAAGAAATAAAAGCCACTCTTTCTGTTTGAAAATTTCTACTTCTCTTGCGAAGCAAAATAATTAAAAATTGTCTATTAAAAAAATTTTTTAATTAAGAAAATCTGTTCCCGTTTAGCTTTCACTTAAGAATTACCGACTATACACACATATAAAAAAAATTTCTGGCAGAAGAATTATATAAATTAATCATTTTCGAAACAAATAAATATCAAAAAAAATAAATTCAAATTACTAAGAAAGGAATGAACAAATAGTTAGCTTTGCTATTAGTCCTTGCATTTGCAGGATATGTTAATTCATTTTGTACTGTAGGTTAAAATTAATGTACAAGGTGTAGTGGTGCTATGTGTTAGAAATGTCAAGCCAACTATGGTGTTGATGAAAATGGTGTCTGTTAGACTGCAGTTCCTCATTGTATGGTAATTAGTGGAACAACTAGTAACATTTGCAAAACATGCAATCCTGGATATGGTGTTAAGAGTGATGGTAGTTGCGTTAATTGTACTCTTAGTAGCAATTGTGAGAGTTGCAACGGTGATTAACCTGCTACTTGTCTTACTTGTTCTGATTTTAATGGTTTAAAGAGTGACCATACATGCACTCCATGCTCTGATAGCATTTAATGCGTACAGTGTAATGGTGATAGTCCCGATATTTGCATTACTTGTTTAACTACTAAAGGTTTAAATAGTAGCAAATAATGTGTTGATTGTAATCCTCTCAGTGATTGTGGGTATTGTAATGGTGAATCTCCAAATATTTGTCTTAGTTGTATACCTGGTTATTATTTAAAGACTGACAAAACATGTGCTTCGTGTATTCCTGATTCTTGTAATACTTGTAATGTTGATAATCCTAATATCTGCCTTACTTGTAATGTCGGTTATGGTATTGATGCTAACAATCTCTGCAAGAGTGCTCTTCCTAATTGCAAAGTTATTGATGGAACAACCAGTACCAAGTGCTAAACATGCAATACTGGTTATGGTGTTAAGTCAGCTGATGGTAGTTGTGTTAAATGTACTGTTGCTAGCAATTGTGCTAGTTGTAGTGGTGATGCTCCTGATGCTTGTCTTACTTGTCCCACCGGTTTTGGTATTGATGCTAACAGTCTCTGCAAGAGTACTCTTCCTAATTGCAGCGTAATTGATGGAACAACTAGTACTAAATGCAAGACTTGTGCTAACACCTTTGATCTTGATGAAAACAGTCTCTGCAAGAATGCTCTTCCTAACTGTATGGTAATTGATGGAACAACTAGTACCAAGTGCAAGACTTGTGCTAACACCTTTGGTATTGATGCTAACAGTCTCTGCAAGAGTGCTCTTCCTAATTGCAAAGTTATTGATGGAACAACGAGTACCAAGTGCTAAACATGCAATACTGGTTATGGTGTTAAGTCAGCTGATGGTAGTTGTGTTTAATGTACTGTTGCTAGCAATTGTGCTAGTTGCGGTGGTGATGCTCCTAATTCATGCCTTACTTGTCCGACCGGTTTTGTTATCGATGCTAACAGCCTCTGCAAGACGGCTCTTCCTAATTGCAAAGTTATTGATGGAACAACCAGTACCAAGTGCAAGACTTGTGTTGACACTTTTGGTCTTGATGAAAATGGTGTCTGTTAGGCTTCTATTACTAATTGTATGGTAATTAGTGGAACAACAAGTACCAAGTGCAAAATATGCAATACTGGTTATGGTGTTAAGTCAGCTGATGGTAGTTGTGTTTAATGTACTGTTGCTAGCAATTGTGCTAGTTGCAGTGGTGATACTCCCGATTCTTGCCTTACTTGTGCTTCAGGAAATCCTGATACTACTAGTAAAAAATGTGCTGCGTCCACACCCTCTTCAAAAAACTCTATTGTTTTAATTTCTTCCTTATTATTATCCCTTTCTTCTCTTCTTTTATGAGAATAATTTAATTTACCTAAGAGAAGAATGTATATTTTAGAAATATATCAAATAGTTTTTGTTTTGTATGTGGTGTCAAATCAAGTAATTTAATATTAGGAATATACTTCTTTTTATTAAATCTATATTGGAAAATTTTTTTTGTGTATTTAGTTATTATCAAGAATACCAATTAAGATTTTAGATCAATAAATTTATTCCCAAAATTAATATTAGAGAATTAAAATTTAAGGACTTTTTTTAGATCTGTCAGGAAAATCATTTGTTTTAAATTTAAATAAGTATACTCTAAGAATTCAAAATTAAATTATATGTCTTATAATATGGGAAAAATCTTTTTAAAAATATAATGAGGGTTACTTTAATAAAAAAACAAAGTTAACATTAGACGATTTCTAGATATATCAAAGAAAATATTAAAAATTTATTTTTAAAAGAGAAGTAGGAAAGCAATCATCTTTTACAAATACCTTTTTTGCATTAATAATTAGCTGAAATTGTATTTTTTAATAATTGAGAAGTTTTTTTCTTCTTATTTTTAGAACAGTGTAAACATATTAAGCGAAAGGGTAAAGTTTAAATTAAAATAATTAAAGTTTTGTTTCTTTTTATTTTAATACATTATAAGTATTTATTTACATATTGCAGGTAGTATCTCAGCTCTTTGACTAAAATATTTACAGTATTAAAATTATATCTTGTTTCATAAATGTGATAAATATTTTGGCAATTATTTAAAATATATTAAGAGATTAATGAATAAGAAAAAGAGATTCTATTTTCTTAAGAGAATTTTCTCTTGAAAATAAGAACCCAAATTAAAACCTTTCTACAATTAGTGGGACTCCGTACGATTAAGTACACAGCCTCATATTTGACAAATATGAACACAGATGGGTTACATTTTTAAATAATTTAATAATTGCACTATTATTTTTTTCAAATATACTAGTCACTTCAATGTTATCACTGCAGTTTATGTCTAATATTAAGAGTTCAATATTGTAGTAATTTAATATTTTTATAAGTAGTTCATGAGTTTAGAAATCTCCCCACAAATCTATCTCTGTTATGCATAATATAAATTTTTTATAAACAAGAGTATCATCCTATTCACTAATTTTTTCACATATTTACTTATTTTTGCATAAAAATAATGATGAGATAATTTATTCTATTAAACTAAAAATTGAAAATAAAAGAGATGGTCTTTAATAGAAATTTTATCTATAATCTTCAATTAATAGCTTTAATTAAAGCTTAATCCATCTGATTTAGCTAAAATTCAAAGATTCTTTATTTAAAGGAGCTAAAACTTACTCTAAAATTTCTGTAATTATCAAAAATGAAATTTTATCGTATTTCCTGTATGTTATATCTTCAAATATAACATCTACTAGTTCTTAAACAGTTTCAATTTATTCTTTTCTGTATATGTCAATTATAATAGAAATATCAAAATAAATATTTGAATTTAATATTTTTTTTAAGTCTTCAAATTCCTCTGAGATTATATTTTAGCTTTAGAAGCACTATTCTAGTAATCTCATTGTTTAAAAACGAAAATATGGGAAAAAAATTTGAAAATCTTCGAACACTTAGGTCAAAATCTCTCCAGCATCATAAAATTGCTCTTTTTTTATCAATAGTAAAGCTTCTTAATTTATTGCGAAGCTTTAAAGAATATCCAAAGGTATATTGTATTCATATTCGTCTCTCTTCATCATTTAGTAAAATTAGTTTATGGAATCGTAGTTGATTAGATTTTATTCAGATTATTCTATAATTTCATTGGAACATTTAATAAATTAGTTATTCTTATTTTGTTAAGGAATTTAATGAAGTGAATCTTCTTAAACAGATGCATCTTTTTCTACTAATATTTAATCTGATTTAATTTAGAAATGATTGGTATGATTTATATTTATTATATTCTCATGGTTGATGTTTTTTATACTTTCTTCATTCGTCTATCTTTAGAATAAAATGCTTGTCCTGTTTTCTACTGATTGTGCTGGCAAATTTTATAAATTTTTATAATTTTCGTTTCTTCCTGTAGAAATTAGTAGATGATTTTAGCTAGCTGCTTGAAGTATTGTATCTCTTTAACTTAAATATTAATTTTAAAACGAATCCTAGCCAATTTTTTAAATATTTATATTTCCTAAACTTGTTATATCGCCTTACAATTAAGAGACTGAGTTATTAGATGCTTATTTAAGTCTACTTATTTAGTTGGCATCATATTTCTATTTGCATATATTTTCATGTTCAATAGCCTATGAGAAAAAACTGTTACCACTTTTCATTGCTATTCTATGATCACTAAAAATATTTGTATTTTCTATTATACGCTCGCTACTTTAAATTTGCAAGGCTGATCCATGCAAAAGCTTATTAAATTTAGTATCTTATTCAACCATATTTTTTTATTAGTTTTTTGTTTAAGGATTAGCATTTGATGAAATATAATAACTTTATGAATATTGTGAAGTCGGTGGAGCTAAGTAGTTTTAGGAAGAAATGTTTTTATTTTGAATTCTGAGGTGCTGCTGCTGCTCTTAACTTTTAGTGCTAAAAAGCTTCGTTGATACTTTTTAGAGAGCTTTTGATTTTAAATTGATGATTTTGTCTCTAATTATTTAGACAATCTTCTTGCTTACAACAAATCGATTATCCATAATTTATTTTGCCCCTTAATTGGCTTGCTGTATGATTTGAGAAGATGTCTCATTGATTAAAATTTAATTTGATGGTACTTATCTACTTATATTTCTAAAACTAGATTGTCTTTTATAGTTGTTTTGTACAGAAAATTATCCAGATTATTTTCTGTTGTTCGGAGTATAGCCGTTAGATAGTGTATTTAAATTTGTAGCAGATTGATTGTTTTAACTTGCGCTTATTTACTTGATAAGCTAGCTTGTTTTAATAATTAATTTATAAGCTTGCTTTAATTAGTTAAACATCATCTTTCCTTAAGATAACTCGATTTAAATAATGGCTCTTATGGTATTTTTCAATTTAAGTCTTCTAGCAGTTTTCAGCAATCCTTTCATCAATAATATATAATCTGACCAACATTAAGAGTTAGTAGTTTTTAAACTATACATTGATAATGCTTTTGAATATGACCATGTTCGATCAAATTTTAATTTTTTAATTTCTTTTTTCTAAACTTGCAATAAAATATTTTAATTTTCTTTATGATCTTTGGGCTCTTAGTTTTTATCTGCAATTTCATCATAAACTCCTAACTCATAATTAGCCATAATTATTGCTTACTCATATGCTTCTAAAGCTTCGGAATATCTTTCGCTGTTAAAGTGGATGTTTCCTATATTCATATAGCAAATTCCAATAGCCCTCTTGTCATTTTGTTTCTTAAAAAAATTACACGCTTTAATCCACTGAAGCAAGCTTTTCCTATTAATTAAAAAAATTATTTTAAAAAAGATTGATTATTAATATCTAGAAAAATAAATAATTAATTTAAGTAATTAATACCCATAATTAACTTTGTAATACTCATAGTTAGAATAGCGTACCATTTAAAACATATTTCTAAATGAATTATATAATGTTATTGTATCTTTTGATGTAAGAAAGTGCTCAAGTGAATCGTCAGTTTCTTCAGCTAAAATTTGCTAGCCGTAATACGAGAATGAAGAACCATGCTATGACCCATCATTCAAGGATTTAGATTCACTTTCTTAAAATATTTCAATATACAGCAAATCCTGGGCTTTTATTGATGAAAATAAAGTTAAGAATTTGTCTACAGGTGAATGCAGCCTATATGATATTTTGCAAGAATAATAGTAGATGAAAACAATACCAACTAAAGAAGAAATCGCTACTAGAATAAAAAAAGTTATTTATAATTTTTAAATAAAATCAGTCAAAACATTGTAAGACTTTAGCACATCTGACTTAGTTAAAACTTGAAATATCTTTTTTTTAAATTAATATAAATATAAATTTTTATGAAATCAAATATTTTTACAAATAATGGATTGTTTAGCACGCTGGGGGTGTTTACATCTAAGTAGCGATATTAATCTGACAAAGGAATTTAACCATTTAAAGTTTAGTTTGATATATAGTTTGTGTAATATATTTTATCTATTATTGTCACTGGTGAAACTATTGCTGTATACCCTCTATCCAACTAGGTTACTACCAAATTTAGATCTGAAGCAAAGTTATAAGAGGAGTAGTCTTATTATAAGTTCTAAATGAGCGCTGTGATATTTTAAGGAACAAGAAAGTAATATGGGTTTTCATTTTTATCATTGATATCAAACTGTAAAAAGGTACGATTGTTTTTAAAGAAGAGAGTTACTTATTTTGAATCTTTATGTATGACAAAAAAGATAGAGTTGGCTGTACTAACATTATACATAATATCATTAAATGGTTACAGATTTAATCTCCCACACACAGAACCTAAAAATCCTTTTTCTCTATCTAAAACTTAAGAGCAAATCCCCGTTCCATAATAATTTTTTTATGTAGTATTATACTTTTAAGAAGGATCTACAATAATACCATAATATCCCTTCGAATTCATATACCAAGATCTACACCTGGAATCATATACTTAAGTATTGTAATTACATGTTGAATTAACCTAAAACATGAAATTTCTTTCCATACTAGAAGGTATTTTTTGAAAGTATCCATTAGTATCATATGCTCTAAATATATCAATCAAAGCAAATTTAGCCATTTTGGATTTGGTATCTAGATCAATAAAGGACCTTTAAATCGCATCTAATCTAGATTACTCAAGCATATACCTTATGGATTCATCATCCAAATCTGTTTAGTCCTCAATATTCTCAAGGAACCTTTTAAAATTTTGTTTTAAAAAAAGATATTCAAATAATTCTATTAATAAATAAATCAATAAATTAATAATAAATCATCTTCATATATAGAATCAAATAATTTATTAAATTAGAATGTTAGCAAAAACTCTAAAAAAAATGAATCAATAACTCCATATTTGATTTATTTAATATTCGATGAGTAAATTTTTGTTAAATAAATTACCATGAAGAAGCGTATAGATTGTTTTTATTTATAATATCTACATATTTTTTAGGAAGGGTCTTTTATTTAACTTTCAAATTTGATACTGTAAATGGTTAGTATTAATTATTGAACTTAATTTTATTATTGAGTGTTTTCAAGGTCAAAGCTACTATGGTTTGTATTTATTGATAGATATTTTAGTGGTTTAAATCTAAATGTAACTTAATTGCTTTTTGGACTTGCTTCAGCTGATTAATCTCATTAGTATAATATTAGTCACTATATTCATTCATAATTCTAAAAATTTGATCTTATATAAAATATATTTAGTAAATCCCTGATAAAAGTATAACTAAGCATGGCACAAAAATCAAAAAGATAATTTATTGCTAAAATTTCATCAATATATTTTATTAACTGTATCGTATTAGTCAAAAAGACTAATTTTTATTTTATAGCTTAAACCTCCCTTCAGTTTAAAGTAGAATTATAGATTGATATTTATTGAAGAGAGTGTACGCTTTTATAATTTAATTTGATTTGTTTCTTTGTTTATTTTTAATATTAATTTAATGCCAAAAATAAATTGAATAGAATTGATTTATCATTCCATCAAACAAAAACAATCATATTACAAAAAATATAATTACGAAATTACTTTATTAATTCTTTATACATAACTTACTCACCGAATAAATAAATATAACTAAAATTTTAGATAAATGTTAATTAAAATTTGAATTATTTGCCTTACAAATAATTAAAGCCACACTCATGATATTATTTGTTTTGCAATTAGTTGAGAAATATTTTTTAAAAAATACAAAATTATTCATTTAATTAATTATTTTTACTTTAATTCAAATCTGACTCATTTTATCATTCATTTTTTTTTTTTTTTTATTGGAGAATTCTTTTTTATCCTTTTATCTTTTAGAAACAGATGGCTAATTAGTTGAGGATTAATTGATATTACGAACTATTGCTAGATATTTATCAACTTCTTATAATAGAGTTTTCATCATATCAGCTATAGTATCCTTTTCACCCCCAAGTAGTTGCTAAAGTTTTTATTTTTTCTTCTCCTTCAATTTTTCTAAATCTCCCTAGTTAACAAGAATCCACCTATCAAATTTATTCAGCTAATCTAAAGAGTCAGAATGGAAAACAATTTATTTGTTAAATAAATGATAGACTAAGTACTAATTATTTATTAATTTTATATAAAAAAATTTTAAATAATATACTAAAAAATAGAAATTGATTACAAATATATCTTCCTCCCTATGAAACAAATACCTAGCTAATATTTTCTTGAAACTATTTTTTGTTTAAAGTGTTTTTGCCTTTTATCTATTTAAATACTCTTGATATTAGAAAGCTTAGGAGGCCTTGGTTGAAGTATCATAATATTACTGCTTAAGCTATTCTTGTTTAATTTCCTATCTTACAAGCTATAACTATAGCTTTAAATCTTCTCCTTAATCCTCATAGAATTTGATTAATTCCTTAGCTCTTTCACCAAAAGATAAGCTTTTAGTAGTCTCTGAGAGTTTTTTAATCTAATTCCTTTTAAGTTCATCAGTTTCTTATTCCAAATCAAATTGTGACTATATAAAATTGATTTTTATAGACATTTAAAAAATAATTTAAATTTTACTGGTTCATTAAAAATAACATTTTAGAAAAATGCTGAGCTATAGAACTGGTTGCTCATACGATTTATAATATCAGGAAGGTAAGAGTCAATACTTTAATCTAAAATGCGGAAAGAGATAATATTTTTATTGTTTTTATCAGTGACTCTAATTCTTTATACTTTATTTTCCAGTATATCAAAAAATTTAGGCTCCTTTGTAGCTAAAGCTAATGAAAAATGACGTGTTTTAGATTATCTATAATTTTAATTTTCTATCGAGCTGCCTTTTATTAGCTCATTATCCAAAGCATTAAAACCTGGTTTAGATTTTTTTAAAGTTAAATTATCTTTAGCTTATTTCTAACTGCTAGATTTATCTTCGTTATTATCAGCTTAGTCATTTTCTGCATTGTCATCTTCTTCGCTATCATAGCTATCATCTTCTTCATCACTTTCTCCATCTTTATTAGCTTCTTCCCCCTCACTATCTGTAAAATTTATATCATCATCATCTTCATCATTTTTATTTTTTCTCCTTTATTCATAATTCTCATCATCTTCATCTTCATCTTCTTCATTTTCATCCCCCCTGTCACCACTCTAAATATCTCCTTCTTCTTCGTCTTCATTTTATTTACCCTCTTTTTCACTACGCTGTCTTTATTACTAAATATGTTATGACTATTCAACAGAAAAGTCATCTTAATCTTAGTTTGAATTTTATTTGCCAGAGTTTTATTTTTCAATATCAAAGTCTAATTAGCTCTGCATTAATGACTTACTTGGGTCATTCATAGACTAGTTCAAGTTTGATTTTTTTAATGCAATTAATTATGGATTTGATTGTCCAGAAATCTATTTTTGTAAGCCTTTAATCTGTGGAGACTACCCCTTTTTTGAGTTTTCTTATTCATCTCTCAGTCTTTTATTTTTTTCATCTCTTTACGATATAACCTAAACAGCTGTCATTTCCTTTTCATTTTCATACCTTTTTGTGGCAGGTTCACTAAATTTTTTTTTTATTTCTTCTTTCTATTCTTGGCTGTAAAAGTATTACTCACATGCTGAGTTTACTTTCTCTGAAAATTCACATGATTTTTCATAGATAAATTTTTAATTTTCACATAAGGTCTTGATGAATTTTTTTATTTATTTCCCATTTTAGCTTCTTTTATTAATTAATTTTATAATTTCTTCCTCTTACCATTCTCCTTCGTAATCATCAGTGAGTTAGAACATCACACATAATTTATGAAAAAAAGACTTTTTTTTCTATTTTTCTTCTTTTTCTTCACTTTACTGTGTGTTGATTGTCATTTATTTCTCATTACCTTAAGAAACAGACTTTTAAGATTCTATATCATAAGCTTTAAAACTTTTCTTAGATTTTGTTGTTTCTTTTTACATTCAATATTTAAATCAAACACAAGATATCTAATATATTTAAATTTTAATTAATTTTCACATAAATAGTTAAATAATAGGTAAAAGCCAGCAATTAATTCTAAAAAATATTTATTACATATTTTTTATGGTCAAAATAAAATGTTAATTTTCTCATTAAAATTAAAATCTAAAATATTTGTTTATCAAATATCATTATTAACTTTACTAAAGTAAAACAAATACAATAATTTATGAATATTTTTAAAAATCGCATAGTCCTTTCAATATAAATCTTATTTAAAATATGTCAAAAAAGTTACTTTAGCTCTACTTTTGTATTAAGTAAAAATTTCGCGGTGAGGAATCAATGCTATTTGTTTAACAGCTATTTTTTATCTAAATATTTTATAATAAATTTTAATGCTTTCAGATAAAGAAACATTTAATTTACAAACTAAATTTTATAGATATTAATATTCTGTAAGATAGGTTCACCCAATAATCTATTAATTTTTATATATTATTTTTAGTTAATTAAATCACTAATTTAGCGAAAATGAAAGGGTTAAAACTTCAGCTAAAAAAAATATAAGGATTCGAATAGCAACAAAGTTAATTGCAAGATGAATTCAAGAACTCTTAGCAAGGGGATTCTAATAATTAGTTAGATGATCTAAATAATATATCTGATATCTCAAATTCCATGATAAAATCTACTAGAAATCGTAGTAGCACAATGGAAATAATAGAAGAAGTTGAAACCAGAAGAGAGCAGCTTTTAAAAAAATCAATATAAAATTTGACAGAAAGAGAAGAAGATAATGATACTGATAACGATGAGGATGATTTTAGCGAAGACACATATTAAAAATATAGCAACAGTGCTCCTGAAAAAGGATTAAGATCAAAAGAAAAGCAAGAAGGAAGTGAAGGAGAAAGCTAAGATTCTTGTAATGAAAATTAATCTCCCATAAGTGCAAGAGTAGACTCTCCTCTAAAAAAAGCAACTGTATAAAAAAAAAGAATGAGTATAATAGATGAGTGCTTAGACCAAATAAGAAAACGAAGAGATTTAATTGCTGCTAAGCTGATATCAAATACATACGAGTTAGATGAGGACTTACTAGATTCATCAGATCTTAGTGATCTGGATTAATAGTAAAATGAAAGTAAATTCAATTTGAGTTAAAAGTTTAACAGTGGAAATACAAATAAAACAGTGAGAGAAAAAGATACTAAAACTAATGATTAAGAAAATAAGAATTAAAAAGAAGAAATTTTATAAAAAATTAATACTAGTGAGGATTCTTAAACCAATTCAAATAGTTTACATAGTAGCAACAACAATAATATTAATAACAATAACAACATTAGTAATAATACAAACAACAATAATAATAATAATAATTGCAGTAAGCTCAATGAAAATTTACCTATAATATCATTAGAAAAGCTCGACTCAATTATAAATCCTATTTAAGGTATATCTCCCTCATCAAAAAGTAGTTCTCCTAAAAAAGCTTAATAGTCTATAAAATAGTCTTAATTCAGTAACATGAATAATGCTAAATAAAGTACTGTGAAATAGAGCTAATTTTTAGGTATGAGCAGAAATTTTGGAGGATCTAAAAGATTTGATCTTAGAAAGTCCAGTATGTATCAAAATATTGGGGGTTTGGCTCAAAGTAGAATGATAAATGCAACCTCAAGCAATTTAAAAAGGAGTAGTGTATTTTGTTTCGAAGGATTTTAAGATAGATAATTCGCTAGGCAATTATAAAAAGTATAAATTAAATATTTTTAATTAATTTTATTGAAATAAAATTTATTGTAAAATAGATTTAAGAAGATGAAGACAAAAGTTTATTCAGGTAATTTGAGAAGTTTATAGAGCAGATTAAGAAAGAAAAGGAGACATATATTTAAAAAATAAAACAAAAAAGAGATAACATAAAAGATTTCTTTAAAGAAAATAACAACTAATCAAAATAAAAATAACAAAACGGATAAGACAAAGATTCACCTAAAAAAACAAAGAATAGTAGCAGTTTTTATAAAGTATTTACTAAGGATGAAGAAGATTAGGAAAAACCTGAATTTGCATAATCAATTAATTTATAAGAAATAAAAAATAGTAAAAATGAGAGTGATTTAATGAACCAATATAAAATCAATTTTTAAGATTATGAAGATTTGAATATATATGAATTGCTAGAAAAAATTGAAGAGGAGTTTCTAAGTAAGAAGTAGATGGATCCATAAATGAGTTAATTCTTAAGAGAAAGCATAGTGATGAGTACTGTCGGGGGATAAAGTTTTGCTTTTGGAGAAAATATGGACAAGACATTTTTCCCTCTTGTTGTAACAGAATAAGACTATTAAAATTTTGAAATGAAGAAATAATTAGATGAAATGGGTGAAAAGATTAAACATAAGAATCTTATAAAATTAGAGTAATTGCTTGAAAAGTAGAAAAGGGATTTAAAAGATTTAGAAATAGAGTATTGTAAGCTTTAAATAGATTATAAGATATTCTAATAAAATGAGTAAATCAAATAATAAATTAAGTAGTAACGTGCTTAGGAAAAAAAAAAAAATAAATAAATTGCTAAATTAGCTTAATCTTAAATTTTGAATTAGAGCTTAGGTTAGCAATTAAGCTTGGATGAATCTAGCGGGAAAAGTAGTGAAGATGAAGAGAATACTTCATAAAATAATTAAAATAATAGCTTCCTTAATTGTACAATAGCTATGAGCAATCAAAATTTTGAAGAAAGACAAAAAAATGTGATAGAAATTTTTAATGAATTATGTGCTGAGTATGGATTTTTAAAGGAAAATTTGTAAAAAATTAAATAAAATTTTAATATTAAGTACTAAGAATGTCTTGATAAATTTACCTTTTTACAAAATGTAAACAACAACATAGATCAAGTCCTTGAATATAATTAAAGTATTTTCTAATTTTCATAAAAGAGCAAGACTGTGATTACTAAGCAATAACCTTAGAATGAGTAAGATAATGAAGACTAAGTTGCTTTATTAGTGAAATAAATTTAGGATTTAGAATTAGCAATTTAAAATAGGAAAAACGAATCAGACATTGAGTTTTAATTTAAAAAAACAAAAAAAATAAATCAACTTTTAGCATTTAAGATTAAGTTAGAAAAGCTTTAATATTAAAGAGACTTTGAAGGATTATTGATTGATATTGGTGAAAATTCTGAGACTTTGTTTCAAAAAAAGTAGCTCCTTTAAGAATCCCTTAAGAATTTAAAGTAGAAATTTGAAGTGATGAAAGAATATAATTTAATATATAAAGATTAAATTATTTCAAAGTAGCTTAATGACATTGATTAGCTAAAAGTTGAAATTGAAAACAATAATTTAGTTCAACGTGACTTATCTTAAAAATACGATCAATATAATTAGGTCTTAAATAATCTTTGTTAACAAAAAAATTTTAATATATAAAAAGATAATAAATATACTTCTTAGATATAATAAAATGTTTTAGAAAATATTTCGAATGATTTGTAATAGTAAAAATATTATTTAATAGAGGAATTAGCTAAAACTAAATTCGCAAATAATAAATTAGAAAATGAAATAAACGATTTAGAAATTAACTAATTAAGTAATGTCTTGATATAGCAAAATATGTATTTAGAGTCACTTAAAAAATCGAACCATATCTTAATTTGAACAAATTAATTGCCTAAACTAATTAACTCTCCATCTTATAAAATAAATATATAAACTTCTTTTATTATAAATTATAAAAAATATAGTGTTTTCTTCTTCTTATTCCTTAATTTAGAGTTTAGATATATAAAATTAAAATATGACCAATCAATCTATAAATTATAATTACTTCTATTTTAAATACTGCAGCTACTCCAAATATCCATTTATGTTCTAAAATAATAAATGAAGTGAAGATTAAATTTTTTTGTAATTTGGAATTTTTTGATAAGAATTTTTAAATTGCTATTACTAGTTATAAATAAGTAAATTAGATATGAAATAATGATATTACTATTATTATATTTTTTATAAATATATTTAATTAAATCAAAAATAAACATCTAAAAATGTAGTATAATTGAAATATTAGTAAAATTTTTACATTTTTAAATAAAAATGTATGTTTTGCACTATTTAAGCAGATTAGAATATATACAATTTAAAGAAAATTTAAATTTGAGTTATTTATGTTTTACATTAAAACTGATATTTGGCATAATTCATGCTTTTTAATTTTTATAATTCAGAAATTATAAGAAAAATCTTCTTTTTATTTTTATATTAAACAGTAAATATATTTTTTACATGAAAAAAATAAAATAAAAATCCTTTCAAATGTCTCTAACACTGGTGGATATTTTAGTTGGTAATAATTCAGTTGAAATAGTTTCAAATATTACTAACACTGATTGATATCATCGCATGTAATATTTCAATAGCAAGAGCTCAATAGAGATTTGGAACTTTCAAGATAGTAAAAGCTGTAGATAGAAAAAATTGTAAACAAAATCCAGAGATTTTTTATATTGCTTAGCAAGGTGACTAGAAGAAAACGCAATCATTTATTAGTTAAAAATCTAAAATTACCCAATCCATTTATTGCTGATTAAAAATTCTCAGAACAATATAATGTAAGTCTTCCTAATTTAATCAGATAACAGTTGAACGATATTTCAGTCAAAGATTTTAGGATTATTTTTCTAAGAACAGTATTAATTAGACATAGGTAGATATAATTAAAGTCTCTAAAAAATTTTTTATAGTGTTCAAAATTTTAAAATATTGTAGAAAATTTAATCATAATTTATTTAAGTTTGCATTAAATTTATATTTAAAAGATATTTATATTAATAGTTTTTTAACTTTATATTATTAAGTGAAGTATTTTTCCATAAAAAAATAGCAATTTTTATAAATCAGCTTTAAATTGATAAGATTTTCATAATTTTAACTAAAAATAGCTAAAATAAATTATATAATATTAATTAGATTTAGTGAAATTATTTATTATAAAATAGACAATATTAGATTCATGAAATTGATAAATATAATTAATTCTGATTAGTATTTTGTTATTATTTTCTATAATTTGATAAAATCAAACTTTAATAGTTAATAATATTATTTTATTCCAAAATTTATGATTTTATATGGCTATAGAAATATTTTAATTTAGCTTACTTTGTTTCTATAATATCCACAACACTTTAAGTGAAAATGATACATTAAAGATTTAAAAAAAGCTATTTTTTTTAAAGCCTCACACAAAAAACTTGCAATTATTATAAGAATAAAAAATTTTATTTATTGAGTAAAAGAACAAATAATTAAAAGCCAGAATAGATGTCAACAACTATTAAAAAAAAAACGTTTAACTAGAGTTAAATTCTCAGTTAATTAAGAAACTTTAGCGGTAAAGTTAAGGAGATAGATGAAGTCATCACTTTGTATGAATAAGGCATGACTTACTTCAACAATTAATCTAAAAAATTCTTATAATATGGGGCAAATGAAATTATATATAGAGACGATTACAGATTAGACCTTGATTCGAATGATATTTAATTTAATAAAAGCTCATCAAATAGTCAAGATTATTAAGATACTAATACTTAATTGTAGGAGAGATCAAAGTCATTAAGCTAAAACTACTAGAAAAGAGATAGCACACCTCCTTAACAAATACAATAACCATAGAATAGTATTTTCTAGCTAAAATAAAAGGTAAAATAATTAGAATAGTTAAGCAATTAGCTAAGAGAGCAAAACGAATGCCTATCTGCTGATCTAAAAGTTAAAAGCCATGATCTTGAGGAGTTAAGAAATTAGTTAGATATTTTAGTGGAGTAAAATGCTAAGCAAAAGCAAAATATTTATGAAAAAGATGATTTGATTGCTAAGCAGTCAGCAGAAATAAAAAAGCTGAATGAAATAGAACTTAAGCATGTAGAAGCTATACAAACAATAAAAGAATAGCTAGAGAAAAAGATAGAATAAATAACAGTTGTTGAAGCAGATAGAAATCAATTGTTAGAAAGATATTTACTTGAAAAAACTTAGTTTGCAGAAAAAATGAATTAGTTAAATACTTTACAGGAAGAACTAAATTACAAAATGAGTAAGCTATCAGAGGATGAAGAATATCTCATTAAGCGTAAATTAAATTTTTAAACTGAAGTTCAAAAGAGTGGTATAAGAATGCCTACATTAGCCCCTACTATTGATGAAGCAAAGATTAACCTTTAATAGAGTGAAGTACCTACAAAACCTACTAAAGTTCTATTAAAATAGCATAAAAATGAAATTTATTGTATTGGTCAATCATTAAATGGATCCTTAATTGCATCTTGCGGTGGAGACAACTTTATTAAATTATATGATCCACTTAGTATGAATTAATAGGGGCAGTTACAATCTCCTAGAGACGATATTTTATTTCTTCATTTGAACTTTGCTCCTTTTTCAGAGCTTATACTTGCAGGTCTCACTGATAAAACTATGTAACTTTTTAATTATTCTACCAGCAAGCTTAAGTCTACATTCTAAGGGCACAATGAAAGAGTTAATGTTGTTTCGTTTACTTCAGAAAAAGAAAAAGTAGTTAGTGGTTCTGCAGACAGGAGTTTGAAGATTTGGGATGTAAATAAAGTTTCTTAAATTAGAAGTATCTTATGTGGATCGATTATGAGAGCTATTGATTACTTCTAAAGCGAGCCTCACATTGTTTCTGGCCATAATGATGGTTCAATACGTTTATATTCCACACGTGACTCTAACAATACAAAGCCAGTATATAATGTGTAGGGCGTATTTGAAAATGGGATTACTTGTGTTAAGATTTCTAACTGCTAGAATTATATCTTAGCTTCAAGTGCAGAAGGATTTACCTTGAAAGTAGTAGATTTACGTAAAAATTAGGTAGTCAAAACATTTGAAAATCAATAATATTTTAATAATCACGAGTTTAATAAATGCTGTTTTGGACCTGATGACAAGTATGTTATTGCAGGAAGCTCAGATAGCTCGATCTTCATGTTTAATTTCAAAGAAGGTACCAAAAAATCAATCCTTAAAAATTAGAATCATTAAGGTATAATAGTTGCAGTGGATTATCATAATGTTTCAGGTAATTTGTACTCTGGTGATAGCAGAGGAAATCTTCTCATTTGGAATTGACATCGATTCGAAAAAATGAATTTATTGATAATTTAAAAAAATGAACATAAAATTTAAACATAATACAATAAAAATAATCTGTATCAGTAAAAATAAATTTATTTAGTCTGTTTTTAATTTACAACATTCAATAATATAATATATTATGTCTAAATATTAATATTAATTTAAGCTTAGATATTCATTTAATTATTTTTTTCTAAAAACTTTTCAAACTATTGATTAAGCTTAATAAAAAAAGTATATAATACATATATATTTAATAGAATTAAAGTTTATAGTATGGGAAAAGAGAGATTAAGTAATATTATTATTGAATTTTAAATATTACTGCCATATATTCTGTGTAAATTTACTTATAAATTTATTTTATCAAGATAGGTACTTCAGGTGCTGGTGTTTCACACTCTATTTGGAATAAAATTACAAATCAACCAGATGATCCTGAAAGTAAAAAAATTTAGAATACAGCAAGTTTACTCCATATGCACGCAGATGAAAAAGCAAAGAGCATTTTGGATTTGGCAATATCTCATTAAGTAACTGTAAAGCCTGGGGCTTGCAAAAAATGTGGACACAGTAATTCAAATTTTTAATTTTGAAGAAATAGATCGATACATTTTTTTTTGGATTATAATTAAAATTTTAGTTGGTCATCTTACTTACTAATGCATGAATTTGTTATCAAAAAGCTTTTAAATAGATAAATACAAAGTAAAATAGAATTATTGAAAAAAAATATTTTATAACAATAATTATTTAAAAAGGAAGAAAAATAATAAGAAAGTGCAGAAGAAAAATAAAAGGAAATGCTTGAAAAGCTTAGATAGTAAAAGGAATAATAGAAAAGGGCTAAGGAAGAGAAGAAAAGAATGAAAAAAGAAAAGAAAGCTTAGAAAAAAAAATCTAAGAAAAGTAAAAAAGATAAAAAGTAAAATATTTTTTTAGTATTCAAATAATTTTAGAAAAAACAAAAATTATTATAAATATATAGGAAAAAACAGAAAAGAAGTAAATCATCTTCAGATTCTGATTCAGAATCATCAAGCTCAAGTAGTAGAAGCAGATCTGCCTCCTCTGCAGCATCTATATAATCAGATAGCTTGAGTGATTATGATAGATAAAAATCTAGCAATAAAAGTCAGAAAAAAAAAGAGTCTAAAAAGAGAGAATAAAACTCTTCTAGGAGCAGAAGTAAATCTATATCAAAGTCTCCTGAAAAGTAAGGAAAGAAAATAAAGAAAGAAAAAAAATGATAAATTGATAAGGCAAAATTAAACTTTCAAATAATTTACAAAAAATAAAATAATTTATAATTTGTAAAATACTTCATAATATATTTATTTTGCATATAATACATTTATTATAACCTTAATATAAATCAATCAATTTATTTATTGAGTTATTTTGTTAGTTAATTGTTTTTATCAATCATCCTTACGCATCAAAAGAGTTGACAGATAATGAAATCGATTTCTTTTCCTTGTCACCAAAAATCTTAAATTTTATTTTATAGAATTGAATTGAAGAAGTATTTTTAAGTAAATTAATTACACAATATAAATCGCCAATTTTTTCAAAAGGACAAGGGATAAACCTGTCTTTTAAAAGAATCTATGAATCTTTAATCTATTTGAATAAAGAAATTTATGATAATTCTGCGGTCATCTATTCTTAAGAAAAATGAAAAATCTTTTAAATAACTATACAATTTATTTCTAATCTTCAGTAGGGTTTTTCAGTGCCTTTAAAATAATTTTTTATATAATGCCTCTAACTTCCTATACTGTCTACGTTGGCTATACCTCAATTGTTTCATATTTACTCAAATCTGTAATTTTAATAACTTTCAACGAGACATAAACATCTAGCTTTACTTTGTTCTTTCTAGCTATATTTTATAATATATATGTAAATTGATGAGGCAGAATACTAAAAATAACTATATACAATCATCTTGAAGCTAGTCATCTATTTCTTTTTAAAAATTTAATTACGAATCAGCTGACTCTATTGACATATTTTATTTTGAAAAAAATTAAAAAGATTATATCAAAAATTCTGATAATTAATTTTATAAAAATTTTTCTTTAATATAAACAGAGTTGAGTCATAGAATTTTAGAATCAGCATCATATATTTTAATGCTATTATAATAAAATAGTTTTAAATTTGGAGTTGAAATTTATTTGTTTCAAAAACAATAATAGAATTTTTATATTCATCAGAAAATAACAAGATGCAAACTAATTTCATTATTCTTAAAAGATCAGATTATATTCTGATTTGATTTAAGTGAGTAGGAAGATATTCTGATTAATAATTAGAAACAAATTATATTAATTATTCTGACAAAATATTAAAACATTAAAAATTTACTTATAAAAAAGATACAATTTATTTCTATAAAAATAAAAAAAGCAAGTTAAAAATGTCAGAAGTATCTGTTCTTCTTAAAAATATAGCGAAGGAAATAGGAAAAGATGAAAAAATCGTCTAGCCATTTATTAACATGTACATTTTTAGTTAAAGTTTGTTGTTGAATGAAGTAGCTAAGAAAAAAAATATTTTTATTTAAATTAATTAGATTAGAGGATAATTTTTATGATACCATATAATCAATTAAAGATCTCAAAACAGAAGACTATGAAAAATGGAAATTCCCAAAGCGTATAAGTGATATGATACTCTAAAAAACTTAAGAAATATTATAGGGTCAACCTCTTTAAGCATAGAACTAATAGTCTAATGTCTAATAACAATAGACTTAATAAACAAACCAAGTCGTTACTTAACAATCTTCAATGGTTTCAGAACCAACAAAATAAGAATTATTAGTTCAAAAGCTTCAAGATTTATAAAAAAGTATATCAACTACATAACGTTACATTGATATATTAAATTTTATTAAGAAAATCATCTCAAATATAGCTGCAAATCCTTAAGAATAAAAATTCAGAAGAATAAAACAATCCAACTAGCACTTTTAAATGAACTTTTTACCTAATAAAGATGCTTTAGAATTCATGTACTTAAACAATTTCAAACTTGATGAAGAAGGAATTGCCTTAGCTGATTAAGATTTAGATTTAGAAACTCTTAATTTGTCAATTATTCATATTGATAATTCAATTATAGAAGCTACTCCTTCTAATTTCAATCCTTATCAAACTTATACTTCAGGCAATGAAGTTCTTTGTGCTAGAAACTTAGCATAAAAAGAAGGGTTTGTAAATTACTATGAAGAACTCTAAAAGCTAAAAGCTAAAAGATTAGTAAAATTAAGAAGTGAAATATTTAAATAAAATTATTAATTATATTTTTATAAATAAAGTAAGTAATGTCATAACCAGTTTCTGACAGAAAAACTAGAGTGTTTATTCAAAATCAAAATTGTAAATATTTAATTTGATAATACTGAAATTAGTTAGTGTATTAATTGATATGCTTTAATTAAAAAAGAATCAAGATAAATGGAAATGCAAAACGAAGCTGAAGTTGAAGAAAATTAATTACTCAGAGAATTCTCAGATTAATTAAAAAAAATGATCTAAGTAAATATAATTGATGTTAAAAATATTTAAACTTATTTTTTTAATTGATTAGAATTTAGATAAGCAACAATTCTCTTCAAAAAGTAAGTAGGAATATGAAAAATTGCTAAAAGATCCTGTTTACACAAAATCATTAATTAGAATAAAATTCCCTTAAAATGTTATTTTAGAAGGAAACTTTTGCCCCATGGAGACAATCAAGCATGTCATTGATTTTGTTGCTTTAGTAATCATTATTAATTCATTTTAGTTATTTTTTAAATTACATTTAAAGAATTTAGAAAATCCAGAAGTTCCATTTTACTTGTTTTAATCACCTCCCCGTCAAGTATTTGATAAAAGATTCCATCAAAAGACACTTGATGAAATGGGATGCTTACCAGGAGCTGTATTTTATTTTGCAATAGATAATGACCCAGAGTTCTAAAAGAAATTCTACTTAAAAACAGAATTCAAAAAATATTTATGAAAAATAATAAATATATAAAAGAATTATCTAAATTATTTACATCAGTTTTATTTTTTAAACAAAATTTAAAATTAACCATAACAATTCGAAGTTATTTAAATAAATACATAATCTGAATTTTTAATATTTAGTCATGTAAAAAATAGATATAATTTTCAATTACTAATTTTAATGATGCTACTTAGTTTGT
Organism: Tetrahymena malaccensis 436; assembly: GCA_000231845.2. NCBI lineage: Eukaryota > Ciliophora > Oligohymenophorea > Hymenostomatida > Tetrahymenidae > Tetrahymena > Tetrahymena malaccensis. Next base: position 138,856 of record JH719975.1, read on the forward strand.
AAATATAAATTCTGAGTTAAGCTATACTTAAAATTAAGTAAGCTATATCCAAATAAAGCACCTTAAGCCTTTTAAGTTTAAAAATGTGCCTGAAATATAGAGGGTTAGAATTGTATTTATAACTGTAAATTAAAAAATTTATATTCTTTATGATACAAACACCTTAAATAAATGATCTCTAAAATTTAAAAAACTAATAGAAAAGTAATTAGTTAGATAACAGCAAATAGCAAAAATTATAAATTTATGTATTTTATGGATTAGAAATTTCTTTTCAGCCTTGCTAATCTAGGCAAAAGAGTTATTTAAATATTAAAATATTTTACAAAATCACATTTCTTAAGGAAATTTAGGTCATTTATCTCATCCTAAATACTTTTTAATTGAAAAAAATATCCTAAACATACCAATTATTTTAACATTAATTAAATAAATTTAGCAAAATATGAAATTAGTTTTTTTTTAAATAAATATTGAAGTAATTTATATTAATTATGAAATATTTTGGTTGGTAAATTTTAAATAAATTAAAAGAATAAATTATTCATTCATTTTGAAAATTGTTTTTATTTTAAATAAAATAAATTGATTGAAGAAAATATTAATTTGATAAGAAAAAAGTATAAATTTTTAATTTTTGAAAAAGTAAATCTATATAGATGAGCATCTTATTTGGTTATTTAGTTATTGAGTGGCTATAAAGGTTTACTTATTTAAATCTAAAGCAAAAATAATAATTAATTAAATGTAAATATTAGTCAAATTTTTGATAAATTTTGTTAGGGAAATTAAGCAAAAAGTATTGATGATTTAAAAGAATTATTAATTATAATACAATTAATTTGTGGCTAAATTGTTAAAAATTTTTCTTTTACAGAGTATATAAAATATGTAATCTAATAGAAGGCATATAAAATAATATTTTTACATTTTTTATACTCAAACAATAATAATTTGATATAACTAAGAATTATTTTTAAAAACAAAAAATTTTATTATTGTTTCAATATTTAGAATCTAAACATTATACAAAGAGTTAGTTGAGTTGATTTCTAATTTATAAAATTTTAATGGACAAATTTTGAGTAGGTTAGAAAAAGATCATTCATTTTAATAAGCCATCAAAAATAAAAATTTCTTTGTTGATATCTGAAAAAAGTTAGTCGAAATGAAATTACAATTTATCTTAAAATTTTTTAATTATATTTTTAAATGAAATAAAGAATTTCTTTGATTCTTATGATAATTTAATTTAAAATAGAAGTAAATAATACTGCCCTCAGTTACAATATCTTAAATATTTGTGAAGCGTAAGTGTTTTACTAGAGAATAAAGTTTAATTGCGTAATAATTGAAATGTAATTCCAATAATTATAAACGCTGGAAATAAATACCTAAATATCCAATAAATTGAATTCAGCTAATTAATTTGTTTACTCTCTATAGTTAATTTTCAGAAAAAACAATATAATTACAATATAAGATTGTGATTGTTATTCATAATAAAATATCTGTCATAAAAATTATAAACACATAAACTTAAAAAAATAATAATTCTTTAAAAATAGAACCATTAATTTAAAATACTGAAATTATATAAAAAAACAATCAAATATCTTTGAAAAACTATAAATATATTAATATGAATTAAACACTTACTATAAAGAATAATTAAAATCATTTTTATTAAACTAAGGCTTAGAAGGTATTTTCTACTTCGTCCTCACTATTTTTTGATAAAAGATCTCTAGTAAAGTCCTTGAATTAGTTCTAGCAAAACTCACCTGTACATTATGAATCTCCAGTTCCTTCTAATATCATCGATCAAACACAATAAAACATATAGAGTTTTTAAAATAAATAATTATTGCATAATCACCCTCTACTTAGCAATTTAAGCAGTCCACAAAATTAAATGAATTCAGGACTTTTTTCCGCTCCTATAAGCCCTAAAAAATAAAAAGAGCGTGTAGATTTTTCAACTTACGCTCAAGTTAAATAAATTTAACAACAGATGCAGTAAAAGTCTTAATCTCTCACTTCTTCACCCTAAAATTAAAGTGCGAGAAGCTAAAATCAAAAGAAATGTAGTCTATTTGCCCCCTAAATATCCATTTAGTAATCAAAATTAGAGAAAATTATTTAGAAAGGAGAAAAATCCTTAAGCCATTTTCAAAGTAAAAATAAATAGGCTTTGTTAGAAAAAAATATAGCAATACCTAATGTTTTAAGTGAACCAACTAAAATAAATTATTTATTCAATGATATTCATATAATGAATAAGCAAAAAGAAGTTGATGATTTATATTACGGAGATAAGATGGAATCTTATTAATAACAATAATCACCAAAGGTATAATTTTTAAGACAAAACACATCATCAAGCTAAAGAAAAAAAGAAGGCTTTAAAAATTCTCCTTCATTACCTAATTTGATAGAAAGTCTAGTGCAATTTTAATCTTCTATAATCCCAAAAAAGAAAGATACAGAATTATCAGCAGTGAAACGAATTTTTGAGAAGAAAGAAAAAAAATCTCCTTCAATAACAGCTAATTAATACCTAGAATCACCATTATAGAACGAATCATTTTCCCCTTAAAAAAAAATGTCAAATATTAATAAACTTGTTGTAAAAATTAATCAATATAACTTATAAAAATCTTAAGATAACTCTTTCGGAGAATCTGGCTAAAAATAAGTTATTAGCGATACCAATAATTAAGTCAATTAAGATGAAAAATCATACTTTAATAAAAAAAAAATAAGCTGGTCTGATCAGCTTTACATTAACACAAAAAAAAATACATCTAATCAAAATTAAACTAAATAAGAAAATATTGATTTAGAGCAATTTAGTCCTATAATACAGAATATTTAGACTCCATTGAATCAATCACCTCTGTTAACAAGATAAACAAAGAGTTTAATAAATTTTGAAAAAATATCTCCAATTAAGTCAAACGATGGAAGTAACATTAGCGTAACAAACCAAAAGCAACAGCTTTTCAAAGAGTAAGTTAAACTTTAAATGAGCTAAATTGAAACTGATGCAAGAGATACTGAAATCGATCGTAACTTTAAAAGATTTAAAATTATTGAGGATCTATAAAAGCTTCGCATTTAAGAAAAGATTAACTAGTTCAAAATCACTGATAATATAGACAAAAAGTAAATCCTTAAGAAAAATGCAAGCAAAATTTTAATTTAAACTCAAACTGAGTTACCCTCTTCCATTTTTAATACTAAATGTAACTCCTCTTTGACTTTGATAAATAACTTTTAAGGAAATATTAGCTTAAGCCCACCTTCCTAATAAAAATAAAGGAAAGAAAAAGAATAAAATGAAATAACTCAAGAAGATATTGAGTAAGGAAATTAAGTAGATTGTACCTAGATTAACTTATCTAAGAATCATATTCAAGCTCCACCCTCATTAATAAACATAGAGAGTGGTTTAATATAAAATAATATAAATGAAACAGAAGTCACTCCATCTATAGAAAGTATAGAGAAGAATACATTTGGAAGTTACATTAGAAGTAACATGAACATCAATCTTTAGGGGCTTAGTTAATAAAATATTGAAGATGATGTTGACACACCATTGATGCTTCAAAGCTACTCAAATAGTTTATTGTAGAAGAACCACAACAACTCAGTTGATCATAAATAAAATAATACAAACAATACTCCTGATCTTGGTAAATTTATCGCTACTCCTTCTACTCAAACCTCTTCAAGGGAGATCTTTAATTCAATTTCTTTTTCTTAAATAGAACCTAAAATGATGCTAAGAAAATAGGTGACTTTGAAATTAAAGACAATTTAAAATCAAGATATTGGAGACTCTCAGAATAATTTTGAAAGCCTTATAAAAGGTCATCTGAGTGATAATTCTTTTTCCACTAATTCCCCTAGATCTCCTTATTTAAGAAAATAGTATAAACGTAAGATTTTTAATTAAATTTATAAATTCACATGATCAAAATTTTTGTTACTGAGAGTGAAATGCTTGCTAACTTACATAAATTATATCTTATAGCTTATTATGATATTTTTTGTTTACAAATTACTTTTAATTTAATTAAATTACAAATCAATTTTCGAAAAAAAGACTGGACCAGCAGTATTAATAGTGTTAATTTTTTTACCACTATTTTGTCATCAAGTTCTGTTTTACCATTAATTTTTTTCTAATACCTTTAAATCTTACATCTTTTAAAATACAATTAAATTATAGAGTCGATTAGAAAGAGTGCATTTACATCCAATTTAAATACTCCAAAGAGCAGTGCAAGGGCAAATACAAAATAACTGACTATCAATCCAAAGCTAAACTCAAACGAATAGATAAATTTTTTGGACGGAATATTCAACGAAGACGACATTAAAACATTACATGAACTAAGCTTTTATATACCTGATTTATTGAAAGCTCTAAAGCAAGACATATCGTTCTAACTCAAAAATGATATTTATTATTTTTGTACTCCTGATTTTGATTAATTTATATTTTCTATTTCTTAATTTATTCAGTACATTTGTACTAAAACTCAGCAAGATAGAAATGATCATTATATCTGCCCTTTTAAGTTAAATGACAGTATCGTAGAGCAACTTCTATTTCTATTCATTAGCAAGCTATCTGAGATAAGTAAATTATTTTGTTACACTTTTCAGTTCATTTAATTTCCCTTTTTGTTTGTGTTACATAAGTTATTTGTTCTTTTAAGCACCATAAATTTATTAGAATGTACTTTTAATTAAAATATATAAAATCCATACATTTATTATTACTATATCTGATTTTAATTTAATAATCATTTTTTTTACCATTAGATTTAGATGAAAAATACATTGATATTTTTAGGAATGCTTTTAATAAGCATAAATAACTAGTATTAGCCTCAACTCTTTCATAGAAGCTTGGTGGTGAAATGTAAAAGCAAAGAATCATAAGTGAAGTCATTGATTACTAAATCTAAAATAGCGTTAACTCTATCTACGAAAGATACCAAAAGGAAGATTTAATACAGTCCCAACTCAAGACATTTGAGCTAATACTAAGGAGTAGCTGTGAGGAGGTACCTGAATAAGATTGGAAAGAAGTTAAATACTACAATGCTGTAGACATATTTGAAAGTAAGAAGGCCTTCATAAACGTATTGAGTCGCCACAAGAATTTTTACGACGAAGAATTATGCTATTAATTAATTGAATAAATAGAAAGATGTAGAGATAATATCTCTCATAGTCTCTCGATACATAGATTTGGAAATGACTAAAAATTCATTAAAAGCTTAAAGGAATTTATAGTAAAGATTTAATTCGTTTAAAAGCTAGGAAGCTTTGAGAAAGAAACAATCATAAATACAATCATTAATTATTTCTTTTCCCCAAACGTAACATCGTAATAATTTATAAGTATCTTTAAGTAGCATTAATTGTAACTTAATAAATCGCAATTCTCAGAAATTTAGGAATTATTAATAAACCATCTCAGAGTTGAACAAGAATATAATGAAAACATAGAGTATAAACATTAATTCTAGTACAAAATACAAAAAATTATGTGGCAAATTGAAAAAAATCCTCTAAATGTCTTAGGAGATCTTACTTCTTTCTTTTAATATTTCAACTCATGGATAGACTAGTAGATAGCCTAAAAACGTAATCTAAAAGGATTTGAGCCTTATGAAGTTAAGTCTACAGAAAACTTTGAATGTATTCTTAAATTTTATTACAACACATATGAAGTTTTCAATGTTAAGGATGTTTAGTTTTCCCTCAATCTACCAATTTTCGAAACAGAAGCTCTAATCAAATTCTGGCTCAAAGGTATCAAGCATACAATTATTTAGCACTGCGGGTTACCAAAAAGTGAAGCAATTAATTTTAGAGATGAAATCACAAAACTCATGTTAAATTAAGAAAATTAATAAATAATTAAAAGACTAAATACTTAAAATTCTTTCAAAGCTGCTATTTCTAATATTTCAAACTGATATGATAATATAAAAAACAGCAATAAATAATTAATATTTGTAATTAACGCCAAATTAAAAAGCAATTTTATTTTATTATAATTATTATAATTAATGCAAAATTAAAAAGAATTTTTTGTTTTATAATTATTAATTAATTTATAATTTATATCAAAATCAAAATTTTTATTTTTCATGTTTATGAAATCATTTTGTAATTAATTTATTTAACTTTTTTTATTATTAGAATATGATATTTAGAATAAGAAATTAGAAAATAATATTATAATATGATTTAAAGTATCTTTAAGGTATCTTTATTATATTTATGCTTTTTAAAAATAAAGGAGTGAAGTTTGTTATTTTTGGAAATTCTTAATTATCTTTGCAAGGATTAGCATATTTAATAAATATATTCGTTATAGAAAATGTTTCGAAATAATTTGATCATGTATCTTTTAAATTTTTTGCACATTGATAAGGTAAAAACACATTAAAATATGCTTGTGCTTTCCATTTAATTGTTCAATGCTGTGTTTTTCATATATAATTAATTAAGAATAGGGTTTTTAACTATCAGAAATTTAAATATTTTGCATGAAAAATACAAAACCAGTATTTTCTATCCACTAAACAAACTAAATTATTAAATTAAAACTAATTAAAGCTAAACAGATCTATATTATAACGATCATATCAAAATGAGAAATAAAACTAATTATAATGTAGCTTAGTTTATAACAGGAGATTTCTCTCAATATGCACGCAGTTGTGCAGCCCTTTCTACTGAAAAATAAATTGATTTTTAAACCATGAGATACAAAGACACTAGTCCGTTGAACATAAAAGCTTAGGCTGCTTAATCCATATAAAAGATTCAAGCATAGCCACTATAATAAAAACCAAATAATTCAAACAGAGGTTTATAATTTTATTTAAGTTTGAATAATTAAGTTTCAGATGGCAGAATTAGTAGACTTTAAATTGATTAAAAAGCTGGATTAGACTAGCAATTTAAGAATTGTGCATCAGATAAAAATTAAAGTATTAAAAGTTTAGACACACTTAAGAGAAGAGTGCTAGATACTACTTTAAAAGTTGATAAAGAAAATCTTATCAACTTGTTGAGTTATCCTTAAACAACTTAAGCTAGAAATTAAACATTAAGAATATTTAAACCTCAAGAAAAAAATATTTTTTAAGAAGATAAGATAACTATTAAAAATCACTAGTTCACAGAGGATGCTCTTTTTTAAGAAAACATACCCAAAAGTCCATTCATAAAATCATAATAAGTTAAAGGTGTAATATAAACAGATATTATCAACTCAGAATAAAATAATAATGAAATTTTATAGTAGCAGGTTCCAGAAAGCACAAAAAACATCCTGAATACTTCTTTATCTGTAAATAGCAGATTAGGTAGAAAGAGAAACAATCTTATGGAAGTTTAATGTTAAAGTTAGTTAAATAATTATTAAAGCGATATTCATGGGTATCAAACTATTAGAAGTAGGTAAAATCTAAGTAGGAAAAGTGAAGGGCCACTAAATCATTACTAACAGTGTGAATAAATAAAGATATAATAGAGACATTCACTATAAATATGTTAATAAAATAATGATATTTCAAATGATGATACCTCTACAGCCTAACTCACTTAAAAAGCATCATCAAATACAAGCAATAAGCAAATTTCAAATAAGCTTTTGGAACAAAACTATTCGTTATAAAACAAAACTTTTCTTTTTCCACTAAATAACCAAAGTATTTGCTCTTAAGGATTTAATGCAAAATCTTAAGAGAGGATTTAAAACTAAAGTGGAATAAAGAATTAGAATTAAATGCTTAAGTTTTAAATAAATAGTGAAAGAAATATATGCTTAAATTTAAAAGACATAGGTGTAAAAAGAGAATAAAATAAATTTAATTTTGAGTCTATTAAGATTATCCAATAAGATCAATAGAAATTGAATAAAAATAGTTAAGCATTCATACTGAAAAGTGAAGATTATTAAACAAAATTTAGCAATAATTAGAGTTGTTAAGAACAAAATTAGAATGTTTAATTTAAGGCAAAAGAATGTATACCTTCAGAGACTATCAACAAAGGCAGTAATATACATCATGAAGAATGGAACAACAACTTTTTCCATTTAAATTCTAAAAATTACAACAATCTATTAAAATTTCAATTAAAAACAGCAAGCAATTTTAATAACATAAATAAAGATAATTAAGATTAGTTAAAAAAAACTAAAATATTCTTTTCTTCAAAACATCTTAAAAAGGTTGAACCCAACTAAAATAATTTTATTGAAAATAATTAATTTCACTAGTCTTCTATATATGATACAGCTGTACCTATTTCTCCATTAGCTTCCTAAGATTTGAATAAAATTTGTTAAAAATATACTATCCAAGTAAGAAAGTAAAAAGAAAACTAAAATGTTATATAAAATAACCAAAAGAGATTAAAAGGTTAAAATAGAGAATCTAAAAAACAAAACAGGAGAGGATCAAGTTTAATGGATTAACTAGAATATGAATACAATAACTCTTATTACAATCAGAATTTTAATGCTCAACAATCATAAGTTAATCTCTAAAACCAAAATATAAGCACTTTAGTATAAAACAATGGAATAAATTCTTCTCCTTTGATTTAAATAAACTAAACTCCTTCTTAAAGTTTTAGTCTCTCACACAGTAATAACAACAATAATAACAATAAAATAATGAAGAAACATAACTAGCATACTTCTTAGCTTTTTTCACAGATATCCACTTTCACAAATTTAAATATTTGTAATTTTATTTTTAATACTTTTTTGAAATTTATTTGGTAATAATTTTAAAAGTGGAATAGGATGAAGATTAAGGCAACGAATCAATAAGATAGCTAGGATTATAAAAAACTCCTTCAATAATTTTGGCTACTCCCTCCTTAAGCAAATATGGCTCTATGAATTTTGATTAGCTACCATAAAATAATATGGACTGCAAGGAGATTAACAATTATTTTTCTGATATGAAAAGAGTTTTGAATGAGCAGATAAAGCTTGATTAATAGTTTCAGAATATGATTGAATAAAAATTACTAATTAATGTTGATTAGTTTCTGTATTTCTTAAGTCACTTTTGGAAGTTTTGCATTGAAAATTTTGATAACTTTTAAAAGGATTTTGCTATTTTTAAAATAGAAGACTAGTTTTTGTCAAAAATAAATGATATAATGAACAATTTCTTAAATTCATAGTATAATTTAAGTAAAGAAAAAATTTCAATCTTTATGAGCTCATTTTATTTTCATAGCTAAAGATTGATTTTACCTAAAAATCTATTTGAGCATATTGGTAAAATTAAATCATTTCTTTTCTTGATTTACAAAAATACATTACCCAATAATTAATTTATATATTTTATAAAAAGGAGGTTAGAATTAGGCTTAAAAATTAATAAATAATATTATTAGTCATCTAAAGTTTGACATATCCTTTGGAGTACAGTTTGCAAAAGTTTTAAATGAGATAGATCCAATTAAAGCAGGAGAAGTTTTTTGTTCATTTTTAAAAGATGATATTGAAGGGATAAAAGAAGCTATTATCTATGCTAATTAATAGTTAAGTATTACATAGGTTGAGTTTTTTCTTATTAAGCAAACTATATATCATGTTTTAAAGTCTGAAAAACTCTTAAGGAAAGATCACAAAATGACGATCATAGAGAAATTTGAAAAACTAAGAACCTTCATTCTCTAGGATCATACATAACTTAATCTACTCTAAAATTAAAACATACACGAAGCTCTGATGATAAAAATTAGAAATGCTAGATCAATTTTTAAGAAATTTAAAAATAAAGAGAGATAAGCGATAGTAGATTTTGCTTAATTTACTTTTTCTATGATATTTGGAAGATCAACTATTTAAGAATACATTGAAAAGTTAAAGTCTGAGATATTTTTTTAACCATTTTAAGTATCTTAATAAATTACAGATTAATAATTAGAAGAAGCTGAGCTAGTTAAAGATAAAAGCGAAGAAGATGATCAATAGTTAAGATTGCTAAGCTTTGTAAATGAAATAGAAGAATTAGTTATAGAATCAGTCAATGACTTCATGGATTTATCTTCTATTTATAATACAGAGAAGCATATCAAATTAAAATTTTAATTTATAAAAGAGAGTATTAATAAATCGTTTTTATCTGTCATAAATAAAGGAAGTACATTAATTAGGGAGTTAAGATTTTGGGCTGTAACTAATTTTAAAAAATATTTAAAAAATATTGAAATGACAGAAGGAGAAAACAGTAGACTGGATATTATGGATTCCATCTTAAAGTTTTATTTCTACAGAAAATCAGATGTTTTCTCATTTTATGACGTACCTATAGCTATAAACTATTTCCCAATAACAAAAAATGCAGTAGAATACTGGCTAACTGGATTAAAAGCTATACTGCATGAGGAAAGATTTGGATTAAATCAATCTGAAATAGAAACTATCATAAATTAAATATAGTCATTATTTAGTGTAAGATGGGTAAAGAAAAAAAATTAACTATTTTTTATACAAACAACATAAATTTGATTCAAAAAAATATACTTTTGCTATAAATTAATTGAGATAAGTTATATTTTTTGTGTTTTAAATATTTCAAAAATTCTAAAATGTAAGCTTTAGAAGTAATAAATTAAAGTAATTAACGATTCTTATTTTTAAACTCATATTATTTTGAAAGTAATTTAGATTAATTACATAAATTTTAATTAAATTTATAAATTCGTAAAAAATAATTAAAATAGATATCAAAAAGAGATAAAATTAAAAACAAATTAAAATTTTAATCTTTTTATTTATCATTTTTATCTAAAGATCTACTTTTATTTATATTAAAATTACTAATAAATACTTGGAAATGAAAAATTTTAATATTATTTTATTTAAACGAGCAATGCTTATGAAATTGATATTAATTATTTATTTTAGATTTTCTTTTTACTAAGAAAATTTAGATAAATTTCTTTCTTACAATTTCAGATTACAACAATTTTTCTTTATTCAAAATATATGTAGTATTCTTGTAATTAATTTAATTGTATCTTTATACCAATAAATAAATTAATTAATTGTCTTTAAGATATTTTATTGGTTGCTATGTTGAATAAAAAAGAAATACTTTTGCTAAAGTGAGAAATAAATCGAAGGATTAAGAAACTTATATTACGTATTGAAAATGTAAATAAATACAAATAAATTAATAATTTTAATTTCATTTTGTAATGTATTTCTAAGAAAAATTAGTAATACATAAACAGATCAATAAAAATGTAAGGAAATAAACCAATTTTCTAAAAATAAAAATGGGATTTAATGTTTAAATAAAACTTAAGTGAATTTATATCATTTTTTTTAATTCTTTTTATTTTCATTTTCATTTTTGTTCATGGTTTTGAGCTTGGAAAATAAATATTATATTGTTGTATTTTGCATTTATTTTTTTCAAAGAGATGGGCGTGCTTTATTCTTTTTGTCTTTTTCAATGTCATTAACAAGCTTACAAACCTAAATTGTTTCTTGAACAATCTTGTTTACTTCCACAGGAGGAACATCTCTGTGAAGAGGAAGATAAATAATCTTTTAAAAGAATTCTTTAGTTTTAGAGGGGTACTTATATTAACTACCAATAGGACTTTCTACTAAGTCAAGTTGTGTAGCACCTAAATAAGCATCTATTCCTCTTGCATTCAAAATTTCGAAAACTAACTTAGGATTTTCAGTGATAATAGGATAGAGCCAAAAAGTACGATTTTTGCAAGCACGACCTGGCACATTAACTCCATTAGATGTGAATTCAGTTTATGCATTTTTAAGCTTACGGATTTACATTTAGTAAGTAACAGCATCATAGTCACGAAGACGGAAGTAGAGAAGAGCCATCATAGCAGTAGGCATTTAAAGACGGAATGTATCTAGGAAATTCTCTTTTGGCTAGAATCCACGAACCATGGAAACAAATTTACTCTTGTAATCTATTCCTAGACCGCTAAGGACTGTACGGAAAATAACATTAAAGAATGGAACATTTAAACCTAAATAAACTGGAATATTTTTCAATATTTTTTTTAAAAAGAATGAGTTTGGCATGACAGGATAAGTTGCGAGTATATCTTTGCACTTGCGATACATAACTTCTTGATTACGTAAAACAGCTATACCACCACCATATGCAGTAAAGGGCTTAATAGAACCAAATGAGAAAAGACTGCAGTCAGCCTTATCGCTTCCGTTATCATTAATATCTGAAAAGGATTCTGCCTAATCTTCAAATATAAAGCATCCACGAGAATGGGCATAATCGTATAATTCTTCTGCATCAAACTTTGCTCCATATAAGAAGCTAACCATAACGACTTTAGTTCTCTCTGTGAAAGATTTTTTAAAATCTTCTAATGTTGGTCCTAGTGTATCATCTGCTATATCTACTGGAACGGGAACTAAACCGTGATTACGAATGACCTTAACCATGTCAGGAATATTAATGGCTGTCATGACTACTTCAGATCCTAATGGGAGATTGAGGACTTATAGTACTAAATCGAAAGCTGTACGGACAGAAGCACAGAGTAACATCTTTTCTTCCAAACCTCTGGGAGGATTGCTTTTTAAAAATAGGTTCTACAAAAGCATCTCTAACAATGGTCTATCAGCAGGAGTAACTAACTATGTTAGGGCTTAGAACATGTAGTTCCAGTTGATATCTAGATAGATTGCTGAATGGGGTATGAGAGGGGATTTTTTATAAGTTTGCATTTTTGGCTTATTCTAATAGAAAAATTATTTAAGTTGCTAGTATTAGACCTATTTTAATATTGATCTTCTATTTGCTTTATTAATGAAGATTTTATATTTTAAAGTTAATTTTTTTTTTTATTTTTTGATTAAACAATTATTTTGTTTTTGATAACTATTAATATTTAAAATTAGAAGTGTATATACCGCTATTAACATTTTTGAATCAATTTACTTATATCAGAAGGTGAAACTTAGTTAATTTAGCTGTATCACCAAGCACTTATTTATTTTAAGTGAGGTCATATTAAAATTGATTTAAGAAAAATGATAGAAGTTTGGAAAACTTAATTTGTGCTTATAAAAATCAAATTTATTTAAGTACGATTAAATCAATTTTTAAATTATTTAACAATATTAAATTAAGTAAATTGGAATCTTATTAATTCAAAATAATTAATTATATCAATAATTACTGCAAAATTATTAAAAAAAATTATTTAATTCTTACTTGAATAAATAGAAATATTTTTTAAATTTGATTTGCTGATGAAAATTATTTCCCAAAAATGTATTTGAGCTAATAACCAGTGTTAAAATTAGAAAGTTGTTAAATTGTATCTTTGATTTTTAAATTTTCTGATATTTAATTAATTTGAAATTAATTAGCTTTTCTGATAATTATATCGCATCTATATTCTTTTAATTGGATTTTATTCTTCTAAAAATGACGCTCTTTTTATTATACTGAGAATATATACTAAAAGAAATTTCATCTGATATATTCTTTGGTTTGTGTTTTTAAGTATTTTCAATTTTTATCTTGTCAGAATCCAGTCTGATTATCTATGAATCTTCTAAAATAAATCCAAAAAGGTCTAAACATCAGCTTACTTGTTTCATTTTACTTTCTATTTATATCTGTATTTAATTTAAGTTATATGATCTTTAAAATGAGATAGTTATTAGTATATCAAAAAGTTTAAAAAGAAATATTAAATTATAATTTAGTGAAATAGTCTTTTTTTTAGGAAAACAAACTTAAAATTTTATTTAAAACTATACAGGTAATTGGTTTTTCTGAAATTACTAAATGGCGATAAAACATAAGCACTAAGTATCACCTACTTTCTTATATAGCATGAGAATTCAAATAATAAATATTAAAATAAAATAATTTTTTAAAAAACACTGTTTTTATTGCTTAAATAATTAAGCTTAAAAAGTTTTAATTTTTGCTTTCAAAGATGCTAATTTTTTTTAAAAATGAGGTTTTAAGAAATATGTTTTGATTTATAAAATTAAAAAAATAAACTGTTGATGAAAATTGTTTAATTAAATCGCATTCAAATTACTTGTGCTATAATTAGTTAGATGGAGCAGCATCTATGATTAAAAGAAAATGATATTTTTTATAAATATTTGAAGAGAAAAATAAATAACAATCTAAGTTTATTACATATTATACATAATTATTTATATTTTATTCTAATATCTACCAAACAATATTAGTTGAATTTTTTTTATTATAATTTATTATATTATTTTATATATTTTATTTATTCAGTGCTTTAATATTCCAATATACATTTTTTACTTGTTTTCCATTTTTCTTAATCTATCTGCCTAGACCATTCTTTTAGACTCAAAATCAGCCTTTAGTTAAAGCAACTGTTAAGATAGTCCTTCTTAAAGACTCTCTTTCTATTTCTTTGCTAATAACTGGTTATTGGCCTCCTATCTGTGGCAAGCCTTGTTTATGTTAATATCACTTTTTATTTTATTGTTTTCGATTTCCATATTTTTGATGATATTTGTAAACTCGTCATAAGTATTTGATATTTCTGTTTGTCTATTTTAGATTTATTTTGATAACTCTTCCAATTCGTCTTGAAGAGAATCAATTTCTTTCTCATATTATTTTTGTACTCCTACTTAATGGTTAATTTACTCACTGCACTAAATTTATCTTTATATTAGAGGAGTTATTTCCTTTTCAAGATTTCCACATTCCTCTAGCATAGCTTTTTCTTAATCTTTTAAAATGTCCCTTTCTTATTTTTTGGCAGACACAATTTCATACCCTTTATCTAGTAGGTCATCTACAGTGTTAATGAGAGCCTCATCTAGATATAATGCAGCCTTGTTTTTAAATATAGTGCTCATATTCACTCTTGGCACACTTTTTTATGTTTTGTTAAAAATGCGAGTTCCAAATAGAAAGCTAGAAGAAGTACAAAAACTTGATTTTGAAAAAACTGAAAAGCGACGAGATCCACCATGTTCATCTATAGTCGCTGAAGAGTTCTACTTTTATAGTTAACTTTACTTGTAAGGAGTTACTTCACCTTCAGAAACATGAAGAGAACTTTATTTAATACCAGTTCTGTTAAATTGTGTCTGAGAGTTATTTAAACTATTACTTTATCCACATCCTGTATCTAAAGTAGCTCCTTGACTTGAGAAAATATTTGAAAACTCTCCTTTTTTATTTTTAGCTGATTAATTATTCTCTTAGCCCTTCGGATCCTAATTTACAATTTATTATTCTTTTAATTTTTATTCCAAAAATTATCTCTACAAAGTTCCTGCCATACTAGCTTTCGAAGAAGATTGAGAAAGTGAATTTAAAGCTTGAGTGAAGTTGGAAGATTTAAGAATTCCGTTTGGATTATTCTGCTATTGTTATGGCTAGCTATTAGAAGGAGAGTTTACAGCGCTTGCTTTTTTAGACCCATTTAAATCAATAGATTTATGAGGCATGGCCTAGATGCTATAAGGTGATAGGGATTTGAATTTCTTATCTTACTTCATACTTTAAACGGATTTTATAGTTTCGATATTTTCTTTATTCATTTACACTAAATTTTGATGTACTAGTAATTTTATTTGATATTAATTTTTTATAATTTTGTAAAAATATTAATATTAATTAATGAGGGTATTTAACTATCAACATATAATTAATGCGAACAAACTCATTATATAAATAAATTTTATAATTAAATATATTTATTAAGTCTTCAAAGAATTAAAATAACAATAAATATAAAAGTAGAAATAAAATAAAATAAATCAATATTTCTTACAATAAATAAAATCTAATCAGTAGTCAATAAATTAAACCAGCAAGCTTTTTATATAATAAACAAATTAGTGTTGAAATGCTAGTTTACTTTGAAAAAGTTAAAGACACTTACTTTCAAATAAAACTTCTATTAACTATTTTATCTGCTATTAACTCAATACAGTTTGTTTGATATATATAAAGAATAAAAATAAAATAAATTGATTTTTTCAACTTTTTTTAACATTCTGAGACAGAAGAAAGTTTTTAGAATATGTTTAATTTTATATATTTTGATTGTTATTATTATTATTATTGGTGCTAAAACCCAATTAATAATTAGGTTTAGTTATTACATCTATCAAGTGTTATGAAAATTCTTTTCTAGAATTGTATTTCCTAATTTTTTAAATAGAAAGTTTGGTTTTTTTAAAATTAAATTTAAATGTTAATTTTTAAATTAACTTCATAGAAAATGTTCATTAAGAAATAAATATAAAATAAGTTTTAAATGTTTTAATTAAATTAATACTTTGGTTTAATTAGATAATCACCATTAAAAATGCTATCTGTAATTTAACCATATTTTTCTTCTAAATTTCTTTAAATTTTATTTTTTCTTGCATAATAGAGAGACTCCACTCTTAATTTATTAATTTAATCGTTTAAAACCCCTCTGCTATCTAGATCTAAATAAAGAAAATGCTTTAAAATAAATTAAGAAAAGCTAAATTTACTATTTGAAAACTTTTAAAAATATGCTTATAATTATTTGATTGATTCTTTAGCCACATTTTTTATTTACTCTACTCCATGAGGCTGAGTATTAAAATAGCTTTAATAATTGCTGTTGTTTCCAGATTTTTTCGATCCATTATTTTCTAAAGAATTCAATCTTGATCTACTTTATTACATATCTTGAGCAGTTGTATTAATTGAGTTATCTCGATTTATCATTGCTTTATTTTTTTTTGCAAGGTAAAACGACTACAATACATCACTCTTTTTATTCTCTACCTTCACATTTTAAAATTTATCCTAAAATTCACTACTTAAAATTAAATCAATTAGAAATAATTTCAATTTAAGAAAATATTTATCACTTTATTTTTGTTAGTTAAGTTTATTTTTTAAAGTCTATTTCATTTTCATACTCTATCATTTTCTCTAATTCACCATCTCGAAAAGCAGGTTTCGAAAAAAGCTAAGTTTTTCTTAGATAAAAAAATAATTACTTAATTGATATGAATTTTTAAAAAAATATTTACTTGATGGAATCTTTTTTCTAAATATAATCTTTTCCATAATCATCTTTTTTGAAAGAAATAAATTGTCACAAAATATATTTATAATTGATTTTTAAAAATTTTATAAAATAATTTTATTTAAATAATACATACGTTACTCTGATTTTTTCCTCAAGTCTCTCAAATAATAATTTAAAATATCATTTCTGTCTTTATTCTTCTTTATAACCTAGCTAAAGGTATCTTCAGGATTAATTTTGCACTTCTTTTTACATAACTCAAGTTGATCTTATTCAATAGATGATTGATTTTTAGATAGAGTGTTACTGTTTTCTAGTTAATCAACATATGAACTTTTTGATCTTTTTTAAACATTATAATTTCCTATTAATGAAGGCTTTTAGTAGCGCTCAAGACTAGTATTTTTCATAATTGCAGTTTTATTTAAAGGGGAACTTTGGTTAGTAGAAATTTTATCGCCAAGTGAGCTAAACTACAAAGATTACTAATTCATTAATTTGTCATTAGTTCTTCTTTCAAGCATTCCTAACTTTCATTTTTTTATATTCAATTTTTAATTTATCATAAGATTAAATATTACTGGAATCTATGTGTTTTTATTTTTTGGAGTGGTATAAGTGCTGTAATCTTACGGAATATATTACTTTTAATAGCTATCCATTCTACTTGGGGAGTTTTTACTATCATTAATATTAGTTTTTCAATAAAGATATTACACGAAATTCTATTTTACGATGTTAAATAAATAGATGTAGAGGGTAAGTAAATAGTATCGACTCTCTATTTATTTATATCATTTTTTGGCGTAGATTGATTTAAAAAATCTTAGGATATCCTAAAATTATTAGACTTTTCAAACTCATCTTATAATCTAGGTCTCTATTTCTATTTGAAAATTAGAAATAAAAAACTAATAAATTAATTTATTATAGAAAAGTAAAACCACTTACTTATATTAAGCTACTGATTGCATTATGAAGAACTCCTATTTATTTATTTTCTCTATTTTAATTGATGCTGATGTAGTTTTTATATTCATCAGGGTGAATTTTTTTATCAAAGGCAAATGTGAGCGGAATAGCTTCAATTTTCTATCCTTGTAATAAATTATAATAAATGGTAATTTAGATTTAATAGAAATTATACTGATACTTTTATAACCTTTATCAGTAGAACTCATATATGTCTTCTTCTAAATTTTCAATTTTTTAAAATTAAATAAATAAAATATATCGTCCAGCAAAATAATTAATAAAAATTGATTAAGTAGAATTTAACTTTGTTAATTATCATTCCAGCAAAGCAAACAGTGCTTGTCAAATATTTTGTTACATACAATTTTTTAAATAAATCAATATTCCTAAATTTTAAAATACTTAAAAATCTTAATACATTTTAAACTGCTTTAAAAAAAAAGATAAAATATTGACAATTTATCTTATTATTTTAATTCATAAAGATTTCATAAATGCAATTAAAAAACATCTTTATTTTTTATTGTTTTTGAATTAAAAACTTCAAAATGAAAAAATACTTTTAATAAAGTTTCATTAATCTTTGTTGGTTATAAAAATGACTGATAAATACATAACAAAGAAATATATACTTTTATCATCCATGGTATGTAAGTATGCAAAGTTATGAATATTTTAAACTATTTTTAAAATTAATACTTTCTAGAATTTCTTTCATCTTTTTATAAATTCTATTTTAAACTATTAAAATCTCATCAGAAAAATAGCTCTTTCAAAGAGGTTGATTAATTAAGTATTCAATATTTCTAGCAATTTGAGGTTCCCATTTGTCACCATTTTCTAATAATTTATATTTATCGTAGAATAAATCTTCGTGCAAGTAAGCAGTTTATTCATAGTTAGGTCCCTAAAATTTTATAAAATAACTTAATAAATTTTTAACAAATAAACTTTTAATTTACTTCAACAATAGCATCAACAGGGCAAGCTTCTTAACAGAAACCACAATAAATACACTTAGTCATATCGATATCGTATCTAACAGTACGTCTATATTTAATTTATGAAAATTTAAAAAAATTAAGACATTTTTATTCTAAAATTAATTATAAATCAATTTTAAGATATTTTAAATTGTTATGTTTTATTCAGCTTTATTATTTTCAACTAGCATGCATGCCTTTTTGGCTTAATATTTTTTTAGATAAACTAAACTTTAAAATACCTTGAACCATCAGGTCTAGGTTCAGTTTCGATAGTAATAGCTCTAGCAGGGCAAGCACTTTGGCAGAGTTTGCAAGCAATACATCTAAATTTTATTAAAAAAATAAGTTAAAATTTTATGCAAAGACTTTTACAAAATATCTTATTTATGATTATATTTTAAAATCTAATATTTATTGCAATTTTTTGATATAAACATACAAATTAGCACCAAAATCACTCAAGATAAAAATCCTAATCCATTTCTTTTTAGCTTAACTTAAATAAAATAACTGTAACTTATATGAAAATGAATTTTCTGTATTTTTTCTATGGAGTATCTGCAATCATTTCAATTTAAAAAAACTATTTACCTTTCTTCACCTGTAGGATATCTACGGAGAGCGTGCTCACCTCTGAATAATGGTGAAAGAGGACCCTTTTCGAAGGGATAGTTAATGGTCCATTCTGGTTCAAATGAATAAACAATACCGCAGAACCAGAAGTGATAGAAATATTCAGGACAAATAATATTTTAATAAGATGATTCCCAAACATCTGTGAAATCTAATTCATCAGGTTTGTCTCTTCCATAAAGACGAATATCATCCTTCAAATCCTCATCGATATCTAAAATGGGATCATAGAAAGTTTTATTGTGATGCTTTGCTTCAATGCTAGTATTAGGTGCTTCTTCATGAATATTACTTCTCTAAATAAAACCTAAGTTGTACCAATAAAATATAATTTAGTTATTTCGATTTAAGCATTTTTTCATTTGCGTTCAGAGATTAAATATTCTTTCATCAATTTAACAGAGATATCTGCTAATAAAATCTAGATATAATAGGGGATTTGTTAACAATTAAGATAAATGGGTGCATTTGATATCAAATCTTGAATTGCTATTTAATTAATTTCATACTAAAGTTCCTTTTGAGATTCTTGTGCATTTGCACTTTGTGGTAATTGGTTAATAATCTCTTCAACATTTTCCTAAATACTTCTTTTGAATTATTTTGTTTGCTTGTTTATTTGTTTGAAGCCTATCTATCTTCTTTTCTTGCTTTTAATTTATAATTTATTTTCTTTCTTCTTTTTGTAATTGTGCTTGCTAGAAGTCTTAGATTTCTTTTGATTCTTATCTAAATTGATTCTTCCTTGTTAAATTACATATAATTAAGCAATCAAATCAACTAGGTAAACAAAATAACAAACAAGCAGGCAGCATTCTATTCACTCCATATTTATTATTTGTTAATAATAATCTTTTTTTACTTAAGTATTAAAATTACTTATTGATCATGTTTGTATGGCATTATTTATTTATTTTATTTTTAAAATAAAAGAGAAAGACACTAAAGAAAGAGTGTACTTGCTACTCAATAAAAACAGTCAATCTTTAGTTAGATACATAATAAAAATTATTTAAGCACTTTTTGTAAAAGTTATTACCTTCCTTTTTGTAAAATATTATTTTTAATTTTTATTTGAGTAAAATAATTTTGTAAAAAAGAGATATTGATGAGCTCTATGATGAAGATTAATTAACTCTTAAATTAGAGATTTATTTTTATAATTTGAAAGATTAAAGCATGCAATTAGTTAGAAAAAGTACATTGAAAAACTAAAATGGAAACTTGTCTATTTATAAGCGAGAGGATGATTAAATATTTGAATTATATTGCTATGCTTGAGGAGTTTGAATAAATAATAAATTATTTTCTTAAGAGTGTTTAATTATAAATTAATCAAATAATTAAAGCAAATTAATCAAAAATAAAGGTTAAAAACAATAGTAAATTAAAAGGTTTGTTTTAAAGAATCCATTATTATTTAAAATTATTATGAGTGATAAATAAAAAAAAAAAGAAGATGGAGAACTCTCTGGAGAAGAGGATGAGTACAAATCTCCTAAATAGAAAAAATCTGATAAAGATGATAGAAAAAAACCAAAAAGAAGTTCTCGATCACACAGTAGTAGACGCACAAGCGATAAAATCAACGATTCTACTAAATCAAGCAAGAAGGAAAAAGATCATAAGGATTCAAGTAGAAGACGCTCTAAATCAAGAAGTAAAGATCGTAAAGATTAATTAAAGCGCAAGTATTCAAGATCTCGTTCTCGTTCATACCAAAATGATCGTAACGGTACAAAGTAAAGACATTTAGACAATCTTTATTAGAGAACATAAATTAAAAATGGAAAATGTAACTAAATATATGGTTCTTAGAAACGTAACACCAAATTTTCTCATGATACATTTTTGTTTTCTAATTCATAAAATCTATCAGACGCTTAGAATATTCATTCTTATTTTTATTCTATTAATAGTCCTAAGAAGGATAGGGACAGAGATAATGCTAAGGAAAAGGACAGAAAACGCAGCAAGTCTCCTACTAAAGATAAAGACAGAAAAAATGACCGCAAAAGAAGTAAATCACCTAGGAGTAGTAATAATGGGAAAAGGAAAAGCAGTCGTTCTAAATCTCCTAAAAGAGATGACAGTCGTAGAGACAAGGATTAAAAACCAAGTAATAGAGATAATGAAAAGAGATCAAATTATAGTAGTAATAGGGATAGAGAATCAAGAAGATCAGAAGAAAATAATACAAGAGAAGGTAAATAGTTGACTTTAGAGGAAGAAGAAGAGCGAAACGATAGATATTATAATGAGTTTGATGATAGTGATTCTGATTACTATTAGAGAGTTAATGATCGTAAATATAAGTCAAGTAGACGCAGTAAATCTAGGAGTAAAAACAGAGACCGTAAAAGATCAAAAAGTAAGGGTAGAAAGGATGATAAAAACAAAGACAAAGACAAAGATAAAGAAAAAAGTAAAAATAGTGGAAATGGTGATAATAGTAAATCTTCCAAAGATAAAAAGGAAGAGGAAGCTAAGAAAGTTTAATAACCTGAACCTGTTGATGATGATGAAGATCTCAATATGGAGATAGAAGATTCTGATGATGAAAGAGAGAGAAAGAAACAAGAGTTTCTTAATATGATAAAGGTTAAAGGAATGGAAATATAAAAACAAGAAGCTAGCCAAACTCTTAGTAAGGAAAATAATCAAAATAACTCATCATCAAATAAAAATGATTAAGATATTGATGATAAATTGAAAACTAAGGATTAAGACAATCTCGATAATTAAAACTTTGCTGACGAAAATAGTGATGAATAACTTTTCGATGATACTGGTTTGAATCCTAATGATGTTTTAGATGATGATGATGTTAATATTGCAAATACAATTAATGATGATTACAAAGAAGAAGTTGATGAATCACATTCATTGACTCATCGCCATAGCATTGATAAAGCACAATTAGACCATTTAAAATATCTTGAAGATATGCGTAATTAAGAGATAAAGGGAGGTATTCCAGATATGCCAGAATAACCAGTTATAAAACAAAAAAGAAAAAGTGTTAATAGTGAAATACTTGAACGTAAATTTAGCAACAACGAGGATAAGTTTGATGAATTCGATGAAGAAAATAAATTACATAAGCTTGACGACTAAGAAGATGAAGAAGAGGAGACAGATATGTTTGGTGATGACATCGATAAAATTATAAATAAATCAAACGATGGAAAGCTTCAAGTTGTTAAAGGAGCTAATGCTGAATGTGATGATGAATAGAATTATTTCAAAATATTAATTGGAGAAGTCCTTAATGGAAAATACAGAGTCGTTTAAAAATGTGGTAAAGGTGTTTTTGCTAATGTGTGTAAAGCTGAGTAGCTTGATAATGGAAAAATGGTTGCAATTAAAATTTTACGTAGCAATGAGATTATGAGAGATAGTGGTGAACGTGAAAAAGAAATCATTTAAAAGTTAAATTTAAATGACAAAAATGACAGAAAGCATATTGTCCGTCTTAAAAATGTTTTTGAGCACCAAAAACATATGTGCCTTGTTTTTGAATGCTTTGCAATGAATCTTCGTGATGCTTTAAAAGAGTATGGCAAAGGAAAAGGTTTTAGTTTAGATGTAGTACGTTCCTACGCCTACCAAATTTTTGTTGCTCTTACACATTTGAAAAAAAATAATTATATTCATGCAGATCTTAAACCAGATAATTTACTTATCTCAGAAGACACTAAAACTTTAAAAATATGTGATTTTGGTACAGCCTTACCAATAGAAGAAAATGGCATCATTAAGTATCTTCAAAGTCGTTTTTATCGTGCCCCAGAGGTATTAATAGGCTATCCTCCATACAATCAAATAGATGTTTGGAGTATTGGTGTAACTTTGTATGAAATATATACTCAAAAGATATTGTTTGATGGATCAACAAATAATGAAATGCTTAAATTAATTATGGATTCAAGAGGTAAATTTAACAAAAAAATGCTTTAAAATGGTAAGTATGTTGAAGAATACTTCGACTAAAACTATAATTTTAAGTATACATATTTAGATAAACAAACAAATTAAAAATATACAAATATAATAACTTATGGTGATATCCCCAAAAAGGATATTTACAAATTACTTTAAGAAAACAAAGATGGAATTAATTTAGAAAACTAAAAGAAACTCTCTCAGTTCAAAGATTTTCTCGATAAATGCCTTTAACTAGATCCTAAAAACAGAATAACTCCAGAAGAGGCACTCGAGCATCCTTTCCTTAAATTAAATATTACTAACCCTACAAAGCCCAAATGATTGATTTATTTAATTGTTGTGTGGTTTAAATATAATTTTTAAAACGTAAAATAATCAAAAAATTAATTTTTATCTCCAAAACCAATAATGTACATCCATGAATAATTTATACATGCTTTCATTCATCATTAATGATAAAAAAATAAATCTAAATTTTTGTTAAACTAACATATGATTAAAGTATATTTACTACATTTATATTTTATTTGAGGCAAGTATTTATCTTCATATTAATTCTACTAAAACCAATTAATATTTATTTGTTTATATAGATTTTCTAATAACTAAAATAATTCAGAAAAAAAGATACAAAATTCATTTACAAAATATTTTTAACTTATTCACTGTAAAGAACGCATTAGCTCAATTATTTTTAACACTCATTTTCTAATTTAGTTTATTAAATAGAAAAATACTATATTATCAAAAAGTAATGAAGATTTACAAAATTTACACTAAGTTAGTTCGTTTATTTTAATACTACAGAGTAAAAATTATATTATTTATTTCTACTTTTAATGTGTAATTTTTAAATTAGGTAGATGAGCCACATTATTCAGCAATAAATATTCTATAAAAATCATTAAATATTCCTTATTCTTAAGTTGATACTAAATAGACTATGTTTTCTAGCTGTTCCTCTCATTATTACTTGAAGTAGATTTAGCGTATCTTTTTTTAATGTTGATTATTTTTTTTAGAATTTATTTTCTTAAAATAGGGATGTATTTAAAAAGAAGGGCTATGATGCCTATTTAATATGTGATAGGAGAATGGGAGTTTAGAGATTTGTTGCTAAAAATGAAACCGCCTGTATTAATTCCAAGGAATGAAACAAGTTATCTTGTTGAGTTAGTTAATAAATTATCTAAATAGAAGCAATAAAGCTAATTTCTAGAAATTGGTATAGGTACAGGAGCAATAAGTCTATCTCTATTAAAAGTATGAAATATTTATTTAAAAAAAATCAATTTATTTAAATAAAATAAATTATTTACAAAAGGAAAATAGTTAATTCACAGGAGTTGCTATTGATAAGTAGCCGTTTTGCATTCAATTAGCAAGATAAAATCTCAATTTAAATAAAATAAATTCATAGAGACTTTAACTTATTCATATTGAATGTTTATAATTTTTCTAAAATATTGAAACTTAAAATCCTACTTAATAATTTGATTTTATTGTAAGTAATCCACCATATATTCCTACCAATATGGTAAAAGATTTAGACAAATAAGTTAGGTAATCAATTCCTTTTAAGTAGTAAAATATTAAAATTAATATATTTATAAAGAAACTTTGAAGATAAAGTTGCTCTTGATGGAGGCAGTGATGGACTGGATATAGTAAAGTAAATATTACACTATGGACATTAAGTTTTGAAAGTAGGTGGATATATAGCTTTGGAAGTAGATGTTACTCATAATTTACTTTTGGAGTAATACTTTTAAAATAATACATATGGATGGAAAGATAAATACAAAAATGCATAATTCTTTAAAGATTAGTATGAGAGAGACAGGTTTTGTGTATTCTTCAAATGATTTTATTCTGTATTTACAATAAGTTAAAAATGCATAAAAAAATAATTAATTTTAGTGATTTTTACAATCAGATTTATGTATTAAATTTTAAAGAATTTTGTTGACAATAATTAATAATTAAAATTTTTTATTAATCATCAAAAATAATAAATTAATTAATTATTAGAACTATCTAAGATTTGATAAAAAAATATTCATAAATATTTCAAAAAGCTTTATCATCAAGAATATGTACGCTTAAACTCTATCTGAAGCTTTAACTTTGAATGAAATTATTTATTTAAAAAGTAAATATGACCAAATTTAGCTGAATTTACTATTTGTTATTTATAAATATTTTAAAATTAAGAGCAAATTTGGTGGACTGGTTGCTCTGAGACACCATTTATATGCCGTGGAGGAGTTTATAATAAAAATAGCTATCTTTTAGGTAAATTGATTTTGAAGATATAGACATCATTTAGCTAGCCATAAAAGAAACCTAAATATGCAGCTATTCTAAATTAAAATAATAGTGATATCAGATACCCGTAGCGTTTGGGTGACAAAAGCAGATGAGTAACAGATTATAGAGGAGAAAGATAAATTTAACTAATCAATAAAGATAAAATTTGAAGATATTTTGAAGACTCTTGATACTCCTCTTAGATTTGGTAGAAGCAATACTTAATTTACTAAGCTATAATTCAGAAAAAATAGAGAAGAAGATCTCATTTTCTTAATGGAATTTTAAGTAGGTATTTATCCATTCAAGTGGGAGTTCTTTTTAACAAAGATGGATGATAGTGAAATTTTTAATATTTTAGCTGATGATTTATTAAATCCTATGGCTAAAACAATAATGTCTCTCGAGAAAAGAGGAAATTCGTATAAATAAAAATGTATTCAAATAGAGAAAGAGTTGCTTAAACGCTTGAGTGAAAAGGAGAGAAATACCTATCTATCTTGCATTGATAAAGATAATGAAGAATTTTGGGAAAACTTCTTAATAGAAGACGTAATTGATAAAAAATAAATTGCTATTTAACACATAAACTCTATTTGTTGGGTTGGTTAAAATTTGACCTTTATCTTAGACCCTCCCTTATTTTACAAATATTATTAATTAATCTTAACCTATTATTTAAAAAGATATTTTTAATTTAAAGTCTTAAGATAATAAACTGACAAATTTTGACTTTGGTCCAGCCGCTTAATTCTTTCTTTCAAATCACAACTCCAAAAATTTAGGTAGTCATTTTCAGTCAATTATATATATATTTATAATTTTTTAACATAAATAATAGTTGAAGGCTAAGAAAATAAAAAGATTACAGCTAATTAGCAAAACGAAATAATTGATAACAACGAAGACCTAAAAAGAATGAAATTAATTTAAGACTATTTTAGCACCTTTGAAGAATAGCCTCTGTAAAATGCTTATTTAAGACCAGATTCTAAAAAAAAATTTAAATAAAGTGGTTAATAAGAAGAAAGCAACTAATTGAAGCAAAAACATTAATAACTAGGTATTTGTTTACTATTGCTAAATTATCAATTATTGATTTATTAAATTTTTAAATAAAGGAATCAAAGTCAATTATGAAGAATAAAATGAAAATAAAATTAGTAATGAGTAATTATAAATTTAACATAACGCTCAAAAAGAAGAGAAAAAGAAGAAAAAGCGTTTGGATTTTTTATGAAATATTTAAAATTAAATTAACTTAGAAATATATTTATTTATTTAACTTTTGTTAAATTTTGTTCAAAAAAAAATACTTAAAAGTAAAATGTTTTAATCTTTTTATAATGTTAAAAAATTTATGATTTAATAGATTGAATATACATTTTTAAAAATTTCAAAAATTTAAGTTAGTAAAGGAAATTTAATAAGTAAAAAATTAAGTACAGATGTAGAGATTATATTAATAATAATATAATTTATACTAATAAGATAATATATTTTATTGAATATTTGTAAATATTAAGTAATTTAGTTGATAATAGAAATTGAAACTTTGAAAACTAAATTGAAAAATATCTACTCATTATCAAAAGTAATTTAAAATTCTAAAAAAATGTTGATTGTTGGTTGGAGAAAGTAAATTAATATTAATAAAATTGATTGATTGATGATATATACTAATACAAAGTATTTTATTTAGCTATTTGCCAGTAATATTAAAATTAGTTGATTTTATAAAACGAAAAATTTTAAATTAATGAGGTAAGCAAATACTAAATTAAATGAATGATAATTAAATATGCTCAAACCATCAAAAAAGTTGGATAGAGAAAAGGATATTTATTGATTTTAACAAGAAAATAAAGTAGTTTATTAAATTTTTCCTTCAATTAGTGAATTAATTGGAAAAATAGAAAAAGAAATTTTAAAAAAATGAGAATAAGTTTTGTTCAATTTAATTCCAAAAATAGAATTGAATAAGTTTTCATAAACGTAAATATTATAAATAGATAGAAAGTATAATATTCATTCATTAAGTATTTTAAAATAATTATTCATTTTTATTAAATTCATATAAATTAATTATAAAACTAGAAATATTAAATAATTTGTTCACTCATTTCTTAATTTAATTAATTTCATCAATCAAAGAGAGTTAGTTAGATTCACAATCAAAGTAACTTCAGTTAGAACTATTGGTATTTGTATTTACTGCATTATTTTAAATAGGAGTTTAAGGATAGTACATAGGCATAGCATACATGGGAACCATTTAAGGAGCCTATGCTTATTATGTATTACCATTTTCAGCAACCTTATCAGTGCCAGCAGGTTAATAGAAAGGAGGGTACTTTTAAATAATTTAAAAATGTTATAATTTAATTTAAATTTAAATTAAGATTTACAAAGAATGGAACTCCCTGTTATTGAGGTGGAATTGGCATCATCATGGGATATTGAATAGGAGCATTTGGCAATTAAGGAACTGTGCCTTCAGTAGTTGTATTTTAAACAGGTGGTGGGGCTGGGATGTAGCAAATATAATATCCACCTTATGGCATTTAAGGCAATTAAGGGAATTATGCGGGTTGGGGAATCATTTAAGGAATACCAGATTAAGGGAAGAAGCCTGGGAAATATTATTATGGTAAAGGTTGTTGTTGCTATTATTATTACTATTATTACTATTATTCTTACTATTATACGCCATTTTATTGTTAGACTTAAGCCTAAAACTTTTGTTCTTGCTTTTCTTCAACCTTTTATGTAACAGCTGGTAATTTTTATGCCTAAGTAGTGGGTTCTGTTCTTTATGAAACTTAACTAGATCTAGGAGTAAGTGCTTTTTCATTTAAAGGAGCTTGTTTCAAGTTTTCTTGTTATTTTTCTACAGCTCTATTATTTAATAAAATGAAATTTTAAATTGATAAAAATAAAAATTTTAATATTACTAATTTTTATTTGCATTTTAATGGTTTTGCTCTTGATTGTGGTGATGGTGGTGGTGATTATGCTTGTGGCTTTCTTATTTTGGCTATTAAACTTATTTACTTGCTTCTTATACTTAAGTAGTAGTTTTGCTAGTTGTTACTGTGGTGCTGGTAGAAGTATTGTTAGCAACACTCTTCTAAGAAGAGGTGGTAGTTTAATTAACAACAGGAGCTACAGTTGCCTTATTTTAAGTACTAACACTAGAAGTATTTTGTTAAGGTTATGGTTGAGGTTGAGCAGGAGGTTAAGATTATGGTACAACTGGAGTTGTTTTAGATGGAGGACAAACAGCTAAATCTTTATTAATAAATTCTTAAGAAGGTTAAACAGTGTGATGAGTAGAATTAACAACTGTTTTCGATTCTTTTTTAACTTCACTTACACCATTATTAGATGCAGTATTGTTTGAAGGAGCCTTTTATTATTCAACCTTTTTATCATCAATTACATGGTGTTCTTATTATACAGTTTTATGAGACTCTTATACCTAATGGTTGTGGTTATGATTTTTATGATTGTGAGAGTGATTATGGTTATGGTTATGGTTGCGGTTGTGATTGTGATTTTAATGGTTTTTCATTTAAGTTTTATCATGAGAGTGAGTTTGGTTCTATTAGCTGCTAGAATTTTAAGTAGTTTATACATCCTACAAAACGTCTTTAATTCCTTCTTTTAATTCATCTTTTTGTTATAGATTCTCAACATCTGTTTTGCGGACATAAATAAATTCTTATTCTTTTTTATTTTTGCGATTGTTTTTGTGGAAATTATTTTCCTTGCTGTTTTAACGTTGCTAATATTATTAATTAAAACGATTTCTATTTTAGTGTCTTTGTTCTTTTCTAAAATCATTTCTATCTTGTTGGACATTGTTTGACTCTTATCTCTAGGAATGGTGATTATTTTCTTATTCCCCATCTTATTATTGCTACTTTCTCAATCTTCTATTTTATCTTCCTAATTTTTAAGTAATTAAATAATATTTTTACTATATCTATTATTGTCAAAGATTTTTATAACAAAGAAAAATAGAAAGACAGAAAGAAATAATTTAAAAATTTAAAAAAAAGAAATTAATTAATTAAATAATTAATTAATTTATTTTCCTTCAAAACACTCTAAATAATTCTCATTTTTTTGAGTTCAAATGCATCAGTTTTCAAAATTTATATAAAAATATTTACTTTGGGAAGTATCAACTCCATCTTATTCAACACCTTAGTGATTTTCTGTTTATTCACCATTAGCATGTGAGTTATTAACTCTATTCTATCTTCTTTCTCTTTTTTCTAAAGATTGTCTCTTTGGTCTTAAATTAGAATGCACTCTTTCCTTTCTTTACAAGCTTCCTTATTTAGGTTCTCTCTCTGGTTATTTACTGGTTTGTTAGCGAGATTATTGGTTTTTCCATTCAAATTCTTAATTTTCAAGGAAACGCTTATATTGAACATCAATATGAGCTTTTGTAATCTTATGATCAAAACCATACTTTCTGCAGATATTCCAAACACTGTAAATATTCTAAAATAATATTAAATTTAATAAAAAGGAATTAACTAAAAACAATAATATTTTTCCCTTTTTTTCTGAATTAAAAATGTTTAAAATTTAATTAAATTAACATTAATTTACCAAGTAATCTTTGTATTACTCATATAAATCATTTATCATCTTCTTTTCTACTTCAGTTAAATGTTCCTTGGCTCTTTCATATTCTTCTTCAAGAGCACATGCGTATTTTTTAACTGTCTATTAGTTTTCATCGTCACTTTCTTGACTAACCTTTTATGTCTTAGCGTAGTTGCTACCCAAACGATTAATTTTCTCTTAGATATTCATTTATTTTCCTATCAAAATTACCTCTATTTTAAAAATTGCTTTTTTTAAAGATTTTCTTTTACTTTTTATTAAAGTTTTATATTTTTTTTTTTTCAAAAAGATACAAGATTCTTCTTTTCTTCTCTAAATCAAAAATTTTAATAGATGTTAGTAAGATAAAATATTGTTGCTACTTGGCTATTTTTTTAAAAAAATTTAGAGGAAAAGAATTTTAAAAGATTTACAATAAATATTTTTTTTTCTGATTTGAGATAAATTCTGCAAATAAATAGTAAAAGCAGTTTTGGAATAGGCTGACTTTGACTGATGATAGATGAGTCCATAAATAAATAAAAATATTTTTAATTAAATTTTATACAAAGATTTTTTTAATAAAGAAATTAATTAATCCATTTATTTATTCTAAACATAACTAAGAAATATGTTTAAATTTACTCAATAAAAATAATTTTTGGCTAAATCAAAAAAAAAGCGGGAAAAATAAAATTTATGCAAATTTAAAGTGTTTTAATATTAAAAATTTTACTTATTAATTAGAATTTATTTACTATTAAAAAAGAAATATTTGTTTTTTTTAAAGTTTTTATTTAAGATCATAAATAAATATTGATCGATAGATCGATAATAAGAATCTTTCTTTTAAGACAGTGTAATTTATTAATGATAAGATTTGGATGATTGATATTTTTATAAATTCAAATAAATATAATTAAATATAAATAATAACACACTCAATTCTAATTAATTTGAATTCTTTACAAAATTTAGTATGACTTTAACAGCAGAAAATTTGATTAACACCATTCATCAAATAATAAATGACTTAAAGCAAGATATTTTTTAAAGATTTAATTACAATTTAGATGAAAATTTGACATATTTAGATTTGACAAGGAATTTGATTCTTTTAGAAAATGTTTTCAGTGAAGAATCTATTAAAAAAAGCTAAGAACTACAGAATCGTTTATCCTAATAGTATTACCACCCTCACCATCATCATTCTTAGAGTTCAATAATTAACAGATCATATAATTAAAGCATTTAAAATCCTATCAACATATAAAATTAATAAGATGAGTTTTAGGCAAATTAAAGCTATTCTCTTTATACTCCAGCTTAATATCCAAAGGTACAGGAATTAGATTCCTCAAAAGATTCAATTCCTTAGTTCCATAAGTAACTACTGAGGGAATATAAAAATTCAATGGAATAACTAAAAAAATAAAATAAAATTATCAGAACTTTAGTTAAGGATAACTCTTATTAAAACTCTCATTTTAGATCTATTGATTACAAGGATTAAGATTACCAACGCAGAGACAATTATATAAACACTTTTGAAACAAATCTAAATAATTAATCCAGTACTGATGAACATATAAGACACCATTCTAAGAGTTACAATACTTTAAATAGAAGCTAAGATGATCTATATAAGAGCAGAGGGTACAAAGTAAGAACCTCTGCTAAAAAGCAATATTTATAGGCTGAAAAAGAGTTATAGGATCTGTAAGGTATTAGAGAAAAAGAGATATAAAAAATAAAATAAATTGAAAGGGCGATTAGGAAAAGAGAGGAAATAGCTGCCCCTAAAAATATAACTACATCGTAAATGGAATAGATAGAGTATGTTAAATCTCAGAAAAAGTTAAAAGACAAGCAATACATTTCTAAGATTAATGAGTAAATTTCAAAATTAGACAAAGAAATAAGATAAATTACTTCTTACATTTAGGATTGCATATTAAAAGAAAATTGAAATAAATAAATATCTAAAACCTAGCTATAAGCTTTTCAAAAATTTTGAAAAATATCCAGTAGTTATCTATCTATCTAATTATATATATATATATATTTATTTATTTACCAATAGAAACTGGAATATCTAAAAAATTTAAAAGAATACAAATTATTCTCAGGTTGATCATTCAATTGTTTTTATAATATATTCCACTATTATTTAAATAAATTTGAGATAGAATATAATTCTAAGTCTAAATTCATTTATTTAATAAATTGCAAAAAAATAATTAGAAAGACTTTTGAAACATAGTATTTCATTACAAAAATTTATTTGTTCAAAAGTAAAATAAACTTAAATAATAAAATTATTTATTGATTTTTTACATAATCAAAATATATTAATTGAATTAAATCAGTAATTGATAAAAATTTTTAGATTTTTAAACATTTTAAACTATTGATTATAGTTTATTATTTTCAAAATGATTGTCTTTTTTTAAGATTGATGATATTGTTTGTCCATTATAATTTTTTAAGAAAAAAATAGTAAATTCATAAAAGTAAAATTAATAAAATAGCTCTTTGGTGTTTAATCATTCAATATAAAAATTTACTTGTTCAAAGGTAAAATAAATGAATAAATTTATTGATTGATTATTATATATTCTTAATCTTTTAATAAATTAAAATTTACATCATGTTAAATTTTCAAATATTTTAGATTATTTAGCAAATAATAATTTATTAATTTCAAAATTAAATTAAATTTTTATTTTATGAAAATATGTAGATTTTTTTGTTAAGACAACTAATTTTAATATTTCAAATTAGAGTATCATTTTTTATATAAAATTTTACAGTATTAATTAAACATTTTTAAATTATATTTTTCAAATTTTGCTACCTAATTTTTAATTTTAAAATAAAGATATAAATTTTAAAATGATTAGAATTTTTAAAGAAATTATATTGTAACTTTAGTTATTATTTTTGTTTTTTTAAACCATTTTTTAAAAAGTAATAATAAATCATATTCATTTCTATTCTTCTATTCAAGATTTTTTTGGTGTTGATTTTTCTTTACCTAATTCTATTAAGTATTCTAAGAGTGTATAATCCTCCATGTATTTAGAGCTTGGATAATCCATAACAAGCTTCAAAAATACAGAAGCATTTTTTTATTTGTAAAGGTCAAAAACTTATTAGATTTATTTAGAGGTTTACTCATCTTAAAACGTACATATTATCATTTTTTTATTTGATCTACTAGATGCTATCCACTGAATAGCAAATTTTAAATCAAATACACCTAAAAACGCACCACATCCCCATTTACCAGTTGAAATTGTCTTTAGCTAATCTTCTTACTTAAAACCCATATAAGATTTATTGAGCTCTCTGCTAACATTTTTCTCAGAAAATTAATTATCAGAGCTATTAAAACATAGAGCATCTATAGCTAAAATGGTTTAAGGGCTGTCCCTTTTCTATTTTTAAATTTTAGAATTTCCCATCTTTACAAATCTAAATGAGTTACTATATCCTTAATAATCAGAATATTATTTGATACCTTTCATTACAATAACTTCGTTTGCTTGCATAGATTAATCAAAAACAAGTAAGCTTACTAACATTTCAGGGCATACACAAAATCTAATTTCTTCTTAAACCAATCCATCTCCTAAAATACCTCCCCCTATATCGCAGTTAGCAAAATCTACTTGAAGTGTACCTGGAAAGTCTTCTATTAGCTTATCGTCTGTTACTTAAACATTTTTTAACTTAATAACTTTAAGTTCATCAACCCAGTTTTCAAAATCTTCTAATTTTCCACAGTTAATTCTTTTGAAGTAAACAACTTCTTTTGATTCTTTTTCTGAAAAATCTAAAGCTTGTTGCAAGTATTCATAAAAGCATTTTATTTTTTCTTATCTGCGTATATCAATTTGTTAAACATGATGTTTAAAATATACTAATCTAAAATCTCTATAAGTTTTCCTTTCTTAATCTTTGAGCAAGCACAAAAACATACAACTAACATAATAAGATATTTCTTCTCTTGAGAAAATAGCTTCATAAATTTTAGATTCTTTTGGTACCTAATTTTTAATTTACTTCTTTTTAATTTTCAGAACTAGCTGACATATTTTAGGGATAAACTATTCCAAGAAGTATGTTTGCTCGTCTTAATCAAACTATTCAAATACAGCTTTAAGGTTAAAGTATTTATTATCACTTTAGCTTTTACTATCTCTCAATATATCTAAACAAGACTCTAACTCTTCAAAGTTATTCAGCTTTTGCTTTCCTGAGCTTAAATCTTAAAGAGTTTTTTTTTAAATTTTCCAAAGATCTATGTTCTTTTATGGTAATGGAAATGAATAATCTGAATTTTTAGAGTTTTACTATTTTTCCTCTTCAATCATATTTTTAAAAATTTCTGAATTTATCTTAAGATTAATAAATTATAAATAATTTTCTATTTATTCATATTAAATAATTTTTAGTATCACAACTACTTTAAGCAATTTTACATAATTTAATGGAAAGATTGTTTTACTTATTTCTTCAAATATTGAATAAAAAATAATTTAGAATTCACCACATAAGCAATTTAAATATAAAAGTTATCAAAAAATCTAAAATAATTCTAAACTTAAAATTTTAAGATTTTAATTGGCTATACTTTTGTCAATAAAAATAAAAATTTGATTTATTTTATAATTTTAAATAAATATTTTCTATTATTTAAGCTAATATCTGTAAAGCAAAATAAATTTTATTGAAGAAAATGAAGTAGTTAGGTAACATTTATATAATAAAAAATTTAGAAAATATATAAAAAATTTAATTTATTATTTATTTATTTTATAATAATTAAAAATTCGGATATCTTAATAATTTAAAGACATTTTTATGTAGATTTTAATATTTTAAAATAAAATATAAAATAAGTGGCTAAATAAATGCATCAATAAAGTAAGCTAGATAGATAACCAGCCTATTTATTATATGAATAAAAATATGATTCAAATATTTCTCAAAACATCAACATTTATTTCAGCCATTTATCTACCGTCTTAGTGTAAAGTGGCAAATAATTTATCACCATTTTCGACTGGAGCTAATTTAGGTGTACCTGTTAAAATTAAATCTCCTGGATTTAATGTCATGTATTAACTTACATACTAGATTATATCATCAATCTATAATATTAGATAAGATTTTTGCTTATTTTATATACAAAATAAAAGTATTAATTACCTTGAAAAACATGTTTTTAGTGTTGCCATCAACTTCATTTTTCTAGTTTATTTGGAGTTTTAAATTAATGTTATGAGGATCTTTAATATCTTTTTTTTCAATAAAATCACTAATTGGTAAAAATCCATCTTATCCTTTGCCTATTTTGATTAATATTTTTAATTTATTTTAACTAAATAAATGGATGAATTTTAATTATTACCTAAATCCCAAGGGAAGCCATTTTTACGATTTAATGTTTGCATATCCCAATCTGTCATATCTAAGCATAAAAAGTATCCTCCTATGTAATCAAAAGCCTACTACTTAGCTATATTCTTTCCAGCTTTACCTATCATCACTCCTAATTCTATTTCATAATTTACCTAATTTTTAGAATTAATTACAAGATTTTCTCCTTTGTATAAAATAGAAGAGTGAGGCTTTGTAAAAATTAGTGGTTTAGTTGGAACATCTTTTTATCCAGGTGGTATATAATTTTAAGCTAAGGCTAAAATTTTGGGGTTGACTCTCTTAGTAGCTTGAGCAAATATTCTTTCCATTTCGACTAGATTACAAATTTCCTTATGTGTATTTTTATTTATAATTAATATTTTAATGTTTCAGTTTTTATGTATTTTTATAAATAAAAACATATCATCAATATAACATCATAATTGTACTAAAAATATATCTTTATCAGTCATTAATTCAAATGTTGCATAAGAAATTTAATATCAGGTATAAATAATTATACATATACAACTATTTTACTTACTTTACTGTATTTAATTCTAGTATATTAAATGGTATTTCAAAGACTGTTTTATTATATTTTTTAATTCAATATAAATAAATTATAAGAATTGTTTTTGTTTTATTTTATATTTAAAGAATAAATATAACATTTTATAATAAAAAAAAATATTAAAATTAAAAAAGTATTTTATCAATTTTTTATTCTATAATTGAATGGATTTTACAATTTAATTTAAATTTTATTATAGAAATAAGTTATTATTTTAATCATATTTCAAAATATTTAGTTAATTATTTTTTTATTAAAAATGCTATTTTATGTTTGGAATTTATAAATTTATTTTTTTTAATCAAATTAATTTAGTAATTCCCTTAGATAAATTTTAAGTTTATCATTCTGAAATAATCATGAATATTTTACTAATATGATTTAGAAAATTTATGAGGTAATAAATTAATATCATTTTAGTAGTTTTTTTTAAAGGCCAAAAGGAAATTATTTATTTATTAAAAGAGACAATTTTGAATAGCTTTTATAATATAGTTTCATTTTTATAATTAATAAATAATTTTTTACATGTTAAGTATTTAATCTAATTTAATGTAAATTCTATTATTTAAATTACTCTTTAAGGTAATGTTAAAGTACTAATGTTATTTTTTATTTTTAAAATAAAAATTCTCAGTAAGCTAATATTTATGAATTTCATAAAGTTGAATGAAAATAAAAATATAGTTTTAACAATAAATAAAGCTATTTTAAACCAAATGTCAAAATACTTTATTAATATCTTTTTTGTTAAAATTCTATTTTAAGTTTGAAAATAATAAATATATTTTATTTTAAATCAAATTTATTTCATAATTTCTTTAAAACAATATGTAAATGTCTTTTAAACAAAAAAATAATCCTAATCTTATTGTTTAAATAACTTTATTAGGTAGAAAGGAAGTGCTGATTTTGGTGATTTTTTATCAAAACCAAATTGCTAAGTAAAAGAATATTTGAATGATAAAATAAGATAAAATTGAATGAATATGAAAATATAATTTTAATAATGAATGCAAAGATTTTTAATTTAGTTTTAAAATATATATATATATGGAGATGAATCCTAAGATTCTGTACATAAGACAAATAATAATCACATATTAGTTAGACAATAATATATAATTTTTTTAACAAAATTTGTAAATTTATACTTTTCTTCTAAATAGTAATATCCTACCTATACCTAATGAAAATATATCTATTATTTTAGTAGCCTTAATAGATAATTTAATGGTGTTAATGTACTTGATTTTGTAGGTTATCATAAATAATAGTAATATTATTCAAGTACAATTTTATTATTATGGTCATGTTAAGAAAATAAGTCTCTTAGTAATGCATATCTAATAAAAAAAGAAATTATTTAAAATTCAACACTAATTAATTAATTTAAGTAATAAAAGTTAATATTGATCATAATTTTATACCTAAAGTGAGATAGAAAATTTGTAAATAAAATGAATTAATTTGCTAGCTTATATAGTCCAAAACAATAAACTGGATCATTTTTAGCATTAAGCCTGATATAGTTTTCGAAATTTATTCTTATAAGCTTTTTGGTATGTGATAGAACACTTTCTACAAAAATGATTATGTTGATATTATACTATATGATATCTTCAATTTCAAAAATGTTGATATGGATCAGGCTATCTAAAATTCCTAATAGTAATGTTAAAGTAACAAAAAGACACTTTCTATTAATTGCACTTTTAATAGATTTCAAATAAGCATATAACTTTGATTAATGTAAAAAAACGATACTCAAATCAATATGGATGATTTTTTACTTAATACAATTCTCAAGTAGCTATTTATTTTTGTTTCTTTTCTTCTATTAACATTAATATAAAGATTTTAGTATATTCTTTGAATATTATTTCCCTATAAATGATTCTATGAAAAAACTAATTTTACTCCTAGTAAGTATATATATTATATTAGGTGTTACTTATGGAAATATAATAACTTCATAATATTTTGCTGTAAATTCTAATTATCCTATTTCTCTATTCAGAAGGGCAGTCTAAGCAGTTTTCATATTTTCTTCTTCTTTTTCTTTTACTTTTTTGTATACCTAAACAGCTTTCAGTAACACAAAATCGACTGAAGTTCTAACTATCTTAAAATTTGTATTTGTAACAGTCTGCTCTGATGTAATTCCAAATTAAAATATGTATTCTCGTTTGAACTTTTAGCTGGTTTTTCCTTTCCTCTAATTACTTACTTAGGGTCAGTAGATTGGATTAATTAGAAATATACTTAGACATTTCCTTATATTTGGTTATAATATTGACTCATCTCCTACTACGATGAAAATTTCAAATATTTGTGATAAATTTACAATTTAACCTATTTGCATAATAATTAGAGTTTATAATTTACTTGAATTAATATTCTTGCTGGTGTACAATATTTATTATGCAAGTACAAGTATTACTTCACTTGATTACTTTTAACTTCCATTAGCAATTATTTCAGTTTATTTATTTTTTAATGTTATCTACTTTATTTTATAATTTAAACTGAGATATCAAAATTGCTATCACACAGTCTAGTTAAATAATGCTTCTTAAATAGAGTCTTATTAAAATATTTAAGAGAATCAGATAAATCAATCTTTGATCTAGCCAGAGAATGGTAATCAAGAGTAAATATTTTAAAAAATTAGTAATTAAATCCAATAATAAAATAACTCCTTGGTATAGTTAGAAATAATTACAACTTAATCAAACCTATTTAAAAGACAAAATTTAGATCAAATAATAAGCATATTAAGTGAATTTTTAGTTCTCTAATAACAAAAATCAGTAATTATTATTTAAGATTAATAACTTATCATAGACATAAATAAAAATAAATGCTACATTTATTTAAATAATTTAACTGCCCAAATTTTAAGCGAGTCTCTAATGAGTTGTCCTAAGATAAATATAAATAATATTATCTTTAGTGTTAAAGATTAATTAACTTAAGTTAATAAACTAAAGCTGATAAAAGCCATCTTCTCTCACTTATATTCAATATAGAAAATTGAGTTCAATACTAATGAATTAAACTTATATCTTAATAAAGAACTTCATGATGAAATTAATAGCTTTTATAATTAATATTTAAATGACTATCTACAAATATAGGTTTTCTATTAATAAATATCCCACCAATAAATATATAATTCTTATCATATTATCTAAGAT
This sequence comes from Tetrahymena malaccensis 436, assembly GCA_000231845.2. NCBI lineage: Eukaryota > Ciliophora > Oligohymenophorea > Hymenostomatida > Tetrahymenidae > Tetrahymena > Tetrahymena malaccensis. The sequence goes on from JH719975.1 coordinate 178,650, forward strand.
TTATATGATGTATTTTGACTTTTAAATAATTTTTTATATGTTAAATTTTAACTAAATACAAAAGAAATAATAAAAAATTTTAAATTATATATCAAATACTCTATCGAAATGTTATTTTTAATCTTATGATTATATAAACTAAATACTAACTTACATATTGTGCTAATATTTTTCATTTAAAAGGTTTTAGAAGGTGCTATCTAATTGAAAATGTTTTCAAAAAAAAAATTATGTATTTTTTTAAGAAGTATATTTTATTGTCACTATCAAATATTATTGTAAACCTTTTATAATAAGTAGATTTGATAACTAGTAGATTTTAATAAAAAATTTACAACAGATTATTATAAATTTATTTTTTTAAATCAAATTAATTTTGTAAGTCTCTCCTTAGATAATTTTTAAGTGCTTCATTCTGAGATAATTATGAATATTCTACTTAGTGTGATTTAGAAAATTTGTTAGGTAATAAACTAATTAATACCACAGCAATAGTTTTTTTTAAAAAACCAAAATGAAATTATTTATTTATTAAATGAATAAGACAGTATTGAATAGCTTTTATAAAATAGTTTCATTTTTATAATTAACATATTATATGTTAAGTACTAAAATCCAACTTAATGTAATTATTATTATTTAAATAACTTTATTTGGAAATGTATAAGTGCTAATGTTATTTTTTTATTTTTAAAATAAAAAATTTAAGTAAAATAATATTTAAATTAAAATAAATAAAATTGAATGAAAATTAAAATTTAGCTTTAATAATGAATAAAACTATTTTAAACCAAAAAATACTTTATTTATGTCTTTCATGTTGAAATCCAATTTTATGTTTGAAATTAATAAATATATTTCATTTTAAATTTAATTTATTTCATAACTTCATTAAAACAATATGTAAATTTCTTTTAAATAGTAAAATCATCCTAATATAATTTTATTTATTGTTTAAATAAATTTATTTGGTTGTTTATAAGTTCTGATGTTGATGATTATGTTTTAAAAATAAAAGGCTAAGTAAAAGAATATTAGAATTTTTAAATAAAATAAAATTGTATGAAAATGAAAATATAATTTTAATAATGAATAAAAATTAAATACAAAAATATTTTATTTATTATATTTTAATAAAAATTATTTTTTAAGTTTGAAATTTTTAAACTAATTTTATTTTTTATCATAACTTAATCAAATAAAATATGTAAATATCTTTTAAACTTTTAAACAATAACATCATCCTAATCTAAATGCGTTTATTATTTAAATAACTATATTAGGTAGTAAATAAGTGCTTGGTGATGATTTAGTTTTAAACAAAAAAAGATATATAAAAGAATATTTAAATAAGATAAAATTGTATGAAAATGAAAATACAATTTTAATAATAAATACAAAGAAGGATTTTTACTATAGTTGAAAAATATTTTATTTATTTTACTTTAATAAAAATTATTTGTTAAATTAAAAATTTTCTTTTAAATTAATTATAATATAATTACTTTAACAAAATTTGTAAATTTATACTTTTCTTATAAAGAGTAACATCCTACCTAATGTAAATTTATCTATTGTTTTAATAGCTTTAATTGATAATTTATACTTGCTAATGTGCCTGTTCTTGTATACTATGAAAAATAATAACAATACGATTCAAACACGATTCTTATGATCATATTAAGAAAATAGGCCTATAAATAATGCATATCTAATAAAAAAAGAAAATATTTAAAATTCAACACAAATTAATTAATTTGAGTGATAAAAGTAAATATAGATTATAACTTTTTCCCTAAAGAGAGATAGTAGGTAAAATGAATTAATTTGCTAGCATGGATAGTCCAAAATAATAAATTGGATCATTTTTAGTATTAAGCATAATATAGTTTTCGTAATTTATTCTTACAAACTTTTTAGTATGGGAAGGAAAATTTACTGTATCAATAGGCATGTTGGTATTCTTTTATATTATATCTTCAAGTTTGAAAATGCTGATATGGATCACGCTATCCAAAATTCCTAATAGCAATGTTAAAGTAACAAAAAGACACTTTCTATTGTTTGCACTTCTAATAGATTTTAAGGAAGCTTATAACTTTGATTAATGTAAAAAAACGATACTCAAATAATTATGGATGATTATATACTTAATACAATTCTCCAGTAGCTATTTATTTTTGTTTCTTTTCCTTAAATAAGATTTTTATAAATTTTTATAATTTGATTTCCAGATAGATGATTCTATGAAAAAAGTAATTTTATTCCTAGTAAGTATGTATATAATATTTGGTATAACTTATGGAAATTTAATTATTTCATAATATTTTGCTATAAATGCTAACTATCCTATTTCTAGATTCAGAAGAGCAATCTAAGCAGTTTTCATATTTTCTTCTTCTTTTTCTTTTGTTTTTCTGTTTGTATCAGCAGCATATGATAAATTTGAAACTATGATAGTGCTTTTTGTCTTAAGACTTGTATTTGTATGTGTATGCTCTCATATAATCCCAAAATATAATAAGTATTCTCGTATGAACTTTTAGCTACTTTTTCCTTTCCTCTCTGTACTTCCTGAAATTAATTAGATTAAATTTATTAGAAATGTACTTAGAAATTTCTTTCTATTTGGTTATAATATTGACACATCTCCTACTATGATGAAAATTTCAAATATTCATGACAAGGTTACAATTTAGCCTATTTCCATAATAATTAGAGTATATAGTACACTTGAAATAATAGCCTTGCTGATGTATAATATTTATTTTGCAAGTACAAGTATTACTTCACTTGATTACTTTTAACTTCCATTAGCAATTATTTCAGTTTATTTATTTTTTAATGTTATCTACTTTACTTTGTAATTTAAACTCAGATACCAAAATTGCTATATCACAATCTCGTTAAATAGTGCTCCTGAAATAGAGTCTAATGAAATTATTTAAGAGAATTAGATAAATCGATCTTTGATCTAACCAGAGAATGGTAATCAAGAGTAAATATTCTAAAAAATTAGTGATTAAATCCAATAATAAGATAACCCTTTGGTGTAGTTAGAAATAAATATAAGTTAATCAAACCTATTTAAAAGATAAAACTAAGATCAAATAATAAGAATATTAAGTGAATTTTTAGTTCTCAAATAATAAATATCAGTAATTATTATTTAAGATTAATAACTTATTATAGATATAAATAAAAATAAATGTCACCTTTTTTTAAATAATTTAACTGCCCAAATTTTAAGCGAGTCTCTAATGTGTTGTCCTAAAATAAATATAAATAATATTGTCTTTAGTGTTAAAGATTAATTAACTTAAGTAAATAAACTGAAATTAATAAAAGCCATCTTTTCTCATTTATATTCAATATAGAAAATTGAGTTTGATATGAATGAATTAAATACATAGCTTAATAAAGAACTTCATGATGAAATTAATAGCTTTTATAGTTAATATTTAAATGACTATTTACAAATATAGGTCTTCTATTAATAAATATCCCACCTATAAATATATAATCCGTATCATATTATCTATGATTTATATGATGTATTTTGACATTTAGATATTGTTTTTTATTATAAATTTCAACAAAATACAAAAGAAATTATGAGAAATATAAATTGTAAAACAAAAACTTTATCTAAATGTTGTTTTGAATGATATTTTGAATGATATAGTTATATAAAATAAATTAAGTATATAAGTTATTAATTTTAGCTATTTAATAGTGTTTAAATTATACATGTTGTACTAAATTAATCATGTTGTGATTATAGTTTTCACTTAAAAGGTTTTAGCAAGTGGTATCTAATTTAAAAGGTTTTTTAAAAAAATAAAAATTATACATTTTTTTAAGAAGAATATTTTATTTACATCATCAAATATTATTCAATAAAAGTAAATATTAAAAATTATCTTGCAAATAATAAATAATTTTAAAAAAATAATATTATTACCTAATTAAATAAAGCTAAAAATGTATTATCAAATAAGTAATAATTATTTTAATAATATATGGTTAATTTCAATAATAGGAGTTAATTATCAACTTTTTATATGTTGAAGGTATTGAAATAGAATTATAATTTAAAAATATTTTACATTTTTGATAAAAATAATCAATTACATACATAAAAGTATTTAAACACTTTTATAAAAATTCTTTAAAAAAAATTTAAATATAAAAATCTTTACTTTTTAATAAAATAGAATCTTTCTCATTCATTAATTATTTCTTCTTTCAAACAAAAAGATTTTTATCTTAAATTTTTTAGTTGGTTTTGGTATTAATTATTAAGCAAATTAATTTAGGTGGAAAAAATTAAATAATTTGAGAAAAAATCAAAAAAAAATTGCTTCAATGAATCAAAGTGATTAGTTTTTGATGAAACCTTTTAGCTTACCTATTATTTCATTTTTACGAAGTTTGACAATAGTTCTGATTATTGTGGTAGCTATTAAGATGTATAAAAATCTAGGTTATTATATTGGATCTTTAATGTACTTTAGTTACTTGTTACAAACAATATAATTTTGGATAGTGCAAATTAGATTTATAAATATAGCTAAATATTAGATCATACTTTACTGTCTTTTTGTATTTGATTTGCCCTTAGCTTTTAAAATATAAAATAGCTCAGAATTATCTTTAAAGAAAAAAAAGTATTTAAACTAAAAATACAACTATTTAGATATAACTCCAATTATATTTTTGTATACTTTAGTATTATTTAATGTACTATTTGATGAAATAAATGTGATTAGTAACTCTTTTTTTCTAATTTGTATAATGATCAACTTTAGTAGATATAATGCTATTACATTGATTTATCATTACAACACTGATAACTTCTCTATATACTAAAAAGCTGCTGTATTTATTTATTAATTAAGCTATCTTTAAATCTCTGTTTTTGCTTTTGCGTTCTCGACAAGCTTAGAAGTAATTCCTATATCTTATACGATCTTGTGTACAAGAATATTTATAATGTTTTTCATTCCTTTCATATTGAAATGTTGCAACAAAACCATCCCTAAATATATTTCTAAGTTAGGTTCAGGCTAATCTATACTTTTAGATTCACCTTTATATTACACAATATTCATATTACAATTTGAGTTTGCTGGATTTTTATTTTTGATGACTCCTATAGTATATAATTATTCATCAAAAATGGCTTTAATTTTATAATAAAATGTGAATTACTTTTATAAATATACTCAAGCTATAGAAATGACAATTTTCTACTCTATGTATTTTACTTTAAATTTTGAAAAATACTAGCATATGTATGAAAGAAATCCTATTTTTTGTTTAAATATATTGATATCATTTACTATTTATGGAACAATCACCTTAGTTGACATATTAAATATTGCCTACAACAACATTTTTAATAGAAAGTGCATCATCCTATAAGTAATTCAAGATTAAAAAAATTCAAGTACCTTATAATCACAATCTATACTATCTACTTTATAAGATAATTAAAACGAAGATGACTAATTTTACTTCTAAACCTAACTATAAAAAATATCTTCAAACAAAAGTCTCCATTTAATTGTATTTAACATTAACCATTAATTTCAATACTACCAAATTCCTTAGTAAACAAGAGTATAAATGATTAAATATATTCTAATATCTTAGTAAAAAACTAGTATTATCGTATCTCAATTTAACGATTTTGTGATTTGGTAAAGATCTTCCAATACAGTTATTTTTAAAATGACCAATACTGTAGCTGTTGATTTGTCTTTAGCTTTAAATGAAATAAATTAAATTCCATTAAAATTTTTAACCTTTAAATTCTATGAAAAAATGAACATAATAAACGCTTTAAAAGTCTAAAAGTCTTTAGTAAATCATATTGATTCATTATAAATTTAGTTAAAAAAGCATAAGTTTTTTTCCTAATCTGAAGAGAGATAAACATTAGGTCTATTTAAATTTATTTCTAAGATACAGTAAAAAGTGCTTGTAGTAAAGATGTAGTTTATAGTATTCTAATAAGCATAGGTCAAATACTTATTAAATAATCCTAATTAAATATATTATGATTTGTATGATAATCTAAGTTGAGAAAGATTAAATTTCTTTTAAGTATATTTAGTTTATTAGGCTAGAGCAAACTTTTTTAAAAAATATTTTATATTTAAAATAAATTCTCACAATATAATTTCTTAAAATACAAATATTTAGAAAATATTTATTGAATTTATTTTACAAAAAAAGCACATTAAAATAAAATAACTTTTTAAATAAACCTAGAAATAGTTACAACAAATGCAATTTATTCAACTAAACGAAAACTACAAAAAAATATTAAGGCGTGTTTTATTAAGGATGGATTTTTCAAAAATTAATTTAGAAAATATAATAATTTTTGTTTTGAGTTATTTTTTGAAATAAAAATGAAAGATTAAAAACTTATAAAAAAAACAATACAATAAATTAATTTTATGGAAATTGAATATGATTTTTTATTTAAAAATTTTATTATAAATTAGATTAATTGCTTGTTATTTTTATGAATATAAAAATTAAATTTAAATATTTATAAAGCTCTTATTCTATTTTTGATATTTATCTGTTTTGCATTAAATTAATTATCACATCATAATAGAGGTAGGCCTAATTTAGCTCTTTCTATATTCCAAAACTCTATTGAATTTTTATCAGGTTATTTTTCTCTTCTAGGCTCGTTTGATGAGGATCTTGATCTTGATTTAGATTTTCTATCTCTATTTGATCCTCCTTTTATTACACTACGCCAAGATCTATGCTTATGACTTTTCTTTTTTCTATCTCTTGAATTTGATCTTGAATCAGACCTAGAAGAACTATGTTTTCTATGTTTCTTCTTTTTCTTTTTTCTTTCTTAGCTTTTTTCCCTATCTAAATATTCCTATTGCTCTTCTCCTTTATTTTAATCATTATTTGCTTCTTCTGCTTATTGTTTTTATTCTTCTTCTATTTCCATTTATTTTCTTAGTTCTTCTTCTTCCCTTTCAATTTCTTACTGTAATAATTGTGGGATAGCTCTTTATTATAAAGCTCCATTTTCTTCTAAAACTCTTCTTTTTTATATATTAGGAAGTAAGGTATCTAAATATACTTCTTAGTTTATTAAGTTTTCTACAAACTCATCCATATGTATTATTTTAAAAGATCCATCTAAATCTCTAATTCTTAATTTTCTATAATCTGCATAAAGTGGTTCCAAAATTTTATAAACATCCTCTGAGGAGGCTACTAAACGAATATAAAAGCATCCTAATGCTGTTAAATATTTATAATCTTCTTAGTTAATATATTCCATTACTTCAGCCTTCTCAGGACTGATTTATAGTAACTTTAATGATAGCATTAAAAACTTTGATGGCTTTCTATTACCGCCATAAGTGCCTCCTACATAATCTAATTCTAATGCTTCATCAATTATTGACGCTGCAGTAAGACCTGGCAACTTTTCTTTCCAATATCTATTTTAATATATCTTATTTCTAATAACTGCCTCAATAAGATTTTAAGGGTTTTAGCCTCTGACAGAAAGGGCTGCAGCTTATGTTTTATTTGACATTAAAAAGTACCTAATAAACGATATTAATAAATACTTATAAATAAATAAAAATAAATAAATAAATAAATAAACTAAGGTTTTTAACCAATCTTTATCAAGCCAAATTAGTTTTTGATAGATGCTTAATATTTAATTTCATAAATATTAAAATTTTAAATTTACAGAAATGTGATAAACCAAATATTCTTTATTTTTCAAATTCCATATTTAAAATAAAACATTTCACTCAATTAATTAAATAAAATCTGCTGATCAGAGAAAATAAATGGAAATTAATTATACTCCTTTTAAATTTGAAATTTAAAATCTAATTAAACTTAAATAGGTAAACAAAACATTTTAACTAAACTTTCAAATTAGAATTTGAAAATTGCTTAATATTGATTTTTTAAATCTAAAATATATTTTTCAGGAATGGATTAATTATTTCATCTTTTGTAAAATGTTTTAAGAAAACTTACAAAATTTTCATAAATAAAACTAATTAAAATAAATACATTAAAATATACTCATGAAAATGAAATTATCTGTAAATTTTAAATCTAATGTCTAATTTAATTTAAATAATTAATTTTTATGGGATTTTTAGATAAACTCATTATTTATAATTTTAAGATCTATAATAATTTATTTCACCTTTATTCAGCAACACATGCTTTGCAATATATTTTGTTAAAAAGTATTATCAAATCTGTTTTCTAGTTACATCTCTTACAAAATATAAGCTTATTCTTACATGTTTGGGTTATTCTACTGCTACTTAATAATTCTTTATTGCAAAATTAGCATTTGATAATCTATCTAGTTTTAAAGCAAGGATAACAGATTTCATAGTTAACTTTGCAGCATGTTATTTATTTTATAACGACTTCATTGCACCCAGCATGATCACAAGGGAAAAATATATTGTTGTTTTATTGTTATATGTATTTATTTTATTCCTTTTTAGAACCATTGCTGATTATTGAAGGAGGATTAGGTGTCAAGCAAAAATTTTATTATTTTTATAGCTTGTCACTATGTAGATTATAGAAATTACTTTTGAAATCTATGCCTTCACCTTAGAAAGTGTAATTAGTAGAGTCGTCTGTAGATTTCATTATTTATTAACTTTACAAGTGAGGAGTCTCTGCTTATATATCTTAAGTATTAGATTTTAATTTTGACTTATTATGATCTTACTAATAGAGTTAAGTTTCATTTTATTGCGTTTATTTTAAAAATAAATTCTAATTCATAGAATCAGCATCTCTTTAAGAAAAAAGCTTTTCGTTAGAAGACCCTAAGGTTTCAATTTTTTTCCCATCACTTTACATTAGCTTGGTTGTATCTTATCCTTTAAGTTAAGATTGAGCTTAGGAAATTATTGAATCAAAAAGAACTAAATGATTTGGCTGATTATTTACTTTAGAAACCAAATTTTCATGATTTTCTTAATTATTTAAAATAGATGATACTGAGGACATTCTGCCTATTTTAGTTTAATATAGGGTTTGCAAATTAATATATGATTCTCTAACTTTAGCTGCTTGGTTGCTCTAGTCTTTTAGGAATTTTTGATATTCTGTCATCAACTATTTGTAGTATTATTTTAAATTTTATTAAATATCTGGTTATTAGATTAGTTTCTCTAAATCATCGTGGTATTACTAATGATTGTTGAATAAACTTAAAGAAGGAAAATAATCTAGACATGTTTCTCTATCAAAGACTAAATCGTAGTGCCCATCATTGAGTAAAATGTATATATTACCTTCAGCTGGTTAATTAACATTAGGCTAGTAGACTACTTTCTCATTAAACTCAAAGTTTCCAAATTTATCTTTCTAAAGCTAAATTATTTAAATAGGATGCCTGAATATTTCAGTGCTCAAACTAATTGCATGAAATTCAGCATCTTCTTTGTAAGTACATAGTTTTTGACGAGTCTGCTCAATATCCTCTTAAATTAAATATTCTTAATAAACTTGATTGTTACCATATTACTCTAGAGCGTATAGTATCATAGAACGGCAAAGCGCGACAAGAGAGTAATCGAAATCATGATCGCTTGCTATGCTATCAAACATTTTCATTAAAAACAAAGATATTTCTTCTTTTGTTGTTGACTGTAAACGTTCTAAAAGTAGAAGCAAAAATTATTACATCAGAATAATCTTTACATTATCTCTATCACTTCTTGTCTGGCCTTAGTATTCTAAATCTATTAATGGATGCTTATTATTATAAATATCCAGTATCAGCTGTTCAAATTAATCTAGAGAATCATATTTGCTTAACAAGATTACTAAATAATTTACAATGAGGGCTCTATAAAAACAGTTTCCATCACCACGCACACCTATATAAACAGGAAATATTTAAGCACGAGAACATCCAGCTACCCTTTTTTGTAAATTATTACTATACTTACGGATGAAAAAATCACCTAAATTTTCAGCACTTTGTAATCCAGAAATCTCTCTATTAATTCTTTGGATGAAAACCCTATCTTATTCCACTAAAAACATCTAAGTCAATGATTAAAACATTGACAGTTTTTGAGGCTAATTTTAGTAATACTTATTCAAGATAATTGTGGCTTCTTCTGTATTAAATCGAGTAGCGATTGCTTATTAAGTTCCAACAGATGGATAAAAATAACCTGCTATAGATTAAAACATGGATGGGTCATATTTAAATAGAGATTCTTTTCTTCCGTTATCTGATCTATAGTAATCGGCGTCTCTTTATTAATTATCATTATATTAGCTATATAGTTTACATTTGTTACTATCTCTCTGATAGCTTGAAACTATTAAATTATTGCTATTTTCATCTTAAAATTAATCTGTTTCATCTAAATTCAGTATGCCTTCTTAATTTTGTTAATAGATAGTATTTGGTGTTTGCTAATTTTAGTAATAAGTATTTCCTGGTTTAGTTTTTATTTTACTTGGGTGATAATTTATCGTTTAAGGGACCATGTTATTTAATGGGTTATTAGAATTGTTCATATTTGCATCATCTTCAAAATCTTAGATATTTAAATTAAACTTAGCTTCTTCATCGTTATTAAAAGCTTGATGGTTATTAGTTAACCTTTATTGGCTCTGCTGTTGATAAAAATATCCTGACGATTATTCTTTTTGAGAATCTGCTGGATTTATAAGTGGAAAATTACTTGTATTAGAAGAATGGCTTTATCTTTAATTATCAGGTAGCTGATAGTTTTTGCTTTAATTGTTAATTTAAAATGTCATATCTCTATTATTTAAATTGCTTTAAGATATTTTCGAATCTAGATTGATAATGCTACCCTATATCTTTACAGGTAAAGATACTGGGATGTTACTTGCTTATAAATCTTCTAAATTTGGATCATTAGAATCTTACTTATTTTGTGAAAACCTCAGATTTTCTTTTTTATAAAATATATTTACGATTTCCTTTCATGTTGATAATTTTTTTTTTTCAATTAAAAAATTGAACCAAAAAGAATTACCTTGGTTAGGGGTTTCGTATCTGTATGGCATAGGTGTCTCATATTAATACTGACTTCGATTATATCCTCTATTTTCTATTTTAAATAATAAAAATATAATCAAATTTCAATACTAATAGAAGTGAATTAAATTGAAATAGAGAAATAAAATTTGTTTACAATTTTACCTTATTGTTGCAAATTCTATTAATTAGTTTATCTTATCTAAGATGCATTTTTCTTTTGCATTTCTGGATTTGGCGTGTAAATATTTTAGTTCATTTAACTGCCTTAGCTTTATTGATAATAGCTCTATTCATAAAATTTTTTAAAGTCTTTTTCTGATCTTTAATCTTAGTAAATGTTATGGGTTTAAGTTTAACTTATCTACTACTAATATAATTTTTCTTGATTATAATTCTATTAAGCCCTATCATTGTTTTATATCTAACTACTACTTTATCTAGAAAATAAAAAAAATAAAATTTAAATCATGGGAACTAATAAAAAAAGCTTACTTGTTTTTATACGCATTATTAGTTTATTATTGAACGTATTAGTTATTTTTTGTGTCATCCCATTATGAGTAGAGTCCTTACTAATTTTGCTACTATTAATATGACTGATTATTATTATAGTAATCTTAATCAAAACCTTATGGGGTTCTATTATTTTAGATGTTTCTAATTTCAGACATTCCCCCTGGAGTTTATCCATATATTTAACTTCCTTTGTTAAACATTTGATTATTTGTTTAGCTATTTTATTAACTTTGCATAACTAAATTAGACTATCTATTGTTTAAATTATTGTTTTAAACAGACTAATGTATCATATGTCAATTTTGAATAAAATATAATTCAACTTTATAGTTATATTAAATTCTTAGCTAAATATTCTATTATAATTAATTTAAATTGATGAAATTTTATTTTATAAGCGCTATTGAACTAAATAAATCTTTTTGTAAATCAATAGTTAAATTCCTTTTTAATTGAAGTTGGCTTATTTTATTGATTGAAATTTTTAATAAATATCTATGATAACAAATAATTAATGATAAAATATTAATGAATTATAAAATTAATTAACTATTTTAAAGATAAGCTAGACTATCACTTTTTTTCAGTAATTTTAATAATAACAAATTAATAGTTCATTTCTAAATATGACAAAATGAAAAAGAAATAATGTTTATCAATTGCTTTTGATAATTGTAAGAAATGTCTAAAATTTCTACATGCATAAATCTTGATTGATATATTAGAAAATCAACGTAAAAGTATTTGAAAACAATTCTAAAAACTGATACCGGTTATATTAACATACCTCTTTTCAAAATCAATAAACTCTTTTTGATATTTAAAACCTTTTTGCTTTTTATTGGCGATTGCTGATAAAAATCTTAAAATTAATTACTTTTATAATTTTTTATTGATTTGAATTGAGAAATAATAAATTTTTCTGATAAAAAAAGAAAATAAATAATTTAAAGTGATATTTTTTATAGAGATTGCACGATTAAATTAAAAGTAATAAAATCAGAAAGATACATTTGTAAATCAAGTTGATATTTTAGGTCAAGAAAATAGAATTCATAAAATAATTACTAAAATAGTAAAATGATATTTCACGAAGATATTATAAATTTAGGAGAAAAGCCTTATGAGTATAAAGATTTTTTTACCATGGACTCTAAAATACAAGAAGATAATATAAAGTTAAGTTATTTTCACACTGCCGTAGCTAAGTATGGTGGTCCAATAGCTCTCATGAGAAATAAAAATAAAATAGTTCCCAATCTAAAAACTTCTGTTTTGAATAATGAGCTATGTTTCTTATCGTCAGATGGTGTTATTTTCAATCACATCAAATTAGATTATCAAGGTAGAGATGTAGTTTGCTTTGACTTCCTATAAAATGAATTACTCTTAATCCTTACTAGCAATCCTCCTGCATATTATTTAGTTGACCCATTCAGGAATGAATAAAATCTTAAACCATATAACTTGGATACTAAATTTCAAAGCAATCTGTATCAAGCAAAGGTAGAAGAGAATTTTTTTAAAAATAAAATCAAATATTGATTGATTTTTCTATTATAATTAAGAAATTTCATAAGGTTTTTTATTTATTATTTTGTTTTAAACTAAAGGTTTTTGGTAATGGATTTGCATTTTGTGCAAAAATAACCAACTAAAACTAACCAGAAGAAATTAGGTTCTTTTATGTTGATAATTTGCATATGTAAACAAGAGAAAAATTTATATAAGAAAAAGCTTTCTACAAATCTGGAATAAAAGAAATGCCAAGAGATTGGATAGTAATGACAAAAGATTAATCTGAGTTAAAAACATTAGAAATCTAAATGACTCACCCAGAAAGTGGAGTTATTAGCATAACTGAAACTAATCGTAAATTATATTATTAGATCCCTGAAATCAATCAACCAGATAAAGCTGCAGCTTAACCTAAATAAATATCAAGCAGCCTTCCTCCTATTAAAAATATATAATTTATTGCTTTGTCTCCTAGCAACTCTTTGATAGCTTATTTATAGTAATTAAAATTTTTTAAACAACAATTAAAATATTAACTTTTTATGAATCATTATTAAAAAGAGAGGTAGGTAATGGGAAAATTAAGCTTAGTGTACTTTCAAACGATTATGAAGCTAAGAGGTATACAGTTTGTGATGTTGATTTAAAAGGACTTAAATTACCAAATACTATTACTTCCAAGGAATCATAGCTACAAATGATGTGGTGTGGTGATGACTGCTGCGTTTTGTAAATAGATTAATCCATTCTTATGATCGGCCCAGATGTCACTGAGTTAATTGAAATTAAAGAAGATTTCATCATGTCTAAGGAAGTAGATGGAATAAGAATCGTAACAAAGAAAGGGGATAAATTGCTACGTTCTTTACCAGATGCTTTTTTAAACGTATATCCTGAGTACATATCAAACTGGGATTAGTAAAAGCCAGTAACTTAAATTCTATTTAACATTTCATAAAAAAATCTTATAAAATTTATTATATTTTAAGGCAGCTAAACTACTTCAGAATTATTAGAATTTAAAATCAAAACAACCTTTTGATGATTCTGATCTCAGAAGCAACCCAACTTAACTTAGATAAGCAGTGAAAGATTGTATGACAGTAGCTGCTTTTATTACTGATGAAGAGAAATAAAAAGATCTTCTGAAAGCAGCATCTTATGGAAAAACTTATTTGGGACCAGATGCAATTAACCATGATGAATTTGGGCTCTTATGCTAAAAATTAAGAGTCGTTTATAATTTTAGAGAAGTAAGTATCAAACGTATGATAACTTGTGCTCAAGTAAATTTTTTTTAATATTAATAAATTAATAAAATTTATAATAATATTTCATGAAGGTTAATAATCTACTCTCAGGAGACTTGTAATAGTAATTAATAAATATAATGCTTAGATATGACTATCATGAGCTAGCCTTTAATGTATGTAATTAACTTGATTTCAAGCCAAAAGTTAGGACTTATATTTTTGAGCACTGGGCTGAAAGAGTTATTGAAAAGAGCTCTGCTGCATCTAGATAACCTGAACAAAGAAATACTAATGATTTAGGAGGTAGTGGAGGAAACAAAGATTCATGGGGTAGTATGTACAATGCTGATTATGAAGATAACAGAGTAGCTGAAAAAATCATAAGCAAACTTAGAAACGAAAAAAATGTTTCATTTGTAAACATAGCAAAGAGAGCTACAAAAGAGTGTAGATAAAACTTAGCAATGAAACTACTTTACTAAGAGCCATCTGCATTTAAAAGAGTTCCCGTTTTGATTTGGATGGGTAAAAATTGCCTAGAGTTCGAAACTAATGCCTTAACATAAAGTGGATTAGATAGAAATGAAATTGAAGAAAAGCTTAAATCTAAAGAATGGAAAGAAGATGTTTAAACTAGGTAAGCACGTCATTATGAAAATGCACTCTAATAAGCTCTTTAAAGTCGTGATAGTGAACTAATTTATATGTGTCTAAAAGAAATGGATACCTACATGAAAAACGAAACTTTAAAGTTCCACGTGTTAAAAAGTGAATAAATTTATGCCAACCACTATAAAAATTATTTAAAAAATAGCAACTCTTAGACCAAATAAGAAAGATACAAAAATTTTATAAATTATTGCAATAACGATTAAGGCCTAGAAAAAATAAGCTATTTCATCAAGAACAGTTTCTAAACTAGCTATAAAAAATCAACCAAAGAAAATTTGATAAATAGACATGAAAATTTGAGATAAGCTTTAAAGGAAATTAATCAAAAGAAAATAGATGATAACTTTTTAGGATAGGCAATTTTAAAAGAAATTTAAAGTTTAGAATATATTTTGGGCAGTCCTACAGACGAACTAAATAAACACTTCATTGATGAAATTTTAGAATGGACAGTCAATAAGAGTTTATCAGAAACTTTAGCACGTGACGCTAAGCAAATTAAAGATAAAATAAAAGACTTTAATGTCTCATAAAAACGCACAGATTTTTTAAAAGTTCGTAATTTAATTAAAGAGAAAGATTATGAATAGCTAGAATTTTTCTTGGTAAAAGAAGTTAATAAAAAGAATGTAGTTATTCCCTACGAGTTAGTTGCTGATTTACTGATTAAAGAAGGAGCAAAAGAGTAAGCAGTTCGTTTGATATTAAATATTCCAAAAATGGAAGAGAGAGTTACTATCCTTCTCAAAATTGATGAGGCAAAACGCGCTGTATAGGATGTAATTAATTCCAGAAAAAATTTAGACTTGCTTGAAATGATTAGAGAGTAATGTAGAGATCCCAGTGTAATTAGCTACATGGAGCATTAACTTTAATAATCAGGTCTAAGAAAATGATCTTTTATTGTATAATTTGAAGAAATATCATAATTCAATGTTTGTATTTGGTTAATAAATAAATTTTTAATTAATATTTTTTAACATAAAGATATTTATTTACATTTTCTACCTAAAAGAAAAATATTACATTTTTATTCAATTTAGTATTATTTACAATAGTAATTTGGTATTTTTAAAAATTTTTTAATTACACTTTGACTATCAGAGTGCTTTATGATAGAGTTGTCAAAATCATCAAATTAAGTGATTTTTAAGAGAATTTTTTTGCAATTTAAAAGAATTGACAAGAAGAATTACTTTTAAAAAATAATTCTTATGAGCTATTTTTGTTTTTCTGATGACAATCTTCTACCTTCAATTTATGAAATTTAATAATAATTCAATTTTTAGTATTTATTAATTTTTTAAATTAAATTAAGTATTTTCAGTTTAAGAAAATCAATTGTATCTTTACTTTTTCAAAATTAATTTACATAGAAGACCCATCAAATATTTTTTATTAAAAAATTTCAATTGAAATATCTTTGGATCGTAAGTATTATTGCCAGGGTAGCAATACCTGTGTCTTTATGTGGCATAAACAATGTAGGTTGTGATAGATAGGATATGAGAGTTTGATGAGACAGTTTGCTAAGAGTGTGCCCGCTCCAAACAATGAGTTGCTATGGTGGTAACCTAGTAATAGGACTCCACCAGGGCATTAAAGAGCTAAGGAAACGCCTCAGGCTGGCAACAGAACAGGGAAAACTTGCCGCTTGTTGTGGTGGAAGGATAACATACTCATTAACTGTCAAACTAATCGTTCTACTATCAAAGCCGGACATTGCTTTTTTATATGTTAGAAAAAAATTAATATTCAGAAAATTTTATATTTTTTTCACTTTAAATTTTAAGTTTTTTCTATTTTAAAGGGTAAATTTTAGAATTTTTTTCAGTAAAATTCTAGATAAAAACTTTAAAAATATGAAATATTTAAAATTACTTATGTAATTCTTATTTTATAAATAGGTGAAAAAATTATGGGCAATAAATAATAGATTTTTAAAATATGTTTTGTAAGATTTAATTCGCTTAAATAAATAGATATGCAGCCAGAAAATTTAAATTAAATATTAAGCTTAGATTAAAAAAATTATCATAAACAAATATAATTTGTTTAGATTGCGAAAAATAAACAATAAATCAAAAATTTTTATTAGTTTCTTCATTCAATTTTCAAAGTAAACTGATTAATTTGAATAATTTTAAAGTAAGAGACTTTTGTTAAAATTTAATAAAGTTTTAATAAAGAATAATAAATTCAAAGATCTACTAATTTAACTACTTTGTATAATAGTGAGTAAGTAATAGGTTAGATATCAATAAATTAATATGAGTAAGTTACCAGATCTAGAAAAAATAGAGAAAAAAGAATCCTCTGAGCAGATTATGACAGAGTAGGTTTAAATTACTTATAAGTACAAGGAAAATGACCCTAATTATATGGGTGATAAAATTGGAACAGATAGGAATTTGATACATGGCCCTGTGAAAAATAGAGGAATAACAGATTGTATTTGTGCGTTGTTGTTTATTGGTTTTTTGGTAGGCCTATTTTTTTCTTCTATTTACTCTTTCTCTGAAGGTTCAACGTCATCATATGCTCTTCCTTATGACACAGATGGTAATAAAAGAATAAATTATATCCTTTTTTGAAAAATATATTAATAACTATGGAACAGGTAATGTATGTGGAAAATCTTCAGGCTTTAAAGATTATAAATATATATTCCTATTAGATCCTTAGTCTGGTGATTACAGTAAATCTGTATGTGTATCATCTTGCCCAACCAAGACTTAGGAATAAGATGTAGTTGAATTTAAATGCAAATAAAATTCGTTAATTTAATTAGATAGTAATAATGGATTATGTCAATTACCATCAGCTAAATTCTTTAATACAACAAGATGTAAACTCATACATAAATTATGCTGAAATGTTACATTCCTTTTTCAATTTATTTTCAATAGTTGTTTCAGCTTGTATACCAGATGATGAGAGCTTAAAATCAAAAACTTAAGGGTATCTTTAACCTTCAGAAACATTCTAATAACATATGGCTGACTTATAAACGTCTTGGCCTGTTATGTTAGGATCAATATTTATTTCTTTAGCAATAGGGTAAAAAAAATCAAAATATTTACAATACAACATTCTTTATTTGCAAAAATAAATATTTTGATTTTAAATGAATTTTTATAAATAGTTATATTTATTTATTCTTGATGAAAAAATTCAGTGGATGCTTAACTTGGTTCTGTATCGTCACTGTAATTACTTCCTTTTTGGTTGTGGGAGGCCTAATGGTTTCAAATGATACTATTGGGTAATTAATAAAATTTATAATATTTTTTTTATGATAAAATATTATATTATACTAGAATTATAAACTCTGGAACAGTTGATAGCAGCTAAAAAAATGGAATTAAAGTGCTTGGCAGTTTTTGTATCATATTTGGAATATTGAGTTTACTTTATGTTTTATGCAAATGTAAGCAAATTAGAATGGGAATTGCTTTAGTTGATGTATCCTCTGATTATACTACAGATGTCTGCACTTCTTAGCTTATTCCTTTAATTATGTGGTTTATTTATGTTTTGTGTCTTGTATTTTTGTTACTTACAGGTATTTATGCATATGGCATAGGTGAAGAATCAAACTAACCACAAGAACCTTACAAAAAGTATAGCTATAACTCAAATAGATATTTAATTCTATTTTATATTTTTGGTCTAATTTGGATAAGTGAATTCCTCTCTATTTATGCCTATTTCTTAGTGTCATCTTCTGCTCAATAATGGTATTTTAAGAGATCTTATTAAAGTCTGCTTAAATCTCCAGTCAAGTAAATAAAATATTGTGAAAAATATAAAAGGTAAATTTTATTAAAAAATAAGATAAGCAGTGAAACTTGGATTCTACCATTTAGGAACTTTGGCATATGCTTCTTTAGTTTTACCTCTTTATACAATAGCTAATTTTATTTTTGAGCTTTTTTATGTAAACACTTAAATTTTACTTTGAATTACTATCTAATTGGTTTATGATAAATTAATAAATAAACTATTAAATTTGAGCTAGTGAAAAATCGAAATTAAATCAATTAATTTTTTATTAAATTAGGGATGTGGTAAGGGCATTTAAAATAAAGAAACATAAAGAAAAAGAACATAAAGTTAGTATGATGCAGAATGGGAAAGTAATTCTAAAGATTAAATTGATAAGGTTTCTAACTGCTGTGTGTCTTGCTCAAATGTATATGAAGGAAGATTTAGGTTTGTAAAAAAGGAAGGAATCATATAGGTTTAATATTATTTTTTTACTAAAAATTAAAATAAATAAATAAATTTTATTAAACAAAGACTGCATTAACTGGAAGAAATTTTAAAAAAGCTTGCCATGATAGCTTTTATTTAATGAAAAGAAATGAAAAATACTTCAGTAGTCTACAAGGATTAGGATCTTTAATGTTGCTCCTTGGAAAATGCTTTATTTGCTGTTCAAGCACCTTTTTATGTTATCTCATTTTGAATGATAGCGAAACCTATAAAAAAGAGCTGTATAGCCCTGTTTTACCTACTGTCTTAATTACATATATTACATTTACAGTTGGAAATATATTTGTTACTGTCTACAGCTCTTCTTCTGATAGCATACTGTAGTCTTTTTGTGTAGATGAAGAATTGCATAATGAAATGAAAGAATCAACAGGTAACACACCTCAAAAGCTTGTTGAGTTCCTTGATAAATATACTGATATTATTAAAGATTAAAGGGCAGATAAACTATGAAAGTGACAGTATATATATTTTTTAATTTTGATAAAACCAGTAAAATAAAATGTGATTATTTATTATGATTAATTAGATTGTTAGCAACATAATATGTGTTAAAGTGATTAATTGGTAGATATAAATATAATATCATGTTTAAAAAATTTAATCAATTGATTTTATGAGCAGCTTTTAAAAACTAATTAATTTTACATTTTTTAGGCATTTTGAATACATTTAGTTATTTAAATTTACTTATATTTTTAATATGATTTACTGATTAATTATTGATAGCTAAATATGAAATACAAAAATATTTTAATTTGTTAAAATTATCTGAATTATTTAATTCTATAATAAAAAAATCAAAGTATTTTTAGGTTTAAATACTATTTATAAAGGTTTTTGTGATTATTTTCTATTTTTAATGCAAAATATTAAAAAAATTCTCAGATAAGAAATTATTGGCTTGGTTAAAACCAATGAGGATGACTTTCTTGTCAGCTCAAAGAAAAAGAGTATCTATCTATAAATTAATTACCTAAAATAATTGAAAAAAACTGATGGAAAATAAAATAATCCAACACAAATCAATAGTAAAATAAGAAGCCAAAAAATAAATAGAATAAATTATTTATTTTAAAAAAAGTTAATTTTAAGGAATTCTCTACCTTTCAATCAATTTGTGAAATAAAAATTAGGTTATTAAAGAGTTTATTAGTGCATGTTCAGAATATAAAGGTAGCAAATAAAAACTGATTATATTTTGTTATATGAATGTTTATTTTTTTAGATTGATTAAGGATAAAAAGTAATTATTTATTTATTTTCATAATTAAAAGTAATAAAAAACAAGAAATAACATACATATATATATATATATACTATTAAATAAAAGAAAATTTCAATAAATTGCAAAGAATTAAAGTTGAAAGAACTCTAAAATGCCCAGAAAAAGATGGTAAGATATGCCTGACAGGACGATTTATAGCAACGTTCCAGAGCACGTTAAATTTTGTAACAATAGCATATCAACCACAAAATACACTCTCTTTACTTTTATTCCCATTAATCTAGTTGAGTAATTTAGTAAGTTAGCAAATGTCTACTTTCTATTTATTGGAATGATGCAAATGATAAATGAAATATCTATATCTAATGGTTAGCCCGTTATATACGTTCCTCTTTTCGTTGTTTTGATGATATCTGGAATAAAGGATCTTTTTGAAGATATGAAAAGGAACAAATCAGATTAAGAAGAGAACTAAAGATTAGTAAGATTTTCAATTTAAGCATTTATCACATCTTATTAGTATTAGTTTTTATAGATATGTAGAGAGTATGTGGTTGAGTTAGTTATCTCTAAATACTTTTATGAAAAAATAATTTTTAGTGTAAGAAAAATATTTTAAATTTATTTTTTGGTAATATATTAATAGGTATGGACTTATAGAAATGATATGTGGATTAGAGTATATTGGTAGAGCTTGTTAGTAGGAGAAGTAGTGAAAGTAGAAAAAAACCAACTCTTTCCTGCAGATATTTTGTGTATGTATACAACTGATTCTAAGGGTCTTTGCTATGTAGAAACTAAAAATCTAGATGGTGAAACTAACTTGAAGCGTAAAATATCGAATAAATCTTTATAACAATAAGGAGAAGCTGCTATCCTTCATCAAAAATTTACTTTTAATATTGAAAAACCAAACCCCTACTTATATAAATTTTAAGGAAATATGGAATTAACAGATGGCTACGATTAGTAGTAGAAAATATCTTTAGATTACAACAATTTTATACTTAGAGGATGCTCTCTGAAAAACACAGATTACGTAATAGGCTTGGTTTGTTATACAGGTAGAGATTCCAAAATCATGATGAATACAGTCAACGCAAGATCAAAGAGATCTCATATAGAAAGAAAAATGAATATTTTTATTAGTATGATCTTTTTGCTTTAAATTGTAGTATGTTTCTCTTTTGCTTTAGGAGCTGCATTTTGGTTTGATTAAAATAGATCAAGCCTCATTTTTATGCTTGGAGTCAGCAGTACATCATAAATAGACAACAGCTTTGGTTACCTGTTAGTTGTGCAGTGGGGTGCTTGGATTCTTATATTTACAAACTTTGTACCTATCAGTAACTTACTTTAAATATTGAAATTTCATTGAAAGCCTTGTTATATATTTATTTTAGGATTAATTTAATTAAATGAAAATTCAAACTATTTTTTTCTCCAAACTTAATTAAATTCACTTTGAAAGCAAGCAAACAAATAAATATACAAAAAAACAAATAAATAAATAAATAAATAAATATTAGCTCAATTAAACCTAATTTTATTTGATTGTTGCTGACTCTATTCTTTTGTGCTTATTTTTTTATGATTTAAATTAAAAATAAAATTATCCTAAATTTTTTTTTTGAAAAATTAATAGGCCTAATTGTAACCTTGGAAATGGTGAAATTTATGTAAGGAATAAGAATTACATAAGATCCTAATACATATTCTAAAACATATGATATTCAATGCACCGTATAATGTAGCGGGTTGAATGAAGAACTAGGATAAGTGGAATATGTTTTTTCTGATAAAACTGGAACATTAACAAGCAACCTGATGAAATATAAATGCTTGACAGTAAATGGTGTATCCTATGGTGAATAAGAGAATATGACTGAATTAGAGTTAATAGACAAACCTAATGTTGCAAATGTGAAATTTTTAGATAAGAAGTTATTTGACGATATGTAAGGTAAAAAGGCTATGGGAACTGAATAGTAACAACATCTTTTTACAGCTTTAAAAGTACTCTCTGCATGCCATACTGTAATTACAGAAAAGACATCAGAAGGAATTGAATACAATGCTTCTTCACCAGATGAACTTGCCCTTATCAATTTTGCTAAATTTTGTGGATTTGAGTATCTTGGAATTGATGAAGACAGCGTTATGAGAATTAAATAAGAAAATACAATGCACAGGTTTAAAGTTTTGAATGTTTTAGATTTTAATTCAGTTAGAAAACGCATGAGTATTATTGTAGAAGATTCAAATGGTAAGATTTTCTTGTTTTGTAAAGGTGCAGATAGTGTCTTACAAAAATTACTTGACTAGAAATAAAATGAAGATCATGTTGTACAGTAGACATGGATTAACTTAGAACGGTATTTATAATTCTTTTTGTTTATTATTAAAAAAATAATTTTAATTTAGTTATGCATCTGTCGGTCTGCGTACTCTTGTTTTAGCTTAGAAAGAAATTTAAAAAGATGAGTACCACTTATGGAATGAGTAGTACTAAGTAGCCTGCTGCAGCCTTAAAAATAGAGAAGAAGAAATGGAAAAATTGCAAAAAAGAATTGAAAGAAACCTTATCTTAGTAGGAGCTACTGCGATAGAAGATTAGTTACAAGACGAAGTTTCGTCAACAATTTAACATATGAAGAAAGCAGGAATAAAAGTAAAATAATTTTAAACTTATATTTAATCGATTAATATTAAATAAAACATAAAAGGTTTGGGTACTTACAGGAGATAAAGTTGAAACAGCTATAAATATTGGTTATGCTTGCTCCCTATTGAATGATTAGTTAAGGAGAATTCTTGTTGATGGCTATAGCTTAGAAGAAGTATAAAAGTCTTTATAGTCAGCTTACAAGTCTATACTAAATGAAATTGAAAACCATAACTAAACTATACTTTCTAGCAATAGAAAAAAATAATAAAAGAATGATCTGATCAAGAATTTGAGTTTAGATCTTGCTCTAATCTTGACAGGAGACGCTTTGATACATTGCACTGAAAATAAAGAGAATACTGAAATTCTTATCAAAATATCAGAGTATTGCAAAGTGGTTCTTGCTTGCAGAGTTTCTCCTAAATAGAAGCAAGAAATTGTTCATCTAGTAAGAGTAGCTAAACCAGATTCAACAACTTTAGCGATTGGAGATGGAGCTAATGATGTGAATATGATAAGCGCTGCTCATGTTGGCGTTGGAATTAGAGGGAAAGAAGGACAATAAGCAGCTAGAGCAAGTGATTTTGCTGTTGGAGAATTTAAAATATTAAAATCCTTACTATTTAACCATGGAAGAGAGTCTTATAGAAAAAATTCCACTTTGATTAGCTATAATTTTTACAAAAATATGCTTTTAGTTTTACCATAATGGTGGTATGCGTTTGTTAGCGGTTATTCAGGTGCTTCCATGTATGACCCTTGGATTTACTAGCTATATAACATGTGTTATACTTCTCTCCCAATTGTTGGTAAAAAATAAATTAATAATATAATTATTTAAGGAGTTCTATAAAATCAGAATAGAATTCTGAATTTTAAAAATTAGATTGTTTTTAATTAATTAAATATTTATAAAAAAGTTTATGCTATTTTTGACCAAGAATATAGCGAAGATTATTTAGTTTAGAACCCTGATCTTTATGTTCAAGGAATAAAAGGTTTACTTTTTAATTAAAGAGAATACTGGCTTTGGATAATTAATGGATCTTGGCACGCCTTCTTAAGTTGCTTTATTAGCTTTGTAGGTTTAGATGGGACGTTTTAGGAAAATGGTAAAGATTTCTTTTTCTAAGCCACAGGCACAGTTACCTTTGGAGCTACTGTCTTCATTGGAAATTTAAAAGTTTTTATTTTCAGCAATACTTATAGCCCAGCTTTGTTAATTAGTATCTTTGGAAGTATTATCTTTTACATTTCAAACCATGCACTAGCAAGTTATTTCTATGTTACCTCTGATATATTCAATACTTTTGAAAACACTTACTCAAGCCCTTACTTTTGGTTTTGTTCAATAATAATTATAGGAATAGCTACTATATTTGATTCTACAGATAGAAGGTGGGAATATTTTAGTTAAGTGCTTAAAAGATAAGATGAAAAGAAATTGGTTTTGTAAAATGATGCTTTAACATAATAATAAAATGAAGAATTAAATTTTGAAGGTTCAAAAAGCAATTCAGCTGATAATAAAAATTATTAAGAAGAAAACAAAGATGAAGTTATAACATGTGTTGGAATGTTCAAAAATGCATACTAAACTTAAGAACCAATAAATCTAAAGTAGCACAGGCCTTTATTTGGAGAGGAAGAAAAGGTACCTTCCAGCGAATCTCTTAGCAATCCTCCTTATGTAAATAAATCTACTAAAAACGCTTCTAACCATTTAAATTCTCATATGAATTCAAACTACCTTACTAGTACTAAGCCATATACAGGGTATGCCTTTTCTCAAATAGAACCTATCACAGAAGCTTAGTAAAAGTATACTTACTGAATTTAATAAATATTTATTTCTTTATTACTAAATAAAATAAACAAAAATACACACATCATTTGGTTTTCTAGCAACTATATTTTGAATGAGTAATTCTCTAGAATTATAAATAGATTTTAATTTTTTTTCATGAAGAATCTAAGATTTATAAAATAAGTAAAGCAAGTGAAAGTCTGCCTACCTGTTTGTCTTCTTATTGCTTATCTTTCTTAAGCAAATTTATTAAAAAATATATAATAATAAAAGAATAATAATAAGAAAATCGATAAATACTAAAATAATTATAAATAAATGACTAAACTATAAAAGACTAAGAATAATCAATTAAACATATCTTCTAAATCATCAAAAATAATAATTATGTTTTTGTTCTTTGATTTATACATACTATATATTTGATACTTAGAACCTTGTCGACATTATAAAAATCAAAATTGTGTATTTTATATTTTTTTTCAGATTTACTTCATTTTAAAATTCATGTTTTATTATATCTATCACCTAATACATATTTGATATTTTATGTTTCAATATCATAAAATTCATTATTTTTACTTAAGCTTAAGTTATGTTAATCAATTAGCTATTAAAAATACATTCTAAACTAATTAAGTACATTTTAAATTTTTAACAAAAACAATTATAATTAATCATAATAAAATTTAATTTTAAAAGATTTTTAAGATGAAGTATAAAAATTCTTTATAGTTGCTCAAGTAAATTAAATAGATTATACTACTAAAACTAAACATAAAAAACATCAAAAGGTTTTTCAACTTGAAGTTTTACATTCTTTTCATAATTATTTTTTACATAACTTTTTCTAAAATTTAATATTTTAAATAATTCATATCATAGCATTCATTACATAAATAGGTATTTTAATTTAAGTTATTTTGGTCAATTATTAAATAAAAAATATACACTGAAACAACTTAATACATTTTAGAATTTGAAAAAAAAAAAATTAAAATTAATTTTATAAACATTTATTTATGTAAAATATATAAAACAAAAGCTTTTTCTACTACAAATTTTAGCTTCTTTTGATAAGGTTATTTTCAAAACCCCTTATAAAAAACTAAAATATTTAAAAAAACTTCGATTTTATTCTGATCTGTAAAACATTTATTAAATTTTAAAGGTAGCAGTCACTTTATCTAAAAGTCAAAGTAAAAAGTAAAATTAATATTAAAAAAAATATTAATAAATTAAAGAAAATAATTGTTTTTTAATTACTTCTAATATCTTAAAAACTATTTCCTAAAATACTTTTGACATTATATCCTTCTTAACAATATTAAAAATATTTTTTTCAATGTTCTAAAAAAGTAAAAGAGATATTTTTTATTCTAGAAATATCTAAATAAAGCTATTCTTAATCTTAGAATCGAGAAATTTCTATAGAATTAAAAATATTTATTTTAAATTTAAAGAATAAAATGAAAAATATTTAATATTTATTTTTACAATTTTAGCTATTTAATTAAAAAAATAGCTTTATTTAAAAGTTTTATATTAAAATAGAAAAACTTTAATAAAAGAATTATTAATAACACAAAAATAAAGGATTTTATTATTCGCTTCCTCTAGTAGATGAAAGAATTATTATTAGTATAGACAGGTTTAGAAAGAAAAGAATTTTAATTCTTTTATGTCATCAGATAAGTATAGCTGATATTATTTAGTTAATCAGAAATATGCTTTAATATTAATTGGTTATTAAAAATCTGATTTTAAAATATTACTATAATTTAAAAACTATCAAATACAATTTATAAATTGGAAAAAATGAGTGTCTTCTTTATATTTAGCAAGTGAATAAAATGATGGATGTAAAAATATTATAATAAATTACCTCTGGTTCTTTAGGAACTTAAATTTATGAAGTTTACCTGAGCAAATCTTCATTAAATATAAATTAAAATACCATTTTTTTTTTCAATGCGCAGGAGGGTTATTACATTGGTAAATCTACTCCAAAATCTTGCAACTTCTCCTTAAAATTACTTGATAATGAAATTAATATTTTAAAAGAGCTCAACAGTGATTATATCATTAAGGTAATTGGGTTATCTGAAAATGAATAAAGCAAAATACTAATTTTAGAAAGCTATTAATGCGATTTAAGTGATTTTATAGCTTCAAACTCTACTCCTCTTCCTAATTTTAGCTTGGTTGATTTGAGATATATGATATCTGATATAGCAAAGGCTTTAGAATATTTGCACTCTAAGCAAATATCACATAACGATATTAAACCCACTAACATATTGCTTGATGAGAATTGCAATCTCGTCCTTAGTGATTTTGGTACTGCTTTCATTTCAGAAGGTCAATCCTCAGAAAACTTAAATTATATTACTTCTATTATGAGCAAGACATATTTAGCACCTGAAATTATTGACTAAAATGAATAAAAAATACTTAATTTTAATCCATTCAAGTCAGATATTTTTTCTTTTGGATTAACTGTTTTTTCTTTGATGTTTGGTGGACAATTACCCTATGAATCTGATTAATACAGAAGTTATGATAAAAAGTTTAAACTCTTACACAAGAACCCTGACCTCTTTTTTTCAAGTTCAGAATATGAATAATACATCTAATATTGGAAGTAATAGAAAGAATTCAAATATTCCTTATTCGTAGAATTCATTCAAAATATTCTTAATCCTGATCCTCTCAAAAGAATGACAGCAAGTTAAGTTTTAGACCACTAATGGCTTGAGAATTTTTGAGGACATTTTTTAAACAGAATAATTGTGCATATCTTTTTCAACTATTTCAATTTTCTAAATGAAAAAATAATTTTTTAAGTTAACAAATTCTTTCTTATTTAATTTATAAGTATATTTAATTCTAATAAAGTGTACATACATATTCTTAGTATCTAAATCTTCATTTTTAATATATGCCAAATACAAATTAATTTGATTCTATTTTTAATCCATGCTATATATAAAACTATTATATAAACAATAACAAAATTAATTTATTTATAAATATAATTTATTTTCCATTTAATGAAATAAAAAATAATTAAATATTTTTAAAAATGCTTTATTTTACCTCATACTAGTCTGCTACTCAACCTAATGCTTAAGATGCTTAGATAGTAGTAATTAATCCTTATTCTTAGAATTTATACGACTTTGATAGTGATTTGCTAAAGGCTCTAGAAAATATGAATAAGCAAAAATTGAATTAAGATTAAAAAACAAATTAAGTAGATAATTTACAACAATACCAATTCGTCTTAGAAATAGAAAAAATTAAATATAGAATTGATTCGCAAAAGCGTCTTTTAAAACTTTAAGATATTTTTAAGAAAAACCACTTTCCATTTACTTTGAGAATTGTTTTAAATGGAGAATAAGTCATTTAGGAAGATGAAATAAATATCCTTAAAGCAGTTTTGTAAACAAAATCTTGTTTCACATAAGTAGAACTGTGGGTGAATTAGATAGAAAATTAATATGATTGGAATTTGATAGATCTCCTTTAATTTAAATAAATTGGCACTCTAGTGCTTAGAGTAGATAAATATTGCTAATAGTCTCTAAGATCACTATCTTAATATGCTAATAAAGTAAGGGTGCTTTCTAAAGCAAAATTTATTCTGAAAGAAGATATTCCTTTCAAACTTTTCGAAATATTTGCCTGGCCTGCTAAAATATAATTAGAAATCGAAGAGTCTTAGAAACAATATTCTACTTTAAAGCTCAGCTTTTTATCTCAATTAAAGTATATTAATTAGCTAGAGATAAATTATATCGACAACACGAGCTACTCTACCCAAAGCATAATTTTGCCAATTCTAACGAGCTAGATATCCTAAATATAAAAAGTTGATAGGATACACTTCTTTTATCAAGAATAATTCTCTTCTTCATTACACCCAAGCATTTTACAAAAAGCCCTAGCTAATAAAAATTTAGTTGATTTTTCTCTATTTCTACCTTATGAAAGATATTTGACATAAACCACTAAATTCTAAAAGTTTAGTGCAGAAAAAGAATTTTACTAAACCTTATCTACAAGAAACCTGCTAGATATTTCCCTTACGATAACTGTAAACTAAATTATATAGCTGTTTGAAATATTTAGGAAGTAGCAAAGTTATGTCAAGCTTGTGATAAAAGTGATTCCAAATCAGTTTAACTTATATCCTTAAACATTTTCAAAAGAAAAAGATGATGAAATTAACATGATAAATGTTTTAAACTAGCAGCAAGTAGAGTATGTTAGTATTAACAATCTAACTCTTGCTTGTAGTTAGTGCTATAGTTATGATAATAGAAAAACATTTTACAACAGATTTGCAATATTGTGCATATACATTTTAAGTGCTAAAATAACTAAGCTGAACTTAAACATTCAGTCGATTATGGAAGGAGATTTAGAAAAGATTTCTAAAAAAATTAGCATAAATAACCAATTAAAACACTTTTAGATTACATTTGAATAAAAAGTAGTTTTCAACACATCAACAATAATGCATCTTGCAAATTCAAATATACAAACCATGAGTTGCTTCATAACTAAAAATAGTTATTAATTCTTTTACTAGTTATTTTTAAACCTAAAGTCACTATAAGCTTTGCATCTTAAAATCGATTAAATCTCAAATATAAACGACAAATTTTTTACACTGAATATTCCTTATATTTATCTGCAAGTTAATTAATAACTCAGTCCAAAATAAAAAATGACAATATTTATGAACAAAAATATATTCTTGTTTTTCAATACTTGTGATGGACAAAAGCGCACCATTTTTTCTAAAATCTATTATAATAATATTTCTCTGCTATTCTCTCTTAACGCAATCAATAAGAAATGCTTGTTTTCTGCTGAAAAATCCATTTTTAAAACTTCATTACTTGAGCTGCTTTAACAATGATAAAGTCTTTAAACATGGAAATTCCTAAATTAATTAAGTATATTTTATTAGGATTATTAATTGCTCTATATATAAATATGTGTATTTATGAATTTATGTTGCTGATTTTGAAAAATTAAATGTTAGAACTGTTTTTAAAAACTCTAATAATTTGTTAAGCACATAATTTAAATAATTGACTATCATTATAAATTTTTGTATCTTCAGAATATAAATCTAATATTTTTAATAAATTTTTCTGTCACTTATCAATTGATACATTATAAAAACCAAACAAACAAATTAATTAATTAATTATCATAAACTTTAATTCACATATCTACCTCTTTAATTTTAAAAAAAGTAAATAAATAACCAAATATAAGCACAAAACCAAAAGATGTCAGGCTGGGACGATTTTTAAGAGATTCCTCAATAACCAAATCAGAAAAAGAACCAAAATAATTAAAACAAAAACAATAATAACAACAACCGCAATTCTAATAATAATAACAACAACAATAGAAACAATAATAACTACCAAAATTCTTAAAACTAAGGTAGCAATCAAGGATACAAGTAGTAGCAAAAGCCCGTTTATGTTGAAAGTAAATTTTACACCAAAATATTTTATAAATCAATTAAAAAATGTTTTTTCATAATATAGAACAAGAAGATCAACCAAGAAGATTTTAGTTTTTTAATAGCAGCAAAAGTAAACCAGATTAATAAAAAGATACTGTATCTTAGGATTAAGTAGAGGAGAAAAAAGTTAACTCAGAAATTACCCAAGTTCAAAGCACTAGTTAAAAATAAGTTTCTTAGTTGCCAACATTACCCTCTGTTTAATAATAGTAGTAGCAGTAGCCTTAACAGTAGCAATAGTAACAATAAGCTCCTAAAGTATATGAAGTAGTAAATGCTAACTATAATGCTCCTCATAAAATCCTAATCAGATCAAAAGAAGGAATTTATGATACCAGTTGCTATTCGTAATCTATGATTAATGAAAAAAAGGTTTTAGCCGGACCAGCAGATTTTATGTGTCTATCAAAAGATGAGCAATATATTTTAGTAACTTTAGATACAGTTGTTAAAGTCATTAAAGTTAGTGATAACTCAGTTGTTAGCTAAAGAGAATTCGTTTCTATCAAGCACACTAACCTCTCATAGAACAATAAATACATTTAGGTTTTGGACAGAATAGACAACAATAAGTATACTTCGTATGTTTTCTCCTTCCCTGATTTCAAGCTAGTAATATCATATTTAATTGCTAACAAAAATTTTCAAAGTTTTGATATTTTATGTTTTTTTTTTTTTTTTTCAGCTAGACAACAACTCACTTTTTATATTTTTAAAATTAGTTGAAAGAATTCAATGAGAAGAGATATATTAAGGAAAATGCCCCTTATGTTAAATTTAATAAATAAGAATCAAAAGCCTTTTATTACAATTATTCCACTGGATTCATTGAAGTATATGAAACCCCTGATTTTTCTAAAATTATTTAATAAGCAGAAATGTAAAACTTGGACTTCTTCTAAGTATCACCTGAACATGATTTTATTGTTGGTTGTTTCCTTGAAGTAATAAATATTTTAGCTCATTAATGAAGTAGTTAATTAATTGTTTATTTATTTATTTATTTGTTATTAGCATATGGTTGGCTATGAAAAAACTCAAGCTAAATTATAGTTTTACAACTTAGAAAAGGATAAGAGAGAAAAAGTGAAAAACATAGAAAAAGCTTAAGAAATTAACATAAAATGGTCACCTGATGGTAATAATCTTATATTGATTACTTAAACAATTCATGATGCTACAGGCAATACTTACTATGGTTAAACTGCCTTATGGAGATATCAATTTGGTAAAAAGTACCTTCACCAAATTCCAACTATTGATGTAATTTTTTGAAATTTATTTCAATCTAATATACGAGCTAGAATTTTTATTAATTAATTTATTTTTAACATAAATTAGGGCCCTGTCCATGATGTTGATTGGCATCCTGATGGAGAATAATTTATAGCTATTGTTGGTTATATGCCTGCAAAACCTATTCTTTACAACCTTCGTTGCGAACCCTTATTTTCATTTGGAACAATGCACAGAAATACTATTCGTTTCTAACCTCAAGGAAGATTTGTACTTTTTGGTGGTTTTGGTAATATTTCAGGTGATGTTGATGTTTGGGAGTTAAACTCATTAGAAAAAGTAGCTAAATTTAATTCAAACACATCAGCTTCTATAGAATGGTCATTGGATGGAAAACACGTATTTATTTATTATTATTATTTATCAGATATTTGAAAATAAATCTTTTCTTAAAATTAAAAAATAAGATTTTGACAGGAGTTCTTACCCCAAGATTAAGGGTTGACAATAACTTTAAATTATTTAAGTGGAATGGTGAACTCATTAATACTTGTAATTTCTCTCATACCGAATTATATGAAGTTGTTTGGAAAAAGAACTAACAATTTACTGATATGACACCCATCCCTGAAAATGAAATTACCACTGAATTGAATAAGTAAAGATAAATTACTAAATCTCAAACCAGTAAGAGACCTTTATTCGGAGGTGGATCTTTTGCAGAAAGTCTTAGAAATGAAAGAGGTGAAGAAGGTCCAAAGAAGATAACTGGTGAAGAAGAGTGGGTGATTAGAGCAAAAAATGAAGCCAAAAAAAATAACAAATGATTTCACTAATAACAAAAATATTATTTTTCATTATAATTTTAATTAATTTTAATTCGTATTTATAATTTCTAAATATTGGTTTTAATCTTTAATTTAATTGAAATACCTAGTCGATAAATTATTCATAGTAATACTAAAATTACTTACTAGAACTAAAGCCTACAAACAAATAAATAAACCAGCTTTTTGGCATCAAAACAAAAACACAAAATTTATTCTTTTTAGCGAAATAATTTTACTGCTCTTTTGAATACAATTTAGCTAAAATTCAGCATTTATTTATGCAATTATTGCTGTTAATATAAAATTTTATTAATTTAAAATATATCAAAAATGTTAAGATTCGCTTTAAATCTTTAGAAGAATCTAAAAGATTTTTTGTAAATATAAATAATAAAATAATAGTAGAAATCTAAGGATAAAATTCATAGAATTTATTAATTCATTTGTTTATTTGTTTTGTTAATTGCTTGTCTTTTTGTTTTTTTAATATTTTTGAATTTGTGCTTTTAATTTCAATAAGTAGGACTATAATCATTAATTAAAATACAAGATAGTTAATACTTTTCTAACTTTAGCCAACTTAATTAAAACCAAATATATATATATATAAATAGCATAAATGGGTATAAAAGGAGTAGTTTTAATAGGAGGTCCATATAAGAGTAATTAATTAGCACCCTTTACTAGCAGTTAGCCTGCTCCATTATTTCCAAGTAATATTGAATGAAAAAAATACTTGCTTTAACCAATGATTACCATTTTTTAATTAAGCTATATTTGCAATATTTTAATTGTAAATAATTTTACATAAATAACTCTTATAAATTAGTTGCAGGAGTAGAATTGATATATCATCATATATTTGCATTATCTTAGTTGAAATCAATCACACATATTTATTTAATTGGACTCTATGCCTAAAATTAAATTTAGCAGTTTATCTAAAAATGTAGAGCAGAATACAAAAATATATAATTTGAGTAATCATTAATATCTAAAAGAAGATTGAGTATAAAGTGGTAAATTATAATTCTTAATCAAAAGATATCTTTATGAAGAAGAAGAAAAAGGTACAGCAGGTAGTCTTTATCAATTTAAAAGCAATTTATTTGGCAAAGACACGTAAAATATAATTTAATTATTTAGATTAAATACTTTAAAACAAATTTATTTATGTTTAAGGTATATTAATGCCTACCATGCAAATAATTTTACAATTTAATTAAAATTTATTTTTTTAGAGTCCGAAAAAGTTATTAAATTAAAAGAATATGTTTATTTTATATATTTAATTACTTACTAATAAATATAAAGAGAGAGTGTCGTTCTAATAAATGGAGATATTGCTCATAATATTAACCTTTAAGAATTTGTTGATTTTCATAAAACCCTTAAAAACTCTGCCTGCACAATTGGAGCTAAGCAAAAAGAAGATGTAGAAGACCTATAAAAATATGGTTGTATTATAAAAAATGCATAAACTAAATGTAATTGAAATATACATCTTTAAAAAATCTAAGCAATATTTATTTTTTATTTTAGAGCTTGTTCATTATGTAGAAAAACCAGACAATTATGTTTCAGAGTTTCTCATAAATACTGGAATTTATATACTTTCTCCCCTTTTTAGTTAGATATTAGATCATTCAAAACAACTTAGAAATAGCTCTCTTTTATAAATGTATCCTGAGCACCTCTTATAAAAACTGTATATTAAAAGAAATTTATTCATATTTATGTATTTAATCACAAAACATAATAAATTAGACACTCTCCTTTATAAAATAATAAGTGGCTTAGCTTAGAAAACGATGTAATTACAACTAGTATCTCAAGTGGATAAATATATGTATATGAAATTCCATAGCATAAGAACTTCTTTTGGACATAAGTTAAATCTCCTATGTAATCAATTAAAAATTGAAAAATATTTAATTTATTAATTAATTATTATTAATTTTAGTGATGTGCTAAGGGCTTAGAGATTTTTATTAAATACTTTGAGTGTTAATTGCTAAATTTGGAATAAAAGCTATCATTAAAACTGGGAACACAGATAGGAAAGTGTATTGATCGATACATAATCCAATATTGATTAATCAGCTGATATAGGTCCTAATGTAGTTATATGTACTGGAGTTACTATTGGAAAAGGTGTTAGAATAAAAAATTCAATCATTTTAGAGGGTTCAATAATAAAAGTAAATATCTAAACATTTTTTGCATGTTTTAAATATTTAAATATTTTAGGATCACAGTTTTGTAAGCGATAGTATTATAGGATGGCATAGTGAATTAGGGTACTGGAGTCGTGTGGAAGGTACTCCTGATGAAAAAGTTACTATATTAGGATGTGGTGTTAAGGTAGGGAATGAAGTTTCAGTAAGAAATTGCGTTGTTTTAAAATAATAGTATTTATCTAGAAATTATAATGACTAATATATTATTTGCTGAGAAAGTAAAATATTAACGAAACTAAAGAATAATTAATGCTAATTTAAATAGATTCAAACTAACATTTTTTGAAATACAAACGAAAATACAAACTAATTGTAAATAATCGTAATAAAATAAATCTTAACCTATTTAAACAATAATAAAAACCAATATAACTAATAATAACTTATTTCACATTTTTATGTTTACAGTAATTACTTACATCTAAAATTTGCAAATTCTTTCAATTAACTAAACAAAAGCTATTATTTTGTTTCTTTTTTGATAAAATTCACAATACTTTGTTCACATTTTAAAAAAATATTAATTTAAATCGTGAATTCTAAAAAAATAAGCTGTAGTTTAAATAATAAAATTGATATTTTTGTTTCAAAAGCTATCAAAATTTTGGATTATTTACATTTTATAAACTAAATAAATATGTTTCTTCTCATTAAATTTTCTTTTTCTAAATATAATTTTTGAAAATAACTAGAAAAAATTTAAATTTATTGGAGTTATAAAATTATTAAAACTTTATTTAACCTACAGTATAATAATATAAAGTAATGTTCAAACATTTTGAACTCTTTTTATTTGGATTTTATTTTAAGAGTTGTTAAATGCACTTCCTTTAACATAAAAACATATTTTGGATTTAAGATTTTAGCTAAACTAATTATTAGAATTTTAATAATTAGCTAGGTTTATAATAATTGTTGTATTTAAGATAAGATTTAGCGGCAAATTATTGTAAAAATTTGAATTTTTAATATAGCAAAGAATTCATATTTTAAAAAATTAATTAATAATTAAAAGATATTCACAAAAAATTTATAATTAATTATTGAATACTGCGCAAAATAAATTAAGAACTATCTTTATAAAAAATGAGTATAAAATCAATATCTATAGAAAAGTTTAAAAGTTACTCTAACTGTAAGATAGAAGGGCTCTCTGATAAAATAAATATTCTGTATGGAAAGAATGGGTCTGGAAAATCTAATTTATTGGCTGGTAAGCTCATAATAATTATTAGAAATTTGGTTTTTAATAATATTTTTTGCTAAAATTAGCTTTATCATTTATTAGTTCTGATTAGTACGATAGAGCTGACAGAGCATAATTAATGAAAGTAATTATATTTTCATGAGCTAATAATCAATTTAGAACTAATTTACATTTATTTTTTACAGAATTACAAAGAAGGAGATCCTAAGGTCGAAATTGAGTTAGATAATTTAGTAAAGATTAATAAAAAAGATATGGAAGATGAGCCAAAAGCACAAAAAGTTATTCCTGTATACTTTTTTACATGTTTTAATGTTTTAATTAATTTTTCTTTTTATTAAAACCAATGAAAAATGCAAAATTTTATTTAATATTCCTATTTAGACTAGCGGTGATAGTGTTTTATTAAGTAGAACTTTAGAGTAAAGAGAGAATGTTTATAGAGTAGATGATAGAGCAGTTAACTTAAACTAGTTTAATAATATCTTTGAATGTTTTGGTCTTTCAAGAAAGAATCCCTTCACTATAGTTGCTTAAAACAGAATTTAGGAAATATCAAACATGAGTGATTCTGAGATTTACAAGCTTTTACAGCAAGTAGCTGGTATAGAAGCTTTTATGAATAAATAAGAAAAGGCTGAAGAGCTCTTTGAAAAAGCTTGTAATTTTTATATTAAAATAACATAGGATTAATAAAATGTAATTTTATAGAAAGAGAAAAGGAAGGCATAGATTAATCTTTACAAGAAATTGAAGATAAAATAAGTTAATTAAGTGGTGAGAAAGAATAATATGCATAAAATTAAGAATAGGAAATTCTAATATAAAGGTAATAAACATATTTCTATTATAGAAAATATTATTAAGAAGATACTATTAAAAATTTATTAGCTTGTAATCTATTTATTATGATAAGTTGAAAGAAGAGCTCTAAAAAAAGAAATTAGAATGCAACAAAGAGATCAATAATCAAAAGTTATAAGAAGAAAAATAAAAACTTCAAGACTTAGAAAATCAAAAAGAAGCAAAAAATGAAGAACTCTTGAGATTTAAGGAGAAGTTGTAAAGATTAATAGTAATTGAGGAGCAAGTAAAGTCTGATCAAATGAACCTTTAAAATAAAGTCAACAGCATTGAGTAGAATATCAAAAAATTAAAGTCAATCAAAACAAATAAAGATGAAAAAGAAATAGAGGCCAGATTAAAAGAAGTGAATATTTAATGCACTAAATTGTAAAAAGATCTTGATGATGTTGTTAATAAAATATCGAAAGAAAAAGATGGGTAAATAATTTATTTTACAGCAATAAAATAGATTTTTATTTTTTAATTGAAATTTAATTTCAAACAGGATTGATTCTAAGCAGTAAGATTATGAGCAATTTGTGTTAAGAGAAAAATTTAAAACTTAGTAAGAAAAGCAAAGCTACTTTAATCAGAGAATCCAAGACATTAAACAAAACATTAATGAAAAATCATAAACTTAGCAAAATCTTAAAGAGAAAGTGAAAAAATCTGAATAGAGGCTTAACTTAGTTATCTAAGAAATCGAAAAATTATAAAGCCAAATAAATAATTTTTAAAGTGAATAGAGCAAGGCTCAAAAATCTATAAATGGTAATTATGATATTTGTATAATTTTTCATTACAACTTTTACACACCTAAAATTAGATAAAAAGAATTTAATTTAAAAACTGAGACAGGAACAGCTTGAAAAAAGAAAGATAATCAACGATAAAAAAATAGAGTTGGAGGATTTAAATAACTAAATAAAAAAGAGAGTAGATGACATACAAAAGTAATTGAAATCAGGATTAATCTAGGCAATTGAGCAAATTGAGGAATCAATAGAAAAGGAAGGTATTTAAGGGTACAAAGGATTGCTAATAGATCATCTTTAGTTTAATTCTGCTCTTACTTATGCCTATGATATTGCTCAAAAAGGTATTTCAAATTTTTTTTAATAATATTAATTTATTTTTGGTTATTATTTATTTTTTAGGAAAATTGTTTTCTCTAATAGTCGATAATTAAAATACTGCCTCTTTAATTATTGATGTTGTTAAGAAATTGAAGATTAAAACCTCTAATTTAAACATCATTCCCTTAGATTGGGTTGAAGATGACATTGATGATGAAAAAGAAAACTAAATAGCAGGATTTGGTTTTTAAAAATTATTTGACACTAGATATGTTAAGGCAAAAGGTGATCATGCAGATGATATTAAAAGATTGGCTAAAAATATTTTTGAAAAGTACGGAGTTATTAAGGAGTATGAACATGCACTAGAAGTAGCATCTTAATTTAAAGTAAACTGCATTACTGAGAAGAGATAGATTGTTTACAGTGGAGGTTTTATTTCTCATGTTGGATTTTGCACAATCACTAAAGTAGATAAAATAACACTTTACAACGAATATAAAAGCCTTAAAGCTAAAAAAAATGTTCTTTCTAATGAAATAGAACAATTAGAGAAGACAATGAATGAAATTTAATTACAACAAAATGATATCAATTCAAATGTTAGCAAAGAATAAGCTAGCTTAGCTAAACAAAGTAACACTATATTTATGAATCGTTAATTGATAAAATCATCGGAAGTCGAGAAAAAAGTTTTGTCAGATGAATTAAACGAAACAAATTAACTCCTATAATCTTTTTCAGAGTAACTTAAAGATTTAGAACAAGAGAAGATTGTATTAGAAAATACTAGCAAATCCTCTAAATTTGAACCTTTAAATTAAGAAGATAAATAAAAAATGTATAAGCTATAAGAAGAAATTAAGTCTCAAACTACCTCTTTATAAAAAGCTCTGAAAGAAAAGCAAAATGTAGAAAAAGAATATAACAAGTATAGAAACGAAGAATAATAATTAACTAATCATTTATCTTAGCTATCTGAAGGAGGCGATATCAAAGATGGTGAAATTCTATTTTAAAGCATTGACGAAAGAATAAATTCTTCAGAGCAAGACCTTAAACATCAAGAAAACATTCTTAGAGCTTAGAAAGCAATAGTGGAAAAAGCCACACAAAGTAAGAAAACGCTGGAAGAACAAATAAGAAAGATTGAAGGAGAAAGCTAAGATAAGTTGAAAGAACAAATTCAAAATTAATAAGAACTTTGTAATAATCTAGAGCAGTAAATTAGCGCTTTACTTCTCCGTAAACAACAATATATTTCAAAGGAATATGAAATAGACTAAAAAAAGGAATTACTAGTAGTAAGCCCTGATTTTATCCAAAAAAATTATCATCTTACTAAAGATAATTTAAAAGATAAACTAAATAGGATCACATAGCAAACAACGATTAAAAAATATACAGCAAAAGATAAAATTTTATTTGAAAAATTAAAAGACTTGGACGAGAAATACGAAGAATACAAATCAAAATACACTGAATTAACAAAAAATGAAGAACAAGCAAAAAATTTAATTGATTAATTTAAATCTAAATGTGAATAAACCATTAAAATGGCATTTTCTAAGTTTGAGCACTATATGAAAAATTACTTCAAATAAATATCTTCTGCAGGTACAATAGACATTAAACTTATGCACAATCACGAGATAAGCATATCAGTTGCTTTCAAATAAACTACGAATGGTATTTTTAAAATCAATAAAAAAATGAAAAATATTAATCTTTTTTTAAACAAAAAGAAACTAAAAAAACAAACAGAAAAGAGCTGAGTGGAGGAGAAAAGAGTTGTCTTGCTATTCTTATCTTGATGGCTCTATAGAGATGTGATCCAGCTCCATATTATATATTTGATGAATTCGATGCAGCTTTAGACGCTGGTTATATCAGACCTATCGCTAAAATGTAAGTTAATTTTTTATTAAATAGATAATAAATAATTCATATTTATTTATAATCTAAAAGAATATCTGAAAATAGCTAAAAATCATAATTTTTAATTGTTTCACACAAGTTTGAATTTTTACAATCTTTGCAACAGGAAAATTGTAAGTGCTTCTAGGTAAATAAATATTTATACTTTAAATTTCTCAAATAAAATGAATTTAAATAATAGATATCACTAAAAGATAAAGTAAGTGAGATAGAAGAGAAGACTTTATCAGCTGCAATAAATTTTGTTAAAAATGGTTGAAAATGCGTTCAATAGATAAACAGCAGTTTTTCCAAAAATAAATCTACTTATAATTAATTATAAATAATAATTTTTTTCCCTTTATGTATTTATTTATTAGCAACATATAATTGCAATCAACATCATAATATTGAGCTTTTATTAGATTTTTGTTTTACTAACAAAATTTGTGGTTTGTAATTCAATTTTAATTAATTTATTTAATTTTAATACGATCTTTATTCTCCTATGCATCTATATTTGAATGATCTTAACTTTCTTATTATATTATTTATTAAGAATTTTTTATAGGTCCCTTTCGCAAATTAATTACCTGATTTATTTAAAATTGATTCGTCATAGATAAATTTTAATTTTTTCTTTTTTTTGTCAAAATACACTTATTTGATTAGAATATAATTAATATTTATTTCAAAAATTTATTAAAAAGAAAATGATTGTTTTAAGTGCAATAAAGAGTATAGATATATTTGGAAGACCTATATGCCTAAACTACAAATCCCGTGATTACTTTAGGTCTTACTTTGGAGGATTCACAACGCTTGCTCTTATAGCTTTCTTAGTAGTATATTCTAGAAATGGTATGATAATATATAAATAAATATACATGTTTATTTCAATAAGTGTTTAACATTTTAAGATCGTTAAGCAAAATTATTAAAAAACTTATTTATTTTTGAAAACAAAGGTTTATAAAATGTATTATAGAGACAAAGTGTAAACTATAATCTAGTAAC
Source organism: Tetrahymena malaccensis 436 (assembly GCA_000231845.2). NCBI lineage: Eukaryota > Ciliophora > Oligohymenophorea > Hymenostomatida > Tetrahymenidae > Tetrahymena > Tetrahymena malaccensis. The sequence continues at coordinate 219,596 of JH719975.1, forward strand.
TTCTAAATCAGATAATCCTGATCTAATCTAACTAAGCTCGAATTAATTCATGTTTGCAATCAGATTACAGCAAACTAACTTCTTGGCAAACCCTTTTCTAAATTTGACTGTTCTTTAAACGTACTTAGTTATATATTAAAAGTACTTAAATTAAATATTTAAAAAGTAATTAAACTCTAGATTCTAGTGGAAAAAGCAGCAGAACTCATTCAACAATAAGGATGGTGCCATGCACTATAGAACATTGGCAAAATTTTCTTGATCCTGAAGATGGTGACTTTCAAACTATTTTAAATAGATACAGCATAAGCGATGCCTTGTGTCCATCGTAAAAAAAATAAATTCATTTTTTAGCTGAATCAAAAGATTATTTATCATCTAAACACCCTTAAATACTTCAGTATTTTTAAAATTTTACATAGAGAATGAAACCATTTTAGTGTTTTAATGTTTCTTCCAATTTGAAAGAATTAATGTTAATTTAATTACTTACTAAATTGTGTTTATTACTCTTAATTTATTCAAAAATACATTTTTTAAAAAATTTTGAGCAGTTTAATTAATAAGCTTCCCACCTTTAATTATTAGCTATTAAAAATTGATAAAGATAATACTTTGTTCGAAGGAATTCTTTAAAAATTCTGATTTAATTTACTTTTACTCAAAATTTATCATATTATGTTTTGTAACAATTTTGTTGTCTTTACTTACCATTTTTATGTAAATAAAAAAAGAATTGAAGACAGTAAACTGATATATGTCTAAGGGACATATTTTAATGTAAATTTTAACTATTTAAGAATAGCATTTACCACTTGTACAAGCAACGTTACAAAGTGTTAAACAGATGCGTAATTGTAAGCTTAAATTAATTCAGCCGGGTAAATTAGGGCCTAGATTTTCTTTCCCTCAGTTACAATTAATCCAAGCGAGGAAAAATATTATAAAAAATCTATTGATGACAGTTATTAATATACTTTTATCCCTAATACTAACGTTGTAACTTCTGATATATTTGTTTAAGTAACCAATTTAAAAATGAATTAATTAAATATAAAATATTATTCAATTTAAAGAAAAGTTTTATTTAGACTGATGAATCTCTTATCAGCTCCTCTAGTGATAGCACTAAGAAATTAGATGTATTCACGAACATAGAGAATAGATTTAATGTTTAGTACCAATAAGGAAAAAAGAATGGAGATTAAGCTGTTTTTTACTTAAGAAGAAGTCTAACAACATATCAATATGATAGATCTTTTAAAAGCCTTCAGTCATTTCTTTCAGAGTTAGGCGGTATAGCTTAAGTATTCATATCAGCTCTCAGCATTTTCTTCTTCATGTTTTATGGCACACTCTTTAAAGTTTAACTCATCAACGAACTATATGATATTGACTTGAAGAGTAAAAAATACATAAAAAGCGATTAACAGCTAGTTTGCAATGAAACAGAAGAATAAAATAAAATAATAGCTTTTAATTAGAAAAATAATAATATAAATAACCAAGAAATCCCATCCTCTATGAAGAAGCAATAAATTAATATATTTAGTTTTGATGATGATTAAATTGCATAAACTACAGAAAAACGTCATCTTAGTGATATAAACTAAATTTAATCACCAGGTATTATTCAATAACACAAAAGCTCAATTAAGTACAATATTTAAAACTAATTTGAATCAGAAACCATAGAGCAATAGCTTTTTAGCACTAAAAAAACTTTTGACTCTTAGCAAAAAACAAACTTGCTTTGGATAAAATTTAACAATATGTTAAATTAATATCAAAAAGTTAAGTTATCATTTAAGCTTTTTCTTCATTTACTGACATGCAAAAAATACTTTAAAGACAATTTATTTCCACTATTTTCAAAATCTCTTGTGCATATAAATGAAGATTTAGATATTTCTACCATTTTATATAAGCTTTAAGAAATTGAAAAGTTAAAAACTATTTTATTAGATGAAAATCAAAGAAATTTATTTTCCTTTTTCCCAAAGCCTTTAATTAAGCTGAATGAGCCTCTGTAAAGAAAGCAATCATATCATGGATCTCCAAAATAAGTTTTGGATTAATGGAAAACTAAAATTTAAGAAGATCTTAAACAATCCTAAAAAGTAAATGAAAGCCCATCAAATAAGCTAAGAAAGAGGTCTACCATAATAAAAAAAGAAGAACTGCAATAATAGCATTTGTTTACTGCTCCAAAGCATTTTACTGAGTTAGAAAGCTTCCGTATGCTATATTAGGCATATTTATAAATCATTTTATGTCAGGAGCCTGCATCTTCAAATTTAAAGTAATCCAAAAATAGCAAATATTTTAGATAAAATTATGTCCATCCATAAATTTCTTTTAAATTATATAAATTTGTAAATGCGAATTTAGAATTTTATTCATTTTCTTATTGATCAATTGTTAAAATTTATATTTTATTCGAAAAGAATCAATGAGAGATTAATTGCTTCCTTAGGAAAAGAGCTTCTAGATATATTTAGAATTTAAAATGAGGAACACTAAACAAAGTTTTAGTCTATTTTAAAATCACCTTCAAAATCTCCAAATCTTAAAAACATATAAAGAAAGCTATTTAGAAATTTCTCCTCCAAAATTACAGATTCAATTTCAATTAATGAATATGATGACGATGTTAACGAGTAGAAAGAAATAAAAATTGTGGATAATTAGTTAAATAATGAAAATAAATATGTAGACTTGACAAATTAAAATAATTTTATAACAAATTTTTATTCTGATCAAAATAATTAAACTGAAGGAATATTTTCAAACTAAGATACTTAATAAAATCTAAATTAAAATAATGAAGTTAAAGGAAAAACCAAAATGGCTTTTAAAGTTTTAGATGTCTATGCATTTAAAAATAAAAATAATAATAAAAATACCGAGTAAGAGTAATGAAATGAATATAACAATTCAAATTAGCTATTTGAATATTAAAATATAAATGTGTATAAGTATAATTAAATATTATTTATTTAGCAAAAAATTTTTAATATCATTTTTAATTAAAGATAGGTTTTAAAATTGTTGGATTTTATTTACTTAAACGCTTTTCAAATATCTACGAGTATATTTTAAATAAATAAAATAAGATATAAAAGTGTAAATAGAAATTAAGTTATTGATAATAAAAAAATAAATTTGTAAATAATAAAATTGCAAGTTTATTTATGTGAGATAAAATAGGAAATATATATGCTAAAAAAACATTGATTAAGTGAAACATAATTTATTATTAAATAATTTTAAATTTTACTAAAAATATTTAAATCAATACTTTATTTTTGTTTTAAAATATTCATTAAATCTCATCAATTTATTTTTTTATCTTGATATGTTATAATTTAGTTGTTTTATAATTATTCATATCTTCTCTCAATACCTTAAAGTATTATTTATTTTCTTCTTTCTACTATTCATTGAGTTCATTGAGTTGTTATTCGCTTACCACTTATTCTAAATCTTAGATAGCTTTTTCTAAATTCTTATAGTTTGTATTTAACTTTTCTTCATTTACATAATTTTCATCATAGAATTAATTGAAGGCACTTTCTAGTTTCTACTTAAATTCATTTTCTTTTTTTAATCTGTCATTCAACAACTTTTTATTCTACATTTAAATAGAATCTATTTATAAAAATAATTTTATTTGATTTAACTATTCGAAAAGATATTGATCTTTTTCTTTTTCAACTTAAAATGTGAAATCAATAGTATCTGTATACTGATTAGCATTAATATCATAATTTAGTTTTTTACTAGTGTCATATGCTAAAATAAACTTGCATGTTATTTCATTTCCACATTAAACATCCAAAAAAATATTCTCTTTAGCTAGAAATTCTAATTCGTCTTTAAATGAAGCAACAATATTATCAAAGAATCTTTAATTTAATAATGTTACATAACTTTTCATAAAAGTTAAAATTTCAAGTTTTTTATTTGTCCTATGAAATATTTGAGGTCTAACCAATTTTCGTAATGATTCTTATAAATTTACTTATCTTTATGAAGAATCATCTGATAAAATTAATCCAGGGAATATCATAAAACTAAATTTTTTTTAATCTATTTTACTTCTTAAAGTTTTTTGGAAATTATAAACGCAAATCAATAAATCTTGCTTAAAAAATGAAACCATTTGAGAAATAAGAGAGTTGTATTGTTATTTTTGGATTTAATTATCTGTTATTAAATTGGTTTCTTCCCAATATGTACTTGAAATAGTATGCTTCACAATATCTTCTTTGATTTCTATATCATCAAATAATTTTAAATATTCACTTTTTAGACTATATGAATTTAATTAATAAAATGCTGATTTTAGGTTTTGAAATGCTACAAATCCTTTTTCACCCTAATTTTTTACTTTTTCATGAATACAATAATCAATTATAATTGATTAGGCAGTTCTTTAAATAAACACTTTTAAAAACCACATTTCAAATTCAGGTACTCTTTAAGTTGATGAACTCATGATTTTATTGCTTTTTATAATCCTTTTAATTAGTTTTTTGTTTTTTAATTGTTTTCTATTAATTAAATTATTACAAAAGATATTTTTATTCAATAATAAATAACACAATACATAAATAAATTATCATATTCTAATTGCGATTATGTATTTTTTTATCATCTCTAACATCCGAAAGTAAAATATTCTGAATGAAATTATTTAATTTTGAAAAGAATCATAAATTTTATTGTATTTAATTTTAAAAAAATAATTTTTCAAAAGTGAATTTTTCAAAAAAAATGGATATAAATTTATTTTAATATTAAGTTAATATTAAATATTTAAGTTTTTGGTAATTTTTTTATGGATGAGACAGAATTTTCTTTTTAAAAAATATACAAAAATCTTTATTAAATAAGAAAATGAAGAATAATCTGAAAGGTTTAGTAGGTTATTTAGCTCCTTAAAACTATGAAATTAACCTTTAAAGAGAGCTATAATACAAAAAAATTAAAATAGTAAAATAGCATGGTAGAATTTTTATAGCAGAAAATAATTAGGATGAGAATTTAAAAGTTTATTGGTAGTAGAGCATTTGGCAAGATTTATTTGAGCTAAAGATAGATTCTATAAAATAGTGTGCTTCATAGCTGAAGCAATACTCTAATTGGTGGTTTCATTACTCACCTATACTTAGATTAAGATGCAAATTAATTTAGGAGCATCTTCCTCATATCAAAACAGAAGAGTTCAAATTTCCAATTTAAAACCCAATGAATTCCTTAGGTGGCTTTACACTTCTAGAAAAAAACTTAGCCCTTTGTAGTCCTTTAACAAGTAGCAAATTTGCTAATGGAGAGATCAATTTTTAAGAAGATAAAGTTAATCCTCCAAACAGAGCGTATCTTAAACTTTGGGAGGTTTTTACAATAATCAACAAGTATCCTCAAAAAAGTGAATTTGTGATTGAGTTAGGATCCTCTCCCGGAGGTTGGACTTGGGTTATTTAATAGTTTGGCTCTAAAATCCTATCATGTGATAAATCTTTACTCGATCCTAAACTCTTAAAATATGATAAATTATAATTTATTTAATAGGATGCTTTTAAAATTCTACCTGATAACTTCAAGGAGGAAATAGACTGGTTATTGAGCGATCTCATTTGTTATCCAGAAAAATTAATTTAGTATATTAAAATATGGATAAGTAGTAATAAAGTAAAAAATATTATCTGCACAATAAAATTTTAAGGAGATATTGATTTTGAAATCATAGAAGAATTTGCTTCAATACCAAATTCTTAGATTTTTCATCTCACATACAATAAAAATGAATTGACTTTTGTTTGGTAAAAAAACAATCAAAAATGATTAAATTTTTAATTAACAAATGAATATTTTATCTTCACAAAATGATTAAAAAAAATAATTTACAAAATATTAAACTAATTTTTGAATGATTTTTAAATTTTAAGAAGTATTCAAATTACTGCAATCCATACTTACACAATAACTTGAAGCGAATTAATGAAATAATATTTATTCTTTATAAATAATTAGATTAAAAATAAACAAATGCATGTTTTATTTATATGATATTTATTTATTTTTTTGCCTATAAAACTTTCAGATATCATATATATCTTCATATTCGTCTCTTGTCAGCTCTATCACTGCTTGACACATATCAGCTAACTTTTAATTAAGATTAATTTTATTTTTATAAAATATTAATTTATATTTACTTTGAATTAAGATTCGTTGCTAGTTTTTTGTAAAAGGAGATCCAAGCACTAGTTTGCTTATTTACTTAAATTCTTGTGGCTGATTAGTATGTTATAAATTGAGGAGATTATGTCCTAATTGAAAATAATAAACAATAAATTAGACATTTTATTTAAGGGATTAAATAAATTTACTTAAATAGCAGGAGGTGTTATTCTCACGATAAATATTTAGGCCTGATTTATCTTAAAATTTTAAATTTATGTATCTGGCTTTAGATCCAATACATTGAGAGGCACTCCAGTTACACTAATTTTTGAAAGATATTATCATTAAAAATAATAATTTATTGAATATAAATTACACAAAAATCATTCTTAAGTATGTTGGTATTACATAAGAGAAGTAGTAATTTAAATCTTAACAGAATATCCTGATTAGCACTTCACACTTTAAAAATAAAATAATTTAAATTATCATTCATGTTAATGTTAATTATCTTTTACTAGAATTAAGTGTTATTGAGGATTGATTGCTGTTATTTCATTATATTATATTTCTTTAAGCTATTACTATTACTCACTAGTTTCTTATAAAGTTTTTTAATATTTATCCTAAATATTTTAAATTTTTTAATAAAAAGATTGAAATTGTGTTTATAACAAATGCTATTTACATGAAATGAGGTTAATTCTTTAAATGAGTTTAAGTCTTGAGCTTGATTTAGTTTTTTTGCATTTTCTATCTCAAAGTTATATATTTTTATTAGAAGACCTGCAAATACTTGTATAAATTTTAAAATTCAGTTAATATGCAGTTTTTTTTAAATTGTTTACAATTGATATCTATCTTTTAACCTTCCTAACTCTTTTCCTTTAAACTGAACTCCTCATAATACTTAATTATATAAATTGACATTAAAACTGGAATTAAACTCTTCACAAACAACTGCATATAAACTCTCTTTTTATTGTTGTAGGCAATCAGTATTAAATCAAAAGTAAAACCAATCCATGTTTGATTCTATATTTGTTTACATGAATAAATAAATAATAGTTTAAGCTTAAATATTCTCTCACCTATTGTATGAACTAAGTTTAAAAAATATTAAAAAGCTAAGACGAGATAGACTCGTCTTTAAAAGTTTCTTCACTTTAATCAACATCTTGCTATTATTTTTATATTTCAAAAATATATTTTTAAAAATAAATTCTACTGAAATAAATTTACGCTCAATGATTTGAAGAAATTGGGTGAATTTTTATCAAGTATTTCATCTATTTTTGACTAAGGTTATTGCTATTAAACACATTTTATAAAATTAGATACTACTGATTTCACTTGATTATTCATTTTTATGTAATTTATATCTAAAAAATATTGAAATTAATTCAAATCATAATACTGAAATATCTTAAATACATTCAATAGAAAATATCTTTTTTAATTTAATTAAGAATCTATCAATGAATGATCGATCTAGCTATTTGATTAAAACAATCAAAAAATTCAAAGGCTGAATGTCCCTAATATTATATAACAAGTAAACATTAAAATCTAAAAAATTAAACATAAGTATATCCAATAGGATCATAAGTGTTTGAAGTTTTTTGAGTATTAATTAATTATTTGTTAAATGTAAATATTCTGAAACAAAACGATTAATTTATTTCTACACTAGAAATTAGTAGTACCAAATTATACTAAAAGGCATAAATTATTTATCTTTTTAAAGGAGTTAATTGTGCTTGATAAGAGGTAATATTTAATAACATTTAAAAAAATATATACTTTTTAATCAAAATTATAAAATGAATCCTTAGTTATTTAATAGATAGAAATTAGGTAATTCCTTATTTTTAGACTTTAAAGATATTCTAAATTTGGAACCAAAGAGCGTAGAAGTACTTTCTCATGTTTTTTAAAACATCATTTTGAGCTTATTTAAAGAGGAAACCTTACGTCCTAGGATAGTTTAGTCAGATCATGGCTCAAATTTCTCCTATTTACTTTCTAATGGAGCTTGTATAATTGTACATACTTGGGATTTACAAAAAAGTTTAACTATAAGTTATTACGATCCTACAAGCTAAGCAGATTAAAATGCTAAATTATTAGAAGAAGCTGCTTGTGAGTAACTTGGATGGTAAAACTGCACATCAAATATTTAATTAACAAGAGGTGAAAAATGTAAGCTAATATGCAATGAAAGTGAAAATAAGAGTGAAATCCTATTTAATGCTAAGTTAATTTATAGGGAAATGACACCTTATTAAGAATTAAGGGTTTATGATACCTTATAAATGGGTAGAATCTTGCTATTAGATGATATGGTACAAATTACCTAAGAGGTAGAAGATAATTACACAATAGATATGGTAGCAGGAGTAGTTAATAGAAATGAAAACAAAATTTATAACCATATATTGATTATTGGCGGTGGTGACATGCTTATTGCTAATTATTTACTAGAAAGGTTTAGTGATGTAGTCTAAAAAATTACTATTTGTGAAATTGACCAGCGAGTAATTGAAGTTGTTAAAACTTTTTTCTTTGACTCAAATTTAGTAAATGAAAGCATTGAAAAAGGTAAACTAAATATAGTATATTAAGATGGATCTTTGTATGCAAAAGAGTTAGCAGATCAAGGATAGTAAGTTGATGGAGTTATTATTGACTGTACAGATTTTTTACCTGAAGGTGGTGTATCTAGCTCATTATTTACAGAAGAATTTTACATAAACATTACAAAATGCCTAAAAAATGGATGTTTCTTTTCTTAACAACTTTCATACAATGAAATGATTCCAGTATCCAAAGCAAAATGGGATAAGCTAGGTTTGACTAACTACAATATTATTTTAAGTAAGACTCCTGAATATGGAGAAAATTTACCTATTGCATATGTTTAAAAGACTTAGTGATACATTAAAGGTAGAGATAAAGTAATTAAATAAATTAAAAAATGATCTTAAAAAATTAAAACTAAAAATTAAATTTTTAAAATGTTTTATTTGATGTTGTATATTATTGGTAAATGATAACTTAAATTTAAATAAATTTGAATAAAAAATTCAATATGTAATTTTATCACTATCCATTCACTTAAGCTAAAATTTAATAACAATATTATGAGTCCATCCATTATTGCATTAAAGAAATATAATTAAATTGATAGGTTTAATAATGAATGATGTCTTTTGAAATTTTGCTTTGTAAGAAGATAATTAATTAATTGAACTGAATTGAAAAATCTTTGCTGTTTATATTCGTTAGAGTTTGAAAAATCAAAACAATAACAAAGATAACTAAAAAACATAAAAAGCAAAGCAGATATACAATTTTTTTCTAATAAAAAAAATAAACCAATTTCTATTTCTCAATCATATCTACCTAAATAATAATAGAAATTATCTTTATAAAAAGATTTACAATAAAAATTAAGGTATTTTTAAATAAATTTTGTCAAATTTCATGCAAGTCAGTAAGCAAAAATCTACTATAGATAACTCATTTATCTCGTAGGTCTCTTAACAATCCTCTTAATCAACTCAGAGTAATTAGTTTTTTTATAAAAATAAAAAATAAAATTAGCTAAAAATTGTTTTATTTTTCTAAATTTTCAAAAAGGGAGACCACCTCTTACTTTAAAATTCAATGAAATAAACACTACCCCTTAGAAGGAATAAGTAAACTATGATAAAAATGAAAAAAGAAGTGATTTAAAGCAGCAAAAAAATTAATAGCAAAACTCTAACCCCTAAACATTAAGCAGCAGCAAGAAACCTTAAAAAAAATAAATAATAGATACTGATTTGGTTATTCAAGAATTCGAGAAACTTAAGCTCAAGACATTATAGAAAATTTAAAAGAATTAAATCACTCAAATAGGAACAGATCCTAGGGCTTTAAGAGACCAAATTTATGAATAAATATATCTTTTAGTGTCAGAAAATTTAAAGCAAAGCAAGATTATAGATACAAAAAAACTAGGCTGCGACTGTAGCTGCCTGAAAGAATAAAATAATAGTATCAACGATATATCTCTTTCTATAAGTAACTTTTCATCTGTAGCTCATGTTCCAGATCATTTGTAGATAAGTCAAATTTTTGAAGATTAAAATAAAGAAGAATAATACTAACAAGAAATTAATAAACTGTAAGAAGAAAAAAGCTTACTTTCTAAATAAAAGGAAATAGAATTTACTCTTTGCTAAAATATGATTTAATAAATGAAAAAATAGGCTGTTGCACCAAGCCTCGATTATCAGTTATAACTTCAATAGCAAGATTATTTGATTAAAAAATTTTCCTAATAAATTTCATAGAGCAGTAGTCAATCTTATTCCCAATACATTGATGATATTTTCGACAAGAATGTTCCAGTCAATACGAATAACTATATTTTAGCCAAATCAACTAAAAATAATAATTTGGAATGTTAAAAAGATGAAAAATCTATTTCTCTTTAGAATAAAAGTGGAATTTCACAATAATAAAAATAAATCTAAAAATCAAGTAGATCTTCTTCATCAAATTGCAGTCCAAATTCTAAGTAAAATTATTTTTTTTAGATTTTTATTTAAGAATTTAAAAAGTATCTAAGGTAAGTATTAAATTGATGGCAATCATTTAGAACAAACTATTGAATAGCATGAAATAGAAATACATAAATTCATTCAGGAAATGAGATAGGGACTGAAGTAATTGCTAAATATAAATCTATCTAGAAATTTTGAGTAAGATTTTAGGTGTAGCATTCAAGAGCTGCTAAATAAATAAGATTATTAAGAAAAGCTACAACAATAGCAATAGATGGCTTGGAAATAACTAAAAAATTTATTTCAAAAATAATAAATCGATTCTACTTTTTCTACTTGGGACACAAGAAAATCTAAGTAAATAAAATTTATTTTTTGTAAATCATAAAAATAATTTAAAATTTAAAAAAGTGATTCAACTCAAATTGAGGGTAGTATGTGCAGAGATAAGATTTAGGCTTAACAGAAATTTTATGATAACGAATGCTATTTATAATCTTAAGATTAGTAATAGAAAAGCTTGGAAAGTGAAGTTTAAGTTAGATTAAATGATATTTATCATAAAGAAAATGCTTTGAAAAGAAGATTAGCTCTGTTGAAAAAGAAAGAGATTTGCTTGAGCCAAAACCAAAAAAAATTATAAACTAGACTATCACAGTTTTAACAAGATGTAAATTATTTATTAAAAATTACTATGATAAGAATAAATAAATCCTTATTTATATTAAATTATTTAGAGTAAACTACTAGAAGAGAAATAAAAGCTACAAGCAGATAACGAATAGCAGTTAACTAAACTGTGGTAAGATTTCTTTAAAGAAGCAGAGAGAATATTTAAATAAATATACTAACCCTCTAATGAAAACAATAATACACAACAAGCAATCATAAGTATATAAAAAGTCTAAAATATGGTCTAAGGGTATATTAGTAAAACAACTAAAGATAAGCAAATTTTAGAAAAGGAAAGAGAGATTTTGAAATAAATAAGAAGAGATTTAGAAGCAAAAGAAAAAGAGCTTTAATTGGAGAAACTGGAATTTGATTTACTATCCTAAAAGGTAAATCCATGCAATGATTTATAAAGTAAATACTCATCTATATAATAATGAATGAGTAAATAAATGATTTGTTATCAAATTTATAATTTTAATTCAATTAATTAATTACCAACCCCACCTTTAAATATGTTTCTTCTAATGAATGAATTAATAAAGTAAAATGTAGATAGAATATATATATTTATTTTTCTATTTGTATATAGATTACTCATTACAACCATTCAATTAAAAATATTCTTTATTTATGTTCAAAGTTTTAAAATAGATTAAATTTTGAAAGAATTATTACTTGATTATCAGCTTATTTATACTGTCTACCAAAGTGTGTTTGTTTGTTTTAATCAAATAAAAGAACTGTGTGTCATTTAATCAAATAAAAGAAAATTTATAACAAAAAAGTCATTCTATTTTATGAAATAAATATTTAAACAAAAAAATTTTTCTATTCAAAAATATTAGAGTAGAACAACTAATTTACTTTATTAATTTATTTATTCATTCACTCATTTATCAATTAAATCCAGTTGCTAAAATTCAAATAAAAAATAACCAAATGCATTACTTAACTGATGTTAAAATATTTTTTCCTATTTTTATACATTTGAAATTAATTAACATAGCCTATATATTGACAGAGATTTCAAAATATTAAAGAAAATGTGCTGGCATAATACTATTTATAGACTTGTAATTTATTGTGAGAATTTTTATTATGATATTATCAGAAGAAGAATTAGTTTATCTTTATTAAATAATAGATAATTTCAAATTCAGAGAAATGTTATCAGACATTTCAAATTTATTAGGATTTTTAAAAATAGTAAATTAAGGTTTAATTTGGTATCGAATGCAATTTGGATCATAAAAATGTGTCTTAATTATCTTTTGGTTATTACTTTATCAACTTTTATATGGAGATTTATATAAATACTTGAAAAATAGGAATAAAAATATCGAAGACGAAAATAAATCAAATAAAACATTGAACTATTTTAAATTTAGTCACTAATTTATGTATGTATGAATGAATGGATGCATTTCATTTAAGCAAACTAGTAAAATAGTCAAGTGAAATATATCAACTAGACTCTATTTATTAATTTAACTTGATCATATTTAATAAAATTTATTTTAAGTCTATCAAATATTCCATCAGTATTTTTTTAGTTTTCAAAAATATTTTTTAAATATTTCATTCAGAAAATACTTAAAAAATATATTTACATAGAATTAATTAAATTTAATTAATTAAAACTGCTTTGCGATATTTATTTCTTTACTATGAGATTTGACTGAGGAAATATTAAGTGCTGCCATTTTAAATTATATTCAAATTTAATTGATACAATTTTTATTTAAATTAAGATGATAAAATATTTGTTATTATAACTTGAATATTAGCGCTTGCATGAAAAGCTTTTATGCGAAATTTGAGAAAGCATTATAAAATATTAAAAAGAAAGTATGAATACTTGCATGTATTCATGTTTATATAGAAACCTGCATACTAAAAATATAAGGCTAACTAAAGTAACTAGACTATCATTTTGTTTAAAGAAATAATATCTGTTAAGCTTAAGCTAAAATAGCTATCAAAAGGGGAATTAAAGAAATAAAAAAATTAATCAAAATAGACCACTTAATCTATTTGCTGATTTTTTGTATTTATCTAATAGGTGCTATAGAGTGAAGGTAAAGAGTCGAAAAAAAAATTAACAATATTCAGAAAAAAAAAAGATAACACTTCAAGTAAAAATTTTTTTTTCCTCTCTTTATTTGAAAAATCATCAATCACAAAACCTAAATTTTATTATTAATTTTTAAAAGGAAATCTTCCAAAATACAAAATCCTTAAACAAAAAGCAACCTATCCTTGCTAAATTTTTATCATCTGTTTTATCCATTCAAAAAGAATTTAAAAGTCTCTAAGACTGAGAAAAATCATCGCTAACAACATAGTTGCGCACTTCTTTTATCTAAACCCTAAGCGCAAGCCTCCTTGATAACCCAAACATTCAACCTAATTAATTACTTATTCACTTTAAATTTAAATCTGATAATTAAAATTACAAAAAATGACTGATCTATATCACGGAAATTCACCTGAAAACTTTTTGAGTACTTGCGGAAGCGACAATTTTGATTCTCTTGTAGCCAATTCTATTTCAGATAAAAGCAGCACCCTTAAAGCCAAACAAATGTCATAGAATTCTTTTTCATCTGTCTCTACTTCATCATCTTCTTTGTCATAATCTTCTATTATTGCTTAAAAGCCTTTAAATGCTGCTAAATATTAGCAAATTATTGAACAATTTGACAAGCTCGAAAACAATAACAAATGCAAATCAAGCTCCTCTAAGAGCTCCCTTCCATCTTCTTAAATCTCTTAAAAGAAGATCAATGTTATCAAATTAACTGATTGGGTCGTCAATGATCTTTGGAAGGATGCATTTGAGCTTTACTAATTGTAGAACGAAGACGCTGAATACTTAGAGAAATGCTCCTTTTACTTGGAAGATAACAAGCGCATTAAAATTTCATTTGCTTCATATGTAAAAAGACTTAAAGAACTAACTGAATGCTCTGATAATTGTTTTATTCTTGCTTTGTTGCTCTTTGATAGACTTAACAAGAAGAAGAAATTAAACTACAGCCGTATCAACGTTCATAAGTAATTTATTATCTTAATAAAATTCATTTTAATTTTTAAAATTTTACACATCTATGCTTTTCCATTTATTTTTATTGAGGAATAATTTCATACGATCTGATTAGAACTAATAAAATATTCTTCTTGGTTGATTTTTTGCTGTAGAAGCTCATTCAAGCGCTAAATCGAAAATTTAAGAGACGAAAAAAATAATTAAATCAATCTTCCTGGGCTTGACTTTAAATTTTATCGAATTTCGAATGAGAAGGAGTGGATGAGAGAATTAAATCGATCAAGGCTGAGCAAGTAATGAATGAGGAGAAATGGGCGAAATTAACTGCACACTTGAAAAAGAAATTTTCTGTTAATTGAGAGGAATTTATTAATTGATTAGTTAGTTAGTTAGTTAGTTAGTTAGTTAGTTAGTTAGTTAAAGAACTTAAAGAAAGTAGATGTTTCAAAAAAATCAAAGAGAGAGCATCTGCAAATTTTTGAATTCCCCCCTTACTAAAAAAGGATACTTTTATAATTTCCACTCAATTAATCAATATTTCTCCACTAAAAAATAAAAACGTATGATTGATTGATTATTCTTATATAAAAGAGAGCTATCTCTCACTCTATTTTTCGCTTCATCCTTCTATTCCAAAATATAAAAACTTCAAAAATTCACTATCCCTCTGTATTTAGCCTAAAAATTAAATATAGAGCAAAGCTTTACTCAAACAATATAAGCATAGATAAACAAACATACATTCCTACATACATACATATACATCAAATTCAATATTTTTGTTATTATTACTAAATTAATCAATTTCTTATTATTAAAATAGACTTATGGCCATATGTCTTTGGTTGAGTGTCAAATTCTATGAAGACATCAATTTCACTGATGCTTACTATGCACAAAAGATTGCAGGCATTCCTCTTGAGGAGCTCATTTCTTTACAATTCGAACTTCTTGAGCTTTTGAATTACAGATTATTCATTTCACCTCAAAGATTCAGCCACTTCATGAAACTCATCAACTCTCTCATTCAATCAGGAGCTGTTAATGCTTGAATATCATTTGTTAACAAATTTCTCCTTTCTATCGTTATTTATGCTCAATTCCAAGCAATTCAAAGCACCTCTATATAATTAACTATGGAAATTAATAGCAATTATTACAAAGCCTTAATCTTAATGAACTTAGTAAAAAAGAAATGAATAATTTTAAGAAGAAAAGAGTATCATGTTCAGTAGATTTTCTCGAAGACAAATCAACAAAATAAATTTGAGTTAATTTTTAAGCGTTTCAACGTATTGTTTCTTTAATTAGTTTCACCGCTTGATAATATCATCAGAGTGATTTTAATTATTAACTTTTTAAAATATACTGGGTCTTACTTAGAGTTGTTAATAAATCACTCTGATCGATTATTATGGTTAGCTTGTTTTCATGTTGGTAAATGTTTTTAGCGTTTTGAAAACTATTAAAGAAAAATTAACTCATTACTCAATCTTGTCTTTTCCAAATAGAAAGAAAAACTTCATTTTTCTTAAAAATTGTCAAATTTTCGTTAATAAATAAATAAATATATTTACACCTAACTAAAATTGTAAATAAAACTCTTGTACATAATTGAAAACTAGCCTTAATATCTATCTCCACGCTTGAAAAAAGCTAAGTGTCTTTGAATAGTTCACTTATATGTTGCCTTGCAATTTAAATATTTGAAACTTGTTTATAAATGTTTAAATTAAGCTAGTTTATTGTTATTAATGGTCCATTTATCTTTAATATTTTAATGTTAAAACTATTTAATGCAAATTTAATTCGCATTAACTATTAGTTTTAACCAATTATTGTAAATAAATTATTGAATAATCACTTAAATAATTATTAATATTTCAACTTAATCTTATCCCTCATTGCACTCCCTTTCATCATTCTTTCAATAAAAATCGACTGTTGAAGTTAAGGGCCTCTAAAATCTATTAATGTTCAAATTAAGGGTCTCAATACCAAATGAGTCTTGGAATGAAAGCATACTAATAACACTAAGTATAAAGAATAAACAAAGGAAAAAATTTTAATCAAATACATTATTTAAAAATTAGAATAATTAATAATTTTTTAATATAAAATGTTAAATTGAGTTAATAAATAAAATATATAAATAAATAAAATAAAGAAGTAAATACATTTAATTATTTAGTATTGTATATATTCTTAAAAAACCCATTTCTATATTTTTAAGATATTTAAATAAACTTTATTCAAAAAATTATCACCATTACCTACATTTATTTACATATCCTTATTATAAATACCTATTAAGATGTTTTATAATCTGCACTGATTATCAAGCTAAATAATCATTTGCTGGAGTATTTTAACAAAAGTTATGTAGTTTCAATTTTATTTTACAGTTGGTTAAAAAATATTTAAATATTTTTATTGATCCACACAAAAAAATTGTATTCAATCTAATTATTTAATTTTACAAAGTAGATTGGTAACAATTTGATTATTTTATCTTAAATTTTTACTCAATTTTTAGACTTTCTATAAAGTAAGAATAGAATTCATCCAACAAAATTTACAAAAAATTATCAATTTTCTTTAAATTTCGATAAAGGAAATAGTATATATTTTTAATAGATAATAGGAAAAAATTATCTTTTTAACTATTTAAAATTCTAATGGAGTAATTAATTTTCCAACACTAATTAATCTTTTTTCAATTAAAAAGTTTTTAACTCAAAAAGAAATAGAAAAATTGATAAAAAACAAAATGATAAAATTTTCTTCCATTTAAAATATTAAAAAATAAAATCAATAAGGAAAATGACAAATAATTTACAAAAATAAATAAATGTAGAAGATGCTTGGTATAATAAATGTGAGGTTTTTTAAAAATAAAACTAAATTGATTATGATTAATTTCATTTTTATCAAGTTAAATATTTTTTTTATTGAATTTGGTACAACTTATTAAGAACTTAAAAAAAGGAAATATTGATTTAAAAGGTATTTTTTATTATTTATTTAAATTTAAAATTAGATTTTATAAAAAATTATTCAGATAAACAAATAATTGTTTTTATAACAATAAATATATTTTTTTTAATTTTATTTTCAATTATATCATTTTCTATCTATGATTAAAATTCATCAGCAATACTTATTTTCTAGGTTTCGAAGGATAAAATTTATAATCTAAATTGAGAAAGATTTTTAAAATTTATTTTATTATTCAATACCGTTTACTAAAGATATTAAGCATAAGTAATTCAGACACATTCTATAAACTATTAGAATATTTGTAAACACATATTTTAATAATTCTTATTATTGAGGTATGTAGTTATCTTAATATTTTAAGTGGATTAGTTCATTATTTTTTGGCATTTATGATTTAATAACCTAATTTATATTTTATTATTTAATAAAATTTTTTTTGATTAGGAGTTATAATAATTAAATAAAATATACAGAAGTGCAAAATATTTTTTGACAAAAAACATAAAAGTTAAAAAATCAAAAAGCTAAAATTTTCAATTAAAAAAAATTAATTTAAAAATGTATTTTTAAGATTGTTTTTGTAATTTTATTTAAAACTAAGTAGTATATCTATATATTATAATATAAAATAAACATTCATTTTGTTAAATTTAAATAAATAATAAGTACTCATTTTTTAATCTAAAAGTCGAAGTCTAATTACATATTTATATTTTTATTTTTTTAGCAAAGGAAGTTTTTTATTTGTTTTTGGTTTAGTTATTGATGTTTTATTGTGAAAAAGAATTTATAAATCGAGATTTTATTTTTAAAAATGTTTTAGTTTATAAATTTGGAATATATTTGATAAAATTTTATGAATAAATAACTTTGCATAATTATTTCTGCAATTTGTTCTTTCATTTGAAATCAGATATTAGAGGATTTATTTATATAATCTTTTAAGGAGAAAATTGATCACTTGGTACTCTTTTTGGTTTTTCTATTTTTGAGTTACCAATAATCTGGTTATACATTTTTTCAGGTTTTTATCTTTTTTATACAAAATCTTTTAGAATTAAATATGAAGGTGGAGGATTCATCTTTTAAGGCGAAACTGGTTGGCATAATCCTACTCCGCTATAGTATTTTTCTGCTTAATTTTATTAATTCTTCAATTTAGATTTTTAGTTTTGTGGAGACTGAAAATTGTTATCATAAAAGCTAACTGTCATAGGAGCTAAGGTGGATTCATAACTTTTATAATCATAGAAGCTTGGGACTAGGCTTTAATCTAATAGAGGTTGATTTTTTGTTGACAATGTATCATAAAATATATTTTATTTAGAGGATGAATTCTTAGATGTATTAGGATGCTATTATAATGACTGTATATATAAAAAATCTTCTCCTTTTAATCCTATTGTTTTCTAAAAATCTTCTTAAACACTTTAAACTCTTTTTCTGCTGCTTATAAAGATATGACCTTTGGGGGATTATTTACCGAGCTGTTACTAATTGGAGTTTTATGAACCTTACTAACTTGAAATTGTGCTACCTAAACTAAAATTATAGCAATCAGAATCAAATTATAAATGTTTATTTTAACTTGATTACGTGCAGCCTATATTTAATTTATCATTATATTATAAAAAGTCTATGTTATATGATGTATTTAAAGAGATTTATCTTTTTTCTTATATTTTTTCACAAGTGCTTTATACGTATGATTTTAACTAATTGAAAGGGTTGTTAGGTAAATATGGGTTATATTAAGATTCTTAAGCTGACACTCCTCTTTTATGGACAAAATCTAATTTTCTTTTCCTAAACTGTAAAATATTCTATTATTGGCTTTTTATTAAAGGAATTTATCTAAAGACTCTTTATCCTCTGTTGGATTCTGTATATTCTTTTTCATCTTAGTTATCTTCTAATGTGTAATTTTTATACTTCTCTGTTATATTATTTTTTATTTTGAGTCTACTTAAAATAATCTTTTTATTCTTGCTATTCGCTTCTCTGTTTATTCTCTCTTTGTAATACGAAATTCCATCAAAGGTTTAGGCCTCTATATCTATATCTTCTTACTCTATAATACTACTATTAAACTCCTAAGTGTTTGTACCAAGCAATTATTCTTTAACTAAAGTATTTGATATTGGAATTAGAGTACTACTATTTACTTATGGAGAACTTAATTAATGCTAGCTATCTAACGAAAAACCACAATATAAAGGTGATGTTTAATTATTATATTATTTTTCTCCTTCTTCAGATTTATATATGCCTAAAGGTGATTCATTTGTCAATGATAGCTTGTGAGAAAACTTTCTCTTGTGCGAAGAGCTATTTTCTTATGAGCTGCTTTATGAAAGATCATAGTTTAAGTTAAATAATTTTTGAGTAACCTAACTTGACGTAGATTATCTTGAAAAATTTTATTCAAAGCTGCTCGCTTTTTCTTAATTTAATAGGTTTGACGTATCTCCATTAATACTTTTATTTAAACCAAGTTGAATTTCATTAGCTACCTTTTAATCTGGCTAATCTTATTTGGAATGTATTGTGCTTAAGTGTGTTTCAACATCGTCAAGAGGTATAATATTTTGAGTTAAAGATATTCCTTGTATGTCCTAACTATATTTATTTATCTCGTTGGATATCTTTGATTAATATAATTCATTACATTAGGTTACGTTGTAATCTTTTCGAGATTTACCCATTTTCATAGGAGAAATTTATTTAATTTCAATAAACTTGAAAAAATCACTATCTTCTAAATTCACCTTTATTTTTTAAGCCTACTTTTTGGCCTGTATTAATTCCTGTTATTTAGCAGCTAACTAAGTGTTAGTAAGACTAGCTTTTTATGAAAATGTTTCATTTTACTCATCTTGCTGTAATTTTTTTCTGTAAACAGGTGAAAACCTTTTAGCTTGTCTTTGTGAGTTTACAAAAGTTTTATTTTTATTGTAGTTTTTTAAAAATGGATTATTTTCGGATTTATCTCTTTATGGCGAAGGTGGTTAAAATTCGTCATGCTATGAGCTAGTATTTTCTTTTGCTCTACAATCAGATTTTTCTATAAACTCACTTCTGATTGCTGTAAATAGATTTTGAACCTTCATGAGATATATAGAAAAGTGAGTAAAAAACCTTTATTTATGATTGCAAATAAATTATCTTGATACCTCTTTATTTTACTTCTATTAATTCTTATAGATCTTATTTGTAAATTAGATAAAATCAAAGATTTTCAGATAATACAGATCCTATTAGTTTAATAATTAAATTTTGTGGACTATATTCTTCATTCAAGAGAAAAATGCAAACCAAAGTAATCCAAATGTATTTTAGCCATATATTTTTTATTCAATCTAATATTATGTCTCTCTTTTATTTTTTAAATAAGATGACAAAAAAACAAAGTAAAATATGTAATTTAAAATAAAATTTTTTTTAAATACTTAATTGAATTTATTTAAAAAATGTCATACCAAATATTTAATTTTTAAATATAAACAACTGAAATAAACTATGGTAATTTTGATTTAATATTTTATTTTATTTAAATTAAAATTAATTTTATTTTTTAATAATTTAATTTATTATTTTTATTTTGAAATTAAAAAAATCAACTTCAAAGTGAATTAAAAATTTAATTTAAGTTATTTTTCTGTTAAATTTAAATAATTTAGATTGTCAAAAAACATCTTTTACAAGTATTTTTTTTTAATGTATTATTTTAAATTTTGACTAAAATGGTTATATAGGATAATAACTTTAATCTCTTTATGATTAACTAGTTTTTTATTGTTATTTTAAATGCTATAAGTTTTAAATTAGTTTATGTTACTGCTGATGTAATTTCTTATTTTGTTATTATTATTATTTTGATTATTCTTATTATTCTTGCTGGTTTTGTAAAGGAATTATTTCTAATTTAGATTATTTTGTTGTAGCTATTGGAGCTGAAGCGATGCTACTTGAAGCAGCATTTATACTTTGTTTTAGAATTATATTTGTAAATTAAGAACTCTTTGTAAAATTTAAAAGTTAATTTGTATTTTAATGCTCAATATAAGGTGAAGTATTCTATTTTACCCAACAGTTCATTTATCTTTTTGAGGTTATGTCTTTTATAACTTTTTATGATAATTCACTAAAAGAATATTAAGATTTAGATAAAGATCTTCCAGATGTATAGCTTATTATAACTTTCTTAGCTTTTTTCAAAGGCGAAATTTGCAAACTATCAGAATGGTTAGAGCGATTAGTAGTAGGAGTTACCTCTTTACATGTTGTTGAATTGCTAATATTTGTGTTATACATTGTGCTTTGATTAATACCAGCAATACTACCAAAGCTCATACTCCTTTTGCTTTCTTTTTAAGCTGATTAGCATCTATATTGTGGATTTTATTAATTGCAATTATTCTTTTTAATTGTCTCAAATATGTATCTATTCTCTTTAGGATGAAGTACAATCGAAGGATATTCTTCTTCTAATAAGTTTTTTTTCTCTAAAGCAAGGTTAATTAAAGGTTCAGACTTTCTATTCTTTTGTATTTCTTACGACTAATTTCTTTTTGTTCTATTCTCAGTACTATTAATTGTACTTGGCCTTATTAAATTAGAAGTACCTCCAAAATGGTTCAAATACATTTGAGCTATCTAAGATTTAATAGACTTGCCAAAATTAGTTATTGGGATATTTGGTACAGCTTTGGTTAGAGATTTATTTTCAACAGGGTAATTAAATTCTACATTTTGTTTCATAGTAAAGAATATGTTGATAAATATAATATTTATTAATTGAAATGATTTATAAACGTAGTATTTATATTTAATTATTACTATTGTTGTAAGTGATGATTATTTTCTAAATTCATCTAATTATTATGTAATCTTGCCAAAAAAAGTAAAGTTGGTAAATACAAATTACAATATTTTAAATAAAGCACAATCAATAGTATAATTCGTGGTTTTTATTAGTCTCTCTATTTATTTATTATTTTCAGGTTAAGTACTTAACAAATCCACCCAAATACTCTCAAATACTTACTTTTTAGTACAAATTTAAAAATTCAATTTTACAAAATCCTAAAATAATTATTTAGTTTTATAAATCTAATTAATCTATTATTAAAATAAAATAAAACTTCAACCAAAAATAAACCAATTTTTTTTTTCTCAAAAAAATTTCTTTGTGAAATTCTAGAACAATGATTTTCTTTGAATTTCCTAAGAAAAATAATTTATTTACAAATATCTAAAATATTTTTAATTTAATTAAAGATAAAATAATTAAATATCAAAAAGAATGTTTTTATTTAAGTAACAATTGGAACCAACTCCTAATAATTTAATTTTGATAGAATATTTAATATAGTAATTTTATTTTTGAACAAATAAGATATTTTAAATTAAATCTGAAATAATTGAGTAATATTACACTTCGATAAACTCTTTAGAGTTTGATAAACTTATTTACAAAAACTTTAGTTCTATTAAATATGCTCTGACCAATCACGAAAGATAACTTGAAAATAAATTACTAATTTTTTTTATTCTAATTAACTGCTCATTCGAATAAATATCAAATAATTTAATCTTGGTTGAGTATTTAATAAATTAACTTGATTATTTGAGCTATAAGATATTTTGAATTTTATAAGCTCAGAAATATGAGAGTGATATTACATTTTGACTTTTCATATAGAAATTGTTAAACTTAATTACATATAATTTTTATTTCATTAAATGTGCATTTCCCAGAACAAGTTTAGGAGGATAACTTTATTGAAAGATATCATTTATCATTCTATCTTAATAAAAATAAAACAATTAAATGTATAAAAACAATTTTGTTATTTTAATTAATTCCTCATTC
Source organism: Tetrahymena malaccensis 436 (assembly GCA_000231845.2). Taxonomy (NCBI): domain Eukaryota; phylum Ciliophora; class Oligohymenophorea; order Hymenostomatida; family Tetrahymenidae; genus Tetrahymena; species Tetrahymena malaccensis. Next base: position 242,940 of record JH719975.1, read on the forward strand.
AAATTAATAACAAGTAATTTAATTTTGGTATAGTATTTAATAAATTGAAATGAGAAAATAATATATTTAAAATTAAACAAATTAGAAATAGAAATATGAGAGTAATATTACATTTTGATAAATTAATTGTATAGAAATTGTTAAACTTATTTACATTAATATATAATACTTTGTTAATCGATTAAATATTTTTTTTAAATTTTGTTATGATTTGATTATTTAATTATGTTTGTTAATTTTTTTCAATTAATTCAATAAATTTCGTATATTTTTATTGGCTTTAACTTTTTACAAGGAAATACCTTTGGGTAAAATTAATTTAAGATTTCTGTTCTTTAGAAGGAAGGAGCCTATGTTAAAGCAGTTTCATGGTTTAATTAATTCATATGAAGTAACTCAAACTTTGGAGTTATTTTTTTAAAGGGAAAAGACTGCAAATTCTATTAATATTAGTTAATATTCTAATCAGTGTTTTGATTGTTGGTTTAGGTATTCGAATTTTATATTTAAGAATCTGGAAGTTTTTAATCTTTTATAGGAAACAAAGACAAATAATTTTATTAATAGTTACTTTACAAATTCTTTTAAGAATCATTCTTATATTTGACATTTTATCTACTATATGGGCTAAGATTTAGCTTGCGAGGTCTGAATTTTTAATGGTGCTTTTCAAGTATTATTGGTGAGAGTTGTTGCTGTTTAAAAGATGGAGTTTCTATTCCTAATAATATTGGAGATACCGTTTTTGATGTTTGAATATTTTGATTTTCATGTTATTAAGCACTTTACAATTAATGGTAATCTTGAATGCTATTAACTAATTCATTTAGTAATAACTCTTCTTATTCATATAATTTTGATTTTTCTATAGCATTAGCTATTTCATTGCAGTTTTATATGGGTGAAGTAGATTTTTTGCTATATATTACTTTCTTTTTCTTACCTTAATCTTTTTCAAACTTACTAACATTTAATGGAAGCTAATTTAAAATGGTCGATTAATCCAAAAAGATCTCTTTTCCTGCATTTCTACCTTCCAAAACAAATGAATCCTATAGTGTATACATTCTTGGTCTTTAGGATTCTTTAGTTTATTTCATAGAACTTTTGATTTTATTTATTGAGTAGTTGGTTTAAAACCTTCCTCTAGAAGTACTAACATCATCCCTATTATACCAATATTTTATATCAGAAGGGTGAGATGCCGTTGCAGTTCTTGTTATAGTTTATCTTTATTAATTTATTGTTGTGTCAGTACTAACATTTAGATTTGATAATCTTTAAGGAGTATGTGATAGAATTGTAGTTTCATTGTTCTTATTCTAATATTTTAAGACTCGCTATTTAGAATAGAATGCTCTAGTTAAAAATTTACTCTAAGCATTAGGATTATTTTCATTGAGATTTAATGCACTTTACCTGAATTCAGTATAATTTCTGCTTCTAATTTTACATTCTTTTAAAATATTTTGCTAAAGATCACTGTAGTTAAGTAAAAGATCCCCCTCTGATTCATTAGTTTGCAGGTCTTAATGAAAACTGTTTGATATATTGACAGTGGCATTTCTTTACCTCAAAGCTTGTTAATTTTAAGCACTTTTTCTATTTGGTTATAGAAATTATTAACTAGCATTCATATTCTCTTAATAAATAGGTAAACTAAATTATTGGTTTTAAATCATTTTCAGCCTTTGAATAATAATTGATTAAATAATTATTTGATTGTTTGGTATTATATTGTTTCGAAAATTTAAATGAATGAAGCTCTTCTTAATTATTTAGGTTTCTTAATTTTTAATTAAAAGTAAAAGTAATAGATCTTCATAAAATCTTAATTTACGAGGAATATTAAAGCTTTATAGCCAATAATAGAATCTTATCAAAATTATTAGATCCAAACAAATGAAAAAAATTTTTTGTTTTAAAAAATAAATGTAATCTAAATTTGTTATTTAACCTTTCAACTATACTTAAAAGTTTTTATCTATTTATCCATAAACAATTTTTATAATTGATTATAATTTCTATGATAAATTTATTTTTTTAGTTTAAAAAAGAGAAAAAAAATAAACATATAAAAATTACCTAGATTATATTTATTAAATCTATTGTAAAATTCAGCTTGTTTTTGTTTAATGAATCAATTGTTTTAAAGCATAGTTTATTTTTATTTTTGATTTTAAGCTTAAAATCTATTCATTTTAATGTAAGGCTAAATTTTATAATTACTTCTTAATGCTTAACTTAAAATCAGCTGCGTAGCATTTTATTTAAATTCTTTTATACTAATTAAAATTTCTTTCTAATTTTAATTTTTAAGAAATCCTAATTAGTTTTATAGACTAGATTGTTTAAAGAGGGATTCATTAAAAGTAATTATTTTTATAATTAAGAATAAATCAAAAATGCTTGTGATATTTTATATGTAACAGCATTAAAATCTTGTAATTTAGAAGTTTTGAAGCTCCTATCTTTATATGTTTATTAAAGATAAAATACATTTTTCATTTTAAAAAATAAAATTAGGTTATTTTTTTACAATTTACCTATATTTATTTATCGAATTTTCTCTATAAATTTTTTAGCAAATTTACTTTTACAATTGAGTAAAAAAATGATGATTTAGATAGATAAGAAGTTTTGTTTTTATTAGATAGATAATATTTAAAAAGTATATTTAATACAACAAATTTGTTAAACGATTTATTTTATATATTTATTAAACAAATATTTTTATTAACATTTATTTATTTCTTTATTAAATTTTTTACAAATATTTGATAATTATTTTTTCTTAAGTTATTAATTTTTTATTTATTATTAAATTTACAAAATATTTATTACTTTTTTTCAGTAATTCTTTAAAAATATCTTTTTTGTACTAAAATTAGTTAAATTAATTAAGAATTTATTATTGGTATACCTCTTACCATAAAATATCTTGGTAGTACATACCTATTTAATATTTCTATATTTAAGTTCATAAGTCCTCTTCTTAACTTTTTTAAAGAGATGGAGGAGAGACTTTTATTGTAAAGGAGTTTTTGTCACTTTTGATTAAATTAGAATGATTTTGCCTAGAAATAATTTATTTAGCTTCTTTATATAAATTGGTTAAATCTTCAACACAGTCAGGGGAATATGAAGTACGAATCGCTTTATTATAATTGTAAACTGAAAGTACTTTTAATTTTTCAGCAAGTCTATCAGCTTTAGGTGGGGTATCTAAGATTTTTTAGTTGTTTTTAATAGATTGCTTTAGTTTTATGCTTTGGTATTTAAACATTTTTGGTAAATATCTATTTTAATTTAATTCTTAATACTCTGAATTTATGTTACAGTCTATTTCACTTATTTATTGATTATCTAGTTATTTTTCGATTAGATTACATTTCTCAATAATCTTTTTGTTATTTGTAAGTTAATCTGCATTTTGGAATTATTAGATACTTGCATTATTTTGTATTTTCGAAGTTGCTGTTGTCGCAGTAGTGGTTTGAGTATTTTCATAGCATGTGTCTAGACAGGAAAAGCTGTTTTACTCCCCGTCACTCTTACTGCTTTCAAGATATTAAATCTCAGTTTTAACCTTATTTTATGAGTCTAGTTAAGCAAGCGGTCTCTATTGTGATATTTATTCTCTGACTTGCTAATGGTAATAAAGGTTATTTTTATTTCTCATTCTTGCATCTGGGCATGTTAAAATAATTTTATTTTTCTATTAATCAACTAGCTATTGACACAAGGCATTAGATTACTACTAACAATCCATAGTTTAGCTTATAGCATTGAGATTTGTATCTTTTTTCTTTTAAATTTATGGAAAGAGACTTAAATTTTGATAAACTACACCTTAAGATTTAGATTAACATCTAGATAGCGAGCGATATGTATTAGACATTTCACTATCTCTATCAAAATCTTTTAAAAATGGCTAGTTCATCTTTTTCTAGCTAACAACAATCTTGCGAATTCTCATACCTTACTAATTACAATTTAGACTCTCAAATGTTTATTAATCTGCCTTAGTGCTTTCACTGGTTTATAAATTCTATTTTTTTTATGTTTAATATGATGAAAGGCAAGAGGGTAATGATGCTCTGACTCTAGGCTGCTAAAGTCCTTTTTATATTACAATAAAAGAAGCATTTAACTCTTCTTATAAATTGTTTTAGTTAGTTCTACTTTAATTATTCTTTTTATTCTTCATCTATGGGGAAGTAGGAGAAGATAGCAAGCTTTTGTTTTTATTTTAAACTCTTTAATTGTACCTAGATGATTCGCTTAGAAGTTTCCCATTTTTTGGCTGAATTATAGAGCTGTTGCGACGAGATTTAATGGAAAATTTATTAAATTTATCTGGGCTAGACAACTAAGAAGAATAATCAACTTCAGTCTTAATATAATTTGATAATTTATTTTTAATTATTATAGATTTTAGCTCGTTTATTTTAGATAAATTTTCCATCGAAGTATTCATTACTTACTTATTTTCGCAATCATTTTATTGTAGATTTATCTAAATATCTTTATTTTCAAGCTATACCATCATAGTTTCTTTTAGTTATTAGATGCTTTTCTGTGAGATTATTTAAGAATTTTACCTGTTGATTTTTATTATTTTTTTAAGCTTTATTAAAAAAGAATAATTTATTGCAATCAGCTTATTTAATTTTACATAAAATCTTTTAATTTTATATTTTTTAGAAGATTTATGAAAAATATATAAAAACAATGTAATAAATATACTTTTATAATTTATGTAAATTAAAATTTACACTTCTCTATTAAGTAAAACAAAAGAATAAATTCCTGTAAAGCGCTTCTAGTACTAACAATTTTGGCTAAAAATTTATTACTGCCTTTTACTTATACTAAATAATTTTTTATATTTAAACTTACAAAATTAAAACTTAATAAACTCCATCCAATCTAAAAAGCTTATCTTTAGTAAATATATTTTGTATAAAATATTTTTATTGATACCTGATATTAAATCTGTATTTAATTTATTTATCAATCAATAATTTACTTTGATTAAAAGATATATTTTAAAAAAAACATAAAATAATTTTTAATTAAAATTTACCATTTTGGTTGAAATTTCGTTTTTTTGAAATTAAAATTTATTTGATCTTCAATTTATTTAAAATTAACTTTAATAAAATTTTTAATATGGATAAAATCAAATATTTAATATAGATAAAAGATAAATACTTTATTTAGATAAATGATAAATGCTTTTTTTAATAAAAGTAAAGACTTAAAAAATAAAATTAAAACCTTGACCTTACAATGTTTTTTCCAAAATTAGTGAAGAAAAATCAATAGCTAATATATTTGAAATGTAATTGTATTCAAATAATCAAATAAATTATTATAAGCAAATAAATAATGTTTGTTTTTAATTTTTAATAGTATTTCGCAATTATTCATTTAATTTAAATCATCATCATCCATTAAATTCTATTTTTATCTTCAATAGATTAAGATCAGTGTAAATTAGTAACTAAATTATTTATTTACTCTTTTTTATATGCTTTTATGTACTTGATTTTTATATTTTTCCTCTAGGTATTTCATAGATGCTAAGAAGATTTCGAACTGATTTTAATTAAATTAGATTAAATCATGATTTTTTGAAAAAGAATTTTTTAAAAAAAGGGATTGCAAATTATGTTCCCATTTTACAAATGAAAAAATTTAAATTATATAAATTTGCTTCTAAAACTTAAAAAATATCTATTATCTTTTAGAGAGTCAATTTGTGGGTTTCTAAAAGATCAAATAAAAAAATGATCCTAAAGATAATATTTTTTCGAAAGTCTACAAATTAAAATTATACTCTAAATTGAATTATTTGTATCAGAAGAACTTTTTTTCTATCAACTCAGAAAGTAAAAGATATTTATTACTCAGATTGAAATTCTCTGGAAAAATAAATATTTAAATAAATATCTTTTGAAACAAAAATTAATCATAAATTGTATAAAGCTACTCACTTATTACCTTAGAAATATTGTAATTAAAGTGTTTTGAGTGTTTTTGCTTAAGTATTAATTTTCATTTTTCTACAAATAATTTGTCAGATAGTCTGATAAGTAAGAATACAACAAATGTCAGAAATCATGAATTTTTAATGCCATTTTAGGTTTTTTTCTACACTTTCATATTCCTTAATTTTGAGAAAGCATTGTATTTTGTAATATTTTTTTTAGTTTTGAATACAAATTAAGAAATTTCAAATATATAACTTCAAATTATTTTCTTTCTTTCTTCTTCCTTAATTAATTTGAGAAATAATATCAAAAAATAGAAATTATTGCTATTGATTGTGAAGCGCTCCTAGCTTTGGGGCTTATGTTTTTCTCTATGCAAATATTCAACATTGATTTCAAATGTTACCTAATATTTTTATAAATTTACTACAAAAATTTAAAAATAGATTGATGAATTGACTATACGAGTTTAATTAGTATATCAGGTGATTCGAAAATCATCGCACTAATTTTAAGAATTGCTAAAAGTCGGCTAGTAAATTTTTTTTACTAAATTTACATTAAGCAGAGAGAGAATATAGCTTACATATACTTTATTACATAATACATATTCAAACATATTTTACTCGTTATTTCAATATAAACGAATAAAAAACTATATTTCTACAAACTTAGCGTTTACATTTTATCAGAAGGCATTATATACTATTTTAAAATTAGATCTAAATTTTACATTAAAGTAGTAAACAATTCAAAAAAACTAAGACTAGGCCTTATATATTAAAGTAATCTTCCTTTTGATTTTCATCCTTAAAAAAAGTTCTCCCATCTTACCTAAACTTAAATATAAAAATATATATTTTTTAACTAAGTGAAGCATTTTTATGCTTTATTAATTTCTTGAAAGGATGCCAATCTACTAAATACCTTCGTCACAGGCTGAAAGTAATAAAATAAAGGCAGTTTAGAAGATTTTACTTTGGTGACATTTCTGTTTTTTTTAATGTTAATTGAAATCTTGAATTTTTCGGAGTAGTAAATAATAAGTATTCCAAAGAATCGATCTTAATATACTAAAAATAAAAATATCAAATCTAATCAATTCATTTCAAATCAATTTTGTTCTATGAAGCAAACTCATAAGAATTAAGAAAAGAAATGACAGCATAAAATTATGATTATTTTAACTTTTTTGAAATCAATCACTTATACTATACACCAAACTTTTCTTTTATTTGAAGCTATAAAGAATAAAATATTTTTAAATTAATTAGATGAATCAAATCAAGTGGCAACTTACTCATAGGAAATTTAATCAAATTAAAAGTATTTTATTTTTATAGCATAAAAGTGTTATTGATGTTAAAATATTGCTTTGAATTTGAAAGATAAGCATGGAATACTAAATATTAAAGGTTTTATGGGATAAAAAGAAAAATACAATTAAACATTTAAATGAAATATAAGTCAGAGCTATAACAAATATTAAAAGAAAGTATGTTAATTAATTAACAATCTTATGTTTAAAAAGTTCTTAATATCTAAATAGGAAATATTGCTCTTAAATACATGGCTATTATAATAAAAATTAAGGCGATATAAAAAATTTCCATCAAATTTGATAAACTAAAAGGTGAATTTGAGAAAATAATTACGTCACAAAATGATCAATAAATTTAATATTATTATTTAATAAATATTTTTAATTAAAATCAAATATATACTATCTCCTTCCCATTCTCTCTTTCTCTCTTATTTTTACATGGCTATTACAAATAAATAGAAAATTCAAGTAAAAACATATTTATTTTTAGCTATTTTTAATTCGTTTAATTGTGTTTAAGTAACCTAAAAGGCTTTTAAATGCTCGTTTATTGTTAATACATTTACTATGCATAAAAGCATATAATTAAACTCTAGTCATATTAACCGTAGATTATCTAATTAATTTTAAGATAAAGGCATTTTCAAGAGAGCGAGAGAAAGATTAAATCAAATATTTTTTACAAAATATTGTTCTAACTTTAACACAGGCTTTTATAGTTTATTAACTAAAAAAATGATTTGAATTTTTCAGTTTACTACATGATATTTGATGAATATTTGAAGAATTATATGCAAAAATTAATGTAAATTTTACATTTTATTTATTTATGCTTAAGTAAATGATAAGTGTGGCTATTGTAAAAGGCTTCAAAATATGATAGAACTTTCACTTAGAAAAACCAAATTAATTGAAGAATATATTCAATAGAAAACTTTTTTTAATGAATGAAAAAGTTATGTTAAATTTGAAATGACTGTTAATGAAAAAGTTATTATATTTTATTTTAAAATTCAAAATATAAATTCTACAATAATCAGAATTTAGAATTTGAGAATATAGCATTATATCTAACAAAATTTGAGAAAGAAGAAAAGTCGAGTGAAGGTTTAGAAATATATATTGGTTATAAACTAAAGTTAAGAGTATGTTCCATAGGCAAGTATTTGGGGAGGTTTGTGAAGTTATGTTAAATTTGTAATCACAGTAGTTAAATTTGATTAAAAATTGAAATAAATAAAAGTTTTTTATTTGAATAGCCCAAAAAGAGTAAGGACGCAAATGATCAGAAATTGATAGACTAACATTAATATCTAATTACCATAAAAAATAAGAAAAACAAAGCCATATAATTGGGTGTATATTTTGATTTTTAATTTTAGAAAAATATCCCAAATTTTTTTCAATTAATCAAATTAAGCTTGCATAACAAATAAAATTAATAAGAAAAATTAAAAAAGATTTATCTATGTTAATTGAATTGGGGAATCTTTTAAATATTTAGTGAAAGGATAATTGAAGATTGTTAATACTGAAAGCATTTTTTTTAACATAAAATTAAAATTTCTAAAAAGAAAAACTTTGATATTTATTTTTACTAAATCATAAAAAAGATTATCACAATAGTAATTACTACCAATAGAACTGGCAGATAAATAATTAACTAATGAATTATGAAAGGATAAATGGAATAATATGAATAAAACATAATAAATAAACAAAATCAATAAAAAGGGAAGTGGGAATTATTCGAGTCAAACATATAATTTATTTTGTTTAAAAAATTAAAAGAAAGAAAATTGAATTTACTCTATTGAAGTAAATTTTCTAAAATTACAAATTATAAAAGACTAATTAATTATTTAGTAAATAAATGCTTCTTTCTTTGCTTTTATGTAGAAAATTTTAATTAAAAGTATAACTAAATAAATAAGCGGGTAGGTATCATAAAAATTTAGGTTATTTTGGATTTTTTATTTAAATGAACTGAAAAATCATCAAGCAAGTACTGGATTTTTGCTTGAAAGAAAAATACATTTTAATCAAAAAGAGACTAAGAATATTAATATAATAAACTAAAAGAAATGAATACTTTTTATATGTTGATTAAAAATATGCAACAAAAAATAAGCTAAATCACAAATTAAAAAAATAAAGTAAAAAGGAATATTGATTTCATTATTTTCAGGGATTGTTAAATAATTTTTGTGGTTACTAAATCTAAATACTTTGGGTGATTCTTATGATCGATCAATCAATCAATTTTAAGTTTCTATTGATTGATAAATTAATTATCATTTATTAAACATATCAAAGAGATAATTAGAAGAATTTATCAAGAATCAAATACTTTATTGATTAATTTATTTGATATCTACAAAAAAAGCGAGTTCGTGATTGAGTGGAACAAATAAATTTCTTAGCTTGCAAAAAGTGAGCATAAATATTTATTTATATGATTGGCTTTATTTTATATCAAATACAAAAGTATCAATTCTTAAATGAAATAAATCTAAAATTCTTATTTTTGTTATTATTTTTAGAGTAACTAGTCTCTTCTATTTTCAAGGTTGGCGAAATTTAATTTCTCGAAAATTTCAGTTTAACTTCCTACCTACATACTAATTTTCCGAGCACTAGATTTAAATCTATGCATTTTTTCTAAAATGAAGCTTTTGTTATAAAACAAGCAAAAAGCCTTTTAGGAGCCTTAATTAAATTTTATAAAAAGTATTTAAAATGCTTAATAATAATATTGAATATTTGCTATTTGCTTATTTCAACTACTTCTCTCGAGGGGTGAGATAAAACTTTACTTTTTTTTATCTTCTTTTAACCTATCTTAATTAATATACTACTTTTGTATAAACAAGAGAAATTATTAAAGTAAAAAGGCGAGCGACTAACTCTTTGCTTGGTTTAAAAAAATAAAATATGCAAGTGCTTTTACGGACTAACAATTAAAGAACACGAGATATTTTAAAATTTTATTTTAAATTTCTTTTAAATGAAATTAGTCAAATAATGAGATAGATCTTTGACAAATACCACATTATCTTAATTTTATAATTACTTACTTAATAATTTTCTTTTTGTATTGAAATTATATCCTAATAGGGCCGGCCGTAATTTGAATAATTTTTTGAGTATTAATCAATATTCTTTTTATAATTGTAAGAAAAATTATTAGATGATAATTAAACTTTGGTGGCTTTTTATTTCTAATTAAAACAGTCAAAGGGATGTATACTTGATTTATCAAAAAAAAAAAAACATAAAAAATTCAAATAAGCATAAAAAATCTGAAAAAATAAAAATACCTCTGAATTTGTTAATTAGCTCTTAATCAAAAGAGTATAAAGAAAAGAACTACTTTAATCATTCTATCAATACAAATTAATAATATTTACATACATAAATACATTCAATCTTTCATAAATAAATACCTTCTTAAAAATAAAAATGGACAGAAAAAGTGACTAATGCATACCTTATAACTAGGCCAATATTGCTTTATGTTAACAAATGTTGAATTAAAAAAATCAAGCTTAACCTCTTTCCGCTATCTCTCATCCAAATTACCTCTAATAAGGAAAATTATTTGAACCTAATACTTCATCCTCGGTAAACAACTCTCTTTTATAAAATGCAGGTGATAATTTGACACGCCCACACCTATTCAATTAAGCACCTAATTAACAAAGTTTGGTCAAGGATAATACTGGAATGCAACTTTTATCTCCAATTCAATTGCAAAATACTTCTGATTAGCAAAATATTTTGCAATTTTAATAACTTTCTTAAACTAAAAATATTTTACCAATTGACGTATCTTATACCTTAATAAGAAACAATATGATTTAGCCAGTCTTACAATTACAAATGGCACAGTAATAACCACTCCTACTCGCAATGTAAGAACAATTACCAGCCTTGCCATTAATTTAGCCAGCCTAATAAGCTAATACAAAATAAGACATTTTCAATATGAGTAATTTATTTCAAAAGCTAGAAATATAAAATGAACCTTCTAACAACCCTTAATAAAATTTATTATTTTTTTAATAACCTTCTCTGTTGTTTTAAAATTAATAGCATTAGCAATAAATCTACTAAAACTCTCAACTCTTAGCACAGTTGACCATGTTAAATTCGTCTAATAACAATCTAACAACCTAAAGTTTCTAATCTAATAACGAATAAAAGTCAAATAATGATTAAAACCAAATTTGTGCTAAAATAAATGAATAATAATTACTAGCTAACAACTAAAATAAATAAATGAATCAATTCTAACTACTAAATGGCCATATGTTTGCAAATTAAGTAATCATGCCCACTGAAAACTAATCTTTGTATCTTAACAATATTCATCTCAACCAATAAGAGTTGAATTAGAAAGCTTTAATTTCTTAACAATTTTAGTAGTAAATAACAATGTAAAAAAATATGGGAGCAAGCGCGTAATTATTGTTAGCCAGCCCAAATGGACTAGAGTAATTACAAAATTAAGAAAGATAAAACTAGCTATAAAATGAACAAAATAGATAAAATATTTAAAATTATAAAAGCCTCTCACATCCCCTTAAAAGTTTGAGTCTTTACGACAAAACTATTTAGGGAATATCTCCTTATTAAAATTCTGAAGATATATCTTCTTCCACAACAATAAGCAATTCCTAAAGAGGATTAATTCTTAATAATCAATATAGCAATACTCTTTCACCCTAGAGAACATCTAATCCTTCGATTCAATCTATTTAACAGTCCTCTTCCTTAACCCATATAAATCATGGCGAGAGAGTAGAAGAATACTCAAATTTAATGTGCAGTGGCAAGCCTATAGGAAGTCTGAAAGACATTGATCAGAGCGATTTAACTTACAACACTTAAATCTTTCTATCTCAAAAGTTACTTCCAGTTTAGATGAATAGTGATTCTCAAAATAATAAAATTGTTACAAACCTTAAAGCCAGTAATGAAATTCATAATAATTTAAAAAATAATCTCCTAAATAAATCTATCATCGAAAATATAAATTAATAAAATAGCGTTGAGGATTTATAATATGAAGTGCACACCAAAGTGTCTTAAAAATAAAAATCTACTGGCGATAGAGAAAAAAATGGATCTTTGAATAGAGTTGCTTAGTAGTCAAGTTAATCTTCTTCAAGCAGCTCCCCTCTTAAATCTAAGCCATCAAAGAAGGAAGAGAAAAACATAATAAAATAGCACTTAAAAATGCACCAAAATACTCTAAATAGTGAATATATTTAAAGTTAGCTATCAAGCTGTTTGAGTGATAATAATAGTAAAGATTCAAAAGACAACAAGATAGCAAAAACACGCAATAATGAAGATCCCTATAAAAATTATGGATACGACTCATAAATCAAAAATTAATTGCGTAAACAAGTGCTTAAATGCTTCTTTAAAAATGTACCAACCTACGTAGATAAATTAGAGTCAGAAATTGCTCGCCAATTCCCAAACCTTGAAAAAAATGCACTTAAATCACTCTGCAAATACTGGTCACAATTTGACAACCCAACTAAGAGAGAAAACCTGAAAAACGATGAGTACAAATCTCTCTGCTAAACATTAGGCATTAACAGCGAAATTAAGCCCCTTGGATAGAAATCTATCAAGGAAGTCTTCTGCTTAAAAAATGACTTTAGTGAAGGTCTAAAGTTCCTTTTCAGCAACTTCAACGATGATTTGCCTCTCCATTCCAAGAAACAAAAGCAAAAGAAAATGAAAGAATTGTATATTGAAACATCCGAAGAAATTCTTGATGACATCATTGGTAGATAAAGAAAGAAAAAGGATGGTTAGAATGGATCACAAAATAAAGATTCAAATTGAATTCGTTGATAAATAAGACTGCAAAATGCTCCTTAAAAGAGTAGTGCCTCTTACTCCTAAAAAGCATATTTTTTATTTATATTAATCACCTAAAATTATCGGAATATAAAATTGTATTTTCAGCCTATTATTTCTTTCTATTCATCTACTTTGCAGATGAAGAAAGATAAATAAAAAAATCAAAAGAAAAAATAATTTGTGATAAATTAAAATACATAAAATTAAGCTACAGAGACGCTTTCGCTTGATATTCCCACCCCTCGTTAGTAAAAAAATCCAAGAAATCAAAAAAAACAAACAAACAAACCTTTTTTCAAATATTTAATAACAGACAATTAATTATAGCAAGTAAAATCAATATATTTTCTCAAACCTTCCTTCCTTTAACACTTTCTCTTATTTCACTGCACCCTCACCACCAAATAATTTCTTCATATAAACTTACTCACTCACTCTTCACACAAAACATTATCAATAAGTTAATATATTATGACTGATACATCAATTTAAATTTAAAATAAATATATATATATATATAATTAGTTTATATAAAATCTTAAATTATATTTTGTAATTTATACTTTTGTATTATAAAAAACTCCTAATTGTTTTTACTTCCTCAAAATTATATTTTTTCTCTATTCACACATTCAATAGAAATATCTCAATATTATGTCAATCACTTTCTTTTTAATTTAATTGAAAGTATTGCGTATTTAAAACAAGACATTTCATCCATAATCAATTAAAGTCTGTCTTGTAGTAAAAATTTAAGATCAAATATTTTTTGAAAATTCAAAAAAAAAAATTTTTTTTGAATCTTTGTTCTCTATCTTTCGTAAACCGCTTAAGAAATGATAAAATTTTAATTTCGTTTACAACTTGATTTTTATTTTGATGCTAAACAAGCAAAAAATTATCAATAGATCAATCTGTGAGTCAGGATATAATAAAGATTGGTATCGAAAAATTATAGTTGTGAAGAGAACAATAAATAAATAATTAATTAAATAAATAAAAGGAAAAATTTCCCCAAATCCGTATAAAGATAATTTATTGAGGATAGACGATAATGTTTATGGTAATTGAGGATGATGAATAATAATAAATTAAATTAAAGAAAAAATAATGATCATAAATTAAAAAATATTCTTTTATTTTACTATTGCAAGTAAATATAAATAAATCCACATAGTATCATCCAATTTATTTTCAGTAAAAAAATTCTTATTTTTTCAATTTACAATGCATTTATTGTTTTTTCTAACAATTTTGATTATCTTTCCATATTTTATGCACTATAAACTATGATAATTCTTTAAAAAGCTGTGCTATTTTATTTTTCCTAAATTTTCCAAATTTAAAAGAATTTACTTACAACATTTACGCGATTATCTTATTTTAAAAAATTCCTCTTTTAAGGTAAATTCAAATATTGTCCATGAAAAGTGAAAGAATAAATGCATAATTTTAATAAGATATTCAAAAGTAACTTACAATAAACCACTCCTAAGTCTATGACTTTTAGAAAGATATCATAAGCAGTTAAAAAAGTACCATTTTTAGCTATAATGCTAATAGTACTCTAATTCTAAAATAATTAATTTATGTAATATTAAATAAATAAATAAATTACTAGCTCAAAAGTAAATACTTGGTTGTAAAAATCGTTGAGAGAGATCCATCCATTTATTTACTTGCTAATCACTTGTAAAAAATTGACAAATAATTTTATAGAATAATTTATTACAACTAATATCTATATATCTATTTATCTTTAAAAGAGGCAGAAAAGTAAAAAAAGATAAACCTTATTTAATACTTTACAAATCAAATTTTCTATTTTTCGAAAAATAGAAAAGTCTCTTTTTATAAGAAAAAATCTTATTTCCAATAGTATCTATAATCATATTTCGTGTTACACAAATGTGTGATTTACTGTCTCGTTAATTTTATTATTTTATTTTTAGCTTTGACTGCAATTAATTTACTGTCCAACCAATCGAAAAATATGAGAAAAGGCCGTAAATAAGTGAACTTCTTTAAATTGATAGCTTTTATAAAAAATAACCAATAATATGATAATATAGATTAAATATATATCAGCCTAATTTATTAATTTAATTTTTTCCTTACCTACTTTTTAAGCAATCCATCCGCTGTATCTATTTATAATAATAACTCAGTGGGTTTAACTAGATTTAAAGGGCTGATTAAAATTTGGTAATTGAGATTGATTAACAAATATAACAATTTATAATTAGCACAGATAATAAGAAACCTTTATTAGTACTACATATCCAATTTCTATGAAATTTACAAATTTTTTAACTTTTATAGCTAAGTTGCTCATATATCTAAAGATTACAGTGATTACTTATTATCAAAAATAGCATTAGCTTTTTATATATACTTGGTTTTTATTGTTCAAAATACATGCTTTGTTATTCAAACTAAAATTTAGCCTTTTTATTTTTTTAATTGCAAAGTTTTTTTTTTCACCAATATTTGAATAAAAAATATCTATTATAGCAAATAGAGAATATTATTTTAGAAAATTCGTAATCTCTATTCAAAAAGCAAAACAAAACAAATCCAATTAATTGTACATTCATTCAAAGAAAAATTCAATTTGTATATTTCTTAAATATTTTGTGTTTATTTCTAAGTATTTTTAAAATAAATTCTATATCGAATGCTCAAGATTTACTATGCTAAGCACTATTGCTTTAATTTATAAATTTAGCTAATACTCTGCTCGCCCTCCCACAAAATTGATCCATTAAATTTTAATTTATAAAAAAACATTTAAATCAAAAGTGTTAGTTATATATTTCTGTTTATTGTCTTCCTTCATCAATATGAAAAATCTTTTCAAATTACCTAATGAAAATACAAATCTTAGTTATAAATTTATTTATTTTTTCAATAATTTAAGAATATTAAGCTTACAATTTATCGAAAAAAATCAATTTTGTAAGAAATCCAATTCAAATATGAAAATACTATTAATTATTTTTATTTTTTCTTACTATTTTTTACATAACTAAATATGCATTTTTTAGTTTGTAAAAAATGATAACTGGTTATATTTTACTTTTCTATTCTCAATCAAAATTACAAATTCAAGAAAAAAAGCGAAGAATCTACTATTAGTATTAACTATTACAACATTATTGAAATGTTAAATAACGAAAAAAATAGAAAATTGTTTTAGAAAATTAGCTTTTAATCACATTTATATATTAATATAAAAACAAATATTTAATTGGATTGTCATTTCTTAAAAATCTTTATTGATTATTTAGCTTAAACAATAACAATTTTAAGAACAAATTTTTTCATTATACAAATCATGAAATGAAAATTTTTTATCTAATACTATTGAAATGCTAATTATTGACTTAAAATAAATTTTAACAATAAAAAGTACATAAGAATAATAATTGAAATAAACTTTTAATTAAAATATATTTTATTTTTTTTTATATTTTACTAGAAAATGAAAATAAATTAGAATAAATGTAGAAAAATAATAAAATTTATTTTAAAAGTAAAGAACAAAAAATAAAATTTACTAAATATTTCAATAATTTTATCAAAAAAATATTTATTTTTTGTAAAACGTTTTAGTTTATTTATAATAGTAAAAGCAAAAAAGCATGCTTAATTAGAATTTATGTTTCTTTCTTATTTTTTAAATGATAATTTTTGAACTATAGATAACTTACTATTATTTTATAGGTAGTATCATTCAAAGATAATTAATTTCATTAAAAATATCCAGTTAAATACATTTTTAAATAATATCATAATCATTCTATTAGGCACAAAGAAAGCATTAAATTATTGTAAAAATGAATTCATCAACAATAAACAGATCATAATATGGAAATTTAAGCATTCAAGTATAAATAAAATCTACTTTATAAAACTAGCAAAGTTATTTTATCACTTAAATATTCATTAATAATAAAGAGTAATGGCTTAAAAAATAGACCTCTAAGCGCTGCAACGTTTAAGGGAATTTACAGCAAGAAACCTAAAGATTCTAAGTTAAATATTGATTCTTTTATGAATACTCACGCAGGGTAAATATAAAAATAGTTTAACTCACTTTGAAAATAGATTTTTATAAATATTAGCTCTATAATTAATCCTAATTCTTTGAATGACGACTAATCAGTGAATTAAGATACAGATAGGTAAATTTTAAGCACAATTATGGTAAATTTTAAATAAAAATATAAAGATTTAACAGGAACAATGTTTACCATGAGATAGTTAAAAAAAGACCTTAAATAGCGAAAGTAGATAAGGTAAGCATTCGATTCAATTGATTTTTCTTCTCTTAAATTGTTAAGTTGCATTATTTGTAATGCATAAATTATACAGCAAACAAATTTTTAATGAAATATACCTATCATTATAATAATAGGAAAAATTATATGAAGAATCAATACAGCTAAATAGATAGGTTGAGAAGCTAAGAAATGATTAATAGTAGCTTCTTAAAGAATTATAAAGAGTAGAAAATGAAAAAATAAAATATCAGAAGTTAATATCTGAAGTAGAAAACTATGTAGACAAGAAGAAGGGTCAAAAGATATCCTTAAAAGAGGTTCAATATTTATTTATAAAAACCTAATTTTTTAAGCAAAAGAGAGATTTTTATTTATCAGCCTTGGCTTTCGTTTTTGTAAAATATTTTTATATTATCTACTATATATAGAGCTGGCTTGTTATAAACTTGAAAAAGTAGTTACAAAACCTTAAAAATGACATTTAGTATAAAAAAAGTGTTGTAATAGATTTAAAAAGAGATCCTTTTACCACTTAAAAATAAGAACATGAAATTTGTGTTAAAGTTTATCAGGATATCGCTGAATAGTATAGATTAAAAACCAAGCAATTATAAAAATAAAATAGCTAAAAAGTAAAAAATAATCTTATTGCAGCAGACAATAACAAAGAAGCAACAGACAAGTAAAATTGATTCGATTGTTTACAATTTCTAATTTAATTTGCTAGCTCATTTAATAGCAACTCTAACTCCTCAGAAGTCAAAGCGATTGAATTAGAATGTGAATTGAAATTACTGCAAACTTAAAATGAAGAATTGGAAGTATAAAATATCTTTCTAATTATGATTTGTTGTAAATAACTTTTTGTATATAAAGTGCTCATAGAGTATTATTGAGCGTAAAGTTGCTCATACTCTAATCTAACTTAGCTAATGCAAAGAAGAGTTAAAAGAAAAAGAAAAAGATATAGAATATTTAAAGGAAGAAATTTAAAGGATGATTGAAAAGGAAAAAAAGAACAAAGAAATAAACTCAAAAATAAATACTTTTAAGCTAAAAAATTAAAATAAAAATGGTGAAGAAACCAGATAGAGGTAATTAATTAATTAATTAACATTGAATTAAAAATTTGAATAAAATGATCACTTATAAAAAATAGAAAAAACTCAGAGTTAGAAAGAATGAAAGACCCAAGCTATTTACTGTTAAAAGAAAAAGATATTTAAATTGAGGAAAACTATAAAAAAATTACATAATTAAAGCAAACCTTGCAAGAAATTACAAATTTTGAAATAAATTCCAAAAATGAGCTAAACGATGAGCTTAGCCACTTGAAATAAGTTTTTAATACTCTTGAAGCCAAATACGATTAACTCAATCAAGAAGCTGATGAATTCAATAGTTAAATACCTCTAGAAAATTTCCCTAAACTTGGTTAACAAGTTCATATAACAAATAATATTTTGTAAAAATAAGATGGAAAACCTTAAGTAAAAGTGCCTAAGGTCACTTCCTTTGATATTAAAGTGATAGGTGAGTTTATTTCATATATAAAATTTGCTATTAATTAATATTTAAAAATTAAAAAAGCTCATGAAATTAAACTCAGGCTTACCCTTAAAGCTATACCAATAGTAGAGGCTGTTAAGAAGTTGTTTAGCCAAGAAGTTAGGAAAAATTCTCATGTTACTATTGAAGATATGAGATAGAGATTACAAATGTAAATTAAAAACAGGAGGACAACTAACTAACTAAATAACTAACTTTAATTTTATATTTTAAAAATAGGTCACCGTTTTCAATAAAAGCTTATGATGAAGCACTACTTTTTGCTCGTTATTTAATAGAAGATAATCAAGAAGAATTTTTATATTTAGATTTAAATAGATCAAGTAACTACAGGGTTATTCGAAGTATTTTCAAAACCTCTATTGGGTAGATTTAATTAATAGATGAAGAGACTGAAAAAATAAAGTGGAAATAATTATCATTAAAAATTACATAGTTCTAATAAGGACTTTTAGAAACATCAAATATGTATTCAAAAACTGGGATCTTGACGAGTGAATATGTTTAAAGATGTCTGGAAGAAACCTTAAATGAAATAGATCAAGAGGAAATTGTAAATTATAAATGTAATTTATGTTAATAAAATGTTTATAAATTATTCATAGGATTATGTGTTAATGAGAATGTTTGAAGCCACAAATAATTACAAGCGTTTAAATATGGAGCTCATGTTTGAAATATTTAATGTTAATAATTGGAAATCGAGAAGCGAAAGAAAAGAACTCTACTAAGTTTATTTAGAAGATGGTGTTTAAATAGATGATGAAATTGATAGGTTCCCTACAGAAATAAATAATAGCATGATGTCTAATTAAAATGAGAATGAAATAAGTCCTAATAATTTAACTAATATGATTCTACCACTTTCATAATTTAAGTATTTATGAAAAAACAAACTATCAATTTGTTTGTATTGTAATTTAAATACATTTTTGAATTCCAAAAATTATATTTTTAAGTAATAATTTACTATTTAAAAAAAAGCAAAAATTTGATGTTTACTTAAATAAAAAATTAAGTTCTTTACTCAGCCGAAACATATTTTATTACAAATTTTAATTTTCATTTATTATAAAATCTACCACTTAAATTTTTTATAAACTTGAAAACTACCCCTAAAAAAATCACGATAAGACCAGATCTTTCAAAATAATTTGATAAGAAAATTTTTGTAAACTAATTTTGCTTTTTTTAGGTTATATTTCTTATAAAATACTATCATATTAGCATATTAAATTAGAATTTAGAGTTTATAATGAAATTTCATATTAAATTTTTATTTCTTTTAATTAACTTAGTAAGTTAGATAATAAAAAATTATAAAATCCATTAATTTTAAGGATTTATAACCATGAAATTTCAAGCATGTTATCATAAATAAGCAGAAGTAGGGAAAGCATAATTACTCAATTCAAGAGCTAATTAATCTTCAAAAAAGTTTGAAATAAAATGTAAATTAAATTTGCAATTACTGCTTAGCAATTAAATAACAAGAAAATCTAAAAGCATGTTTGGACTGATAAATTGTTGCGAAAATAATTTAATTATGTAATATGTACAAATTTTATCATTCGTTCGTTAAATCAAAAAATTAAAAAAAAATAAAGAAAATAAAGAAAACATTATTTTGTTTTAAAAATTAAAATAATTGAAAGCAACAAATCGTATTTTTAAGCAATTTTAGTTTAACTACAAGCATCTTTAAGATAAAGTTATAACATAAGGATATAGCAAATGATGAATTATATGAAAAAGAAGTAGATATTTAGTTGCTTCATAAAGACTTATAATCATTTTATATAAAAGGTTTTCAAAGAGTAAAGAAGATTATGAATCCACTAATTCTGAAAACTCATAAACTACCAGTAACACTTATCATTAAAATGGTAAAAAGCATGGTAATAAATAATAGCAATTAGCGAAACCACCTATGCAAAGCAATATCCCATCCTTTATTACACAGGTCACTAGAGAGTATAAATTTAATTTCTTTAAAATTCAAAATCACATACACTTATCTCCTATATTATTTTTCATTAATTAATATTTTCTTGCTTTGTATGTAAAAATATTTGTGTATAATATTAGTGGTAAGCCTATGCAATTCTATCCATAAAATGATAATAATGATTCTTCTGAAGTACAAGAAACAAAAAAGATTTCGTTTATAGAAAGATTGTGCAGCTGTTTTAAGTAAAATTACTTTACCTTGCAAGTCTCCATAGCTGTGTTTAATAGAATTTTATCTATTTATTATTAATAGAACTAAAAAATAATAAATATCAGAGGAAGATGAAGTGAGCCAATTAGAATAGGAAAGCAATTAAAAATCAACAGATTAATAACAAATGTAAAAATAAGATAACTCAGAAAACTAATAATAATAGCAATAGCAGTAAAGTAAATAGAGAGCGCCTCTATAGACGAGTCTTCCAAAAGTAATAGAGCCTCAAGATCCAAAGTATAAAGTAATGAATCACATAATCTTAATATGTTTTTTTGTGCATGCAAACAATCAACAAAATTTACTCTATTCTATAGTTTTAATATTTGAAAATGATTTGGTTTTATTTAAAAATATAAAATATAAAAAATAATAGGGTAAAAAGTCTCTCGTCATCGATTTAGATGAAACTTTAGTGCATAGCTCTTTTACAGTTATCCAAAATGCAGATTTTACTTTACAAGTAATAAATAAATAAATAAACACATAAACAAACCTTTTTTAATTTTTTGAGATCATAGCTAGTAAATGTTTTTTATTTAACAAAAACTAATTAGATTACAGTTTAGAATATGCCTTTTATTGTCTATGTCAAAAAAAGACCTGGTTGTGAATTCTTTTTGGAAGAATTAAGTAAATATTATGAATTAATAATCTACACTGCTAGTCTGTCAGAGGTAATTAGCTAATTAATTATTTTGCTTTCTTTTTTTAAAAATTTGAAATCAATAATCCTAATTTTCTTAATATAATTCACCAAAAAAAATATAATAATCTATCTATCTAAATTATTTAAAAGTATGCTGATCCTGTTATGGACAGGATAGATAAGAATAATGTGTGCTCTTTAAGATTATTTAGAGAAAACTGTACACTATATAATGGAGTGTTTGTTAAAGATTTATCATTAATGCAAAGAGATTTAAAAGATCTTATTATCATTGATGTATTTATTTATAATTCTTTCCATTACCTGAATGAAATTAATATCATTAAATTTAAAAAAAGAATTCTGAAACTTCCTTTTTGTTTCAACCTGCTAATGCAGTGCACATAAAATCATTTTTTGATGATATGAAGGACAGGGAACTCTATAGATTAATTCCTATGTTAATTTTCTTATCAAATGTATTAAAATAATTATTTTATAGAATTTTTAAATGTATATTTTTTAAATTTATTTTTAGAGTTTCGATGTTCGTCACGTAGGTAATTGGTGGAGAGAATTCGAGCAAAACGATTTTATTGATTATAGAGATAAAAATAATAGATTGTAAAGATTAGATAAGTAAAGGCTACTGGAGGAGCTTGGAGATTTGAGGTAGAGAGATTTGTAGATGGAAGCAGAATCAATGTATGAAAATAGCAGCTAGATGATGATGAACTAAGGAAGAGAATCGTTTACAGTCTCCCCTAAAGGCAGCGCCTCTTCATAATCATAATTATTTAATTCAAAAAAATATGAAAATGATAAAAGATAGGAAAAGTATAAAAAAAATTTTACTTAAAAGAAGCCTCTTATGATCGAAGTACCTGAAGCAGAAGAAGAAGACAATTTACCAGCAGCTAGAAATAATAATAAAGCTATAAATTAAAATATTGAATTAGAATCAGTTAGAAATAAATTACTAGCTAGTCCTGACAACTAAGGCTAAGAGTCTGTAGGTTCAACAAGGAATGGGTAAAAATAAACTGCTTTCAAATTCAACGAATACGAAGATTATAATAAGCGTATTAAGGAAGAAGATCCTTACAATTTTAAGACTCAGCCAGATGTAATTGAAGAAAATAGTGAATCATATAAAGAAATGAAATAGATTTTTGATAGCATACGTTATTGCACAAATACTATGAATGTAAACTCTCCAGTATCTAAAGAAAGATTTATACAGCTTTTAGATAATAATAGCTACAGAAAAAAAACAGAGAAACATTCCCAGCAAAATGATTAAGAAGCTCATTATTTTGCTTCTCCAAAAAAATAGTAGGTAATGATGAAAAAAGTAGAAAGCATTAAAAATGATTAAGAAGGTTTAATGAGCTAGCTAAGCTACAAACCAGATATTTAAGATGAAGAATAGGACGAACTTACTAATAAAGATAGTGACGATATAGCTATCATCAACAAAGAAGATTAAGAAGATAATAGCTAAAACTGAAAGAAAAAATAGTTATTTAATTAATTACTTATTTTCTTAATTAAAAATAAATATATCAATTAGGGAAAGCAATATAATTTATAAGCAATACTATTTATTATTAATAACTTACGAAAAAAATGCAATTAGGGCTAAGTTATTGACACTACCATAATTAATAACCTATAGCCAAACAACCAACACACACAAATATATAGAAATCTAACTAACTAACTAAATAAATAAATACATAAATAAAGTTAATTAAAAATTTTAAAAAATAATTTGGCTCCTCTAAAAAAATCATTTAAGTAAATAATATATTTATTTAAATCTAGTTGAGATAATTTTGATTATTATGGCAAGTAAAATATCTTCATTTTATTTAACAAAAGTTAATCAGAAAGCCAAGTGTTTTGTTCTGATCTTAAAATTTTGTAGATTCAAAAATAAAATAATATTATTTAGATATTATTGTTTAGATTAAGCAAAATAATAAATATAACACATACAAGCTATTTATTTACATTTAAAAATTTATTTATATAACATTGTAATTTTCATTAATTATAAATTTCTTTTGAGCTCTAATAAATTCTTCTTACATTAAAATAAATTATTTTTTTAGGCAAAATATTAATTCATTCTATTTTTTCTTTAATGTTAAATTCTTATAAAAAATTATATTTGTTGGGTTAATATATTAATTAACAAATACCACAAGTAAGTTAGTTATTTAAATTATTATAAAAATTAATTATTTAAATTGAAAAATAATTTGTCTTATTAAAAAAGCTTTTTAAGTTGAATAATATCATATATTCTTAAAAATTTAGATGATTCATAGGAAATAATTTGTATTTAATAAATAAATTTATTATATAGATGGGTTGCTTATATAAAAATATAAATAAATTATTTATTATTTGAATCATGAAATAGAATTTTTTTTATCTACTTATTATTAATTAACCATATTAGTTTTTTGATTGAGCTTTTTCTCTTATTTTACAAAATCATTTCCAAAAGTGTAATCTTCATTGAAATACTTTTCATCATCATCTTAATCGTCTATAAGATTCTCTTACTTTTATACAACATTCTTTTAAATTATTGTTCTTTCCATTATAGTTCTTCCCTTTCTTCTGTTATTTAAATTATTTTCTCTCTCTTTTAGTTTTTAATTGAGACTTTCCACATTTTATTTTTGTTACTATTACTGTATTTATCTGCTTCTATTTTATTTAATTCCCTTTTCGATTTCTAAAACTCTTTTAGCATTCTCTTCGCTCTCATTAATATAATTTTCTCTATATTTTGTAATGCTCTCAAGTTTCTTTTCTATTATCTGCATTTATATTTTAAGTAGAAACATAAAAAAATAAATAAAAATTTATTTTAGCAATAATATCTTTTACATGCATTTGATTTCTCATTTCCTTTGTATCTATATTCTGATTTGAAAGTATAGATGAAAGATCGATATTTTAAATTGTATCACTGGCTCCTTTAGATACTTTATTTTCAGCTTCTTCTATACATTTGACAATTTAATAAATTTTTTCTCCAATTTTTTGCATATCTAAATCTTCTCCTTCAGAAATTTATACTTTGCTTACATTGAACTTTTTTAAACTTATCAAATTTTATCTCCTTCTTTGAGCAATCTATCAAAAAAAATTAAATAAACATTTGGAAATATGACTGAAACAATAAATTACTTCTCTTTACTTTTCTAGCTCTTTTATTCTCTCTCTATTTTCATTCTTTTTTTATTCCAATTTAACTTCCAATCTATTTTTCTTCTTCTTTTTATTCTCATATTCTTCTTCAGACTCATTGTTATTTTAGCAGTGATATAAATTTTTCTCTTAAATATGATTTAAAATATCTTTAAGCTATGCAGGAGTAAATGGAATAACATAAACTGATTTAGTATTATTTGAAGCATTATCCTACTAAGAATTTTCTGCAGCTGCAGCTGCAGCTCCTCCTCCTGCCTAATTAGGCTATGTTAGATACAAAAAATCATTGCCATCTTTATTATTTCCTTACTTTTACTTATTTTTATCACCTAGATAGTTGTTATCCGAGCCGTATATTTCTTAATATTTTTCCTAAAAATAATTTTAGCGATTTATTATTTTCCATATTAAATGAAATAAAAAGTTTCATACTTTTATTGAATCAACAAATGACTTATATGTCAAAAGAGTTTTATATTCTTCTTCTTTTCTGGATATTTTTTATTCTATTCTTTCAACTTCTCCTTACAATTAATTCCATTTTTCCTTATTTTTTTCCTTTTCTTTCTATTGTCTCTCTGCTTCCTAAATATTAAAAATTAAACTTAGTGAAGTAGAATCATGAAATAGAAATCTAAACCTTTTAAGCATCATTAGCATCACTTTCTACCTCCTTAATGAATTGATTCACCATTGTCCAATCATTTTCGAAATACTTGTTTATTATTAATATTACATTTAAGAAACTTATATTTAATTATTAAATTTTACAAATTTTCTTGCTTTTAATGATTCTTTTTCGTTTTTAATAAAATCTTCAAGCCTTTCAGTCTCTTCTTTTTTATTATAAATATTCATATTTGAAAGACATATTTCCCTCTTTTTTTTGATAAACTCTGCTATTGTTTCTCTTTTTTCTTTTAGAATGTTATTTATTCTATTGATTTGCTTTCTAATATCATTGTCTGAGCTATCCCTACATTTTTTATATTAAGAGTTAATATGAAGATCTAATTACCCAAAATAAAACTACCATATTAAAACACTTTTAGCTTTCCTTTTTTCATCTTCTCTTTTTTAATCTCTTGCTAACGTTTCTTCTCTCGCCTTAGCCATTTTTTCAGCTTTTTAATTATATCTACAATCAAAAACTCTCTTTTTTTTATTAAAATTCAATAATACCTTCTTCATCAAGTGCTCTAATAATACCAAATTTTTTGGAGATTTTAGTCTTAGAATATAATCTTTCGCTTATTTCCATATCAGCTACTCTTTCCTTTTATATTTTAAAATAAATATGCTTAACATTTATACTTGATTTTCTAATTAAATAAATGATGATGAACATCTATTTATTGATTTATTGTACCTTTTGTTCCTAAACTTCAAGTTTTTAAACTAACTGTATTTAAAAAATGAATTTAAATTTTAGGTCTCCATTTTTAAAAGGATGAAAAATACTCTTTTTGGATTAGTTTCTAAACTAAATGGATTATCTACTAAAAGTGTCTTTTCAGTCATTTCAAATCAATACTGAAATAGTTTGTTAGTTATTCGTGTTATCTTTGAAAATTATAATTTAAAATTGTAAATAATAAATCAGAAATAATAATATTTATCACAAAATGATAATAATCAATTAAAATTTAAGTTTCAAATCAACAATAAATGCAAATTTAGATAATTTTAACAATTTAAAAATTATTTTATCAAAATATTTAAAATTAATTTAATTATTTTTTACTTATAATTAATATTACTTCATTAAATATATATCTTACCTTTTTTAAAAAAACAGAAAGATAAGCATAAAAAATTCTTTAGCAAATTCATCATAAGATTTATATTAAATGCTATAAAAATTATAGAAATTTTGTTATTTAATTTTTAGTTGATGATAAATCATTTCTTGAAACTAAAACAAACTTTTGTTAAGAAAAACATTTTTAGCTTAATTTAAAATCATATTGATTATTTCTTATTGAATTTACTTGATATTAATAGTATTATTTATTATTTATTTAAAAAATGTGTAAAATATATTTCTATAATGATTTCTTTTTATTGGTGATATATTTTTTCTAAATCATTTCTAACTAAGAATCGCGACTTTTAAAAAGATAGATACAGTTTAATTACTAAGTAATGGATTGATTATTATACCCATTATTAAAATTTAGTTTAAAAAAGAACATTATTTGGGCTATTTTAAATGTATTTTCAATGAAAAATATTAAATTCAAATAGTAAAATTATTAAAAAATAAAAAACTAAGAAATGAAATATTTAAATTATAAATATTTTACCTACAGCTTTGGGAAAATATTTTATTAATTGCTTCAATATAATATTTTATTTTGAAATTATTAGGCTTTGATTAGCAATAATTGAATATATCTTAAAACATATTTTTTGATAGTTGTACCTGTTTTTAATTTAACTTTAGTTATTTGCAAAAAAATAAAAAACTACATAAATAATAAAATTAATAAATTTTTGAAAATTAAAAACTTAGCTTTATACTTTAAGTAATCCAAAATAAGAATGTCTACAAGCAAGGAACCCTCAAAGAAGGAGAATTTATGGAATAACATCTTAAATGAAACAGGATAAAAAAATAAATATTAAAATAAGTAGGTTCTTGTATTAGGAACTAGAGGATCAGGCAAAAGAACTTTGATAGATTCCTTACATGAAATTTCTTAAACTATTTACCCAAAAATAAGTAATTATGCTAACATTTTAATGTTTGAAAGCTATTTAGTATTTGACAAAGAATGGCTTTATAAGCATTAAATTAATAATTAATTGAGATTATTATAAAATCATTATAATTCAATTTGTTTTTTTAGGATCAAATGAAATGCAAAGTGGTAAACTAAGAATAGCAGGGTCTGTATCTGCATTAGATTATGTTTATTTAAACGTAAAGAATTTAGATGATTAGGACGAAGGTAAATACTTAACAACACAACTGCATTCTCAAAGAATTATTATATTATGTAACATATAGATACTATGGCTAAATTAGGAGTCTATATAATTGACGAAGAAACATAAAAGTAATTGCAGTTTATCATTTTTCTTTATCTCCAAATAAATTTAAGCAAATAGAAATCAAAATATTTAAATTTATTTATAAAAATTTAGCCAATTATTACCTATTGTATTGAAATAAAATACTGTAAAGGACACTTTAATAACTATTATGCTTGATCTTTCAGAAGTAATTTCAAAATTAGATGCTAATCAATGCATATTGAATTAATTTAGTTTTTATTATTTCATCGAAAAAACTGATCAATATTTTATATAAAAAAAATATTCAAGCCTTGGACTTTTATGGAATAACTAGATAAATGGATAGAAATGATAACAAATCACTTACAATCTTTATAAATAAGTCTAGAAACACTTGATTAAATGAGAGCTAAAGGTATTTTTTATCATATAAAAAAAAATATTTTAGCATATGTCAAATTATAGTTGAGAAACAATTTAGAGACTTCAAAGAACCTGTTTTAGACTCTGATGGAAAATTAGTAAATAAATCAGATACTTAAATTTCTCCTGAAGAAGAAGCAGAGTTAACTAAAATAAAAGTAAATATTAATTTATTAAGCACTTTAAATAAATAAATAATATTAAATAAAGAGTAGTGTACCTCTTCCAGAAGGCTCTTTAACATCTAATTTAGGTATTCCAATTGTTATAGTAGCAAACAAAGTATGGATATTTTTAGTAAATTTTCAAATAAACTTATAATTTTTGAAATTAAATAAAGTCTGATTTAATTGCTTAGAATAATGATCAATAAAGCTAAATCATCCTCTATTATTTAAGAAAATATTGCCTTTAATGTAAACATATTTTAATAAAATTTTACTTATTCTAATACTATTGTTATTAAAGATGGTGCAAGTTTAATTTTTACCTCCAGTAAAAATTTAGAAAGCTTAGAAATTTATTATGAATACATGCTTCATACTTTATATGGTTTTACAAACAAAAACAAGTCAGAAATATACACAATTGATTCTATTTTCATTCCTTCTGGCTCAGACAATTTAAATCTCTTAAAGTATGTATTCTCCCTTTATAATAATAATTTGTGTAAATTTTAATTATTTTCTATTTATAGGTAGAGCAACTCTAATATTTTTGAATAATGTGACTCTAAACCTTACGAGGAACTAATTAAAAGACCAACCAGTAAGAATCAAAGATAAGAGGAAGTTGTTTGTGAAGATGAGCAAGAATTTTTAAAGAATCTCATTAATGACAAATCTAATCCTGAACCAGTCTAAAGTGCTAAGTCATCTATTTCGGCTATTCTTTAATCAGGTACAAGCTTAACTTAAACAAGAACAGTAAATCCTCCTACAGCAGGAAACTAAGGTCCTACAAGTGTAGCTAAATTCTACTAGACTCTACTTAACTAACCAAATGATGTAATTAATTAAAATCAAAAAGAATAAAATAGAAAATTATTTTAATTGGTTTTCATAGGCTAGAAGACTCAGAGAAAATGCAGAAAGAGATTTACAACAAAGAGTTGGAAACAGTACAAATAATTATTTTAGAAACGACGAAATTTAATAGGTCAAAGATATTATAAAAAAGCAAAATTGAATAAATAAATATTTATTTATATTATTTATGCATTTCATTTATTTTGTAAAATACTTTTTAATTTTATCATGAAAAGCTATTAAATTAATGAGTACAGTATTCAATATTAAACTTATTGAGGTATTTTAAGTAAGTAGTGCTAAATTAATTAAAGCCAGCATAAGAAATAAATAGGTCAAAGATATTATAAAAAAAATAATTCGCATTTCAATAAAATGCTTTTTAATTTTATTATGAAGAGATATTTATTAATTATATTTATTAATTTTTATGTGTTTCAATTTTAAATTTATTCAAGATATGAAGATATGGTAAATGAGAATGAATTATTTATAAAAGTTAGCATAATATAAATATATAATTTAGAGAAATAGTTTTACTGATTCATAAATGATTCTTTTATCTAGAAATGCTAATCCTTTTAAAGTAAGTGTTACTCAAAATAATTATTGAAAGAAAATAAAATTAAAAAATATATTTTTTCTATATTATTTTTGAGTAAAATTTGCAAACCTAATCACACTTTGCAAATATTTCTGATCAAGATTGTTTTAAATTAATATTAATTTAGAATTTCATCATTAGGCAATTAACTAACTAGCTTTAAATTAAATTTCTAGTGTTAAACGAAGCCAGTTTAAATTGATGATAACTTTACAGATTAATCTTATTAATAAATATTAAATAAATATTAACACAATTGAAAAAAGGTAAAGCATTTTAGAAAAATTTTTACAGAAGTAGAATTATCCAATAAATACTCAAATAAACGTACTAAGCAGCTAGCATGAAAAATATACAAAGTTAAGATAATATGATGAATTTTAAATTTATCATTGTAGGCGATTCAGGTATAAATATTGGATATAATTTTTTCTAATTTGTGATCAACTGATCATTTTTGAATGCAACTTAAAAAGATATTCTAAAATAAAAGGTGTAGGAAAGTCATGTATGCTTATAAGGTATTCAAAGAACGATTTTGTTACTGATTATAACGCAACAATAGGAGTAGAATTCTAATCAAAAATAGTTAAAATAAATGATGCAAGTGTGAAACTTTAAATTTGGGATACAGCTGGACAAGAATCATTTAGATCTATTGTTAAATCGTTTTACAAAAAAACAGTAGGAGTTCTTTTAGTGTATAATATAGCTAAGTAATCATTAAGTTATTATAGATAAACTAATTATTAATAAAATACTTTAAATTTAATAAAGTAAAGAATCATTTTAATCAATAAAACATTGGTTAGTTGAAGCTAAAGAAAATTCTGAAGAATCAGCAACATTTGTCCTTGTTGGAGCATAGTCAGATAGAGAGAAAGAGTAGCACATTAAAAAATTATCATCTAGAAAATTAACCATTTTTTAAAAACAGCCGTAAAGTTTCAAGAGAGGAAGCTGAATAATTTTAAAAAGCTAACTAAATAGATTTATTCTTTGAGACATCTTCAAAAAATAATAGTTTCATAGATGAAGTAAATTATTTCACAATAAAAATTCTTATTTATTTTTAAAAAAAATATAAATTACAGTGCTTCGAAAAGACAGCATAAGCTGCATTTATGAAATAAGTAAACTAATAATTAAAGAAAAGCTTTTAGGGAAGTTCATTTATTAGTAATAATGGTAATATTCGTTCACACAATTAATCAGTTCCTATTAAGTAATAAAGTACAAGATCAAGTAATAAAAGTGGATGCTGTTGATTTATTTTAAAAGATATGATAGTAAATATGCAAAAAAGCACAAATTTATAATATTTTTTTAAATTGGAGCTTGCTTTTGCCTTCAATTAATTAGTTAAAAATAAAAAATGAAAAAAAAAAAAAGATAAATAAACAAACAATTTATTTATTATTTTAACCGCTATAACAAGAAATACTTATTAATATTGTAAAAAAATATGTATATAAAATTATTTATACTTGCCTCAAATGTCTATCAAATTGTTATTAACAAATAAAAGTCATCAAAAGTTTTTTATAAACTAAAACTAATGATTTTAATATTTTTTTTTGGTGTCTCTATAAGAGAAAATAGTAATAACAGACTTTAAATATACAATCAAATTCAATAATAAGTGGTAATTATATAATCAAAAATTTTCTTTTGAAAATAATCATAATTGTTTGAGAAAATAGAATTTAAAAATTATTAGTTTATAATTAATTAAATTAAATGAAAGAAATTGAGTTACAATATAAATTATGTGATAATCACTTTTAATCTTTGGTTTGTTTGCTTATTTATTTATTTAAAAGAGTATTTTAATTAATTTATTGTATATTTTTCAACATGATAAGAAAGTAATCTGATCGCCTTAGTGATCAAGAGAGTAAAAGAAGAAAAACTAATGAGAGAATTCTAATATGTAGGAGCTATCTAGCTTGCAACTTACATTTAAATCTAGATTAAAAAATTCTACTGTATAGAGGAAAGGAATATATTTTATCAAAATAGTATTTTTTTCCTAAATGATAAAATTAGCTGCTCTATCTTTTTGTTTATATTTATTTTCAGATTTCTCCTTTTTTTTAATATCACCCTGCTTATTGACCATAAAATCCATTGAATTTTAAAGCTAAGAATCACTAATTCCCATAATAATATTTCCCTATAATTTATCTATTCTAATTTTGAACATCTGAAGCACAGGTGAATGCACATAAAATGGTCTGTTTAAGAAAAAATGCAAAAAATCTTTCTTCTTTTTTTATTCGTTAAATGAATCTTTATCAAGCATTGCCTAGCTTCCTAAGAACTTAAAGTTATTAGTAAAAACAGTCTGGAATGAAAAATTATTAATATTATCCGGAATACCCATTTAAATTGTATTTAATTAAAGCCTTAATAGCTAAACTTCAGTGGCAAGTTAATCTACTTTAGCTATTAAGTTAATCGATTTTTTATCTTTCTCCACTATTTGTAACTGGAGACATTTCATTTCTGTATGAGCTTCAAAAAACACTCTTCTTGGTTATTCAAATTAACACTTTTCACATTTTTCATTAATTTCCTTACAAGATAAAATGTGCTCGTCTATATTTTTCTTAATAATTACCTCTTTGCACCCATCGCATTAGACTCCTTCATATGGACATTTTAGGCAATGCTTCTCGTAAGAATCATAAGGTAAGATTTCAGTGCATCCATTCTCGTAATAGAAACACTTGATTTTCATACTACCTAGTAATTTATTTACTAAAGGGATGTTGGTGCCTTTAAATATTTGCTTACAATGAGGGCATGTTTATCTATTTAATACATTCGGATTGTTTGATAAAATTTATTGCTGTTGCTGCTGCTGTTAAATTTATTACAACTATATTTAATTTTAATTCTATATTCCTTGCTATAATTATTATTGTACATGGTACATGAGCTAAGACCCTCCAGCTAGGCGGTCTTGATTTTAAGACTAAAATTATAATATATTAGCATGGGTATCTTATTCTTAAGAGATTTGAGTTTGTTAGCTAGGAAAAGGCTGTGAATTAAATAAAAAAGGATCATCATCTTCGTCGTCTTCATGACTAGATCTTCCTAAAAAATGTTAAATAAATTTTGTAAGAAAAAAAGTAAAAAAGATACAAAATTTGAAATAATTTACTGTTATTGGATTGACTTTAAGCGATACTAAAAATATTATTTTAAGCGTTGTTGCTATTAAAATTGTTAGGTTCTCTGAATATGTTGATGTTATTATTAAAGATATTTTGTATTATATTATTGGTGTTTTCTCCATTATTATTTCCAACATTGTTATTTAAAGGCATACTATTACTTCCATTTTAATTCACTCTTGAAGCTGGCTTGAGAGTTATCCATTAATTTATACAGGCTTTACAAAATGATTGTGTGCAGCCAGAGCAAGAAATAGGTTTAAATAATATATTCATACAAATCGGGCAAGTTAATACATCTAACTCATTTTTAGCTTCTACAACTTAACTTCTCAAAATACTCTAATCTATAAACTATTCATTGGATAGTTTCTTATTTTCTTCATCTTTTTGGCTGAAGTACCCAAAATTAATTTCTTTAGAGCTTTCGCTACTAACTTTTTATTCTTCTATATTCATTAAAATGAATTGGTTGTCCTTCCTTCTAATAAATTATTAATTCCAAAATTTTTGTATCACTTTTAATTAAAAAATTATATGTGATTGATTTTGAAAAATTATAAATTTTACCTTTCAGTCTTAAAATACATGCAAGCATTTATACATATATACATAAACAAATCTAATAATATTGCTAAAATGTTAATTGTTCACTAACTTTACATAGAAACAAACAAACAAACAAACATACAATCTTAAAATCACTTTTTTGAGATAATCAACAAATCTATTTATATAGCCTATTTTCCATAATTATTGTAAAATTATAAATTAACTAATTTTTTGATAAATATCTTCAAAAATAAGAATGTATTTATTTATTTATTTTCTTTTGTTATAAATTTTTTAATAAACATCCCAAAATATTCTAATAATTAGAATGAATACAAATTTAAGCATATTTAATGATTATTATTTTTAAGTAACCAAACGGAGAAGCTAAAATAAGGTATTAAATAAAACAAGTGTTTTTATGATTCTTTCATAAATTTTCTGATTTTTCTAAATTTATTTTCTTTTTTTCTGATTTGGCGTGTTCCTTTTTTTACTTTCCTCCTTCTTTGCTTTTATTTTTTTTCTCTGCTTTCTATATCATATAAAAATATTAGTTTTTTTGTAAAGAAAATGTATAAATTTAAATAAACATTATAAAAAAATTCATACTTTTTTTGATTGTTTCTCTCTCTTTTTGTTCTAGATATCGCCATTGAATGCAATATTTCTAATTTTTCTTTACTCCTTTTAATCTTTTTCTGATTTCTAAATTTTTAAAGTAATAAATTAAATGAGATATTATTTATTCTAGATATTACCTTGAGGTAAAAATCTGAGATTTCAGCAAAGTTTAAAGCATATCCTTTCATAATAAAATACAAGTAATATCTGAAAGGTGATATTTTTTTTTAAAGCCTAAAAAGAGCGTAAGCAATTATTAAAAATAAGATTTCTACAACAAAAATATCGAAAACAACAGAAATTCCAAAGCGAATTAATACTGGGGAATAATCTTTAATGTAACGTTTTTACCCAAATAAAATCAGCAAAAGGCTATCACCTAAGAATATTAAAACTGAAATTACTAAGAGCCCTATAAGGTATCTTGAATTAAAAGCTTAAGTAAAATGTAAGGAGCCTGCTCTCAAAGATGAATATTTAACTGATTACGAAGCTTGGAAGAAGAAAAAATTGTATAATGAAAAGAAAAACTAAGTGATGGCTGGGGCAACCAATATTGTGATAAAGTATGCTTCTAAATTATCCAAATCATTGGTTATTGTGCTGCAAGTACCTAAACTTAAAATTACTAAACTAAACTGTATAATAATAAGTAATTTAGAACTCTATATCTTATATTCTTTAATAAAAATATTTATTAATGGATGATGATTATACCATTTGAAATAATTCAATGGATTTTTCACAAAAATAACTTGATTGTCATTGCTTTAGTTTTTATCTTGATTTTTAGTATTTTTTTGAAAATTGATGATATTTTATTTCATGAAAAAGTCTTATTCACTCCAAATTTCTACTGCTGCTGTATTTTTTTATATTACAGAATCTTGAATTCCTTAGCTGTTTTTGTTGGTATTTGATTTTGGACTTCTATTCGAATATAAACTCAAAACACTACCCCTTCGCTAAACAGACTTCTATACTTCCTACAATTAAGGATTCTTTTTAAAACCAGAAGCAGACTAATTTTCATTTTAATTTAATTGATTAAGCTTTTTATCTGCAAAAGATCCAAATCCACCATCGTCTTTTTCACTTTACAACTTTTTTAACTTGTACTTATCAAAAAATTAAACTAATTCTTCATTTTTATTTTTGTTTTCATTTTGCTATCTGTTGTTGGGTGTGTCCAAGTTATTAGATTCATAAAGCAGGTTCATGTCTTTTTTAATTTTATTTAGTAGAGCTAAATCTCTATTGTTTTCATCCTCTTCAGTTTTTCCAATAGTGTTCAAACCTAATTCAATGTCATTCTGATTGCTATTTTTATCTTATTTGCCATCTAATTTATTTTACTTTTCTTTTTTTTTTTACTCGCTCTCTTGCTTTTCTTTTTTTTACGCTTCATCTTTTTTAATTCTTTGAATAATAAACTAAATCATATTTTGTATTATTTAGGTAACCTAAAATTTAATTAGAAGAACTAATGTCAGTAAAACTAATAACCAAATCAATACGAAATATAAGCCAAATGGAGTTTAAAAATTACCAGGGTATTTAAAAGGGACTATCCCTTGGAATTAAAGATGATTGAGTATCGTAATTTTTTAATTCTGAACTTCAACAAACGAATCAATATAATATGGATTTTTGTTTGCATTTTGGAGATTTAAAGATTAAATTAAGTCTTACTTTAACCAATCTTAAAAAGATAAACTTTTTTATCCTGGCTGAGTTGGAACATAAGTAGCAATTTAAACTTCAGTTGGAGGAAGTAATAACTAAAGTGATTTTTTATCAATCACTTTACTTTAGTAGTTCGGAGTAAGATTAGCTTTCCTTATAGCAAATCTACTAAGATGATAAGTTTAACATACAATAACATTATTGTTTATAATTTTTATCAAATTTATTCCATTAGCTGACCACTAATTCGTACTCTCATCAAAATAAACACATTCAAATAATGAAGAGGTAATTTTAGTAGTTTCATCCATTATTAGAGGAGCCCAGAGGGTTAGCTAAATTTAAAAAGGTTGTTACATATTACTGTATTTGATCTTCTGCTAGCTTTCATCCGAATATAAATCGAAGTCATAAATAGGAGATAGTAAAATTGAATAGGTATCAGATTTTAATTGAGGTAGAAATGGATTAACTCTTTAAATAATGGTTATTTTATTCCAATCTAAAACAACTTCCGGTGGTATATTAATGTTTATACTGTCATATGATACAGTCAGATATGTTTAGTATTTATTTTATTAACCTATTCTTTTATCGTTTATCCTAGTTTACTGTAATGTTATTAAATTAATCTTACAAAAATTGCCCATTAAAGTTAAGCTTTAACCTAAATATGAATTGTTTGAAAAATAAACACCCCAAAGGTCTTTAAGCTTTTCAAGCTAATCCATTAATGTTGCTCTAGTATTTATTGAATCAAAAGAAGATACCATAACATATAGCTATAGGTCTTCCATTATAATAAAAATATCTTGAACAAAATCAAGAATTTAACTTTAATTTTTTGTTTATAAAACTGAAGTTAAATATTAAATTACAGATGTAAAAAACAAATTTGAGTTATTAAGGTTTAAGTTATAACTCAATAATTTCCTGATTAACGGCACATAGTTCATAGAAATTTTATTACTATTTAACGCAGCCTATTGTTGTATACCCTAGATGACGTAGTTTTATAATAAATTTGAAACTCTTGTTAGCAATTAAACTTAGGTGTCTGCTGAAGCATACTAGCAGTAAATGCCTACATACTAATCTTAGCATTTACAATAAACACTATTAAATTAATCTGAGCTTTAAATACAATTTTAAAAGAAGCTCATCCATATTTTATTTGCTTGCTGTATTGTTGGGGGATTCGATTAGTAATTTATCTCCATATCTAATGAATTTTAAGTAAGCTTAAATGCTAATTAATCTACAGCTATTTGACTAATTACATGATCTAATGAATATGCCATTTATGCCCACTGACTAAATTATATTTAACTAGGGTTTTTCTCAGCTTGGCTGATAACATTTTGAATTTGCTAATTAAGCTGTTATAACCCTTAATTAAAAGCTGGTATTGTTAAATTTTGGAATAAAATAGCAAAGTCTTGCTACTTTTTTAGCTCCACTGTGTCACTATCTGAAGAGTTGCCCCTAATTATCAGAGAGCACATAAAATTTTAGTCAACATTAGAAACAGGGAAGTAGTATTTATCTGTAGAGGATTAGTAGCTATCGTCTATTAGGACATTGGATTATCCGTTTGAAGACTGCATTAAATTAACTGTAACTTCATCAAATAAAAGTAAATTCTCATATGAAACCAAGTATATGCTATTAACAATTTTAATTCTCTCACATTAAATTCTATAAATTAGATATGATCTGGAAGTATCAAAGAATCCCATAGAAAAAGAATAAAAATTATTAAAAACACTAGTTGCATCTTAATACGCTTAGTTAACTGTAAATTTTCCACCTAGCAACTCTTTCTTAACAAAAACTGTTACTTTTTAATTAAAAATAATATTATTTAGCAAGGTAACTTCTAATTAAAAGATGTGCTGTTAATTTCCTCTCAAATATTTTTAGCTGATCAATAAAATGAGATTGTATTTAAACACAAAATTATTAATGCCTGTAAAGAGTTATTGCATTGTTTAATCTGTAGAGCTAATTAACTTCCACTCTATGCTTAATATCCTAGCTGGATCTATATTAATTAAAACTCCTTCTATTTCGAGGTCGACAAAGGGAGAAACGCCTTAAATTTAAAGAATGTCTGAATTTAGTATTTGTAAGCTTTGATAAGATGTAGCAATGCATCTATTTGTACCACTTTAAATTTAGAATCCGAAAGGGCAAAGAGTGAGACATTAATTAATGTAAAGTACCAAGCTCTATATGCAAGAGGAACAATTTGTTTAGCAAACTTGACAGTAAGTTTTTGAAGGGCTGAGAATATATCCATTTAAACAAATACTATTACAAATATTTGTACCTTCGTGCATATAATATTTATCGCTGCATGTGATGCAAGAAGAACTTGTTGGCCCATTACATGTTTAACAACTTTTATCACATAATGTGCAAACACTATTTATTAAATCTGTAAAATATCCATCAGGACATTTACTTGTGCATATTTATTAGTTTGTAGCATCTGTGTATGAATAGAATGAGCAATTACTGGTGCATTATTTAAGGTTCTGATTTAAATATTCAGTTGGTAAACATTTCGAAACACACTGCATTTTTATTAGATTACTATATATGTTAGCAGGACAAATACTTAAGCAACTCGAGTTGTATAAAAAATACTATGGATTTGAGCAACTAACGCAAACTGCAATTTATTTCACACTATCAATAATACACTTTGAGCATCCTGCCTAAAAATTTTAATTAAATATAAAATATTTTTTGATGAATTAATTAGTAAATAATTACAATTTAACATTGGCATATAGAATTTTTATCTGGAACTAATTGGTATGGGCAGCTTATATAACATGAATTATTATAGAAGTAATACCCTGAAACGCAGCTCTAGCATTAGTTTTGAGCATTTGAAAGGCAACTTAAGCAGCCTTGATAACAGTTATCACATTTACCAAATAGATTGCTAGGATTTTATTTTAAAACATAGTATTTTGGTGGGCAAGAAGTACAACTTGTAGGTAATCCGTCTATACAAGCACTGCAGCTACTATCACAATTAAAGCATTTATTATTTTTACTATATTGCTGCTAACTACACTGCTAACATTATATTTAACTTGGATCAGATTTGTAATAGCCATTTGAACATGTATCACAGACTTAAGATAATTATTTAGTTACCGAATCTTGCTATGAATGGCATATTTAACAACTCTAACTACATTAAATGCATTTAACTATACTATTTTAATTGTAGTAATACCCATTTACGCATTGAGTACATTCAAAGATAGAGGGCCCAGTACAAGTAGAGCATGGAGTCTTTTGTTTTTAAATTAAAAATTAAAAAAAATTATTTAAAAAAAGAATTCAAATAATAAATATATATTTACCAAACAAGATTTACAAGAATTTGAGATGATATCTTTGTAAGAACCAGATGGACAGCTCTATGTGCTTTTAATACACTTGTTTGTAGTTGAATCTAAAAACTATCCGCTAAAACAACTTAGGCATTATGTACTTGAGGATCCACATGTAAGACATGAAGGGTCACATGGAATGCAGCTGTTAGTTGATAAGAAATATCCATCTATGCAAGATGAGCATTAATATGATAAGTTAGATAAACAAGTTTTACAAAGGGGATAACAACTAGAACAAAGATTATTTTAGCTATCAGTAAAGTATCCTCCTATGGTTAAGCATTAACTTGAAGTAAGACATTAATTATTTAAAAAGTAATAACCAGTATTACAAGAATAGCATTGATTTGGATTAGGTCCATAGCAGGAGCTACACTAATTAGCGCATTGCTAACAAGTACTATTATTTGGATCTATGGGGTTAACACTTAAATAATAATTATTAGTGCATGCCATACATCTATTATCTGAATAACAAAATAAACATTTAGATTTGTTGCAATCAGTACAAGATGAAGGATTAGTACTTACATATTAGTTTTACAAGCATGATCTTACACAACTAACTTTTTATTAGAATTTTATTAATTTTTTTTTGAGAATTTTTATAAATAAATTTTATTTTTGTAGATAATTAAAAAAAATAATTACTTGAACCATCTCCATTTTATGTTAAAATAAAACCTAAATCACATAGTGTACAGTTTTAACTACTTGTACATAATTGGCAATTATCTGAGCATTAGTTGCATGTTTTATATATAATATCTATAAAATACCCATTAGAACAGACAGAACAAGAAGTGGGACCAGTGCACTATGTACAGTTATCAATGTTGCATTAAACACAAAGCCTTGAATCTGTTTCTTGATAGTAGCCAGAAATACAAGATGGAACACAATACGATGGCTGATTATTTGTAGCAGGCATCAGATAGTTATTTGGGCTGCATTTAGCACAAGAATTTGCATCATTACATAGCATGCAATTAGAACTGCAAATAAAGCATAGATTTGTATTAAGATCTAGATAGTATCCATCTTAACATGCACTGCACTAAACATACGTGGAGCCTAATTAAGAGCACTTTTAGCATCCTTATGGACATGTAGTGCAGCTTAAATCTGGCTTTTGATAATATCCATCAGCTGGAGGGCAAAGTGGTAAACATTATCCTGATTAAGAATCCAATCTATACCCTATTTGGCAAGCAGAACATACTGTTTGATTTATGCAAGTTTAGCAATATTAAATGGATTAAGAGCATTACTAGCAAGTTCCATTTGTATTTAGATAATAAGAGTTGCTTATGCAAGAAGTGCAAGCATATTAATTGCAAGTCAAACAATTTGTTGGACAACTTTGACAATTTTATTTATCATAATTAGGAAATGTTGATTTACTACAAATAGACTAAGAAGACATTTAAAAGCAAGTTTGCCCATCTTAAAAATATCCTACAGCACAATTATTGCATGCTTATTATCCAGCCAAGCAGCCAAGACAATTTGAAGATGTAGGTCCAGTGCAAAGTTTGCAAGCAGGATCACAAGGCAAACATACTTGTTATTAGGTATTCTAATTAGAAGACATATAATAACCATTCTTGCATGTTTAGCATTAAGTGGAATTTTAACAAGAAGCACAATTTAAATTTTTAGGACAAAGTTAGCATATATTTTAAGAATTCGCATAGTAACCCTAAGGACACTGAGTTAAGCATTAATTGTTATAAAACATTAAAGAAGAAACACATTAAGTACATTGATTAGAGAGACTACCAGTACAGCTCAAACAGCTGCCATGACAATTTTAGCAAACAAATTAATCTTTTATTTATTGTTAAAATAAATAATTTTAGAATAGTTTTAAAATTTAAATATTATGATAAAATAAAAAAATTTTCATTAATAAATTTTTGATTGAGTAATTGTTAAATTGATAGATTTATAAATAAATATATTTAAATTCCATAAAGTTTATGGCATCTTAAAAATTTACATTTTATTAAATTATTTTAAGTTAAGAAGAAGAAGAAAAAATGCATATTTGTTATTTAAAAATTTTTTTTTTTTATAAATTGAATAAGTGATTAATTACTATTTGATTAGACTATGAAATATGAGTCATTGCATTAAAGACATCCATTTTTATCACATCTGCTACAGTTAGTTGGGCAATTAATTTTGCCACATTAAGCATCAAAGAAATATCCAGAAGGAAATTAGCATTAATATGGTTTTAAACAAGGACTTAGTTGGGTAATACAACTAGTGCAAGTAGATGGATCTTAACTTGTACATTATAAACAGTTGTACGGGCATGATAAACAAGTTTAAGATGTTGGATCTAAAAAATAACCAGAAATACCTAATTTTTAAAAAATTAAAATAATTTATTGATTTTAATAAAAAATGGTACATGAGGAACAAGTATTTCCATTATTACAAGCAGAACAATATTACAAACATTTTTAACATTAAGGAAACACTCCTTGAGCTGGGAAGTATCCTGAAGGGCAAGTTTATATGCATTACCCATCTAAGAAAAAGTAATTTGGCTGGCATCCATTGTAGCACTAATACTAGTTAAAGCAGCTAATACAACCAGAAGGACACTATATACATTTATTTGAAGTAAAGTCTAAGTAGTATCCTAAATTGCAATTTGGTTAACAAATATTTCCTTCTATTAAATTAAAAATAAAAACGTCAATTTTTGTTTATTTTTAAAAAAACTAATTGCTTACATATAACCAAATTATTAGGACATGAAATTACGCAAGAATTATTGTTCAAATAATATCCATTTATACAATCTGTGCAGAAAGTATTTAGATTTATACAATTAAAGCATGGATTAGAGCAATCTGCACACTAGCTATTATTAATAATATATTATCCAGGCTTGCAAACTGACAAATTTCTTTTCTTTATGAAATTAAAATGCTTATATATTTTAGTCATTGAATTAATATATGTTTTTTAATCATATCCTTCATCAAAGCAATCATCAATAGATTGACATAATTAACACCCATTTTAACATTAAAAGCATTAATTTTAGAAGGATTTGTCTAAATAATATCCTTATTTACATTTCAAACATATTTTTGGATTAATTTGATCAAATTCTAAGCAATAAGATTATTTTTATGAGTGAAATTATTATTTTTCAAAGGTAAGGCTTTAGTTGTTAAACTAATTTTAATCACTAAAAATAGAATTAAATCCTAATGCATAAATACAGCTTTGAATGTTTAAGAGACTAAGTAAAAAAATGAATAAAGTTGCACATTAGTCAGTTTTACTCTCAAATACCATTTTATATTTGTTTGTATTTCTATTCAGTTGGTTTATTATTGTTAATTAAATTCTAAATTTTAAATTGGTGATATAATTTATATATCCTATTTAATAAATCATTATAATGTGTTTGTTTAATAATAAAAAAAATATCATTATTAGATTTTTAAAATATTTCAAAAAATGAATGTAGGATTCAATAATATTTTATTAATTTGTCATATAATTTAT
This sequence comes from Tetrahymena malaccensis 436, assembly GCA_000231845.2. NCBI lineage: Eukaryota > Ciliophora > Oligohymenophorea > Hymenostomatida > Tetrahymenidae > Tetrahymena > Tetrahymena malaccensis. The sequence continues at coordinate 286,187 of JH719975.1, forward strand.
TTATTATAACAAAAAATAAATTTTTATTAAAAAATACATTAGAATTAACTAAAAATGAAATAAAATTAAATGTCAATCAATCTCTATAAAATATATTTAATTTACTAAATTTATAAAAATAGATAATTTTTATAATTGAAATAATTTTCATTTGAAAACTATTTTTTATATTTATCAAAAAAATATGATCAAAAATGAAACAAATTAAATCCGGATTCTTTTAGTATAATAAGTTAGGTAATAAATGAATTATTTATTTGTCCAGATTTTACTTACTAACAAATTATTCAAAAATAAATTTAAAAAATTATACAAAAAAGGGAAGGTGTAATAAGAATTTACTAAGTAAAAGGTTAATTTTTAAATAAAAATGACAAATTTAATTTATTAATTTTCTTAATCTTATATTTAAAAATTTTTTAATGCTGTTTTATAAAAATACTTTTTTATTCATAAAAAAATTTAGAATTAAATTATAAGTTCTTTTCAGCTATTTATATTTAGTAGCTTCAAATTATTTATTTAAAACATTTGTTAGTATATAAATTATATTTTTTTTAATTTTTTAATTTTATCAAAAAAATGAGACCAATTTTTATTTCAAAACATCAGATTTGTTATTTATTTATTTTTTAAGTTTTATTAATTAAATTTAAAATCAGCAAATAGATTAAATACCATTCTATCATTTTTCAAAAATTTTATAGACATTCTTCTTCAAATTATTACCTTCTTCTTATTTTAAAGATTTTTTTTACATAAATTAACAATTTTTAAATTATTTTTACTCTAAAATAATTGAAAAAAAAGTTACTTTCATAAATATCAAATTTATTTTAAATTGTTTGCTTCCTTTGTTAAATGTAACATTTTTATGTTTTAAGTTATAGATTATACTAAGATAATATTTAAATAAGTAAGTATTATGATCTCAAAAGTAATAGTGTTATTAAATTATTAGTTTTAAGAATTTATCAGCAAAAATCTATAATTTACGTGTAGAGATTTAATAAGTAGACAAATTTTTAGTTATCATACAGTATATTTTGCTGAATATAATTTACGTGTTAAAATTGAAGGAGTTAATATTTATTTAAATAGTTTGGTTATTTTTAATTTAAAAAATAAGTAAAAAATTTATTAGAACTTCTAGTTTATAAATTAAAATGGCAAGTATACTATTTTAACCTTTGTAAGAAGAAGATATTGCTTAAAAAATATTTGCTGTTATTTTTAGTGCATCTTAAATTTCAAACTTAGCTGCATTAATTATTCTGCCTCATGAAAAGCTTTTCTTTTTTAAAATAATACTTACTCTAACTTTAACTATAAACTTCATAGGATTCAAAAAATATAATTATACATTGTTTAAAAAAATTTTAGACGTTTTTGGATTACTAGAAGCTGTTAACATATTTAAAAATTAGGGGAATACAGTAATTAGATTTACAGAAATGTCATAACTTTCTATGGACAAATTAAAACTGAAAACATTGCTACCTTTTGGATCGTTACTAATAAACTACTATTTTGTATGCAAAGACCCAGTAATATTTGCTAATAACGACTACTAGATCTTGATAAATATGTGTCTATTTTTGAATTCAATAATTATTAGCTGCTTTTTTTTATTCTTAATGTCAAATTATTAAGAATAAATTTATTATTAGCATATAATAATAATTCTATCAATTTTTTCTCACTTAGGCTTAGTTAACTTATGCTTGCACTAGATAAGCCTTATTTTAGTTTTTTCTATAAGAGCTATTAGTTTAATAATTTAGTATTTAGTTATTATTTTGAATGATTAACATCCTTACAAGTCAGATTCCAAATATGTTTTTTTAGATTTAGCTTTAAAAAATTTAGTCTTCTTTCCTTAAAACTATGGACCGTTTTTTAAATTAGGGTATTTTAGATATGGACATATAAATTACAATGAATTTGATGAAATAGCAAAAACTCATTCTTTTTAGGTTCTATTCTTCTTAAGGGTGGTGACTTATTTGGAAATGTTAGTTTTTCTTGCATTAAATATCTTATATTAGCATGAGCAATCAGATTTTGGATTTATTGCTATAAAAATAATAGTCTACTTTTCATTTATTTTTTATTCTGGCATCACAATAGTTTACTTTGTCTAATAATTAAATAAATTCATCAATAAGAAGTTTGAATATCTTACAATCAATTATGCCACTCCTTCAGAGATATTAAATTTAATTAATGATAGTAAATCTATAAACTTTTTATATATTCTTAGAGTTATTTAAGAAAATTAATAATCAAGATCAAACTATGTTCCCTTAGAAAATCACGAAATTCAATACTAAAAATTGATAAAAAAATTATTTTAATTTATTTACTAAGAAAAACATCGAATGATAGAATAAAGGATAGAAATACCGAATTTATTTTCTCTAAAATGGAATTGTGTATATATCAACTCTTAATAATTCTAATCTCACTATTTAAATCATATTAGAGAATCAAAGGTACCTTCAAGAAAAAAGATAGTCCTGACACATACAAACAAAAAGCTATTTAACTACTAGTTAAATTAAGCACTCTTAGATAGACTTTTTAATATAGGTTTGGATCCTAGTTTTTTTAGGTTTGGGACAGAGACATGTAGCTCGTAATTTATAACCAATCAGTACATATCTTAGTAATTATAACTAATAGCCTTTAGAAAGTATATTAAACCAAATATGATTATGAATCCTGAATAATTATCTTATGATTTATTGGAGTGAGAAATGCATAAATAAATGAATAAGTGTTGCTTAAAATTAAAACTTGATTAATTATTTATTAATAAGCTAAAAAATAAAAAAATAAATATTTTGATATTAATATATATAAAGTTGGTATCTTAAATTAATTTTCAATTAAAAAAAATAATTAATTTAAAAAGGTAAACTCTAAAATTTTCTATTTTTTTTTCTTTATTTATAGCAAAATATTTATATATTTTAATCCTTTTGATAAATAAATAAATAAATAAGTAAATAAATATTTATTTAAATATAATAATAAACTAATTTATTTTGATTTTAAAAATAAAGATATTTAAGATAATAATTCAAAAAAACATAAGATAATTTAATTTTTAATTATCAACAAAAATATACTGATTTATGATCGTTTGCATTTTTTTAAAATAATGATCATTTATTATTTGATTAATAAATCAGCATATATATGATCATAGATTTGTTTAAAAACAGAATATCATTTTTTTAATTTTTAGTTATTAAAAAATATTATTTACACATAAAACTTTAAAGTATATATTTTTTTGTTGCTGATTTATTTATTTATTAAAAGCAATATTATTTTTTAAAACGTTTCTAATTTCTTTGAATGGTGAATAAATAAAAATAAAATATCTAACTGATATTTGAGAGAAATATAAAAGATAATTTAGTTGAATTTTTATTTAACAAGAATAATTATTTTAAATAAAGTTAATTTTAAAAATATATTTTTATTAATTTAATTTTCTATTGATTGACATTAGTATTTATTTTATTTATAATTATAATTATTATATTATTATTATTATTATTGATGTTGTTGATAAAATCTGATCTTTAATTTTTTAATTCCCACTCAACTTTGATATGATGAATTCATTTTTATTAATTTTAGTTCTACCTGTAACTCGGAGACATATCCTTAATCATCTTATTTTATACTTTTGCAATATCTTTTTTTATAAGATCTAAAACTTCTATATCATTATTTAATTTTTCAATTTTATTATCAAGGGTCAATATTTCTTTTTAAAAATCTTAACTTTTATTTTTTTCTCTTTACATTTTCTCCTGTCTATTAATTACAACAAATGAAGCTGATTTTTTTCTACTATCTATTTTAATTGGGGATTTTTCATTTTGTTTGATATCATTTTTATTAGAATTTTTATCTGAATTAGATCCATTGGAAGATACTAAGTGAGGTGAAGTAGGTTTCCATGTTGGTTTGCCTTTAGTCTGTATGTCACTTTTAGGACTTTTAGAAGTAGAATTTTACTCCTTTTATTTTAACTTATCTGGTTATATGTTTATAACAAGAGGTTTGTCTTTTTAATTTGCTAATTATGTTCTCCCTTTCTTTTTCTTAGCTGATAAATCTATTGTTATGAGTACTGGTTCTTCATTATCATCACTATCTGTAAGCTGAGGTTATTGCTATATTTTTTATACAGCTAAATTTTAGCTATTTAAAGGAACTTATCTATAATTATTTTTATCAATAATATCTTCTTCATCGCTATTATCTTCTTCTTCATCTTCCTCTTTAACTTCATTTTATTATTATGCTTGAATATCTTAAAATAATTCTTCATGTGTTTAATATTTTGAGGCAAGTTGCTTATAATATCCTTTTAATTAAGACTACCTTTCGAGATCTCCAAAAAAGGCTGTTTATCTGCAAGGAGCAGCAGCAAAATCAGGATCTTCAAAACTCTACTAATTAGTAATTTGTATTCCTCCATTTAATTCTCCAAATGTGTCTTTTTTTTGTAGTGCAGGTATTTCTTATTGATGCTAATTAGATTCTTATTGGGTTACCCATCCAAAATATGCTGTTGGTCTTACTATTCCTTCAGGTATTTCCTGATTATTAATTTCGTCTTTGTTTGAATGCTCTTTATTTTTATTTTTAATTTATATTTATAATGGAGAATACTACTCCATCGAATAATCTTCATCCTCCTAACAATTCATCGGCCCATTGATATTCTAAGGTTAATTTAGCTCTTAATTTTAAATTTGTTAGCTATTTTAGTTACTATTTAACTCTTAAAAAATTGTAGCTATTTCATACTTTAAAAATGAATCATCTACTATACTTGCATCAACCTAATTATAAAAATGATTATTAATATAAATTGGCTTTATTTATTAAAATATTTACATTTAAAGTTTAGACTATGTGCATGTATTTAGTAATAAATTTTAATGATTTCACCATCGATTCAGGATTTTTATTTACCTAAAACCCATCTTACCTTGTCTAATTTATGCTATGAATTTAATTATTGTTTTTTATCAAAATTTTACATTTCTATGAGCTCTTGAAAGTCTTAGTTTTACTTTTTCTTTATCAAGCTCGCAAAATGAATTATCATTTAAAGCTGATGATTGTAAAGACTAGGATGGTGAAGAAGTGCTGGATGCTTTTGGACCATACAAAGAAAATACATTTCTTGGCTAATTTTTGTTGAATAAATCAGAGTTTGATTACTTATTACCCATTTATCCTTTTGATCAATTAATTAATTAATTAATATTAAAAGTTAATATATTTACACAAAATTTATAATTTTAAATATGTTGATGATTAGTTTTTTAAGAGTTATTCACATAATTTTTTAATATGCAAACAAATAATCAGTCAATCAATCAAACAAACAAATAAACATAAATACATATATAAATACCTCCAACAGAAGCATTATATTAAATTTTATTTTTAAAGAAAAAACCACAAAGTAAATGAAAATATTTGAAATTAAGTAAGCTTTTCATAGATTGAAGAACATAAAAAACAAGTAAGTAATTCAAATTATTTTATTTTTATATTTCATTATTACTTTATTATCCCATTAATGATACTAATGACTCTTTTTACTACTTAATCTATTTTTATTATTTAAAAAATTATTCTAATTGTATGAAAGAGATATATCAACAATTTGGTATATCAATCATAATTATTCCTCTTTTTATTTTTGCTTAAGATCACATTTTCTATTTATATTTATATGATGTTTGTTTGTATGAGTTGTTAAAATTTAAAAACTCATAAAATTACTAAAATTTGTATCAACAAATATGTATGTGATAAAAACTTACTCAATTTATGCAGTAAAATTACAAAAGTTAATTTTTAAAATTATAAAATTTTATATCTTTAGAATTATACGGAATTAAAAATTAGATTTGAAATTTTTTGATACAATTTTTTTTTAATAAATTAAAATATATATAAAAACAAATAAGTTAATTAAATAAGATATACTATTCAACTTTTTTTAATACTTTATATAGTTTATGCTTGCTCTTTGCTACAAGCTTAGATTTTCTTGTGCTTAAATAAGTCATAGTAAAGCTTACCAAGAGTGAAATGAAGAATCGATACCAAAATAGCTCCAGAAGCTAGATAAAAGGATAGAGGTTTTGTCCAGCATATGATAGGATAAATAGGTTACCAAATCAAAGTAATAGAAAGATTGTAAGTTAAATAAATAAACATAAAAGCAAATAGATAAAGTAAATGTCTCTTGCAGAACTTGATATTGTTAAATATTTTGTCAACAATTAGAACAGCATACATGCCTCCATGTTCAGAAATAGATTAATAAAAGAAAGCAAAATCTCTTGTCCTTTTTACTGTAGCGTAAATAGCTGTCCAGTATAATCCAAAAATAACTACCTAAATTGAAAACCCTATTTCAAATAGGATATAAGCAATCTTCCAATATTTTTACTCAAAATCTTTATCTTTCATTATACGTGTTGTTAAATAAAAATAAGAAATATTGATAAATAGTCCCCAGTTTGTTAAGTAAAGAAGATTTTCGAAGAATGCGTACTTGTACTCTGTTAATCCTACAATAAAGACAGAAATAGAATATAAAAGAAAGAAGTATCTTATTATATATAACTTCTAATTTGATATCAAATGAGAGCCAGATACAGACCCTTCCATTTTTATATCTTTCCATAAAAATGTTTTTAACTTTTCAATTAAGTTTCCTTGATTTTCAATTTATTTTTTTTCTGTCATTTTTAGCTAATAGTAAATTTTTTTATTTTTTATAAATTTAGAAACTCAATTAAAATTACTTTCTAAATTTAATACATTAATTTATTCTTGAAAAAGATAAAAGAATTCCTTAGATTTCTGATAATATCAACTATAACCCCAAATCTTTAAAAGTAAATATCTTTGATAAGAAATATACCTAATATCTACATAAGGTAGTCCTTACCATCAATCGAAACGACTACGATATTTAATCAAAACAAAATAATTAATTTTATATGTATTTAAAAATAATATTTTTGCATAAAATAAACAAACATAAAAATCATTCTACAGAAATATTTATTATGAATTGTAAAAAGTAATTTATTTTTCAAGTAATTTTTAGAAAAAATATTAATAAAAATCAAATCCAAAAACAGCTTTATTTAAATCAGTTATCGCTCAAAAGTAAAAAAAATTATTTTGTATTTGATTACTTAAAAAAGAATTATTATGGATACATTTATTTCTTTATTAACTAATTTTCATAATTACAGAATTAGAAAGAATTAAGAAAATTTTTTATTTTTGTTTTCTAGTTTTTAATCAGAATAAGAGAATGAAAGACTGAATATATAATTAAGAAAGATGAGAAATATTAATTTTATTTGGTTAAATTAATTTCATATTTTTATGTCTAAAATTTATGAACCACTTATAAAAAGTTAGCTCAAATTTGTGCATTTTTAAATATACCTTTTAATTTACCATTTCACATTTTAAAAAATTAATATTAGATTAAAACCAAAGGATCCGATCCATTTTCTTTACAGTTTAATTTTACAAATAATATTTAAGGAATATTTACATGAAATTTTATATAATAAATTAATTCAAAAAAGATTATACAGCTACTTTACTTCTGATATTTGATTGTTTTTCATTTCATAAAGGGAGTGGATCTTTTGCAACTCATTTAATAGCTAAATCATTTCATTTTCATTAGTGCATTCGCTTATTTTTTATTTTAGACTTACTATTTGCTTATGAAGTGTTAGTGACTCCTGCTATAGGATTCCCAATTAAATCATTATTTATTCTTTGTCATTTAATTAGTCTTCTTTATTTTATTTTTGGCTCTATGAATCTAGAATATTTTTTTAGTAAGAATCTAATTTATCGTAGGTATATAAATTACCCTAAGATGCATACTCACTAAAATCAGTTACTTCAACTTAATTGTTTGCTTATTAAAAATGTTTATAGTGCTCTTCACTTTAAATATCGTTATGCAGAAGCTCTAGCTTTTTTTAAATAGGAGACAATAAATGGCTTTTTCTGTCTTCAGTTACTTCTTTATATTGCTAAATTATTTGGTTTTATGGATCATACCCTTTCTCAACCTTTTTCTATATTCCATTTGTTCCTACCTTAGTTCTCTCATTTTAGCCTTGTAAGTATAAAATATATTCTTTCAAATCTCGAATTTCTTCATCTTATTTTTTGATAATTTAAATTTGATTTTCTGATTTCTCTCTTAGCTATTTAGTAATATCTGAATATTTTGAAAGCTAAGGTGTTACTTACTTGATTTCATTTACTATTTAAATTCTTTCTTCTTCTGACTTTTAGAGAGTATCTATGAGTTATTATATTTAATTTTGATACTTCTCAATGGAAGTATTTTATACTTACAATTGCTCTTTCATTTCTTTATTTTCTTTTAATAGTCTTTCAATTACCAGGTCTTTTTCTTTCACTTCATCGATTGCTTTTTGAAGTTATTTTTGTTGTTGCTCTGGTTATTAACTTAGTCTTTTAATTTCCTCCTTGGAGTCTTTATCATTAAGTACATCAATATTACTCTAATTTATAGGTGAGAAAGTTGTATTTTTACTATAATTTTTCATGTAAGAAGTATCTCCTTCTTTTAAGTTAAACCCTAAGATGATTTCCTTTTATTTAAGCTAGGAATTTTTAAAATCTGCTGATTTGGGGGTAAGAGTTTACTGAGGATTAACTCCTATTTTTTATAAATCAAGATTTACTTTTTGTTAAGCAACCTAATATTCTCTTTCTACAGATTCAGTATCTAATGAAAGAGGTTTTTTAATTTAAGAATTATCTAAGCCATTTTCATTTCTTTGTTTTTCTTAAGGTTGCTACTAAACTTAATTTTATTTTTATGTTTGATATTACTGAATCAGCATATTGTAGTATTCCAATTAGTCTTTATGTTCGTTGTTTGCTGTTTAGTAAAAAGGAAATCTTTATTAACTTTTTGAGTAAGTGCTGTTAATTTAAATACTTTGATTTGAATTATTTAACCCTTTTGAGAGAGGGGAGATATTCACTCCTAATTTCTTTTAGTGTATGATTTAGTATTTATCATTATCATCAAATTGTTTGAGCAAATCTACAAAACTACTTGAATTTTAGAACTTGCTTGAGTTTAGTTAATCTAATTAATTAAAGTTATTTATCAAACTACTGTCTGAAGAAACTTAAATATTATTTAATCCGCTTAGATTATTCTTACTAATAAGATTTTATGCTATCTAGCTAGAATTTTATCCATTAGTTTTAGAAGAAAAGCCATCATCTTTAATAGCCATAGGCAACTCAGGTTAATTTTATTTTTAAGAAAGAAAATTTTGTTAATTTTAATTTGCTGGCATTTAATTTTTAAAATTATTTTATTTAGCTTCTAATTGTTTATCTTGCTATTGTAAAAAGTTAAAATCTAATTTTCTTGAATCACAAGTTGAGTAATTTTGTTAATTGTTTGATAAAACATTTTTCTTGTAGGCTTAAGGGGATTTATCATTGTAATGAGCGCTTTTATAATCCTGAATTTAGTTCAATTAAAGAGGCTAAGCCTTATTGGTTTTATCAGCAGCTTCTTGCAAATTACTAGAATTTTAGTTTAACAAATCCTCTTTAAAGAATTCTACATTTAACTTTTATTAAGGTGGTTATCTCTGATGAGTAGTTGAAGAGGGCTATATGCTATTATTCATCTTTTTGGCATTGCTTTAGTAACCATTTGATTTATTTTAATTAATTTATTCTTAATAAGGATTTTAAAATTAAATATCATTTAGCAAAATAGGTGCAACTTACTAGATTTATTCTTTTTAAATTGGATGTGAACCTAATTAAGGAGTGTTAAACTAATTAGAATTCGATTTTTAGCTTCTAGTCACTTCTTCATTTTGCCTTTCAACTAATTCAAAGCTCTTCTCTTCGTATCTATGCAGTAAGTTGTTTGTGTTATTATTTTATTATCTAATTTAAGGTCTATCAAAATAATTTTCTGAGCCATTAAAAGCAGAGTTTAATTACTATTAATTTTATTCACTATCTGTTTTAAGCGACTTATCTTGTTAAGCCTACTTTTACTTTTAATGAGCTTAATTTGATTTTTGAGATTAAGTATTCTCTTATTAGAATGAACTGCTTGGGCTGCTATCTCCACCATCTTAAATTAAAATGGCTGGTCTTTTTAATGACCAAGTAATAATACTTCCCTCTATATCTCCAGAAGCAAAGCTTGTTTCAGATAATTTGCATATTGCATTAACTCTGCAGTCGTGCTTCTCAATTATAAAACTCTCTTGTTGATTATGAATATTTAAAATTTTTATACAACTACCATCACCTATCACTAACTCATTTTAATTAATAATGCATGCAGCATATATTGGATTAATTAGTTAAATAACTCTGCATTACTAAAAATTATGTATATTCCATATTCTTATTGTTTTATCGCTGCTACCAGAGATCAAGAAGTAATTTTATAAATTTAAATCATCATGTCTCTATTCCTTTTGTCCATTTATTGAAAAGCTTTCCAAATAGTACACACTTTTTTCTTTTTCATGTCCTATCAAATCTCCTTTTAATTCAAATTTTTCGCTATCCCAAACTTTAATTTCTCCAAATTCACCAGCTGTAAAAAAAATGTTGGGAATTTAGTTTATTTTATGCATAACATTAACACTGCCTCTGTGGCCTTTGGGATTTTCATCATGGTTTCTGATATAGTACATTAGATTAGAGTTATTTATTATATTTATATTTCCATAGCAATCACCAGCAAATATAGTTTTATTTTTGAAAATCAACAAGCTGTATAATTTATTTTTGCAAGGAATAACTCCATCAATTTTTCTGCTCTACCAATCGATAATTATGACATAATTTTCGCTAGTCCCGACTAATAAATTGTCTTCACAAACAAAATATCTGCAGCACCCATCACAGTCTAAGTTATTTAGTAGAGTTTATCCCTTCCAATCCCATATCCTAATTGTTTTATCAACAGAGCTGCTTGCTAGGCAACTGTTATTTAACCTGCATAAAGTGTAAATTCCATCTTTATGAGCAAGATCTCCATTGCTTTAATAAATTACTCTACTCTCAAGCTTGGTAATGTTCTTGATAACTGATCTTTCTATTAAAATGAATAAATTTCTTAATCAAATGAAGTAAAAATAATCTAAAAATATTGTTAGCAAAAAACCATAAAATTTAATTAGTCTTACAAGCTTAATTTGATTTCAGGTTTAATACAAATCTAAACTGATAAATTTAATTTATCCTAACTAATATTTTTTACTAACGAATTCATTTTATTTAATAATATTACCTTCGTGCAATACTATATTGCCCTCATCTATCAATTCACTATTAGTAATGATTCTTTTCATAAATTGCAAATGAGATTATTATAGTATAATTGCTTTGAAATTAGCTAGTCCAGACTTTACTACTAAGCCAATGATGAATAACCCAATAAAAGGATCGCTTGCAACTACAGGAATTCCAAAAAATTCATTTAGTTAATCATCGGATGATTTGTTTGAAATATTTTTCATAATGACAATTGTGTCATCAACAATATCTGTAATATGCTATTGCTAAACGTTATAGGGTATAGATACAGTCTTTTTTTTGTTTTATAGATCATACTACTCATAGTAAATTTTATCTAAATAGGTTATCACTCCTAAAAATCCAAGTTATTCTCCTAAATTTAACTTTAATTTGAATACTATCAAATAATAGTTTTCTATTTCTTTTTGCTCATATTTTTCTACTTCGTAGCATTATTGGTCCTTTAAAAGTTGAAATTTTAATTGGGATGGTCGATACTTAATCTCTAACTTTCTAATTGATACCAAGTAATGATGAGAAATTAAGCTTGCTAAACATACAACGTTCTTTTCAAAAACAATTTCACCTATTAAATTTCCTCCATTATTTGTTTGATTTTGATTGCTTGAGTTTTTTTCGTTAAAACTAAATAATTGCTCGCCTTTCCATCCTTTTTTTTTAATGTCTTCTATAAAATCTAAATGATCATTAGAACTTTTTTTAATGTTGAGACCTCTAAGCTAATTTTACTATAATTATTAACTATTTTTAGCTGAGATCTACTAGTTTTAAAATTCTACCTTGCTCATAGCTCTGCTTGCTTATTTATTATTTATTATTAGCTGCTGCTACTACTATTATAAAGTATAAACTTTTGCTTTAAATTTAAAAACCTAAATCTAGTATCTACAAATTTGATTCTGCCTGTTATCAACTTGAATTAATTTCAAAAAATAACAACAAAAACAATTAAATAATTTATTAAAGCATCAATCCTAACCATAAATAACTAAATTACTTACTGTTTTTACAAAGGCTATTTATTTATAAATGAAATAACAAATTTATTTATTATAATCTATACATAAATGATAAGATATATTTTAATATTTTTCAATTAAATTAACAACATTTCTTCAGTATTAAATTAAAACTATATTTTTATATTCTACTTTACTTAAATCAAATATTATAAATAAATTAAGATTCGTAATTTTTTTATTTATATAAATGTTAAATTTAAATAATCAAAAAATAAAATAATAAAAACTTTAATTTCTCAAAAATTCATTAATAATTTTATCTTTCTTATCAAAGAATTTTAAAAGCTATAAATTATTTAATACTGAAAAAATATTTTCTGATTTGTGAAAATGAATTTTCTTTAAAGTTTTATTTTTATATTTTAATTGAAATAATTAGCTTTAATTTTTATTTTATTAATTGATAATGATAGGTTATTGAGATAAGTAACAAGGATTGTTTAAAATTTTGTATTCTTAAAAAATATTTTTATAAAATAAAAAATAGACAGATTAATATTAAGTTATATATTTTTAAATTAATTTTATCAATAGTTTATGAAATTATTAAAGATTCATATATCAAAAAATTCTATCCAAAAAAACCTTTTTTTAATAATATGATTTAGTTTAGCTTCTTGAAAATAAATAATTTTGAAAAAATATTTAAAATATACTCTAACGTGAAACTAAATTTCAGATTATTTTAAATAATAATGTAAAAAAATCGAAATTTTAATGTATGATAAAAAAAATATAAAATAATTATGAAACTAAGAAATATTTATTTTATAATAATTTAATTTAGTTTAGATATAATATTTCTAGATAAAATTAATCAAAGTTATCTATAAAATGTTGCTTTAGGTTATTTATAAAGTAAATAAACCAATTTATTATATTTTTAAATTTCTAGATAAAAATGAGAAAAAAATAAATTTTTAGCTAATTTATATATATCAAATAATGGTAGAATATGAACGTTTGATTAAACATGGTTTTTGATAACTGTTCCTGTAAATCAATAATGTGTTACAGATGGTATTTTGTAGTTGCTGTATAAAAAGGTAAGATAAAAAATATTTAATTAAATGATTCAAAATATAATATAAAATTTTGGTAAATTAAAAATAAATATATTATTTGCAAGTAATTTAAATAAAAATAGTTTAAATTAAATGAATGTAAAAAAAATTCAAGTAAATATATTTTTAATTATTTTTGATAAGAAATGAAAGTAATTAATTAAGTTAGATTTCAATTAGTATGTTGATAGGAAATTAAAGTATTCAAATTAGATAGTTAGTATATTTGAATTAGTTAATACTAAAAAATATGCATTTGAGTAAACATTCTATTTATATAAGAAATATAATTTGAATATATTTTTATATATAGTAGACAACTTATAAACTTTAGTTGTATTTATTTTATTTTCTTCATTTTTATCATCTGTTTCTCTATTGTTCTTTCATTTTTATCAAATTGTTTTAATTTTTTTTTTAAGTTTTAGCTCAGAAATCATACTCTTCAGAAATCTCAAATTCTGAATATTAAATTTGATGTTCTTCAATTCTTTCAAAATTTTCTTTTCTATTATTTTTTTCTCTGTGGTTCTCTCTTCTATCATTCTAGTCATCTCTGTCTTATTTATGATGTCTTTCTCTTCTTTCTTCATGGTTTCTTTTTTCATCACGGTTTCTTTTTTCTTCGTGGTTTCTTTTTTCTTCATGGTTTCTTTTTTCTTCAGATCTTTCATCTCTTTGGTGTCTTTTACCTCTTTCTTCTCTGTCATGTTCACCTTATCTGTTATGATTTTCAGAATTTCTTTCTTCAGAATGTTATCCTCCTCTTCTTCTTTCTTATCTTCTTTCAAAGTTATTTTATCTTTCATCTCTTCTCTAATTTTAGTTTCTTTGGTTATCATGTTTTCCAAGCATTAACTTTTATCCATTTTATTCTTTTTCTTCACTTTCACTTTCACTTTGAGATTCGCTGCTAGATTATGATTCGTCTCTTCTCTTATTAAAGAATCCCTTTTCTTTACGTCTTTGTTCTTACTTGTGCTTTCTGCAAAGTTTCTTCAATTGTTCTGGATTAATGTTATTAGCTTCAGCAAAAGATCTCATTTAATTCTTAATTTCTTCCATAGAAATTCCTGATTACTTTAATTCCTTGAATTTATTTTTAATGAGTTCAATTTATTCAGGAGTTAATTAGATCTCGTTATCTTCTTCTTCTTCACTGGATTATTCTCTATGCTTATTTTAATGGCGTCTCATGAAATGTTTTTTGATAGAATCTAAGTTAATGCCATTTTATTCAGCAAATTATTTCATTTAGGATTTAATTTGGTCAAAGCTTAAATTTTCTGATTTTAATTAAATGAATTTTTATTTAAGAATCTTCTTTTACTCTTCAGTTAATTCAGGAGCATTTTCAATATTAGCCTTCTTTTGTTTCCATTCATAAATTTTAGTCAATTTTTCAATGTCTAAGTTATTATTTTTAGCGAACTCTTGCAAATCCTATTCAGAAATATTTTCTTAAGATAAGAAATCCTTAATGTTTTGGTGTATCAAAGAATTTGCATTTTCTATCATCTTCTATTTGAAATCGAATTTAGCAATAGTGAATGCTAAGACAAGAGCAATGATTATTAGTTTTTTGTTCATTTTTAATGATTGATTTATTATTATTTATATTTTTATTTTAATTAATAATTATCTTTATTTCTAATTTATCATAGAGTCTTTTTTAAAAAGAGACCTAAAAAAATCAGGAATGAGATTACACCTCTTTTTTTTAATTCAGGTGGAAAATTCTTTAATCATTTGTTATTATAAAAATGATTGCTAACTAATACTGGTTTTAATTTAAAAGATAAATTTTAATTTTAAAATCTTCGTGATTAATCGGATAAATTTAAGGTACACTTATCTCTTTAATTTGCGTTATCCTTGCGTTTAATTAATTGATTAACGCTAATACAAAGAATTTTATTCAATTTCGAAATATTTTAAATATTAAATTGGTTTGATCAAAAAATTCAAGCTATTATCATAATTTATTGGAACTAATAATAGTGCTAATTAATCTACTTTAATTTTGCTTTTTGATTTGCTGCTTTTTTTCACTAATTGTAATGAAAAACTTTTAATTTAATTCCATGG
The DNA here is from genome assembly GCA_000231845.2 of Tetrahymena malaccensis 436. Lineage (NCBI taxonomy): Eukaryota > Ciliophora > Oligohymenophorea > Hymenostomatida > Tetrahymenidae > Tetrahymena > Tetrahymena malaccensis. The sequence goes on from JH719975.1 coordinate 301,806, forward strand.
GAAAAAATTAAAATATATAAAATAATTGTAAGACCCCTTTCAGGTGAAAAATTAATAGAAAAGTTTTGACTTTATCTGATTTGAAGAAAAAGGATAGCACAATTGATTCACAAAAACTTTAATAATATTTGATAAAAAATTTTATTTTAAAGCAGAAAAGAAATAATAGCAATAAATATTGTATTTTGTTACAAAATTTATTAGAAAATTTTTATTTTTTTCTACTTTATCCCTTATAATGCCTTTAAGAGAGGTAAACTAATTGTTTATCTACTAATTTACCATAAATTTTCTTTTAATGTAATAAAAATTTTTAATGAGATTACATACTTACAAAAAAAAATATATTAAATTATTTGCCAAAATTACACATATTAGGTAGGAGTCATTTAACTAAACAGCGTAACACAAATTAATAGAAAGAACATAAATTTTAAGACATAATTTTTATAAAATTTAATACCTTGGATAATACTAAATTATATATTTTGTTTCTGTTTTATTAAAATATGATTTTACCTCTTAAAATAAGATTTTTACAATAAAAATTGAAAATTAATAATAAAATATTCTGTTTTGAATAAAATACTTAAAAGATTGATTCAATTAAATAATAAGAATTTGTTTCTTAATTTACTAGAAAAATTTTAAATTATCTATTTCATTGTTAATTATTTATTTAGATCAAAAGAAAAGAAATTTAAACTATGATTATATTTTTTCTTTAAATGAAAATTTTATTCCGTATATTTAATAATAATGTTTTCTTTATAAAGACATCATTGGATTATATTCTTTTCTTGATATGAGATCATAAAAAATTAACAATTTTTATGATTAATTCTTATTAAATAGAGCAAATAGAAATTATTATATAATTTAGAAATAGATTCTTTAAGTAAGAAATCGAAGTTAAAATAGCTTTAATTTATTTCTAATAAATGTTTAATTCTTAATTGATCTATTTATCTTATTTTCTTAAAATGATAATAAATATAATTAAAATCTTTTATAAAAGTAGTTCTTTATCTAGTTATTTTTTAGTTTAATTTTAGAAATTATTTTTATTTCATAATTAAATTAAAAAGATTTCCAAATTTGATTAAGATTTCTTGATTAAACATAAAAAATGAATGAACGGATATAACAACTTTCTAAACTTAATTTTAAAAATTATTTTTTTTTTTAATCTTTACTTGTATGCTTTACTCTTGGTATATACTTTTACTTTTATAATTTCGTTTATGTAAATCTAAATTGACTATATTGATTCGTAATTATTTGCAAAAATCACCATATGAATTAATTTTATTAAATATTTTTAAGCTGAATAAATCTCTATAAAGAACAAAGTATTAAATTCTTCTTTAAATCTATAAAGAAGTATAAGGAGAAAGTTGATAAAACTCTATATAATATAAACCACCTATCACAAAATTATTTTCAATCTAAATTCTTTTGAATAACATTATATAAATGCTGAGTAGATTTCAAACTTAATAGTAAAATCTTCAAAATAATTAGTAAGAAAACAACATTTCTTTTATCTCTTATGAAAATGAGCGAGTAATAATTTGTTAAACTACCTTTTATCTACTTTTAAATATAAACCTAAACAATAAAAAACATACGAGGAATGAAATTCATATTCCTTAATAGCTTTTACTTTATAGTTTTGACTCTGATACCACTAATATATTTAAGAGCATTATTATTATTTTTTTGATAAATATAATTGAAAATTAGTTTACATACTTATCATATTATTAATAGGTAGCTGTAAGAAGAAACTTTTTGGAAAGCCTTAAGGTATCTCTTCATGAATCGTTTGTTACAAATATAGGATTAGTTTGCCTTTCTAGCTTAAAAATTATAGCAATTATTTTAGTTTTTATCTTTGAGAAAGTACCAAAACTAGAAAATGTAAACCAAGATCTGTAAATAAATGAAAAGTAATTATAAGGAGTATACGAAATTAAACTGTGGCTAATATTTATGATAGCATATGATGGATTAAACATATTTTATTTATTTTATACAATTTACATAATTGGCAAATACAACAAAGCTGCTTATAGAAGAGGATAAGGAGAAAATTCCTTATAAGACGGATTACTAATTAACAACGATTAGCAGGATTAGGCGTATATGCAAGCTAATTAGATGATATAATCATAAATAAGTCTTGATATGGAATAAAATATATATTAAAATGGCCAAAATGATATGATTAATGAGCCTTTAAACGAATACTAATACTAACAATATAGTTCGCCTTTATCAATCAACCACCAAATAAACTTTTTAGAATTAGCAAGTAATAGAAACAAAGTATTAAAATACAGCTCTCTAGCAACAAAAATGTAATTTATTTTGATCTCATCAAAAATAAATTTTTCTTTAATTAAAAATAAATAGATCTTACTTAGTCTTATTCTTATTGGGAAACTATTTTGCATATATTAATAAAAGTTGTTCTAGCTAATTTCCTTACCATTATTATCTACTGTTATGGCTTGTAGCTCTAGTAATATTTATTTATTTACTTACTTCTACAAATGTTTTAACATTTTTAAAATAAATATATAAAAGGGATATTTTTCATTTGGCATATAAATTTTACTTTTACTATCAATTTGTTTGTGTTTTCCACTAACTTTATTCCTCTATGTATTGATGAGAAATAGAACTAATTCCTCAATTCCTGCAAACAACGTAATTTGAAATAAAATAATTATTATAGATAAAAACTAACATTTATATCAACAGGAAATTATAAAAAGGCTTTAACCATAAAAGTATAAAGAGAAAATAAACAATTCTGAATTCGATACATAAAAAGAGTGTTGTATTTGCCTTGTAGATTATCAGCCTGACGATTTAATTATAAGTTTACCCTGTAGCAAATTGTAAATATAAAAATATATTTTTGTTTTGTTATTGAGATTATTTTTTAATAATATTCAATTAGGCATCATTATCACTATGACTGTGTTGTCAAATGGTTAAACATTAGTGGGGTTTGTCCAATATGTAAAAAACCACTTGAATAGTATGTTTAAGAACTAGAAGATGTAAAACAAAACTATCAATTCTATTGAGATTGATTGAAATTTAATAATAAATAAATATTTAAACAATAAGAATAGTAAATAAAATGATAATTTTTAAGGATATAAATATCAAATATGTATATAAATTTTACCTCTCACTTAATAAAAATTAAATAATAAAGCAAATTAGTGTAAATATATCAGTTAATACATTCAATAACTTGTACTTGTATTTAGTTTAATTAGTATTTTATAATTAATTTTGTTATACTTTATTTTTATCTTTAAAGATAAATTAATTTTAAAATAATATATACAAAATAAGAAGAAATAAAATAAAGCTAACAATTCTATTCATATTCATTGAAAACTTCAAAAGTAAATAAATGGAATATTTAGAAAGTTTAATTAGAGATATTTTTAAATAAAATCTATTCTTAGCAGAAAATGTTGTAATTAATAAAACCAATTTAAATATATAAATAAATATATCAGTACAATTTTAAATATTATATTTAGTTTAATTAGTATTCTATTTTAAGCTTTTATATTTTTTAATTTATGTTTGCTTTATCAAGTGGCTAAATATTATAAGAATTGTTCCTTCCTTTATATTAATTAATCTTAGAATAATAACTACAAAATTTAAAAGAATAAAACAATCTTAAACTTTTTTTAGATTATTTTAGTAATTTAAAAATAAATAAAAAAATGGAAAATTTAGATATATTTTTATAATGCATGTATTCCTCCTGATTTTATAAAGAATATATTTACTAATAAAATAAATTAAAATATAAAAATAAATTAATAAATACATTAATATAATTTGTAAATATTGTTAGTTTAATTATTATTTATAATTAATTTTGTTATAGTTTTCTTTATATACTTATTTTTTAAAATATAATCAACATTTTCTTATTTTTACATTTCACTTTATTACTTGCTTTGCTTTTTATCTTTTGTTTTCCTTTCTTGCTTATTTATTTATTAATTCATTCATTCATTTTTGTTAAATTTACAATATGTTCATTTAATTTATTTTCAATAGATACTTACCTTCTCAATTCAATCTTTACTACCAGAATAAATATTTTTGCTTGCTTTTATGTTTTGATTTATTTAGCTTACTCTTATTTCCTTCGCTTTGAAATATATTAGTTTTCATCAACAACAACTTTCTTTATCTTTTTTTTTATGATTAGAACCTTAAATAAAAACAGAATCTGTATTACCTGCAGGATCTATTCCTTAAGCTATCAAAGTTTAATAAAGCAATTCATTTGCTCTAAAAACTTTTGTTGCTAGATGAATAAAGCTTTCTTACACATTTATGTTTGTTAGTGAACTTGTTTCAAAATATTCAAACTAAAAATCATATTTATCTAAAAATGTATTGATCATATCCCTATCAACTACAATTTAATCTGTTAAATCACATTTTGTACCTATAAGAGCAATTTAAAAACCATCATTTATATTTTCTTTTATTAGGTTCATCCATTTTTCTAAAGTTTAAAAGGTTTTTGCATTAGTTAAATCAAAAACTAAAAGTATTCCCTATGAATCTTTGTAAAGATTAAATGTGATACTCCTATATCGTTCTTAACCTGCTGTATCCCAAACTGAGAGCTAAATTTTTTTATTATCTATTTCTATCATTTTAATTGTATAATCCATACCTTTAATTATTTAAAAAATTAGATAAGAATTAATATCTGATTTTGATTCAATAATTTATCATTACCAGTTGATGAGCTTGTTGGAACAAACTCATTTTGAGCAAATCTGTTTAAAAGAGCAGTTTTTCCAACAGAAGTCTCTCCTAATATCAAGAGTTTAACTTTTTTAGGCTATGGCTTCATATTTAAATAAACTTAAATTGAAAATATGCTTTAAATTTTATAACCTCAATCTAACTATTAATTAACTTTAATTATTTTAGATAAAGCTAATATTTAATACCTTAAATGCATCTAAATAATTTCTTGGTGTGTCTTATTATATTTTTCTGATAAGGAATAATTAAATACTAATCATTAATTTCTATTGTAAATTTTGTGTTTGTGAGTGATTTCAGTTTATTCAAAATAAATTTTAAATGATTATGTTTCAATTATCATAATACATATTTTTTTTGTAGATATTTTTTACTATCAAGAAACAAATAATAATATAAATAAGTTGAGAGAAAACTAATACTCATTATTTATTAAATATTTTTCTCATCAAAGTAAAAATATTTAATAAACAGTTTAAAATAAGTAAATTTTATTTATTTTAATTGAATTATTTTTAACAAAATGATTATTTTCAATTTGAAATAATCAAATCAAGTGAGTAAATAACATAAGTGATTCATATACAAATATTGAAATCATGAGAAAAAAAAATGTTTGAAATATTTATTTGAATATCAAATTATGTTTTTGCTTGAAAGAAAAAATATATTAATTAAAAAAATGTTTTGTTAACACTATTGAAAAATCTTTTTAATTTAATTACTTATTTGAATAAAAGAAACAAATAATATCCAAAATAAAAGGGAAAATGCTAATGAGAATTAATTTTAACTAAACAATTAATTATTTTTAAAATACTTTAATAAAACATTTAATATAAATTAGGTACTACAATATTAATTATTTAATTGTTTACTAAAAATGATTGTAATAAAGGAAAGCTTATTGTTAGTTTTGCTGGATAGTTTACATTAAAACTTTAAAAAGATAAGTCAATAAACTTATTTGTTCAAAATATTAAATAAATAGTAATTATTGTAATAACCAGTATAAGATTAATATCAATTCCTTATACTTATTTATTTATTGTGAAAACTAATTTCGTTTTTTATATTTTCAATTTGTATTAACCCATATATATAATAAGCTTTGGTAATTAAAAACAAAACAATAATAAAAAAAACCTTAACCTATTATTTCTAAGAAAAATGGCTAAAAAGATTAAAGAAGAAATTATTTTTAAGAATTTTTTGGACACTAGGTTTCAAAATAACAAAATTTAACAAATATACGATAATTAGTTGGCTCCTTAAAATAAATAAAATTGCACATTCTTTTTTATTGCTTCATTAACTGTAATTATACCCTTAGTAATTTATCACTTTTTTTTTGTGAAGAATTATCAATTCGCTGCTTTTGTTATGATAATATGGGTGATTTTATTATTAATGTATTTAGCATAAATTTATGTTTAATTCTTTACTAATAAAATAGAAATGATTCTATTTTTTCAAATTTTAATAGCCGAGTTAAGCTTTATTTTAGGATCTAAATGGAAACAGTCAACTAATGAGCAAAATATAAGTGATACCTAATACTTGAATGGAATGATGACGGGCATAATAATATTAATTAATTAATACCTTTAATCTCATACCATTTTGAAAATACTAAACAATCTAGTTGTGATTTTAGTGATATTTATTATAAATTCCTCTGCCTTATATGTACGTATTTCTTTACTATCTATTATTACTACTGTTTCTATTACTGTTCACTATAAGGATAAACAGAATAAATTGAAATTCTTTGATTACTTTAATAAACACTAAGAATTAAAAGGATGGTAGAAGTTTCTTTCCGAAGAGCTTCCACAAAGTGTATTTCTTGTAACTAAAAATGAAGCAAGCAAAGAGTTAGATAATAAAAAATGTAATATTGAAAATGAAAGTTTAGAGACAAAAAATATATAGAATAATAAAAACTCTATTTCATAATATGAAAATGCTCATAGCAAAATATAAGATCCTTTTTAAACTAAAAAAAACAATGAAATTTAATTTTCTCAAATCCCAAAAGTAAATTCTATTTTTAACAAATGTTAAACAGAAAAATCTCAAACACTTTATAGTTTTGCTTTTATAAATAACAGATGCTCATAATTTATTTTTGGTAATAAAGAATAGTAATCTGACATTTAAATTGGCTTAATTAATGATTAAAAAAATGTTAATAAACAAACAGAGCAATAATAAACAATGAATTCTGATCAAATTGCTTAAAATTTAAAGTAGTAGTTGTAAAGGCTAATAATATTAAGAAAGAAAGAACCAGCATCAAGCTTATAATAAGAATCTCTTCATAGCTATTTTTTAAAGTGTGAAAATCAATCTTCTTCTCTTAGAAAATGCTCAAAAAAGAAATCATATTTTAACCTTGAAAAAGAACGAATTTCTCTTGACTAGCTGATAAATTAATATTTTGAAGGTTAAAATACTAATTATTACCCATACGGTAAATAAAACTCATCTTCAAAATATTATTTAAAAAGTACAAATTCTCAAAGTAATTATGAGTATGAAGATAATCCAGATGACTCTTCAATTTTATGTAAATTTAAACCAATATTAATTGAACATTAGGTTAATTGCTAACATTTTCTTCCTAACGTATATTTTGATTTAAAAATTTACGAATGTAACTATAACGATAAGCAATCTTTAATGGTTATTATGGATGACATAAGCTAAAAAGTTATGGAAGAAAGGCTAAGAGATGTTGAAAATTATAAAGAAAAGCTTTTATCTATGATAACTCACAACTTAAAAACTCCTCTAAATGGAATTATATGCATTTTAGGTAATTGTTTTATTATTATTATTATTATTAATATTTTTTATTTAATTTTAACTTATACTTATAGAAAGTATTGTCTTAAAGCAGTAAAATGCCCTACTAAATTAATAAAATATCAGCTTTGTCCTTTAAAGCTCGAAACTACTTTCTTATATGATAAATGACTTGATTGATTACAGCTGCATTATTAAAGGAAATTTATCTTTAAACCCAAAATTTTTTAATATTTAAGAGTCTGTGAACGAATTAATTCTATTATTTCAAGATTAAATGCAATATAAGAATATCAAACTAATCGTCAATATAGAAAAAAACATAGAAGGAATGGTAATTTATAATGACTAATAAAGATTTATGCAAATTCTGGTGAACTTAATATCTAATTCTTTAAAATATACTTTTTCAGGAAATATTTGTTTATCTTTAGAAGAATGCTAAGATTCAGATAGTATTTTAATAATTGTATCAGATACTGGCATAGGAATGAGAGAGAGTGCTGTCAAGAAGCTCAATTTATTCTCAGATAGTATCCAAAATGAATTTGATTACTAACAAGGTCTTTTATTAATAATTTATTAAAATAATTGCTTAACTATCATTTATTTATTTAAAGGTTTAGGACTTGGACTGTAGCTTATAAATAATTTAATACAAAAAATTGGACCTACTCAAAATTTAAAAGTTAGGAAAATTTCAAAAGATGGAGGTACAATAATACAATTTTCTGTATATAAAGATATCATGTAAAAGAAAAGCCTAGACAGTGCCTAAATGATATCTTTTGACTTAAAAGAATAATCTCCTAAAAATAATAAAGAAAAACTCTAAATATCGTGCAATATATTTAGTGAAGCAGAAGAATTTAAATCTGAAGAATAAAAAGAGATTGTTAGGTCACTTTAAAAAAGAGAAATCAATTAATTGTTTTTATTATCACTCGCATAAAGCTAGTAATGTTCAACAGTTGAAGATCATAAATAAATAAACTATATGGATATTTTATAATAATAGCTATGCAATAAAAAGATAATGATTGTGGACGACACTGTTTTTAATATCCTTGCTTTGAAAATTCTTTTCAAAAACATTTCTAACTTAATGATAAATGAAGCCTACAATGGTGAGTAAGCAGTCAGTTTATTCAGATAGGCTATTCTATAAAAAGAATTTCAATAATCTGAAAACTTATTTGTCCCTGATATCATATTTATGGATATAAACATGCCAATTAAGGACGGCATTCAAGCTACTAAAGAAATTAATTAGCTGGCATTAACTCATCAAATCAAAGTAAAAATTATTACTGTGTCTGCTTTTGATTAAGAAAATGATAGAGAAAATTTTATAATAGCAGGATCACATTATCATATTGCTAAACCAATTAAACTAGAATCTCTAATAGAAGCTCTTAATTATATTGGTTACTGAATAAATAAACTACTTCTTAAGTAGTCTAACTGAGTTATTTTATAAAGAGTGTTTAAATTATATTTTTAATTTTAAACACCAATTAATTAACTAACTTATATAAAAAAGTAATTATTTAAAAATAGTTTTAATTTAAAATCTAATTTTTTAATTAATGCAACATATAAATTTACATGAAAATACTTAAATTAGATGGTATGTTTTATGTTAAAAATTCATTAAATATTAAATTTAAAAAAATATGTTTAAAATATCAATATAAGTTATTTAATTTTTTTATGACTTTCGAGAAATATTTATTAGATATTAAGTGCACTAGGCAAATTTCAGCTTAAGCTTATTTAGTCTAAATCAAATTTTTTAAATTAAACTTTTTAAATCCTAAATATTTGAGATATTTAATTAGCTTGTATTATTAGCATTTAATATATTAGATTTTTAGCTGTTTTTATTAAAATTTTACATTAATTTTCTATATTTATTATTTAGATCTATCATTTTACCCATTAATTTTTATTTTTATGCTCTTATAATACTGATTTGAGAACTTATTAAACAACAAATTTATCCAAAGAGGGTTCTTTTTAAAAGAAAGCTGAGTTATGACATGCAATTATAAATTTTTCTAATTCTCTTGCTGAAAATCCTTCAGTTTAATCAGCTATTGTTCTCAAAAACTGTTCATCAATATTATGATCTTACTTAATTATTTTAGGTCTAAAAATCAAACTTGAAGGTTTCCACCATATATTTTTTATTTCATTTAAGAGCGAAAATTTATAATCAAAATACTTAGAAAAAAACAAGTTGAGTAACCTAAATCTTTCATCGGCAGAAGGAAGAGGAAAGTAAATATAATTATCTACTCTATCATTTAAAGCCTTATCTATGATTTCAGGATAATTAGTAGCTACTATAAACATTACATTTTTACTAGGTGTACCAGTTCTATACAAAAAGGTATTAATACAGTTTCTAACATTCTCACTCATACTTTTATCATCTCTATTTCTAAAAAAAGCATCTCCTTCATCAACAAATATTAAAATTCCTCTAGAAGATTTTTCAGCCCAATCAAAAACTTTATTTAAAGCCTCAACAGCATTTTCTTTTAATGGAGCTATATCACTGCCTGCCATTATAGCATAATCCATATCTTTTTTTAAATAAAAAGCAATAAATTATTATTATTAATTTCAAATTTATTGATAATTTGTTTATTTTACTTGATGAATATGCCAATTTTTTTGCAAAAAGTGTTTTTCCTGTACCAGGTGGACCATAAATAAGCATATTTCTAAGAGGAACTAAGTTTCTCTTTTTATTCAAAATAGAATATGAAATAGATTGCAATTAGCTTTCAAGATGAGTAGGTAGTACAATATCAGAAAATATGTTATCTTACAAACTTTTATTTGACTTGAGTGAGTTTATAAATCTTAAAGATTGCTTAGATATTAAATTTTTTAAAGTTGGTCTTGATGTCTCTCTTACTAACGAGGGCTATACTAACCTCATTTCTAAAAATTTGGAAGCAAAGTTTATGCTTGATTTAGATAAGTAAAATGCAAATGATACTAGGCCTGTGTATAAACCAATAGTGAGAGCAAATCCTTTATTCTTTTATATATAATCAATACCATGAGCAAAGTTATCAAATGTAATTGCTGCAAGTTCCTTTAGAGTTTATCTTCTTTCCTCTTCTTTTTTAATAATTTCTTTAACCTTTAAATCAAAATTTTATCTATAAGCCTAAGATTTAGCTTTTGCCTAAAGCTCAGCCTTCTTTTCTTCAAGCTTTAGCTACTCTTTAATTAACTTATCCATCGATTATAATTTTATCTCTTCTTATCTCCTAATAGATTCTTCCTTAAAATAAAATGATTTACTAAACATCAAGCATCAAATTTATATTTTACATTCATCCTATTTATATCTTCTTATCTCTTTTGCTTTTCTGCTAGCTATTCTGTAAATCTCTTTCTTTCTAATTTATCTCTGTATTCTTCTAAATGTTTTTTTGATTCCTTCTCCTGAGCTATTGTTCTACGAGCTTCTTCTTATCTTATTTTAATAGTTTCACCCTTTTCCCTCCTTTATTAATAAATCCCAATTATGATAAACTACATTTAAATTTAACAAATTACTCTAAATCAGCTTAATGTTAAAATGCTAATGCTCTCTCCTACTCAATTATACCTTAGTAGATAAGTTTAGCATTTGGACTTTTTTATATTTCTCTAATTGCCTAGAATACAGTCAAATTTATTAAACTATTTTAAATTAAAATATGTGCTAATTAATTACTTCAGCAGCCCTTTCAAGATTGTTAGGATCTACGTTTAGTGACATTTACAAACTACTAAAAATTTTTATTTAATAATATTAATTAACACAAAAATATTAATTTATAATTTTTGAATCTTGGCGTTTAACAGAAACGATACAATTATTCTAATTATTCTGGAATATACTAAATTAACAATAGATACTAAATAACACAAAAATCTTATTCTGAGTTAAATTGAATACTGTATAAAGTAATTTTTTTAATATAAAAAATAACTAATCAAAGTAACTAAACATATAATTATATCAAATTTATGATTATTATATACTTTTAACTATATCCTCAAATATTTTAACTCTCAGCTCTCTGCTTATATTGTTAATTTTGTTGTGTTCACTCATATATTAAAAGAATTGATCTTTTATTTAAAAAAAAAATTAAAAATAGGACTTATAGAATATTAGATTTACTTGGGATGATGTTATACACCATTATTATTTCCTTCAAAGATTGTATGACAAAAGTGTACTCATTTGATTGTACCTAATTAATAATTAATAAATTATCTTAAAGTTTAAAATAAAACAATGAATTACATTAAATCCTGAGTGAAGGAGAAGAATAGCAATATAGGCAAACTCTGTAAGCTTAAAATTATCAAATTAAGGCTATTCACTGCTAGCTTCAAGTTTAAAAGCTTCAACAATATCATTTAGTTTTTCAGATAAAGATTCTTTTTGATAAAATTAAAAAATATATTCCTAATTAAAAAATTAAAAATTAATTTTACTTTTTTTATCATTTTAGATAACATTAAGCAAATTTAAATAATCTGATTATACTAATTGGTATCTTTGTAATAATTATAATCTTCTAATATGCTGTGATTACCTATTATCATTGTCTGGTATCATTTAAGGATTTTAGCTTTCTTTCAAATGAGCTATATTTCTTTACATAGCTCTAAAAAGAACTAGGGAAGACTAATCATAAGGATTTTATGGCAGAGATTCCGAATAAGGAATGTTATTTAGATTAACGATTGGTCTATTCTACAACTAAAATAGTATATATAAATTAGGGAAATATTATGATAACAGTGAGGCTATCTCATTGTTAAATTCTTAAAAATCGTTAAATAATCTAAAATTTGATATTTCTTCATATTTGTTAGGTAAACTATAATTGTGTTTTTCAAATTCTATAAATTTAGCAATAAATCCACTTATTTCATTTTAGTTAGATTTTAGATATTCTTTTAATTATTGAAGTCCAGAATTAAAGTTAAAATATATTTAATACAAATCGTCTTTTAAATTGTTATTTAAACATAATGCGAATGCAATATCAAGTAATTAGTACTCAAGCAGCAGCTATAAAATTTTATTTTTAACTTAGATCTCATTCTTAGAAACTGTTTCCTTAATACAGAAATCGCAGATGTTTTAAAGCTAGCTTTCCAACTAACATCCAAGGGCATTTTGAGAAGCATTCAATAGTCTTAAAGATTTCTCAATAAAGATTAGTGCTTAATTTACTAAAATATTTTCAATAGCAGCATTCTATTCTTAAATTATATTTTCAAAGTTGTTTTATTCTTCTGGTTCTTCTAATCTATCTAATTCTAGTTATTAGCGATCTTCAAGGATAACGTTTATTGATTTGTTCCAAATCTAAAATAGAATAATTTAAAATAAAATAAATTATTTAATAGTTTTTTTTTAATTAATCTATCCAAAATATATTCAAAACACAAAAAAAATTTTTTAATTTTTTAATTTTTTCCTAAATTATTAAATAAAATAAAGAAAATTTTCTAGTATCATCAACCATAAGACATTTCTTTAGATGTTAAATATTTTAATAGTTATTATTCTTTTTGTAAAAATTATAACTAAAATGTTTGCTTAAAAATTTAACTTATGATGATAGAAAAGGATTATGAGCTTTCATTAAAGACCAAACATATTTAAACAATCTTATTTTTGATATATTTTTTTCATCAAATGATATTTAATATAAATAGCTTACCTCATAATATGCTTTGATATCTTCTTAATAAGAGCTTGACTTTAAGATAGAATTTACCAAAATATCGTTTAAAATCTTAAAAATAAATTCAATATTATCAAGGTTGATGTATAATCTGTCAATAGATTTTTATTGATAATCATCTTAAATTATCTTGTTTGTAAAAGCAGCTTCAAAAATCTCTTCAAAGAACTCGATTCTAAAATTACCTGATATCTAGAGTTAACGAATTTACAAAGCAATAGAAGCTTTAATAATAGAATCAATACAAGCATTCACAATTTTAGGAAATGAATTAAACGACCTTAAGTCTGATCTTTCAACAAATTATTTAAAATGATAAATTTTTTACAGTTTTTTGTTGATTTCATAGAGGATAATATCATTATCAATACTAAACATCTCTTCTTAATTAAATTTTTAGTTTGATTTTCTTCTGTCGTTCTCTTTACAGCTTACTGCTAAAACAATATTACGGGTTTTTTCTTTTTTCATTTCTTAAATGATTAAATATAGAGTCTACAAGACTGTATTCGGGTTTGTTTTCTTCAGATAGGTATTTAGTTACTTTATCTTCTCATCCTATTTTTAAATTTTTAAGCTTTTAATTATTAAGTTACTAATTTTAAATTACAATTTTTATGTTTTGCTAAAAAATGCTAAGCAAGTTGAAGAAGTTATCAGGATTACATCCAGCAGGCACTATGTAATCATTTTATTCCTAAATTCTTTTTTCTTCCAATATTTCGTTTTTTAAATTGTAAATATCAGTCTGATCTGGTGTATTCTTTTTAAATAAAAAAAACCAATAAATATAAAATAAATAAAAATTTTATACCATGATTTGGTTGATTTCTTTAAGTCCTTCATTTGAGCAAATTAAATATATACCAATAGTACTAAGTCCCTTAGATATTCCTCCTATTCCCTATAAAAAAAGTATTTTTTACAAAGAATAATTATGAGAGTAATTTACGTTTATTTAGTCATCAACGTAGTGTTAATCATGGATCAATTCTTATCCTTTTCTAACTAATGAGCCAAATTACTGAGCTTCTTAACTAAAGACTACGTAATATAGTAGATCTATTTATTATTTTGAAAAGAGTATTTTGATTTATTTTTATTGATATAACAAGCTATTTTACTTAATTTTTTAGAAGGATCATACAATTTTCCATTAAATGTTTATTAACTTTAAGAATCAAACTCCTTCAAAATTGTAGAAGATGTTTCAGTCCCTTAGTTTTTCAGTTTAATCTAATTTTTTAACAAGTTAAAATAAATTTTAGAAAAATTCAGTATCTCTTTACTTCATACAACACTAAGACTTGCTCGCTATTAAGAAATTGTAAAGAAGTTAAGCAATTAATAGTTAGCTCATCTTCTACATACTAAAACTATAAATCAATTAAAGAAAATTTGTTCTTGTCTAATTGTTATTGTTGCTATTGTGATAAAGATTAGCTATATTTTTCATGATTTATTATAATATCACTGATTGCACCAGAATATATTTCCTTTTAATTAGATAATATCAATTAATTAATATTTTATGACATAATAATTAATCAAGATATGCTACTTTCTGATTCTGAATTCTCATTTCTCCTTAGAAGTAGTCAAGGTTCAGGCTGCTAAAAGATATTCTTCCATTAAAATAGTAGCACATTTCTAAGAAACATCCGGTATGTAACCTTTATGAATATATGCACCTCACTTTAGCATTTTCATCAGTTTATTATGAACCAATACTAATAAAAGATTTTATTTTCCCAAATAACTTTTCATAAGAAAACATTTATTAACCTAAATTATCTCTTAAACTAATAAATAAACGTACTGATTAATTTGGATGAGAGATTTTCTTGCTTGTGAGAGTTAAAGATTGCTTGCAAACTTAAACAAAGTATATATTCCCATAATTAGTAATCAAAAAAACTACGTATACAGATAACTGTTATGATAAAATTGGTTCAATATTTTGATTGACTTTAAAGTTATATTTTACAATCTGAAGAATTTCACCAACTTAAACTATGTGTTCATCTGATTTATTTTCAACAATAACGAATCTTTAAGTTGAATAATTTTTATTGAAAAGAGGGTATAAGTAGCACTACTTATCATCGAAAATCAAAGCATAATTCTATCTTTTGTTATCCCTATTTATCATACATAATGTTTGGTTCTTTGCATTAAATAATAAAAACTAACTTGCTAAATAACTATTTACATTTATATAATCTTAATATTATCTGGATCCTTTATGTTTGAAACTTTGAACTCGCAATTCTTTAAAAAAAAAACATAAGATATCTATCAATTTGCATTTAATCATAATACTGGTAAATTTGGAATATTTTCTTCTAAGTATTCAAAAAATGAGATCGTATTGCTGTCATTTTAAATGACCCAAAATAATTTAGAATTCTAATCAAATCCTACTTTCATAAATGTGTCTCCTTCATTAAATTAAAAAATGATTATATGCGTTATTTAGATAAAATTGAACTAATAGTAAGAATTATCAAAATAACTAACTATTTACTTTGTGCCATATTTTTAAAGATATTGCTGCACATCTATTATGCATCATAAATATTCTTTTAATGAGGAGTCATCAAATTTCTTATACTATTTTGGTCGAGCTTATTTTTCATGTTATAGTTCGAATCATAACTTCTATTTGTTTAATCCATTTCTAAATAGTTTGAGTGTTATTAAATACTTATTTAAGAATATTAATTTATAATATATGTATCTAAAAATATATCAATTTTGAATTTTATTTATTGCTTTATAAATTTAAATTATGTTGCTAAATCAAATTTATTATTAATTAAATATCTTAATGATTCTTAACTAATATTTTATTAATTACTAAGAGTAAATATATCCTTTTAGTGTATATATGATTATAACTCTACCAAATTGTATAAGTTGGTTTAAGCTACTTTCTGCTTTTATTTTAAAAATATTTGAAATCTAGCTCTAACTTAGCAAAAAAAATAATTTTTTTTAATGATTTCAGATAATTCAGGTGATAATAGTAGAAATCTAAAGCACAAATATTTTAAAAAAATTAGTTTTTAAGTGAAATTTACTAGATTTTTCATTTTATTTGCAAAATCCTACTTAACTTTAAACAATAAAGTTCACTGATTTTGGTTTTTTAATTACAATAAATATATTTACCATGTAAAAATTTAATTCAATATTAAAAGAACAAAGATGTTGAAATATAGCCAAATTGAATAAAATGAATTTTTTAAGTAAGCAACTATTTAGATTAAATAAATCTATACTGAATACAATCAAACATTGAAATTAACAGATAGATTTACGTAAGCATAAATTAATAAATTTAAAAGTTTGAAATATTAAGGAGAATGATTGATTGTTAAGGTATTATTTATATTGTTAGGGATTAATAAATAGTAGATATCATTAAAATATTTTAGGCTCAAAAATTAAGAAAACTTGAATCACTCATCATCAGATCCACTTTCAGCTGAATATTATTTTAATAATTTAACTTATTTTTTACTGCTTTTATCTTCAGAGCTTTTCTTTATTTTTTTAGACTTTTCAGGTTGAGCAGCTGATTTATTTTTCTAAATTGTTAATTTATTAAAAAATCAATATATTTTCAATCAAAATTCTAATTTTACCTTATAGAGAGGTTCTTCATCAGAAGAGGAACTACAACTACTGAATAAATGATCATATTTATTTTATTTTTTAGTTTATTTTTTAGTAGAAACAACCTTTTTGACTTTCTTTTGTTTCTTTTAAATTTCTTCATCAGAAGATGATTAATCGCTTGTATTTTCAGTGTCTTCATTCTAATTATAACACAATATCATTGAAGCTTAATTTAAAAAAGGAATGTAAAATATACCTTAATAACTCCAACAGTTTTCACAGCATTATTGTAATGATTCTCCCACCAGGTATCATTCCATTCAAACTTCTTTTTATTTTCATCAACACCAAGCTAATTTTTATAAGTAAAAATATAAGAATAAAAATCTGATAAGATTAAAATGGTAGGCATAAATAAGTCTAATAAAAATACTAGAAAGTATTTTCAGAGTATCTATTTATGGAAATTAAAAATTAATAAACTTACTCCAAGACCTTCTTCTCTCTTTTTGATTTAGATGCATTCAGTTTAGCCTTATTGTTCTCTACCAAGACCATTTCCTCTTTAAATAAATAACAAATTATTAAATTTCTATCTAATTTTAAACGAATATAATGATTATACTTCCATCCCATCTTTTAAAGCATCTTTAAACCGAAATCGCATTCGAATTTCTTGTTAGAAACACCAGTACCTTTTTTATAGAAATAATATGTAAAATCAGATAATCAGTAAAGATAAGGCATACCTTCTAATATTCTATCTCTGAATTTCTTTGACATTTTATGTTATATTATGAGGTATTTAAGGATAAATATACTTTTGATTTATTTTTTAGCTAGAAGAGAGAGCTATTGATTAAAAAGTTTTCTTATTAATTATTTTTTGATTCAAGCAATCTTAGGATTCTTTATAAAGAATGATAAATCTATAACAAATACAAAAAAGAAGATCAAAGTTAATTAAATAAAGGTGAATAAATGAATTTCATTCAATCAATTTATTAATCTATTCGATTAATTTAACAATTATGTCTTAAAAATACAAAATAATTTATTTTTAAATTTCTACTTTCATATTTTTGATTTTTCACCTAAAAATAATAAATTATAAATTAATAAATAAATATAAATCTTTGTTAAAAACTTATAAATATTCTTATAATTTTTTTTAACTTTATACCTAATAATAATTCTTCCAATTTTTATTTTCTTTAATTTTATATTAGCAATTAAATTAAATAAAGCGAGTTATTTTCAAAATTTACGCTTTTGAATTAAATGCTTAAATATTTTATTTGCAAATTATTTTATGTAATACAATTAAATTTATATAAATATTTATTTATTTGCATGATTTAATATAAATAGCTTATTTTAGCTTATATTAGATAAAGTAATTATATGGTTTGGATATTAGATATTTTTAATTCAATTATTTTTATTTTTTGTTATTTTTAAATATCATTTTATAAATATTTTTAAAAATATTTTTTTTGTTATTTTACTTGAAGACACATACATGCATACTGGTCTATTATTTTATTAGAACAAAATATAATAAAAAAAGTAAAAACTTATGATTATTAGATTTTTAAAGTGTTTGCTAAAACACTTACTTGTAAATTTAATTTTTAATTTATTTTAAGATATTTTTTAAATTAACTATTACTTTTTCATTTTTTTTGTGAGCTATGAATAGAAACTAATTATTTTACTTAAAACATTAATTTGAATATAATCTTATATAACATGTAATTTTAAATATAATTGACATATTATATTTATTCAATAAATCTATAAATAAATTTATATTTATGATCAGATTTTAATTTCAAAGATAATTGCATTGAAACATTTAAATCAATAAAAAATTTATAGTTATAAATAAAAAATTTTCTTTTGAAGTTTAGAAAAATGGATAAATTTAGGATTAGGTCAAACGATAAAAGTGGAATCATATTTGACATAGGTATAGCTTATACGAAAATAGGTTTTACTGGTGATAATGGACCAATAAGAATTATTAGAACTCCCAGTGAGCTTTTTTCAGAGTTCAAAGATAAAATTCCTACATTAAGGAATAGGAAGTAGCCTTCAGATTTCAAAGAAGCTTTTGAAGAGGGGGAAAAAAGATTGACTGAATCTTAAATAGAAGGAAATAATTAACTACCACTCTAAAAATCAGAAACTTAGCAAATTTATGAATAAGAAACATTTGTAGCTAACAGTTTATAAAATATTTAAAATTTATATGAAAAATTAGACATATTCCTCAATCAATTATTTTATTATGAGCTTTTGCAAAAACTAACTAACAAAATTATTTACATTTGCAAGAACCATTTGATTCCTCATGAATTTTATGATAAATTAGGGGCGATTCTCTTTAATAAATATGAAATAACCAAAATTTAGTTTGTTTTAAACAATAGCTTACCTCTTTACATAACTGGATAGTTATCAGGATTAGTAGTTGAATGTGGATATTATGATACTTAAATTACTCCTATATACGAGGGATTTCCTTTAATGAACTGTTTAATAACTTCTAAGTGCGGAGGATATCTCATAAACAAATTTTTGAAGAATTATCTGCTTAAAGATAACACAAACATAAATTTCTAAAACATAGATTTTTTACAACTAGAAGATATTAAATTCAAATATTGTAAACTTTTGCTTAAAAATTAAGAAGATCAATATAATATAAATGAAGAAATGATAACAAAGTCGAAGTAAACCTTAATTCCAACAAGTTTGATAGCAAGTTAAATTGAGTAACCTGTATAGCTTGAAAAATCATAAAAATCTCAATAAATTCACTAGCAAAAGATCTAATTAAGCTATTATACATCTACTAAATCATTAAGCCAAGGTTTATTTGGAAACGTTGATTCTGATGAGCCAAATATTGCTTATTCTATCCTATAAAGTCTATAAAAATGTGACCCTTCAGTAGCTATTAAAGTAAGTAAAAATATAATAATATCAGGAGGTGTAGCATCTACAAGAGGATTCTATGAAAGATTGAGATAAGAAGTATTGTTTCAGCTAGATAACAATCCCTAAGTGCATGATGTAAAATATTTAAAAAAGTATTTATCTTTCACAAGAATAAATTATCCACCAAATACCTTACCATGGATAGGAGCTTCTATTGTAAATCAATTAAATCCAAATGAGAAATACTGCATAACAATTGAAAAATTTAGATAAAATAGCTCAGTAATACCAGATATATTTGGTAACGATTACGTTTATATGCTCAACTAAACTTCAAAAGATTAAGAGCAAGGTAATGAAGCGGATGACATAATTTGAAATAAACATGCAACAACATTTTATTATAATTCTCATCTTTACTTAGAAGAGAATGTTAAAGATTTGTATTAATTTATAATTTATTTGTTTTGTTTAAATTAAAAGTCGTTTAAAAATTTATTAAACTTGTTTAATTTCTTTCTCAAATTTACCAAAATTAAAAAAATTAAAAATTTTTAATGCTATTATTATTTAAATATTTAAAATATTTAGAATAGAATAAATAAAATTCGTTTGCATTTTATTTTGTATTTCGAGTATGCATTTTAAAAGATAAAATTAATTTTAAATTTGTAAACGAATAATACCATGCTCAATTTTCAATAAATAAGATATGGTTGATCAAAATACAGTTTGAATTCAGAGAGAGAAGATAGATAGATAGATATTGAGAGTAAAATCAAGAAAAAGGAAAAGTCGAAAAAAGAAATTAAATTAATATCTTTTTGACTTTTCTTAGAAAGAATATTCATTTTCAATAAATATATAAATAAATAAATTAATTATGGCAATAATGAATCTTATGCCTATCTTGATATAAACTCATACTATTAAGAGTATAATATTTAATATCAAAGAGAAAGAAAGGTATGTGCAACTATTTGAGTTGAAAATTCTTAATTGAAAAGGATTGTGTACATTAATTAAATCAATACATACAAAAAATAAAAATAAAAGGAATACTTGTTAATTAAGACAAGAGAAAAAACAAAAAAAAGTGAAATAAAAAAATTAATTAAAAAATTTGTATAAATTTTCATAAGAGCATTTAAAGAAGAAAATGTTTTCCAAAACCCTTGCTCACGTTACCCGTAGCTGCAACAAACTCAACCAAGGTACAATTCTTGATTTTTCAAAAGCCCTCAGAGCAATTAAAGGAAAAAGAAAAACAAGAGTATTTAGTAGAATCGAAAGCGCAGTTGAGCTGCATTTTTTAGGAAGTTTAGGATATGAGAATAAGATAATTAAAAAGCCAAATGGAAATAAAGAATTTGATTAAGTTTCCTCCAAACGTTTATCTCTTAAGATTCTACAAATAGGAATACTCAATAAATGAAAAAGATTGTATAAAAGATTGAGAGCATCTTGCAGTTGCATATTATGTGCATAAAAAAGGAAGAATATATCTAAACTAGTGCTTTTTGGAACTTAGTTCATTTTTCTTTCTTTAAAAAATACATCTTTAGATATATTCTTTGCTTTTTGATTGTATTTAATCAAAAAATAGCTTTTATTTATTTTATATGCATGCAAGCAAATACATCGAAAAGAAGAAAAAAAAAGAAATAAGAAAACTCTTTGATACTCTGAAATAATTCACTAATAGATTTAAATTACCTTCCAATTTTATAATGAAATACTGAAATTTTTGTATTAATATAGTTTAAGCTTACAACTTCGGTGTTTTGAGTGAATACAATCAAAGATTAAGCAAAAAGCTTCACAAGGGTCACTTGGTCGAAGATAAGCCCACATTCTTCGTTACCTCATCCAGACCTGGTAACTTTGGTGATCACATTGATTTCAAGGTTAACATTGATAACTGGTTTGACGAAAATAGGTACAATTTTTAAATAGGAATAGAATTTATTCTTTCAAGTGATTTGAAAACCATTCATTGCTTTCAATGCTAAAATCAAAAAAGAAATTTAACTTAAAAAAGCAATCTTTGAAATATTTTCTGGAATTGAGATATTTCTAATCAAAATAGCTTGAAATATAAAAAATGAAAAGAGCAAAAATCATATTTTAGCAAATCAATTTACTTATATCGAAACTTTATTTTACTTTTATAGAGTCCACAATGAACACGAAACCGATATCAGAAGAACCTAGATTTACACTTTGAACGCTATCTACTATGGTGGTTTACTTTCTTTTGCTAGACTTTATGCCATGGGTGTCATCGGTCGTCTTAACGGTTGGAAGAGATACGAAAGAGATACTTACTCTGAAGTTGATATTGCTGCTCTCCCTCCTGGTGAAGTTATGCAAATGGGTAAAAAAATTAAACATTTTTCTTTCAAGGATGAAAAAGATACACACACAAAGATATTTTCTTAAAGCTTATAATAATAATAGCTATTGCATTAGATTAAAAATTAAAAAGGATAAAATAGCTAGCTAGCTCTTTAAAAACTATGCTGTCAATTAATCATTAAAAATGCATTTAGATCTTCAAAAAAATTTATAGAATGAAAATTGAAAAATCTTTGTTTCCATGATATAATTTCAGAAAGAATAATTTAATTTTATAAGAGGATTAGCTAGTATTATTCGTATTGAAAGATTTTAAATTTTATAAATTAAAAATAATTATTTATTCATACTTGCAAAATAATTTAATAACCTTAATATTAAATAGTCTGGAATGGTACTCCCATTTTCATTAGAAGACTTACTTAATAAGAAGTTAAGGAAGAAAACGAATTACCTGCTAACACTCTTTTGGATAAGGATAAAGAAGTTCTTCTTTCTGATGCTGGTAACACTAAGGTTCTCGTCGTCTCTGCCGTCTGCACTCACTTGGGTTGCATTCCTATTCCTTATCTTGGTGCCTATAAGGGTTATGTAAGTTTAAATTCATTTTAAGTTTTAAATGTTTAAAATTATCTGTCAAATTTTAGAAAATCATAATTAAATCTTTAAATTAAATTTAATTTAAGGGTAAAAATTGATTAATTAAATCCAAGTAAAAATTCCTTAAATGAAGGATATTTGACTATTTTGATTAGTAAAAACATATCCAACAAACTAATCTAAATAACAATAACTTTGTAAAAAAAAATATTTACATATTATTTAAATTTAAACAGGTCTGCATTTGCCACGGTTCAGTCTACGATAAATTTGCTAGAGTTAGATAAGGTCCTGCTTTGCTCAATCTTCCCGCCATTAATAACTCCATTCACGACGAAGGTACTTTGGTCTGTATGGAACAACTTAAGTTCCCCCACGAACCTTCTCAAAGATTCTGGGCTTGATCCTAAAAATTTAAAATAAATATTTCATAAATAGGCATTTTAACAAGCCTTTAAACTTATATATTTTGTACATTGCCTGTTTTCTATTTTAAGTAAAAAACATTTTAATTTTTGCTTCAAAATGATTGGCAATTAAAAAATCAACAATTAAAACATCATCTTCATGTGACAAAATAAATTCCTCTAGTTTAAATTTTTATTTTATTTTGATAAGATATAACAATGATTTAATGAAAATCTTAAGAAAGTAAATATATTATATTCAAAATATAAAAACAGAAGATAATATAAAATATGATATGTAGCACAGGTTTGTGAGTTATATTACAGCTATTTAATTCAATTTAATACATTTTACTTATATAGTAGGCGTGTTTGTGAGTATGAGTGTATGTGGGTGAGTGGAAAGTTTAATTTTAATTTAATCATTTTTTTAGTAATTCAATAGTTTGTTTTTTTTGTTAGTTATATTTTGAAGATTTCAATAAAATAGTTGTCATATAAAATATTTGTTTGTTTTCTTGAAAAAGTTATATATTTGTTGCATTAAAAAAATATTATTTTTTCTAAAATTTTATTTGTTTGTTTATTTGTTCGTTTGATTCTTTATGGTAATTAGTTGCTAAAATATTGGAGTTCTAAATTGAAAATGTATTGACTGGGTGATAATTATGTGTGGTGATTTAAGCAATTTCAGCTTTAGTGTACAAAATATTTTTCACTTATTAAATCAAAACTTCTAATTCTTTAAGTTTATTATGCTATATTAATCAGTTCATGCAAAATTTGTCTAATAAGTTATTATCATTGAGAAGACATTAGCTCTCCTCTAATGTAGTGGCTAACTTCTGAAGTTTCTAAACCTTAACTTTAGCATTGTTTTCTTTTTATATTTTCTCTATCTTTCTTTTTTCAGCCTCTTCTCTGTTAATTCCTGCAAGTAAATCTACTCTCCATAGATTAGGCATACCTGCTATATGAGTAGTCTGTCTCCTACCAGAGGCATTTCTTTTTAGTATTATTTCTAACTTTTACTTTTCTTGTTCTTGTTTTTTTACCTACTTTTCTGATTCAAGCTCTGCTTCTTATTGTTCTTACTCTAAATAAGAAAGAAGAGGAGCCTCTTACTTCTTTATTTTATCCCATTAAATTCCTTTTTTATAATTTTTATTTCAAATCTTATACTTGAAGTGGAAATAAGTTACCTTAAAAGAATTTATGCTGTTTGATTTCTTAAGATCCATTAGCTCCGAGACGTTTCTTATAGTCAGGATTAAGCAATTTCTTTATTAGATCCTAAGCTTCAGGAGTCATTTCATCCTCTCCATAGCCTTTAAATTAATAAAAATTTAAATAAATAGTTTATTTTTAATATCTAATTTACCAACATCTGGCCACTCTATATGACCTTTCTTAATGTTACTGAATATTTTTTCAACTGAATCATCATTGAATGGTCTATTTAATTTGGAATAAAATTAAATACTAAAACAAAAAAGTGATAATTTTACGGTATGCCTGCTATAAATTCATAAATCATGATTCCTAAACTCCACCAATCTATTGATTAGTTGTTTGTAGACTCTCCATTAATTACTTCAGGAGGAATATAATCCGGAGTACCAACCACCCTATTTTTTTTCATAATTCCTCCTGGCCTAATGCTATTTTAAAGATCACAGCCTGGGTTTTATTTCAGTTATACTACAAAATTTTCATTTTTGAGGCCTTCAATACCAAAGTCTTATCTGAGCTATTCGTACATTTTTTGTTTTTTTGCTTCAGGATCAGTTTCGTCAATAACTTTTTTATTCAATTTATTCGTTAAACCTACCTCTGACAATCCAAAATCTGCTAATTTAATATGTCCAGTCTTATCCAACAAAACATTTTCTGGTTTAAGATCTCTATGAATAATGCCCTTAGAATGTAAGTATTCTATTGCAAGTATTATTTCAGCTAGATAAAACTTTGCTATCGATTCATCCAAACGGCCATACCATCTAAGAATTTGACCAAAGTCTCCACCGCTCATGTAATCAAGTACAAAACATAAATAATTATCATATTAGAAAGAATAAAGAGCCTTAACAACATGATCACCAGTTAAAATAGCAAATACATTAGTTTCTGCACGAAGGTTATCTTATTAATTACGATCCATCTGTATTCGTTAAGTTAAAATTAATATTAAAAAATGTTAATTAAATTGAATTTACTTATTAAGAGCAATCAATGATTTTAAGAGCATACTCATCTTTAGTTGTTTTCTTGTTAACTAACCAGACAGCTCCAAATGCACCTACTCCTAAAAGTCTCTTAAACTCAAAATCTTTTAGCCCAAGGTTCATTATATTCTATTGAGTGAATGTTATATCATCCACATTGAAATGTTTTACATCCGAATCAGAGTAGCATTTAACAATTGTAGGTAGTTCATCATCGCTTGATTCTGATTAGCTTTACTCTACATAATCTTTTTCTAATTCTCTCTGCATTCTTCTTTAATTATATTTTTCGATAGCTTATTCTAATACATCATCTACCCTAAAATTCTATTGCATTTTAGAAAATTTGCTGGTAAGATTTAAGCCAAGACTTCCTTATTACTTATTTCCATATGATAAACCTGTTATTTAGGTAGAGTTACTAAGATCTGGAGAATAGGGGATGCTTTATTTAGATTTTTTTTACTTTTAATTAGCTTTATTTTTTTTCGACTTTTTGTTAAAATCATTGTTTGAATTTTATTTCTTATTGGGTTATTCTGGTTCTTTTTATTAAATTTAAAAATAAAATTAATAAACAACATTTTAATCGAATTTTTACCTGAAGATTCTGAAAAGTAATCACTTGAAGACGAAGAATTGAAGGAATTGAGTTAATTTTTTTATTTTTCTGTTTTCTTTTTCAACATTTGTTTGGCCATATTTATATTTATTAGAGGTTTTTAAGAGTGTATGTCATGGAGAAGAGGCATGACTTAATATCTACATGGAGATTTAAGGTAGTTGCTAGGAATACGAGGGTTTTTGTAAGAGCTAATAAGCTTATTGTGTCCTTCATACTTAATTAATGCAGATCCTGGCTAATTTTGATAATTTTTCTTTTTATTTGGGGAAGGATTTTGCTTTATCTTGTAAGGAGATCCTTCATCGTCGGCTACTAAATAGTTTTACTTTTTTGTTTCTTTATTATTAAAAACTTAATTTCTGTTTTGATACGATTCATTGTTTTAATCTTCATAATCTTATTAAATTTCATCATCATAATAATTCATGTTTTTTCTTTCCGTTGATATGGTTAAATAGTTCATACCTTAAACAAAACGAGATTTCTAATTTTAATTACCATCGTAATGGTTTTTCATTTCTGGGCTAATATTATCTTCAGAATCATTAATTGAATACGATCCTGACTTATAATCTTAATTAGTATTTTAAAGTAGATTTTAGTAAAACTGTGTTTTTTTATATGCAGATTCTTTATTGTTTATTGTGTTGTCACAATTAGGAGGAATGCTTTCTATAGTATTTTCAGAGGCCATTTAAGTAGATAAATCGCTATTTAAATTATCCTTATTGTGGGCAAAATTAACTCTTTTAATTTACTTTGAAGAATTTTATTAAGGAATTTTAGTGCTTAAATTAGAGTTTTAAGGAATATTTAATGAGTTGTATTCATACTATTTCAATTTCGATACATCTTTAATTTACATGCTATTTAATTCTTAATTGGTATTATTTGCATATTAATTGAAATCACCATTCAATTATTAATCATTATTTAAACTATTACTATTTTATCCTTTAAACTAAAACTTTATTTCATTCAGCAAAGATGATCTTCTTTTCTTTGCTTCTTTAGCCTATAAAGTTAACATTTTTTGATCACTGTCTTTTAACTTGTAAATTTTTCTTTAAAGCACTATTCTTTCCTTTTTTATTTATGAAATGTTAAAATTATTTTTAAATAATTGATATCAATTACATTTAATTAGTTTATCATTTTTTTGACTATTGACACAGCCTCTGTTTCACTAATGATTTCTGGAAGGGAGTACTTTAAGCTTGTTTAAGTTTTTATATCATCTATTTATTTGTTAAATTTTATTTTAAATCTTTGAAAAAATAAAAAATTATTTACTGTTTAGCTCTAAAAGCTCAACTCTTTTTGAAATTTTTTCTCCGTATTAGATTATGTAATTTAAAGCTGAATTTATATTTTTAAGAAGCTTCGAAGAAACTCCTATAAATGTTTAGACGTTTTATTTGCTTCCATGATTCTATGAGCTTTCATTATCGTCTTATGGCTATTTTATGTCTAAACTAGATATATTGTCTATGTCGTTAGGAAGCATAGTCTATGCACGCTTTATTTAACCAAATTTGCTTGTCTTTTGAGCAGGTGTAGTTGTAGAAGAATAAGGATACTATTATTAGCTATTTTAGCTAGAGCCTTAAGAATTACGAATGTCTCCTTTTGATGATTAGAAGGATGCTCTTTTTTAACGCATTAAAAGGTCTTCTTCTGTTTGAGAAAACATGAGATCATTCAGTTTTGAGATACTAAATTAGCTGGCATTATTTACGAATTAATGCTAATTACTATTACTTCTACTACGTTCTTAATTAGATTTATCAATAGAACCTCTTCTTGATACTAAAAGAGAAGACTAAACAGTTTTCATTTCTTCCTCTAAATGTTGTAGTCTATTATGAATAGGTATTAATGCTTCCAAACTCTTTAAAGCTTTGCTTTCTTCTTCTAAAATACGTTGTATTACATCATAGCTCTCTTTGCTAGTGCTACTTAGTTACTCAAGTTAATCTAATTAGCTCTTATTTGAAGACTTTTTAGAGATCTTTTAATTTAAATTAAACTAATTATCTCCATCCTATTACCTTTTTTTTTTAGCTGAACTTGGAGACTAACTTGAAGATTGGAGCATTGACGAAGTATTTGAGTACCTTATTGATTACTAGCTGGAAGTTTTTGAAGATAAAGTAGGAGAAGCTAGAATAACTTCATTAGGAGAAAAAGTTTATTTTATTTGGCTGTTCTAAATTTCCTATTACTAAACTTTAGATATGCTCCCTTTATTAGATGATAGTTAACCAAACGACTATTGTTTCTATCTTATTCCACTATTATTCATTTATTGAGATTGATTTTATTAATTACTGCACATTGATTTTCTATAAGAACCCATAGCATACGGAGTTGGAAATATGCATGACCCTTCTTCATTATCCTCTTCCTAAACTTATTTAGAATAAAGCAAATTTAACTTTTCTTCCAGTTTCTATTTTTTTATCTCATCTAAGAAAATGTCTCCTCTAATATTTTCAAATTTAGGATGCTACTAATCTGTTGTAGCTTCTTAGCTTTCTACTAAATTTAATTAATCAACATCAAATTATTTATCTTTTTCATCTAATATATGTGTCTAGGAGTTAGCATCAAAATTTTGAATTTACTATTTTAAATTGGTATAATCAAACTGTTACTATTATTTGTAAAGGTTCAAAAGAACTTATTGCTAATTTAAATATTTCATTTCGTTCACTTGAGCCAATTCTTTACTATTTAGTAGAATATCTGAATCTTCTATTATGTCTGGTTTAAAGTTATGGAACAAGAAAGGACTTGCTAGCTAATCTTAACCACCTGATATAGATATGTTACTATTACTAGTATTAACAAGATTATTATTTATATTAGCATTAATTTATCCATTTGAATATGTCTAAGAGCCTGAACTTTATTGCAACAAAGCTGGAAAAATGTTATTATTTTATGAGGATGCTAAGCTCATTTATTTGGGAGTTGCCCTATTTTGATTAAAAATAAAAAAATGAGGTCCATTCTCTTTGGGAGATGTAGTCAATTCTTCACTTTTAAGAATAGCATTTAGAGGAGAATAGTTAGGTCTTCCAATCAGCAAAGACCCATTCAGAGGTGACTTTGATACTAGCCTATTTTAAAAAAATCCTCCTGTTTATGACTGCTATTATTGCTATTGAAAGTCACTTTAAGACTCTTAAATCTTAAGTTTGATACCAAATAATTAATCTTCACTTGTGCTTAAATTATTTTAAATTAATACAGGAACTTGATGATTTTATGGAGAAATATTATCACTGTTAATCAAATTAACCTGACCTATTTAATGTGGAGGAGTATAAGTATAATTTGTATTGCTAGTTGTAGCATGCCCTATACCAAACATGTCTGATTTAAAATTAACAGATCCACCTTAAGCTGATTTATTGCTTGGAGGCTGTAGATTTGCTATATTATTAGAAACTAAATCAAGATTTTTTTCTGAATATGTATCATAAAGTCCTTCTATTAAATCAGATATTTTTCTTTGAATTTTTTTAGGAGGAGGTTTTAATTCATTGTTTGATTTATTTTTTGAGTCTGAAGTATTTTTATCGATGCTAAGTTTATTACGTTAAGTAATACCTTTCTATTCATCATTGTTAATCTCTTCATCCTGGGCATCTTATTCTGATTATATTGAGTTATTATCAGATTTGATCTTTTTCTAACATCTTTCATTCGCTCTATTTGCACTATCAGTAATTTTTTTTTTAAGATTGGGAGATTTTTCAAAAGGATCTTCTGATATTGTATCTAACTCATTTGAGATCCTTATAGGTTCAATCTATGTAGAACTTTATTTTTTCTTTATTATTTCTTAAGAAAAACTTTCTAAATTAACAGAATCTGGTGTTAGTTTTTCATTTTTAAGGCTTTTAGGTGATTAAGTGACGCTATCTCTGAGTTTTTTTATTTAATTAAGGCTTCCTTCGTAATTTTGATTTTTATTCGAATAAGAATCATTGGAAGGGCTGTCTTCTTCATGGATCTTTATGTGTTATAAATTTTAATAATCATCTGTACTTCCAGAAGAACTATTAATTTATCTTGAATCTCCTCCTAAAATATTATCTAAATGCAACATGTTTACAGAATTTTAATTGCTATTAAAGAACTTATTTGAACTATTATAGGTCATGCTATTTTATCTTGATTCAAATCTGCTATCTACTTCTAGTATTGTCGTAAATTTAGAATCTTCTTTCAAAGCCTCATCTATCCTTGATAGGCCATATTCGTTGTAGTCTTTAATAGTATTATTAGAAGTTGGTATTTATACAGTTTCAACATATTTATTAGAGTTCAAATAATTTATTTTATCTTCATTCGATTCCTATCCGTTTACAAATTAACTGCTTTAATTTTGTATATATTTTAAACTGCAGTCATCAGAAGAGACACTATTTACTTAGATTTATATGGCTTTATTACTATTTTTATTTGAGCTATTACTACTCTAAACTCCTAACAATCCTTGGCTGTTTAGTTGATTCAACAAATTATTAGGATTTACAGATATACTACTCTGTAGATTTTATACTTTATTTTAAATAAGATTAATTTGATAATTACTTTCTACTTTTTCTATGCTTAATCCTTAAATACCTGTGCTATTGCTATTTTATTGATTTATACCAACTGAAGATTAAAATTTGGAGCTCAAAACATTTGATTCTTCTATAACTTCAGGTAGTTGTAAATATTTCATTTCAAATATATTTTTCTTTTTTGTGTCTGTTTTTTCTAATTCATTTTGCTATTTCCTTTTTTAAATGACTTAATTTATTTGAAAATCAGCATCTTCTTCATCTACATCAAAATTTTAGAACTGGTTGTCAATTAAACTTCTTGGAGTTCTATTATCACAATTTTTATTGATGAAATTAATATTATTTAAATGTTCTTCAAACCTCCTTTCTAAATCTTCATAGCTATGATCTTTTTGTTTATATTTTTTAGATTATTCGTCCTCTGAAGAGTCAAAATCATTACTTTTAATTGCTTATTAAAAAGTTTTGTCACTATTAAGCACGTATTCTTTATCAGATAAACGAGGATATTTTTTGCTTTACAAACTGGCTTATCTTTCTCTTTGGTTATCAATCAGAGCAGCACTTTTTCCTTAAATTTATCAGATAAAATATTTTTTTACTTATTTTTAACTTATTAATGAATTTACCTTATTAAAATGATTGAATACCTACATCTTTTAGAGAAGTTATACTTATAAAATTATTTGTATTGGTTAGAGAAGGTGAGTCTAAAGAGTAGTTAATACTTTCTTCAGATTGAATTTTATTTTTGAAATTGAGCATTTATTCAGAATTTAAAGAACTGCAGCGTTTGTATTTTTTAGAATGTATTATTTATTAAAAATTTTTTGGAGTTTATCCAGAGTGTTTTTTAGTGTTATCACTTGATTTTCCATCATCACTTGTTTCCTACTAATATTTTCTAAAGCGATAAATTCCTGTTCCTCTTCTTTTACTTCTATTGAGTTATTAAAAAACGAATTTTAAAAGGACATAATTAAGGTTAATGCTATCTAAAACTAACAACTAACTAAGTAAACAAATAAGCAAAGAAAGAATAAAAATTAACTTAGTTTATTACTTTTATAGAAATTTTTAGGTATTATATTTTTATTGAACTTTATAGGCCTCTTCACTTATTTATTTTAAATTGATATCTAGCTCTATAATTTATTTTCTTAATTCTGCCATCTTTTAGCAATTTTCAGTGTGTTCATTTATAATATGCACGTCAAATGTTTTATCACAAATTCTACAAGTAATCATTTCTGATTCGTTTATTTAAATTTCTTATAATTTTTATGTGTAATCTTAAATCCACATGACGATTCTTTTTTTAAAAAACTGTCTGAGTATTTTCTTTTCTTTTTATAAAATATCTTATTTTATAAAGCCATCAAATACAAATTCATCTATTTTCATTAAATTATCTGTATATTCTGGATTTTATCTAATTTATTTTCTTTTATTTACTAGTTTACTCGCTTCTAAGTTACCTACTTTTTTTTCTACTTATTTAATTTCAATAGTATCTTCTTCAGCTAATTCTTCTCTGGCTTTTGTATGAAATTATAAATATTTAGTTATTTGATTAGAAATTAAGCTTAATTACTTATCAAAACATACATCTAGTAAAAGTATATCAGTTTAGCAATTGAGAATCGTAAAAGATTTATTATATCAATTAAGAACCTGTTGGATATTAGTAAATAATATGATGAAAAAATTGTTCTAATATAAAGTAAACTTTAAAGTAGAATAATTAAAAATAGTTCTACTAAATCAAGCAACCAAGAAATAAAGAATGTGTTAATATAATAATATCTAATAATTTGTAATAAAATGAATTTACTCTACTTATTTCACAGCTAAATCTTAAAAGGATGACCTATCCCTATCAAAAGAATATTTACTGCTATTAATTCTATTTCTAATCGTATTATCTATTTCTGTATGTGATTTCATAAGATTAGTATTTAATTTACTAGTACTTAACTCTGTTTAAGGTTTTTCCATTATTTCTTGCATTATTTAATTCTCAATTTAAAACAAATCTATTTATATTAAAATAAATTTTATTCCTATTCTATTTTATTTTAATGTTTATTTGAACTAAATCAAATAATAGTTTTAAGCTTTTATTTGCTCTACTTAAAAATATTTAAAATCTCATCTAAAATATAAAAAATTAAAACCTTCTGCCATTTGACTTTAAGTATAATTCAGAATTTTATTGTGTGGCGTATGATAGTAATTCATGCATATATTCAACAGATCTTCTAACATTAAACGCTTTTGTTTAAAAATAAATATTATTATTTTTGGTAATTAGAAATAAAGGATAAAAACAAATGAAGTTAATAGTAAAGTATTTTAAAATGCTTTATAGTAGTAATTTGTCTATATTATGCTTTCAAAATTGAAGTCTTCTAGTAATGGATTAACAAATAAATAATATATTATACAATGGTCTGCTGGCTCTTTTTTGCAATATATTGCCTATAAATCAAGGGTATTAGATTCTTAATATTCTCCTTAGACTGCTGGCATAAATCTTTAAACATTCTGCCAAAATTTAATGAATCTTAGTTAGTAAAAAAGTCCCTTTAAAGATCATCACTTAAACTATATGATCTCAATCTTGCCTTTTTAATTATATTATTTTAAATCCTAATTTTCTTTATTGAACTTGTTTCAGTATCCTAGTCACCATCAATATTCACTAGAGATGGTGCAGACATCTTTATATAGCTATCTTCTTAGATATCAGTTATTTCCTGCAAATAATCAAATTGGGAGCAATTTTGCCTTTTAATATAATTTATTAATTTTTTCGACTTAGTTATTAATAAGTTTACTACTTTTACTATTTTTAATGATCTGTTCCAAAATGAGTTAAGGATAGCCTATTTATACTTCTGGAGTCTAATACGGATTAACTCTATTATGGAATTATGATGCTACTTCTTCCGCTTCTTAAATTGTTAGTACTATCAAACCAAAATATTCTTTTATCCATTTAATTAACACATTTCTATTTTTTTTCATCATGGTCCCAAATGATTGAATCATTTTTTGTGCCATAATATCTATGATAAGAACATCCGCATGTTGGTAAAACTGAATCGTCTTCGATGCGAATAAATTTAAAATGCATAGCACTTTTTAAAATAGAACCTTGCTAATATAATGCTTTTCAATTTACTTCGATTTTACGATTTGCTTTTTTAAATTCTAAGGCTTTAACCTTTGTCTCTAAGCTTATAAATATATGAGCACTTTATATTATTCTGATTTCTTTTTATTTCTTTAAGTTTTATTTGAATGCTTTTTAATTTAATATATTGAAATTCATCTGTTTATCTGAAATAGATAATCCAATTACAATTTCATTTATTTATTTACTTTATCAAATTCAGTCATAATGAAAAAAACTAATGACTTTGAATATTTCCTATCCATATGCTTTTTTTTCTTCTTAACAATATATTTTGTTTCTAACTCTTTACTATTACAATGCAGTTTATATTAAAATATGAGATTCTATATAATAAAAAATAACACATACTTTCTGTTTTTTTGCTTATTTTTATTTATGCTAAATTTAATTGAGTAAAAGTTAAGTCAACCTTCTTAAGGAATCTTTCAAATAATTTTTATTTAAATTTTAAAATAAATTTATTTTTAAAAACCCCAAGATCACTTCAAAAAAAAAAACGTACAGTGAAATAAAATTAAAATTTTGTTTTGAAATTTAAAAAATGTTAAATCTTGTAAATTTTTAAAATAAAGATCTACTAAAAAATGAGATTATCTTTCTATAAGCTGATTTATTATTGATGTTTGTAGCGAAAATTTCATTTAATAAATAATTAAAATAAATAAAGCAATAACACATAGAAGTATTTTTAAAATTTAATAAATTTAAGCTTTTGTAAAAACAAAATTTCTTATATTAAAAAATTTGATATTTAAAAAAAAAATTGAGTAATTTTATGAAATTTAACTTTAAAATCAAAAGGATTATGAGTATATACAAATTTGACTTATCAATAGATGCAAGGGTTAATTTTAATTGCTTAAAAATATTATTTTTATTTATTTAATTAATTATAAATACTAACTTATCAAAAATAATTAGCATAAGGTTGTAGTTGTTATTATTATTATTGTGAGTAGAGTTGTTGTTATTGTTATTATTACATTTTTTGTTTTTAGTTTTACATCATTTAAAACATTTAAATTTATTATGAAGAGAATTAAGGTTTTTGATAAGATAGGCTCATAGTCCTACCTCCCTATTAGTTTCTGTTCTAATAAATTTACTACTTTTTTAATTGACTTTTTAAATTTTATTAATTTGATTAACTGATTGTGTTGCTCACCATTTTCAGGTTTTAATTTTATTTATTCATTCTATATTTAATTAATAGCAAAAATAAATTAAAAAATATTTTTATATTTGTAAAAAATTTGTTACTCGTAAGAGGTTGGATGGTATTGCAGTTTCATCATTTAATACACATGATCTTCATCTAGACTTCCAACTCCTTTTTTATATGAGCAGCTTGTTGCTGCTAATTAGCCTACTCCTTTCGTATTCTAATCCATATGATCACGATGAGTACTGTACTTAAAGTTACTGTTATCATAAGTATTAAATATTTTATTGCTTTGATAATCGTAGTATTGATGCTGCCCATCTTAATTTAAGTCAAGGTCAGATTATATTGGAAGAGTTAAAGCTTCTAATTATCCTTTGTTTTAATTTTCTAAATTAAGAGCAGAATTATCTTCGTTAATTTAATTATCAGTGTCCAAATTAAAATTATCACTAAGATCCATATCTTCTCCATCTTATTCATACTCGTCTTCTTACATTCCATTACTTGCTTATTGTTTATATCCTAGCTGATTATTTGAAGTTAATTATTGATTTGTTTCAAAGAGGGGTATATAATTATTTTAGTATTTTTATTGATGCAAAGAGCTAGTTCTTGCTGCACCTGTTTATGGAGTAATACCTTATTAAATGTGGATACTTGGTGAAGGTTAATTTAAATTTATAATATCTGTTGTATTGTCTGTAAGATCATCCCTTACTATCATATTTTAATTATCTTAATAAATTTCAGGACCTGAGACATCTAAATTTTAATTACTATCATCTAAATTAAAATCTTTACATTCAAGCTCATCAAATTCATTTTATTATAAATTCTGTAATCCACCTCCGAATGCAGGACCATTAAATCTGTCTGCTATTTAAGGTATTTCTTAGATATTTTATTATAAGCTAATTTAATTTGAAAAATTTTAAGGCTAGCCCTAATTAACATAAATGGGATCTAGCATCTTTAAATCTTAGTCGACTATCCTACTTATTGCTGTTTATTCACCATCATATACTTATTATTAATTGACAACTAAGCTACTCAAAGAGGGAGGGTCGTTGCTGTTAGAATACAATTGAGGCACACTTGTTTAATACTATTTCCCGTTCAAATAATTACTGTGAGGTTCATTCAAAATTTTATAAGAATTTTAGTAAGGCTTTTGAAATTGTGGTAAAGGTTAATTATTAATTCCGAACTTTGAGTTATTTTAGAGAGATCTATTCTCTTGAATATTATACTATTGCAAGAAAGATTTTTTTTGAGTTAAGTTTTTTTGTTAAGCAATTAAATTCTCTGCCTTATTTAACAAATTATTATTTTCCAAATTGTTGCTTCTCCTAAAATTTTTTGAAAAATATATTAAAATATTTTTAATTATTTATTTTAGATAATTACGCTAATAGAGCTTTTTTTAATGTAAATTTAGTGTTTTCGTGCTCAATTTTTTCTTTTGCATACTGTTCCTATGTGTGATGTAGTTTATAATTAGTGGATAAAAGTAGAGTTTTAGTTTCATTGTTTTCTTTGATAAGTTACTAAATTTTCTATTTAAATATTAATTAATACATTATTGAGATGAAAATAATAAATTTAAATTTACTTTTTTGTACTCGCTATCTATGTTTTTTATTTTACTTAAATCATTTATCAAAATTTTTCTGCTTGTTTCAGTTTCCTTTAGCTTTTCTTCAAGTTGTTCAAGTTATGACTTTAATCTTTGGTTTTCTTTAAATAATTCTAAGTTAGTATTTGACTACTATGATGTTTTAACTTATTTCTCACCTTCCTACTAGAGAACATTGTTAAAATAATCAATATAAATATTGAGAGAGTTCAAAAAATCACTATTTTAAGCTTCTTCTTTTCCTTGATTATTTTCATTATCTAATAATATGTTAACAATAAGTAAATAAAATTATTAAAATCATTAATGTAATTATCTTACATGGCAGCTACTCGTCAAATTATTTTTAAAAACTCATAGTTGAGTTCATATTTGAGTTATTCATCACATTATTAGAATTATAGTTTATCATTATATTTGATTAATTGTTTATGCTTGATACGTTATGAGATAGATTTTGGATGTTTGAAATATTACTTATATTAAATTAACTAGAGTCAAGATTGTTGAATTATGCAGTTGGGCTAATATTTCCAAGTGAATTATTTAATATAGTTGATGACTAAGAATTGAATAATGAAGATTCCTTTTTTTAATGGTTTTGGATTTAACTTTATTGTGATTGATGCTGATGTATCTGTGTATGAGATTATCTCTTACTTGTAATTGGGTTATCTCTATTAATTGAAGACAGATGATGGTTTTAGTGCTAATTCTAACTATTATTATTATTATTCTACTCATTGGAGTGTGAAGGAGAAGTATTAAAATGATTAGAATGGTAAACTTGTTAAGGCTATGCTGGTTGGGTGAGAATCTAACTTGTATTATTAGAGTTTTTTAAGTCCGATTAATTACTTAAAACGCTGATATTTTGTATTTTTTCTTAGTGAGTGTTTGTGTTTCTTTGAGTTTGTGCTACTGAAATTTAAGGAGATGGTTAGCTCATTGTGCCTTAGTAGCTGTTATTTCTAAAAAATTAATCAAAAAGTTTAGGTTAGGAATTTCCTAATGTTTTTCTTTAAGTAAGCTTCTCGTCTTAATTTGTTTATTACTCATTTAACTATTATGAATTATTTTCTATTTGTAGAGAATCATCTAACTATTAATTTTCAGTATTGTTTTTTGCTTAGGAGTTTGCCGATGAGTTCTGATTTAATCTCACAGTATCATCATTATTTTATTGCTGATTTTGTTAACTTTATGAGCTTTTGAGTTATTGTTTGTTCTTTTATTACTTCATAAACAATTCTTATTATTATTACATTTATTACATTTAGTGAAAATTTTTCATAAAAGGCGGTATTGGAGTTTTACCTATTACATTCTTTTACTTTAATTTTGAAGGATCTTCAACATGTTTCTTTTGCTTAATCATTTAATCTATGTAGTCTTAATTACTTTAGTAAGAGGAGTCGTTAGGTTAACTTCTTTTTTCTTAGTTTTAAATTTATTGCTACAGCTATTACTACTGATTTTAAGGTTTGAAAGAATTTTAACTATCTACTTTGGTATCATCTTATATCACATTTTAGTCTTATTTCTGTTAGTTATTTTAATTTTAGCTATCATACTGTTAAGATGAGTTTTGCTTATATTAAAAATCTTGTGTATTTTTTTAATTTAATAAGAAAGACTATTATTTCTAAGCATTAGTAGGCTATTATTGGTTTTGATTTCCTTACCCTGTAGATGCTAAATTATGTATGCCTTTGCTACTACCAATTTAATTTTAATGAGATTCTTATTGGGTATTTGAAGTTTAGCTTGTTTAATTATAGTTTATTTAATTTATTTTTTTTTCTTAGAGGAAGTTATTATTATCTATTTATTGTACTCCGTTATATGTACTAGATTATTATATATCTTAGTTGCGATACAAATGTCCTAAATCTTTATCAATATCCACATTTGAGTTGTTTCTTTTTTAGTTTCTCAATTCTATTTTTTATAATAAAGTAAAAAGTGTTGCTTTCATATGGTAATTAAATTATAATGTAATCGTTATGTATTTAGATTGTAAATTGCTTAATATTTCCTTTTTTTTAATATGTAAATTTTACTTGCATAGTTTAGAGATGTACTTTTAGGAGTTGCCATTTTTAATACAGAAATCGGAAATGGTTTTAATTAACTTGATTGCTTATCCTATTCTGCTTTTTATATCGCTTGCTTTATTTATTACTGGTAGATCTCGAAATAATCTTTCAAATTAGTATTAAAAATTGATTGATAAATTAAAGAATATTTTTGAGTTTAGATTATTAATTTTTCAATCCTCTTTTCTAATTTTTTCTTTATTTAAAAGCATATATTCGTTGATAACATCACAAATTATCCATCCAAACACATACTAATTATTATCTGATTCTTTTATATTTTTATAGTATACAAACTAAAATACCAACGAACTATTTTCTCATAGTATCTCAGAAAATTTATAAATAAATGCAAAATCTTTAAA
The DNA here is from genome assembly GCA_000231845.2 of Tetrahymena malaccensis 436. Classification (NCBI taxonomy): domain Eukaryota; phylum Ciliophora; class Oligohymenophorea; order Hymenostomatida; family Tetrahymenidae; genus Tetrahymena; species Tetrahymena malaccensis. The sequence continues at coordinate 341,071 of JH719975.1, forward strand.
TTATTTTACTATAGATATAATTTAAGATTTTATCTTTTGATCAAAAATTTTTAAGATACGATTATATACAAAACATAAAAAATTAATAAATTTTTTTTTTTTTTTCTATCTTTAACGTAATTCAAGTAAATTTTATCACGTAATAGATCAAGATATTTTTTAAATAATCTAATCATAGAAAATATTGAAATAGAATAAAAAAGTAGAAATTTAATACTAACTATTAATCAAAAAATTAATCCAAATAAAATTATTTCAAAGTTTATTCTTTTATTTGGTCAAAAAATAATTCTTTGATCAAAACATTTTTAACTTTTGTAAAAAATATTTTTTTTCTTCAAATAAATTAAAAATCTCAGTTTTAAAATTAATAATTTATAAAAGCAAATTAAATATTCAAATTAAAATTTAAGCTTTACAAAAATTATTTTAACAATTTTTTATGATTAAAAACGAATTTAATTTATCTAATAAAAATATAGGTTATTTTTTTAATTTTTATTTAAAAATTAAAATTTACCTATTAGCTTATCAAAGCCATTATGGAAATTGAGAATTCGTCAAAATAGTGAATCTAAATATAAATTATTTCTTTTAAAAATATTTTTATCAGCATTTTTTATACTAATGTTAAATTTTACTTGCCAGTTTCGATTTGATATAAATTATAAAATTAATTTATTTTGACAAAATATGTAAATTAAAGATTCATTTAAATAATAAATCCAAATAAAAATTATTTTAATTATTCTTTTTGAAAATGCTCAAATGAATAAAATGAATTTTTTTAAATTAAAAAATTTATCATATTTTTATTAACATATTTTATTATAAAGTAAAATTTAACTTGTTAGCTAATAAATGCATTAATACAAATTATAAATTTTATCTATTTTAATAAAAAAATATTCAAAAATTTTTGTCTTTTAACATTCCATTCTTAGAAGCAAACTTTCTGTGATTAATTCAATATTTTATCATCAAAAGTTAGTTTGATTGACCTAATTAAAGTATATTTTATTTACTCCGCTATTTTATGCAGCTTTTTCATCTGTTTCGCTTATAATACTGTCAGTCATTTTTATTTTTGGTTTACTATTAATTTCGTCATTATATTCTTCTAATGAATTTTTGTTTCTAACAGAGAGGGATTTTTATTTTATCTTTTCAAGCTCATTAATTTAAACTATTTGTAAAGAATTTACATCCTCAACAAAGTTTCTTTATAAAATATAATGCAATTATTAATCATTTTATCCACTTCCTTTAAATGAGGGAGGATAGATTTTTACATCAACCAAATCTATAGGATTACTCATACCAAATAAAATTTTAGATCTTTCTAAGCTCTAACCTGATTTATTTTATTATACTTATCTATATTAAGTAAAATCCATGTTTGCGATTTGGCTATAAGGAGCTTAACATATGACTACATTACCTAATCTTCCTTCAATCATTTTTCTAAAGCACTAATTTATTATATAATTTCTTTTTTTAGGGTTTTTATATGAAAAAGTATATGATATAAATTAACTATACTTTTGATTGTTGTTTGTAATTAGCATTTAGAAAGCAACATATAAATACATTCTTATTAATAGATATAGTTTAAAAAATTCTGATGAAATTAGGTAAATTTCACATTTTAAAGTTCAAAATTTATTAGAATAGATAATTATAATTATACAAATATAATAGAAATAATTCTAATATTAAAATACAACATACTTAACAATAATTAAAATGTGTTTAATTCAAATAATAATTAATTAGCTTTAATAATTCATTTTTTATTTTTCAGTCTTTCATGATAAAATTATCGATAACTAGACCACTTAAAGAAGATAACAATACACCTGTATCATTAAAAATAGAACAAATATTCATAGCAAGTTCTTTTTCGTTTCTATCTATTTCTTTATGGTTCAATAATAAATAGTTAACATTTACATATGAGGCTCCACCCATCAATCCTACAAATATCATACAAGGAATTTAAACACCCATAGGTACTGACTTGTTAATAGCAAAGAAAATCCAAAGTCCAAAGTTAGCAGCTTAGGCTAAAGTAAATATAAATACCTTTTGGACTTTTATAAGATATAAAGATGATCTACTAATGAAGACACCAATTTAATAGCAAAAGCAAAGGATAACAAAACCCTATTTTTTGAAACAAAAAAAGTTATTTTTATATTCTTAAAATTATTAAAATAAATTAAAAATACATTTTTTTCTAAGAATCCATTAAAATCTGAAGAGTATTAATCGCCATCTAATTATGGATGTGCTCTTTCTGCCCAAACTGTTTCAATGACATATTCTAAGTAATAAACTAACCCAAGATTCACAGCTAGAGTCCACATTTTAGGCATTACGGATTTAATGTTTTGGATAGATAATTTCTTATTGTTTTTAGCATCATCATCTTCTGACTCTTTAATAGTGATAGATTTATTTTCATTTTGTTGTTCAGAAAGTTCTTCTTCTGTCATAAATTAACAGAAAAAAAAGATAAATAAAAATATTACTTTCAATTAATTATTATTGTGGTTCCTCACCTTATTGGCTTTCGCTGCAATTGCTTTCAGAACTTATTTGGTTGGACTTGTAGAATTTTCTCTTTCTGTTGTCATACCATAAGAAACATAACCAATAACTTGCCTCGATGGGTATCATTATTAAAAATATCTATTGAGATTAAAAATTTAAATTTATTTAATAATTATATAAATATATATAATATTTTTATATTTATTACTATGTAAAGATCTAAGTCAACAGCTTTCAAAACTAGAAGTAATCCTGAACCGAAAGGACCAGCAAAACCTGTACCACTACTCCAACCGGCTACGAGTCTTGATGGAAAGACTTTTAGGTATCCTTTTTAGAGTAATTTATAAATTAGATTGAGTATAAATAAAAAAAATAAATGAATTCTACCTAACATAACTGATTCACCAAATGCCTACATAGTACCGCACATAACTGATCCAACCAGGCATGTATAGAAGCCCCATTTGCCATTAGCTTTCGAAGAAAAAGCTATAATTATGAAGGCACCAATAGATAATACAATACAAACAAATATTCTCTTCTTGTGAGAGATTTTAATGAAGAATTTTGAATTGATTGAGCGCATAACACCAGATAAAACAATTAATGATCTTATTTTAAAAGAAACAAATTAAAAATCAACTAAAATGCAGTAAAAAATGTATTCTTACAATTAAAAGAGTGTCATAAAGTTTTTCATATCAAATTTATTTGCTATATCTTAAGCAGCTGTACCGACTAAAACATAACCTGTATTATTTATTATACCGATAAGGAAGAGCATGAAAAGATACATTTTTTCATTTTATTCAACATTTAATTCCTAATAATAGATAAAATAATTTAATCCAAATGATAAATCTGGCTGATTTAAATATTCTAAAAGCTAAAATAAAATATTATTTACTAAGTCATCTTTTGTATCAACTTAGCTGCTGACAACGATATCTACTTTTTAGAATTCTCTATCAGAATTTTTTCTTTGATTCACCTACATTTTTATTTTGTAATTTTGCAAATTAATTTAAAAATTAAGCAATTAAATAAATTATTGTAAAATTGAAGGCTAAAAACTTTTTGAAAGATTAAATAAAGTAAAAAGTGTAGTAAATATAATATAGAATTGAAATCTACATGTTTTTAGTTTTTCAAAATATAAAATTAATGTTATTTTCCTTATAAATACTATTCAAATTATTGCATTAATTTTGGTTGCTTAAATATTATTTTTGCATCACTCGAAATTTTGGTCAGGTAAATTTTATTTTTCTTATTAAAAATACAACAAAAGTATTATTTCATAACTTTTACACTCAATTTCAAAAGATTAATCTATATCATAAATTTATAAACAAATATTCTAGATTTACTAAATATCTCAACCTTTAAAAGTATCTCTAATAATTGACATGTTTTAACATACTTTATTTTTATCAATTAAATGCCTTACCAAACATATAAATATTCATTTTATATTAAATTATTTTATTTAGAGCAAGCACAATCATACATAATAGAGTAATAAAAATTTTACTTTTAAACTGTTAATTTTGTACTTTTTAACTATTTAATTATTTATTTATTTATATGTAATAGGTCAGTTTACACCTTAAATATTATTTATCTATCAATCTAAATTTTTAAAATATAATAAAAAAGTTCAAAAATATCTTATTCTTTTATAAATTAAATTACTTTTTTTCTGAAGTATTCCTCCACTCACAAATCCGCTTCTGAATTGTTATTGCATTCCTTTTTTCATCTAATCTCTGAAATTTTCCATTATACTTTCTCTAGACTATCTCTATGGTACTTAATTTTGTACTGGCTAATTTTACTACTATTACTATTATTAACTAATAGTACTATTTGATGCTATTGAAGATTTTTAATTCTAAGCCTGTTATATTTATAATCTGACAAATTGTAATTACTCTTATATTTGTTAAATTATCATTTCTTTCTCATCAGTTTATAATTACTACAATTATGCTTGTATATTAAACTATTCTTAACTTATCTTTCCTGATTAGAGCAGCTATTCTTAATATTCTTTAATTATTTTCTATGATTAAAATGCCTTTTCTTTTTCTTTTAATAATTTTTGTTCTTCTTACTAAAGTAAATCTTATTAACTAAGCAATTATTCTAAATTAAATAATTGAGGAGGTGGTGCTTGAATTTATGATACTTTTTATTTTTTAATATCCTAATCTACATCAGCCTTAATTTAATCTTTTATACTTAATTCATCTTCTTGTTTATAGCCTAGCCCATGCTTTGTGTTTCTTTATCTAGAAAGCGCTTGCTTTAATAGCTTAGAAGAATCTTTACCCTTAGCAAAATCAACTCCTAGTTTTGTGGCTAAGCGCTAAGCTTTGAATTAATCGTCATTCATGGCTACTTCTTCTAAATTAGGTGGGACAGGCTAACCACTTATTTCCATAACTTTTAGCATATCTGATGCGAATTTACTTTCACTCATTAAAATAAGACTATATGCTGTACCATCTCTAAATTTATATAAAATAATTTATTTTTTTTGTAATTTTAAGATTAAAAAAATATTTTTCTATTTTAATATTTAAAAATATGATTTGTTACGTTGCTCCAGCTCTTCCTGTTCTACCAATACGATGGATATAAGTATCTGTATCTTGAGGTAAATCATAATTTATTACTGTTTTTATTTCAGGTATATCTAAACCACGAGATGCAACATCGGTTGCTATCAATAAGTTTTTAGATGTTTTAAATTTGTTAATTATATCAGTTCTTTCACTTTATATTTTATCACCATGTAATACAAGTGCATCTAAATACAATCTCTATTTTATCAATTCTGATAATTTGTTACAATTAGAAATGTGATTCACAAAAATTAAAACTTTTCCTTTCTACAAACATAAGTTTAGATTGTTTAAAATCCATTAATCTTTATATTAAGAATCTTTAAAAATTATTGGTTCCTATCTAATATCCTCATTTGCTTAATTTTCTCCACCTATCTTAATAGTAACTGGATTACGTAATACATCCATTACTAAATTTTATATCTTTTTTTTCAGAGTAGCAGTAAACAATAAAGTTTAACGGTCTGGCCTTATCTACTACATTATAGAGCGAATCTGTTTCTCAAAACCCATACTAAACATTTTATCAGCTTCATCGATAACTACATAAGTACATCTTCTTAAATTTGTTGCTTTCTTTTATATCATTTCCATGAGCCTTCCAGGTGTTGCTATTAAAATTTCAACACCTGCTTTAAGCATCTTCCATTATTCGTGCTTATTCTCTCCACCTAAAAGAGCTCCAACTCTAAATATAAATAACATTTTTTTCTTAATAAATTGATTTAAATATATTTATTTTATACGAAATATTATAGATTTTTGCATATCTTTTTGACTCAGTATAGACTTATTAACAAAGTTCCCTAGTTGGGGCTAATATTAACCCAATAGGACCTTCATTTTTTTCTAATTCTCTCTATTTTAAAAATAATTAAATTAACAGTTTTATTTTTCAAATTAGTTTACTTAATCAAGAATATGAATTAAGAGAGGCCAAAGATAAGAAACTGTTTTTCCTGATCCAGTCTTAGCAACACCAACTATGTCTCTTCCACTTAAACCACAAGGTAAAGCCTATTAAACAGTGTAAATATGAAAAAGTTAATTTTATAAATATCATACTTGACATTGAATTTATGTAGGTTTTTCAAATCCTTATTTAGTGATTTATCTCATCATTTCTTCATCAAATCCTAAATGGCCAAAGCTTACAATAGGTTTTGGTGGTCTGATTCCACTTACTTTTATTTCAAACTCTTTCCTTTATTTATTAAAATATTTATTTAATTGCATAAACTTAAATTTAAACTAATTACTTTATTTTTTCTACTTGCTATTCTGTAAGCTTAGTTATATCAGGGTGTTCTTAATAAAAATTCTTAGTAAATGCTTCATATTTAATTTGAGAATGATCTATTTATTCTAAGAGCTAAAAGTTTTTCTTCTTCATTTCTTTAACCTTATTAAAGTCTACTTCTCTATTTATTTTTTTAATAAATTGAAATTAAATGCCTTTAAAATTAAACAAATCAAGTAATTTGAGTACCCATCACTATCTAAGAAATCATATTAATTATTATTGTCCTCATCTTCTTCGTCATCTTCACCATCATAATCGCTACTATCATCATTTTTATCTTTTTACTTTTTGCTTTTTTTATTTGGATTCATTTCTTATATTTTTTAAAGAATCTTAATAATTAGACATTTTTAAATATAATTGTACTATCAGCTTCTTAAATCAATTTCTTTTTTATGCTATCCATGTAAGTATCTAAATGATCATCTTCATCTAATCTTTCACCAGCTTTCTAGAAATAAAACATTTTAAAACTTCATAAAAGAAATATTCAAAATACTCTTTTGTTGTTTAAACTTTGTAGATCAGGATTATCCTTTTTTTAAATAGTTTCTTTTATATCTTTATCTGCTTATTCTTCTATTCCTTTCATAAATGCATCTAATTCATCTTCTTCATCATCATCCTCATCATTATTTTTTTAATTATTTTATTGCTATTCATCATCTTCTTCATCAAAATACTTATCTTATCTGAAATCTTCAGTAAGTTACTTTATTCATTTATTATTTTTTAAAAACTTTATTTTAATTGTTAAATTTTTACTCTTTTTTTTCTCCAATCTCCCATTTTTGTCAAGAAACTATTAATATACTTATTTTAAATTTATAGATTATTACTCCAAGATATGTTTAATAGACGATTTTTTTATAATTTACACATAAAAATCTGATAAACTATCAGATAAAAATTTAAAAAGATTGCTATAAATTTAATATACGAAAATTGCTTTAAAATTAAAACGAAAATCTACTGGTTATTATTAGTTATTAGCCTATTAATTTAAAAATAAAATATTTATATTCTTATTATTTTTAACTAAAAAATAATTCTTTTCAAATTACAGTTGTGATAAATTTAAAAGATTTTTATGTGATATAATGACTAAATTATTAAAAAAAAAGAAAAGAATATCTTTCAAAAACCAAAATTTAAACTTAATAGCATAATGATTATTAAGAAACTTTTTTAAGTTTGTTTTAATTATTTGATTTTATGTTAATTCATATTTAATTATACTATCAGATATACAAATCATAAATTACATACAAAGGATTTAATTGCATATATTTGTAAAGAGTTTTGTAAAAGAGAGTAATAGAAATTCTGTTAGAAAAGAAAATATAAAAATAGTAGTCTATTGTTTCTTCTTTGAAAATTTTTATATCGTATGTTGATGTAGTGAAATATTAAATATATTCATTTGAAGAGATCAAGTAGGCTAAATCAAAACAGTTTTGTTTTGACATTCTCTATTTCATGAAAAAATAATTTATTTATTCTAAGGGGACATTTTTTATTTTTTACCATAGTTTGTATTATTTCTCAAGTTAATTAATATAATCCATGAAAATTTCAATACAATATGCTCCTTTCACATGATTTTCAATTTACAAATCAGTAATTTTATGATAATCTATAAGTGACTCTATGGCAAATATTTCAAAATCTTCTCCATGGCCATTTAAAATCCAACATAAAGATACTAAATTATCTAAAGTAACACACTTTTCCATTATTCTTTTGAATTCACCATAGGAAGAGAATTCCTGTAAAAAATTAAATCCGAATGATCCCTCTTTCAAATTAGTTAATTAATCAATATTATCAGATAAAATTGTATAAATATTTTTATTTTATTCTTAGAGACTAAAATTTAGTTTAATAGATTCTGCTTATTTGTTTCTGCAAATAAAAAAAATAATATTTTCTTAATCTTCACCACTTAATGTACAAATTCTAGAATTCAAGTTGAGGTTAATTTTAATTAGATTACTAGCTTCCTACATAGATATAATTATTTATGAAAGTTATAAAACAGAATCATAATTATAACCTTGAAATTCATTAATAAATTCAACAGACTACGGGAGAAAATGAAATAAATTCTTATTGATATATTTATGTTAATTATGCATATTTGCATTAGATTAAAAACATTTGCAAAATAGTTTTTAGTCCTTTCTCAAATAAAGATTGGATATAACTGCTAATATATTTTAATTAATGCTAGAAGATGTCATTTCAATGTTTATAAACTTAAGATTAATTTGATTCGATAAAAATTGATATAAGTTTTATTCATCTAAATATTAATAGCTCTCAATGATATTAAGATTCTATAAAATTGGAAATACTAAACTTGCATAATTTTATGCAATTTTACATAATTAAAACAAGCTTAAAGAAATTTCAACAATACTCAATTAGTTTTAAATAATTATTTAGATTATTTCTTAATATTTATTTTAATTTGAACTAAACTACATGTTAAAGTGTATTTTATTAATATTTTAGAAATTTTATTATTTTATTTTATCAAAAAATTCGTTGTCACAAATGAATACCTCTAAGAGTTAGCAATTTAATAAATCTTCTTCATTAAATAAATCAAAGCAATTCGAACTAAAAGAAAGCTAATTTAGAGATTTGCTTATTAAAAATTTTGTAGATATTTTTTAGTACTGTTCTTCTAATTCTTCACTTTCTTCTATAAACTCTAATTGAATAGAAAAATGTCTTAGGTTAGTGTTTTTTAAAACAGAATTTAGCTAAGCCACCTTATCAATAGACATACATTTTATTATAAGGCTTAGATATTATAAATTATTTATTATTTAGGAATTAAGCTAATAGAGTTAACAAAGATCAAAAACCTTCAATGAGTTTAACGAAGTTAACTCTGATTGCATTTATAATATTTCTTTAGTAAGTTCAGCATTTTGAATTTTTGAAACATCTAAAAATTAATATATCCTAAATCTTTGAATACTATCATCTTGGGTATTAAAAATCAAAGACGGATAATAAGTAATTAGTTCTCTTTTATCTAATAAAGCACGTAGAAGTAAATAAAAATCCGTTTCTGATTCTATTAGAATTTAGTCATCATAACCATCCAATTTCATTAATGTCTTTGCATATTTTTCTATTTAATATTCTGCCCAACGATTACTCCTGTAAGATTTAGTAACTGTCTAGTAAAGTAAATTATAATAATTTTCTTTTGAAACAGATTTGTCGAGATAAGAGTCATAAATTTTCTCCATATCTGATATAAAAAATAAGGTATTGTTTATTTCAATATTTAACATTAATGCTTGATATACTAATTTAATAAATAAAATTATAAATCTTTTGATTAAAGCATTAGTTTAATCTAAAAGTTAGTTTATGAAGTCAATTCAATCAAATTAAAAGGGAAAAATAAATAATTCATGTATAATTATTTCTTAAATAAAATGTTATTATAATTTTAAATTTAATTTTTTATTCGTCTTTATTTTATTAATATAAACATAATTGTTTCTCAAAATATTTATAAAAAATAATTAATTGGTTTCTTAGAGACTTAATCAATCATTTAAACACTTAATTTTTTTATTTTTAAATTTTTGAAAAGTATTAACAAAAATATTTTAATTAATTTTATTCAATAATAATATCAACTCAATCAAAAATTTTATTAAAAAAAATAATTTTGTTAATTTAAGTATTTTTTTGGACTAGTGTAATTTTTATTAAATGTTTAAATGTTTGATTAATAGAATTATTGCTTATATTTGAGTAGGAAAAAGAAATAGATCAAAAAATTAGATGATCAAAAAATAGGCAAGCGTGGTTTATTAACTATTGAAATCTTTTGTGAAGATATTTGAAAAAAAAAATATATAGAAAAAGAGGGCTTCAATTAAATTAATAGAGCAATTTATATGTTTATTAAGAATACTTATATTTTGATTGAAAAAAGATATCAGAAAGGTAAAAAGAAAGAAGTGAAATCAGCAGTCATAAATACATAAATGAATGAATGAATAAATACATAACATAATTTTTTTGGATAAGTAGCTGTGAGTTGGCATGGTTTTGTTAATTAATTTTTTATAAATGAATAAATTAAGATATTATCGTAAGCAAAGATCTTTGTTATTATTGTTTTGATTAGCTGATTTTATTAGGAAAATTTATCATGAATGAAATTTTAAGATTGAAATAAATAAAATTTCTTTAGATTATCTCTAAAATAATATTTGAAAAAGAAAAAGTAAAATTCATAAGAAATTTATAAAAAGAAAAGAGGTACACAAATGCAAGAGGACGTTGATTAGGAGAGACTATTAGATTAGGCTCGTTAAAAAGTAAAAGAATAAGCTTACTTTATGAAAAAATCATTGGATCAAGTCAATTTAAGAGATGGCTTGAGACACGCTTCCACCATGTTAGAAGAATTAGGTGTTAGGGAATAGGTTTAGTTAAATCCAAAAAACTATTACATAGTGTTTATGCAAATTTTTGATGAGCTCCGTACTTTGGAATAATACTTTAAAGAAGAATACAGAAGAGGCCGTAAAATGATGGATTTGTATGAGTCTGTTTAGCATGCTACTAAGTTAATTCCTAGACTTTATCTTTTAATCACAGTTGGTTCCGTTTACATTCAAACTCACGAAGTAGGTGCAAAGGAAATTCTTCTTGATTTGTTGGAAATGATTAAAGCAGTTTAACATCCAACCAGAGGTCTATTTTTGCGTTATTATTTCCTTAAAATGTGCAAAGATCGTCTCCCAGATAAGGACTCTGAATATTTTGGGTAATTTATTTCTCATAAAATTAAAATTTACACTTTAAGATTTACAGTTTTTAGATGAAGATTAACAATTTTTTAAAGAATAATATCTTTAAAGACACTTTTAACTACATTTTACTCTTAATAAGCATACAATTTGCATTTTAAAGATGGAGTGAATATTTTATAAGTCATAAATATTCATTTAAAAACGTTAAACAATAAAAGAAATGTTGACTTATAGGAGAATTTCAAAAAATGAAAAAAGATATTTATGAAAGCAAAATAACTTTTTATAATAATTTTATATAAATTAGAGAAGGCGGAGATGTTGACGATTGCATTAACATTATTACTAGAAATCTTAATGAAATGAATAAGTTATGGATCAGAATGAGTGGAAAGTCCAGAGATAAACCTAGAAGAGAAAAGGAAAGAGTAGATTTAAAGATTACAGTAGGTGAAAATATTCATAGATTAAGTAGTTTAGAAGGTGTTAACAGTGAAATTTATTAAACCACTGTTTTACCTAAATTGCTTGACTTGATTGTTAGTTCTAAGGACGCCATTTCTTAAAATTATTTGATAGATTGCGTTATCTCTTGTTTCCCTGATGAATATCACTTGATAACTCTTCACGATATATTAGGTGTTTGTACCACTCAACTTGAACCTAAAGTTGATATCAAGTCAATTTTCATATCTTTGATGGATCGTTTGGCTGAATATGCTCTCCGTTCAGAAGACGTTTAGGCTACTTTCAATTCAGATAATCACATTTATTCTATGTTCAAAAATAACATAGACAACGTAATTAATTAATTAATCACTATTTTATTTGTTTAGAATATTTATCAAAAAAAAATAAATATTCTAAAAACTATTATTCAACTTTTAAATAACTCATTTCTAAAAAATAGTTGGTAGAAAGATCAAGTAGCACTGAATTTAAAAATGTTTTAGATTTAATGGTTGCATTTTTGAAGTTCTCTTTGAGATGTTATTCTTCTAACAGCGATTATGTAAATCAAATATTAAAAAGCTGTGTTAAGATTTGTGAAAAGTAGCATGAATAAGATTTCTAAGATGATTGCTTAAAGAATATTGTCAAGTTTTTGACCATGCCTCTTGAAACTATGTCCTTATCAATTCTCACTATGGACGAATATCCTAACTTGATGAAGTACTTACCCTTCTCTAAAAGACGTTAGGTCGCTTAGAAGATTACCTAAGTAAATAAATTTAAAAATTTAATATTTTATCCAATTAAAATATAAAATTTTAGGCAGTAGTTAGTTTAAAGAGAAACATCAACGATTAGAATATTGCCGAGTAGCTAGTTCTATTTATTCATCCCTTATTGGTTACTGAAAAAGACTATATTGAAGTTTCCTAGAATGACTTTGAAGAAGAATAAAATTTAGTTTGTAAAATGCTTCATCTCGTACATCATGATGATGCTTAGGAATATTGGAATATTTTAAGACTTTTCTTCGATAACTTCTAAAAAGGAGAAATTAAGAGATAGAGATTCACTTATCCTACCATGTTCTACGCTTTAGCTAAATTTACTCGTTAAGTTTATGAAAAGAACTAACAAAATGAAGTCCTTAACTTTACCAACATTTTTGAGATTATGAAGTAGTTGATTGAAACTTTAGCATAGGAATATCACTCACTTGCCCTCAAGCTTTATATTTAATTCATTTTAATTATAAATGAATTCGACCATGAAAAGACTGTAATTATTTTTTTATAAAAACAAATTTTTAATTTATCCATAATTATTTAATTAGCTTGATGAATTCACTTACGATATTGCTACAACAGCTTTGACTATTTATCAAGATGACTTAGGTGATGCTGATGTTAAGCTCTAAGCAATATAAGTAATCAGCGGTGCTCTTAATAAAATCTCATGCTTAAGTGAAGAAAATTATGATACTCTTTCATCTAACACCACCTAATACTCTGCCAAATTACTTAAAAAGCAAGATTAGGTTCTCTCAATATTAAACTGCACTCATCTTTTCCACGGTGAACTTATTGTAACTAAAATAATTTATTAATTAAGAATTCTACATAATTTATTTATTTATTTATTTAGAAAGATGAAGAATCAGTTAAGAAATGCTTAAAGAAAGCTATAAAAATAGCATAAACCTTACTTAAAACCCAAAATAAGAGTATTAACTTGTATATTTATATCTTGAATCGTTACTTCGTATTCTGGAATTATGTTCAAGTAAGCAATTAATTTATTTTAAAAATGAATTAACCTAAAAAAATTAAAATTAGTTTGATGTAGCTGAAGTTCAAGAATTAATTAACACTATCAATGAAAAAATTGGTACATTAGAAAAATCTAATGAAACAGAAGCTCTCTAAAAATATTGGAGAAATACAGTATAATATATTAAATCAAAGTAAGAATAAAATACAGCTGGTTTTGCTGAGCTTCATGTCTGAAAAATATATTAAACTCAGAATTAGTTTAAAAAATATTATTAAGATTAGTAATAAATTGACTTTTTAAATACACTGGTAATTGAAATAAATATGTTAAAATTATAAACTGATTAATAAATGTTATAATTGTGATGAGTATTAATAATTAATCATAAATTCTAAATTTTAGTTAAAAATAAATCATATTGATATTTTTATATCTCTCTTAAAATAACAAAGGGATATTAAAAAATAAAAAAATAATTCATGATATGTTTTAATTCTTTTTATAATCAATCCTCCACATTTTAAATATTCAATTGAATTTACATTTTTTATTATTAAAATTATTAGTTATGAAAAGATAATTCAAAATAATAAAATATATTTAACCACCTACTATGCAATATATGCATATATCATATTTAAAAAATCATGCAATTAATAAAATAAAATAAATTTTATTTACTTTATTTTCATTTTTTTAAAAAAAATATTGAAGCAAATAATAATTACAATCAACCCATTTTAATGGTGCTTATTTTACATTAAAATTTCTATTTTTGATAAGATATTTTGCTTTTATTAATAAATAAATAAATAAAAATATTTTTCAAATTTATTTTATGTTTATAATAGAAACATAATAAAATGTTTCTAATACTGATAAAGTTTAATTTATTAAACAATAATTTTCTTATCTGATATTTTATTGGTTGGTGATCAATAATTTTTGCATAACTAATATAGCCTTAATTATTAAATCAACAATTATTATCAAAATTTTAAAAACAAATTTTGTTTTTAATAAAAAGAGAAATCAGATTATTGTACTTTTAAGTCCAAATAATATTATAAAATGTTCATTTTTAAAAAATTTACCAACAAAAATAGCAGGCCTACAAATTTATAAGATTAAAACGATAGCCAAAGTTCAGAAGAAAACATTAACAAATAGTTTAGCCAAAAAATATAGCTACCTTTAAAGAAGGCTTTATTTCCAAATTTTTATCAAAGTCAACCAAGTATATAAAGTATTTATTAGAATGGAGTTAAAATTTTTAAAAATCTATAAGATATTATTGAATAAATACCAACAAATAAGTTATTATGTTCCTAAGAAAACATTAAAAAAACATGGAAAGAAGTTGATCAAGTATTTTAAAAACTAGAAGGAACTTAAATTTGCAATTAAATAAAATTAATATTTTACTAATTTATCTACAAAACGCTTAATTTAGAAGAATAAACCATAGATTACATTTCTGATGAGCTAAATTGTTATGATAAAGAAAGATATAGCCTAATTTAGTTTTTTATATAATGGTAATAACAATATTCTAAGAATTATGCTGAAGAATGTTACTTATCTAAAAACAGAGGACTAAATTTGTTAAAGTATTTTATAGATAAGATTCAATCTTCTTTTGAAATATGCTGTTTTTTGAACTTTTATTAGTAGGATATACTTACACCACTAAAGTTTTAACTTGAAAATATGTAGCAGCCAAATTAAAAATTAATGATAGAAAACTAAATATAAGAGTAAACAATTATCAGTATATTAGAAACTGTGATATTTATCTATAATTTTTAATTATATTTGCCTTCTTAGTTAGTATAATAGTATTTTTCTAATAATATGTACTAAGATAAAAGCAAATATAATTAGTAAGAGAATCTCAAAAAATAATAATTATCTAATATAATCATTCATAATAAACCTATTTAATTGAGTAAAACAAATGATGGTTATGATAAAAAAACTATATTGCAACCAAATTTCTAGCTCTCTAATGATACAAATTCTGATAATGTTAATTTTAACTAAAAATTATCTTATGAATGGAATAAATAATAGAGTAGTACAGAAAATGAGCAAATATATAAAACTTATGAAAATATTTAATTAAATTAAAGCTTTGATAATTCTGTTTTAGTTTAACCATTATCTTATGTATTATGGCATGAGTATGAAATAATAAAAAGATTTACAAATTACATAAACTTTGTTTAGTTTTTTATAGGGGAAGTTGTAAATTTTAATTCATAAGATGAATGCACTTCAAATATATCAGTAAAATCATCTGCATCATCTAGGTAATCTATTTGTTAAGATTATCAAAATGAAGTGCTTAAGGCATAAATACTAATCAAGAGTTATTTTTATTTATAAGAAAATTAAAAAACAGGATGTCTTAATTTGTTAAATTAAGTATTAGATAACTTAAAAACAGATCTAAATTTTAATAAGTTAAAGCATTTAACATAATTAATTTTATTTTTTATCACGAGTGATGAAGTAGAAAGCAATCACAAAAAAATTATATTTTAAAATAAGCTGATTTAAGAGCTGATAATTCATTTTCAATAATCTGATTAGTAGAAAATTCTTAATAACTAAAATTTTATTAAAAATGAATTCATCTCTAATTACCATCCTTTACTTGATTTTTAGAATTGTGTTATTAAAAACGGTAAAACTAAAACAGTTCATATAAATTCCAAATCCAAGATCAGTATAAATGTAGATATCTTCGAAAAGCTCTCAATTGTCAATCTTTCAATAGGTATACTAAACAAAGACATTAAGCTATGCATAAAATATTTGGGGTCTTTGGATGGAATTGAAAAATTCAATCCTGTAGAGTTAATTAGAACAAACAAAATTAATTAAACGCCTTATAGGATTAATTTTCTAGCAGAATAAGAAGGCATATATTGTATTGAATTTATTAATTCTTATTCCTGGTTTGCAAGTAAAGAAATTGAGTATAGAATTAATATTCTCACGCCCTTTTAGGTAAAATTATAATTGGTTATTAAATATTTTACTTAATTTTCTCAATTTATTTAATTTTACTGAAATTTTTAAGTATTTTATTTTAAATTTTAATTTGAGCAATTCAATTAAATAGTTAGTAATTTTCCTATAAATGATAAAAGGTTGGCTTAAACTAATCTATTTCATTCACAAAAACAATATTTCCTGTAGCTTCAAAGCCATTTCATTAGTAGGCAGTAGAATAATTTTAAGAAAATCAAAAAATCTTTAATCAAGCATCTGATTAAGCTTTGCTTGTTATAAATTAAAATATGTTAACTATTTTATATAAGGCAAATAATAATTAAAATAATAGTAACATTTTAGAAATTTTTAAAAGTAAAGAAAATTCTAACATATTTGAAACTCTTGAGCCTTAAGCAGTAAGCTCATTACGTAGCGTAATAGATTAATTTTATAAATAAGATTCCAAAATATACTTTAACAGCAGCTCTAAAAATAAACTGGTTTTGTACATTATTGTAGAAAATGAAGAATAAAAATAATATTTTTAAAAAGATTCTTTATTTTGGCTTATTGTATCTCATAATTTTCCAGCTTCTGAGATAATAATTGAATCTTTCCCTAATATTTTTATCTAGATGTTTTTAATGTAAGTTTATTTTTAGCTTTTAAATTATTATCTTATTTATTTATTAAAGGAAAAAGGCAATCATTTATAAGTAAAAAATTATACTTTATTGGTAATATAATAATAATCTTTACAAATCTAACAATTATGAATATGCTCAGTTAGTTGAAAATAATTTTGATGAGGTATATTAAATCTCTTACGACTAGCTTTCAAGTCATGAGGTTTTAATAATTACAAAATCAAGCTTTCAAGAAATTAATTAATAAAATAAAATATTAAGCATGCAAAATGAATTTTAATAACACAAGTTTATTTTGGAAATAAATGCTTTATTTTAATGAGTAAAACATGAAAATCTTTTATTTATAAATTACTTCTTACAAAATTTTATTTATAAAAATTATTAAAGTACCAATAATAAATATTTTAAGGTGTGAATTAGTTAATTATGATTAATTTATTGCCTAAAATTAATATCAGTCTTTGCAAAAATCTACAATCAAAAATGTTTGTTTTTATATAATTTAATTTGTTAATTTTATAATCAGTAAAGAATTTGTAAAATAAATAAATATTTTTAATTATCTTAGATAACTAAATTAAAAACAGGTATCAAAGTAGGTAGCTCAACACAGAGAAAAATCAAGATATTTTAAGCTTCATTGTGAAGACATTAGTTATAGATTCTATGAGTTTTCTATTTTCTATTTCTAAGGCTTAAATAATTTATTAATCTAAACTATACTTTTATTAAATTTCTTGTAATTTTAAAGTTAATGTCTTAATTTAAGTATTCATATCATCCATTTTTTACTGTTAAAATTCTAATTCAAATTATTTTTATGTTAAATTCTATTTTAATTACTTTTAAAAAATATTTTAATTCCTTCAATTATTTATTAATAATTTTACCTTTACTTCTAACTTCAATTATTCATTAATTTATTAAATTTTAACGTTTAATTCATGATCATTATTTAATTTTAACTAAAGATAAATTTAAAATAAAATTAAAAAACTAGAATATTTTTCAAATTATTATTTTACATAGTTATTTTGTTTGAACTTGTTGGAGTTCAAATTGCAAGTTGAAGAGGAAGATCTTTAATTTTCTTGGGATTTTTTGCTTAAATCTAAATATGTAGCACTAGCTAGACAATTTAATTGCCTTATAGTCTTATTGGGATCCTAACTATTTTCATTAATACTATTAAGGGTAGTCTCTGGACTGAGTTATTCTTTTACTTCTTTTATCTAGTTCTTTACAAATAATATATTTTTAATATTTAAAGAATATATTTTATAAGTATTACTGATAGTTTATCATAATCTAAATTGTTATGAAAGTTTATATTTTTAGTTGATGATGAAGACAAGTTGTATTTTTTCTGATCTTAGGTATTTATATTGAATTCACTGACTTCATTTCTAAAGCTGTTATCTCTGATAAAATTATTCATAAAAACATTACTGCTCAAGCTTTACTTGATATTTTCTAAAATTTTTTTTAATTAAAGTTGCTATTCATACTAACAATTTTAGCATTTTATTGTTATACACTCATACTGAACTTTTTGTTAAATATGCTATGACGGATTTGCTTTAAACATACTTCTAGATATTTTTTCATCTAAAATACTATCATCAATATGCTCTTCTACACTTAATGAATTCTCAGTTCCATTGTTTAAATTATTATTGTTATTATTACTTTTGTGATGATTATAATCATAATTTTTATCATTTGCTTATTAATATTCTTCTAGTTTATAACGTTATTTATGTTTATTGTTAATTGGGGTACTTTCTTCGTTAATTTATATTTTCGACTCAGATGTATTTAAAATATTTTCAGAATCATTAACTAACTATTTAAGTTCTTAAATCCTGCTTTCATATTAGCTTGGAGTAGTTTTAGAATCAATTTTATTCTATCTATCTGCCTATGGATTATAGCTATAATAATTCTCTTAATCTATACTTTCTAATTTAAGTTAATGATTTAAATTTTTACGAGGCAACTGCTAATGAGATTGATCATTTTTAATAATTAGAGTGGAAAAATTACATTAAGGAGTTTCCATATTATTTTAATTTGATATTTTAAATCTAATTGTTGAATCTGGAGGAGTAATGTTTCTCAAATTATTTTTCTTATCACTATTTCTTTTTAACAAACTGTTGATTGAAATATTATCACTAGAAATATTGTTGTTGTTGTTGTTGTTGTTGTTGTTGTTGTTGTTGTATTATATTTTTGTAAAAAATTTTTATTTTGGTGTTTCAGCTGGTATTTCGAAGTCGTTTGTTTATGGGAAGTTATGAGATTAAACTCCATTTTGGAGGGTTTATTAGTTAGGGTGAGAATTCAAAACTTAGTTCTATTATTACTGTAATATTGATTGAAATGTCTAAGGTTCTTTATTTCTTATAAATTATGTATTTTTAGTTGTGTACTGGCTTGCTTAATTTTTGGATGTTTATTATTAACTTGATTCAAAATCTAAATGATTGTTTTTTTAATTTTATTGAGGCATTTATCTTTTATCTCTTGGGGTATTTTAAAATGATTATTAATTAGAGGTTAGCTTACCACCAGCAGTAATGTTAGTTTGAAAGTTTTAAAGATCTACAAAATTAGATACAGACTATGAGTTTTTATCATTATTTTAATTTTGGTTGTTTGTTTAGTTTTGATTAGTAAATAACCATCTATTTGACACATGAACTTACTATTACTTTTACTATTCTTGTTAATTTGTATATATCTATTGTCTACTGTTCAAGTAAGATGCTGATTAAGAACTGCTTTACTATTATAAGTTATTAACTATATTTGTATTTTTTGAGTAATTATTATTATTTTACTCAATTATTTAATCGCTCTAAGCACTGTTTTTTTAAAAGTTGTTATTTTTAACTAAATTTGATATGCTTTAACTTTAAGCGTTCTTTTTATTATTACTCTGATCTTATTAAATAGATGTTTAACTAGGCGGAAGAGGACAATATTTTTAACTTCTTGATTAGATTTAATTTTGTGTGTTAGAAAAGGCTTTTTGTTCTTCTTAAAGAAAACTATTGTTAAATGATTTCCCATACTTTTAGTCTATTTGATTCTATGAAAAATGTTAGGTATTTTATTTATTTTAGTTAGATAAAGGCTGATTATACTGCTAGTAGTTGTTTTTTTCATCTTAATTTGACCTTGTAGAAGTAGCTTAGCATTATTATGATACTTAGTTAACATAATTTAGATTCTATATATGCTTTTAAAAATCATTAAAAGTCATAACATTCTTAGATTAAAATGTATCAGATTTTTTTAACATATTTATTTGCTATTAATTAGTAGTAGTTTAATTTAAAGCAAGTTATTTTTGAGGTAACCGCGAATTTAAAGATTATGAATTAACACCATTTCTTTCTTTAACTTCATACTATCTATTAAAATTTTAATGCATATCCAAAAAATGTGATTATGTTTTTATATTTATTTACTTTAAATTATTGAATGATTGATGTTATTTGTTTATGTAAATTATTTTTTATAGTTAAATCAATGAAATATTAAATAATTCTGTTTAATAGCAATTTATAAATAATAATTGGCAAGTCTTTCTAAAAAGAGAGCTAAATTTTATCGTTAAATTTTGAAATAAACATATCAAAAATCAAAAATTTTGGAAAATTTTAGGAAATCATAATACTAGTTTAAAATAATTTATTTCTAATTATAAAAAAATGTACAATAACAGAAATGCTTCAAAAGAGCTCTCTCAAAAAACTTTAGTGGAGAAATATTCTGGCTTAATTGAAGAAATACAAAAAAAATAGAACCATTTAAATATTTATGATAATTACTCTCCTATTCTTATTTCGAAATAAAAGATTAAATTTTAAGAGGAAGATGAATTTAATAATTCGCAGATTAGTTAGGTCAGTTAAAATTGCTCAATTATGTAGTTAAAATAATGTTAAGATCAAAGTTTGAATTAAAATAGTTATATTGATAATGAACTAAATGCAATATTTCACTAAGCTAAAAAAAATAGAGATTTTGGAAGTACTTTTACACTAACAAATACAGGATATTCTTTAAAAAATTCTAGATAAATCTTGATGAACAGCTAAATAAACTCTTAAAGAAGTTTGCGTTGTTCTAAGAGTATGCATTAATAAAGCTAGAATGAAATAGAATAGAAAAATAATTCTCCTAGATATGAGTTTTATAAGCATTCTTATAGTAGGAGTAGAAGCAATAAAAACTTAAAAATAGACTCTCAAATAATTGTATAAAATGAAAGATAATAACAGTCATAAGATAATTAATATGATTACTACTTGTAACCATCAATTAAAAAGGATAAAATTATGAGTAACTTAAATAATTAATAGCTCATAAAAAGTTAAATAGCAATAAAAAATAAGTAATAAGAAAGGGAAGAGCTATAGTATACTTATGAAAAAAGTAAAAAATAAATGAATAGTTATAAAAGGAATGAATAAATTAGTTATTAAATACAATAATAAATAAAAAACTTAAATGACACTAAGGAAATTTTAGATAATGCCAGAATAAATAATTATTGTGAAGATATTTAATTTTAGAGTTAACGACTGAATAGTAATAAGAATGTCATTTTTGACAGATCATTAGAATCTACTTCAAAGCATAATATTGAAAATAAAGAAAATGAAGGAGCAAATTATTATAATTTATCTCATAAAAATAATTTTCTTAGAATCGAAGATTAAATTTAATAAAAAAAAAAATCAGATTAAAAAATGTACTAGCTAAGTTAAACAAAGCAAAATAATGATAGTATTATTGAATTTGACCCACATCAAGAAACTTAATAATCTAAATATGGTTTTATCAAACATAAAGAATAGTTTTATAAATCAAGAAAGTTTAAAGCAATTTCTTAACAATGTGTAGAAGTTGAAATTATTATGCCAACTGAAAAGTGTAATAAGTCCCCTATTATTCATCATCAAAATAAGAATCCAAAGTAAATATAAAAATGATTTAATAAATTAATAATTTAAATAAAAAGTTTTTAGAGCAAATAAGAAGGAATTAGTTCAGATTTATCTGAAGTAAAGAAAAGACTATTCGATTAATGCGAATAAAGCTGCATTTAGGATTCTAAAATAATACTAAACATGTAATAAAAGTAGATATGTAAATTTATTTTATTAAGCTTTAAACATTTTTTAAATAATTTTTAAATATTAAAGTTTTCAAAATTCTTCAAAAAAAGTTGATAAAGACAACTTAGTTTTATTTCTCAAAATGGAATAAATTAATTACGAAGCCAAAGAAAATAATTTAAAAATTAACAGGAATTATATAGCTAAGTTTCAAGTTAAATGAAATTTTTGTTCGTAAAGCGTAATAATATTAGTTAGATTTGCTTAAAAAATTAAAAGACAGTAGCTATATAAATTAGTCAAATGTAATATTTAAAATCTTAAATTAAAATATTAAAGTTAGTTATTTTTTAAATAAAAATAGAAAAAAATTAAAGCAAAAAACTTGCTAAAAAAAATTTTAAATAGAAAATTGTAAAGATAAAATTTGGCCTAATTAGTTAAATACTTTGAAAGATGGAGAATAAACGTAATAGATTATCTTTTGATTAGTAAACATCTCTCAAGAAATGAAAATATAAAAATGTAAAGTATAACAAATTAATCTCACTTTACAAGTTAGAGCACATAAAATAATATATTTGATAGGCATTGTGCAAGTACAGCATAAACTTATAGAGATTAAAATAATTCAAATTATGTAGATTTAGGATTATTTTGCTCATCTAATACCATAAATTCAATTTAAATTAAGTAAAGATCTGAATCAATTTTATCATTTAACAAATCTACAGAATCCTTGCAAAATAATTCATAATAAACTTAATTAAATATACCTTAATTTTGGCATTCTCATTAATAAATTAAGTAATAAAAGTGATACAATTATTTAAATAGTAAATATATTTTTTATTTGTTTGAAATATGGTAAAAATATATAAGTATCTCAAAATATGTTTGTAAAATCATAATTAATTTTTATTTATTTTAAAAATACAAATTTGATAAAATATATTTTATTGAAAAAAACAAATAGATCATAATTAATCATTATCAATCATCCCTGTTGTGCACTTAAAATCTCCATTTTTCTTTGTCTCATTGCTTTCTTTATTTTTTTCAATAAAAATTGTATTGCTATTGTTTTTAGAATTTATTTTTTCCTATTATTATGAAATCTCAATTTTTTCAGTAGATTTTATTTTATTAATCTTCAAATTCTATCTAAATTGATTAATATTTTCAATTACTTAATTTTCATTGTCAGCTTCTTAAATTGAATTTTAACTAAGGGATTTTTTATGTTTTTTAATTTTACCTTTGTAAGAGATTTATTCAAATTTATTCAAATTTTAATTGTCTTCTGTAATTTTATCGCTTTTTTCTAAATTCATTAGTTCTATTTGCTGAATTGGCTGTTTATCGGCTTAATCAGATTATGGATTATATTTGATTATCTTTTTATTTTTTATGGCTAAATCTAAA
This sequence comes from Tetrahymena malaccensis 436, assembly GCA_000231845.2. Taxonomy (NCBI): domain Eukaryota; phylum Ciliophora; class Oligohymenophorea; order Hymenostomatida; family Tetrahymenidae; genus Tetrahymena; species Tetrahymena malaccensis. The sequence continues at coordinate 364,801 of JH719975.1, forward strand.
CTTACTTAATTTTAGATAATAGGGAAGGGCCTGCTATAACCCTCAATCAAAGGAGAAAATGATTTAGATTTAGAAGAAACGGATGATTTTCTATTAGATTCTATATCTATACTCATATTGTCATTTTATGAATCAAAAGAAAGAATTTCAGCTCTTTCTATATATTCACTGTTTCTATGAGAAGGTTTTTCAATTTGTACTTCATTTCTTTCAATCCTATTAGATAGATTAAATTAATTGAAAATGTCATATTAATCTTAAATATCTAGGTATTATTAGCTTTACTTTATGCTTACAATATTTAAATCGCTATCATTAACGGGTTTTTAATTATTTTATGTTTATATAACTTATTGTGGTTAAGGTTCGTTTATTTACAAGCTTATTTAATTACTTTATTATTAATTCAAATCATTTTCTGTATTTATGTTTTAATTAGTATTTGTTGATAAATCTTCAAGCTCTATTAAGCATTCTTTCATATTTTAGGATGTATTTTATGAATATGTTATGTCAGTTGAAAAGCTTATTACTTATGGCTTTGAAGATTGTATATTTTTTTATTTAATTTATTTGCTTATGTTTGAGAACCCTAGAAGACTATTTGCAATAGAGCGTGCCCTACTTTCTTTTTGCATTTTAAGTTAAATACGCTAACATAAGTAATCAAAATATATTTTCCTTAATAATTTTTTAGGTATAAACTTTTTAAAAATATTTATTCTTGTAAATGTTAGCCTTGCTCTCACCATGAAGTTTCTAAAAAAGTATGAACTTTTTATCAATCTTGATAACACAAGAATAAAAAATGCAACATTTACTGCAATTAGTACTGAAAAAGATACTATAGTAGTATAATATTAATTCCTATTTTCAACTATAAGAATAACCATCAACAATGAAATCCATCCTATTACAGTACTTTCATTGTCCATTTTACCCATCATTTCCACTCTATAAGGACTCATGCGATTTTGAAGCAAGAAGTATACTATTAGGACAAATATGATCTAATTTTAAGAGTAAATATATTTTGATATATTAAGGTAAAAAAATAACAATTTAAATTAATTGTAAATTAAGATATTAATAAGTAATATTACAAATACTGCTCTGTTTGTTGGGTAATCATAGAAAACAGAAGCACATGTGTAAATGAGAAGTTTCATGATAGACTTTACTAATTCCCAATAAAATGTCATTTTTTTATAATGTCCTATTTAATAAGAGTATTAGTGATGCTGGCCAATCTTTTTATGGTAGTTGATTCTATAATAAATGAAAAATGGCAAAATCAAATTCATAATAATCATAATAGGAATAACTATAAAAACTCCTTTTTTGTAGGTAGAACTATTGCATTCTATTCTAAGATCACCTTTTAAGTATTAGTCATTAATAATTTATCTGCATGTTATAAGATCAATCGATATTAAAAATAAGGTAGGTTAAAATAGATTTAAATTCACTAGCATACTTGTGCTGTTAAAGTAAAGTTATCTCTTCTAGTTATTTTTAAAAACCTTGATATTTAAAAAAAATTATTAATATTTAAACATACTATAAATGAATTTTACCTTTATTGAGAAGTAATACATTACTAAATTGACAAATATATATAATAAAAACATAGCCACGACTTTAGAAAAAACATTTGATATCCCTAGGCTTTTAGATAATGGATAGAGCAAACAAGAAAAAGATTGAATCATTGTATCTGGTGGAGATCCTGATATTGAAATAGCATCTTCTAAAAACTTAGGGAAATAAAAATCAAATGACTTGATAACAATCATGATTTAAAAGTGATGCAGAATGATTTTTATACAGTTTGAGACTTCATCTCCTTATTCAACTTTAATAAATTTGTATAGATCCCTATTAACTTTTTAGTTTTACTTTATAAATCTATTCATAGTTTGATGAATGTTCCTTATTAATATTTTTTTTAACATTGAGCGCACTAGAATGAAGACTAAAATTATAGAATATAAAATATAGAGGAGTATTAATAAAGAAGTAAATGTCAAATTAAGACGATATTCTGGACATAACTAGCAATAAATATTTGATTTAACATAGCTTTGTGAGTCATCGCAGGTTTCGCATTATGGACCAACATACCCAGTTTAGCATAATTAATTTCCTAATTTTATATTTATTATTAAATATAAAATATTTATTTTTTTGTAAAATTACCATAAGAAAAGCCTCCTATGCAAGCTTGTGGGTTAATTTTACATTAACTGTACTCTAGCTCTAATACATTTTAGCTTCTCCAATATCCCTAATTTACTTATATAGTATTACCTCCTTAGCAGATAACTCCACCATCAATTGGACATGGTATACAGCTTGTTTATCCTTTTAATGGTTAAACAAGACTATAATAACCTTCTTTACAAGTATAGCAACTATATAAATTAGATAAAGCCTAAGATTAGTAAATTTCGCCTTCTAAGCAACCTCTAAAGTTTAGGTAGAGTGTAAATTAGTAAGAATATGAATATTAACCATTCTAAGCAATTTAAATTGCATTTGTTGTTACCTAAATAAAAATAAGATTTTCTAATAAATAATCAAGAAATTAATTAATAAGATACCGTGACTGCTTAAGTAGTGTTTGGCAAAGAAGTTAAAATCAATTCGTCAAACTAAAAGCTGTTGGTTTTAGGATCATAACTGGCAGTATCTTTTCCAGTGATATCAACTTTTTCACTGCTTACAAGAGTTACTGTGTAACTTATTAAATCAGTTTGGTCATTAGTTTGATAGAGACTTTGTAAGTTTATTATATCAAGAGTGTCGGTTGCTGCATAAAAATAAATAGTCCCAGGATATTTATCACCACTTTTAATGTTATTAATCATACATGAAGATTTCTAGTCAGAACAGTATTATGTTGAATTATCCAATCTCATTACTAAATATGAAGGATATGATAATAATTTATCGCCATTATATGTTGCTTTATTATTTATGAAAACTGAATATGCTAAAAACTGCTGAATAGATTAACTAGAAGTTCCTTAATATCTCAAGCAAGCGCCATATTCAGCAGTGTTATTTACAAATTGAATATTTGTTACTTTAGTGTAAATATTTTACATACTTGTGCTATCAACTAAAAAAATAGCACCTCCTTACGTTGCCGATGATCCTGTAAAATTAACATTTTATAGGTAGAATTATGGCGTGTAAAGTTTTCCTTCTTCTTCAGTTTAAGAATCATCTAAATAGATAGATCCTCCAATCCAATCAGCTTTACAAGAATTAAAATTAGTTTATTTAATTGTTAAAATTTAGAATGAGTTTGTAGAACCTATGACACCTCCTAAAAGTGAGTGAATATTTGTAAAGCTTGACTATTAAACTGTTACATTTGAAAATAAATTTAAAAGTAATCCGCCGAAGCATAGATTAGCACAATTAACATTAGTTGCGTTCATTTAAGTTATTTAAAGTTAAGACTTTTACTATGCAACAATTGGTGACACATACCAGCTTGGTTTCTTGAATGATATATTAGTATTATTAATATTTGGTGTTGTCGATTTTAAATTTCTATTATTTAAATTAATATTTTCTTTAACACTAGGTATTTTATATTAGTATGTGTTGTCTAAGTAATATTGGAATTATTAGTCCTAAATAATTAGATTATCATCATAATTTTTACTTTAAATATTCCTTAAATTAGTATTATTATTCTTTTTACCTAAGGTAATATCATTATTTATTGCTGCAATATTTAAATTAAATATTGTTAAATTATTTAATATTGAATTCGAATTTTCTATAGATAAGAGATAAACTTAGCTCAATTTTATATTTGTTAGAGATGAATTGGTTATTGAAAACTTTTATACATTAATTATACGAATTATGGAATAGTTTTCTTGCATCTAGGCTACCATGTTATTTATTATTAATGAATTGAATATAAGATTATTTATTCCATCAAAAAAGAATTAGCATTAAGATACTTATAATAATTCATTCTAATTTTAATTTTAAAATGTATAATCAATATTGATAGATGAATCAATAAACTAAACCGTAATCTAATTTAATTAATCTTTTATATACAAGATGTTATGATTGGTCACAACATATCTCTACTTTGTTACAGCTGGTATTTGAGGACCAAATTTAGCCTGAAGTCTTAATTAAATTGAAACTAACTAAATAGAAGAAATATATCCAGAACTGAGTAAAATAGATGTTGATTGTGTAATTGTTACGATTGGATAGTTAATACTGTTTCCATCTATTTGATTCGAAGAATCATCATTTGTACTTTGAGAATTTTAAATAATTATCTGCTTTATAGGAATGTATTAAATCCATCTTAAAAATGAGCCATCGTATGAATTACTAGGGTCTAGCATAAAATAAATCTCTTTTGGGTAATTGACACTAAATTAAAATTCATATAGTCTTTTCATTATATAAGATAAAGAAGGCTTAGTTGAAATTAAGCCTGATATTTTATCTATATTTGTATTAATAATTTTGTAAGTATGAGTACAAATTAGTTTCGTATTAGCATTATCTGATTTTTGGTAAGCAAATGTTACAGAATTTAGCAAATTAGTATCCCAAACTAAAATAGTCCTTATATCAAAATTAAAATCAAAGCCTGAGAGAGAATTATAAGTATTATAATAGTTTATAGTCCAGTCGCATCTATACCCAGAGTTGTATTGTAAATTGCATGATATTAATTTCTTTCTTAAGTTATCATGAATTGCAATAAAAGTATATTGATTTTGCGAATCTGAGAATACTTTAGTGGTATCAACAGCCGAATCGATATCGTATGTAATAGAATCAATCTAGTAGAACTTTAGTGCTATGTTATATCTTACAATATTCAATATACTATACTGAGCAAAGTAATGAACTAATATATCGTATTATTTAACATATTTTATCTGATCAAACTTAGTGTAAATAGGATCTATTGAGTTATCTCCATTATATGGATCTAAAACTATTATTCTTTTATTTCCAGGATTAGTTTATAACGAAAAATATACTAATCTAGTAGAGATGACTACCATCAAAGCAATTTAGCTTGGATTATCAGAATCTTTAATAGCTTAGATGGATCTAATAACAAGAGGACGTAAATTTAACAAATCTTTATCTTGTATTAATTAGAGTGAATTGTCTAATTATTTTAAATCCATCAATTCTATTTGTGTTTAAGAATAAAAAATAATATAGTTAGTATCTGCTAAATACTAAATGTTTATAAAATCCTAAACAATATTAGGAGTTATGATCTATTTATTAATGCTTCCATCTTAGTTTACAGACTGATACTCAATTGTCAGCTATTTTTGTACAGAACATACTATCAATTTACCATCCTCAGATATTTAATATAGAGCATATTTAGAAGTATCTTCGCATTAAACTGGCAAGTAATTTGTATGAATTTTATTATTTTCTATATCCCACTCTTACACACTTATAAAAAAAGTAGTTGTTTGTTAATAATTTGTATAATAATAACTTGATAGTATTAAAATACTGCTATTGAATTTAGAAAATTAAAATCCTTGCAAAATACTTCTTAATCCTCCTACAAGTAGTATTGAATTACTCAGCTAACTAGTTAGATTATTATTTAAATCAATATCTATTATTTGAAATAAACTCTAGCATTTGTTTCTATTAGCTAAATTTTTATTTTACTGATCAGGGTCATCTTCTAAAAAAAGAGAAACTCCTACAAATTGTGAGCCACTCTAACTACTTTACAAAAGCATGTGAAATTTACATGAAATTTATGGGTCTGTTTGAATCACTTAATTAACAATTTTTTCTTGCTTAATATCCCATATATTTAGCTAAGAAGATACTATCTCTGGTTTGTTAACTAAAATGATAGCTCTATTATCATCTATTTGCATATATTGATTAAAGTTAAATATATCCTAACTTACTTGCTATTAATATATTATTTCTATTGGATTATTTTCAATCTAAGAAACCAAACTTGATAATTTTATTGATTTTATTTGTATTCCATTTGAATAAATTAAGCAATCTTTTTTGTAAATTTATATTAAGTTCCAAGAGTTGTCAATCCCTAAATCACTAGCTATGCTTTTTTTCGATATCAATTACCAATTACTTATATCTGAATCAAAAGCCAAGCTGTTAAGTCTTTAATATATATATTAGAAATTTTTATCATTTATTATTACAGCTTTAGCATCAGCGTTTAGGTGTAGAATATCTATATCGAACAAAGCAAATTGTGTTAGCTAACTTCCTTAATTTATTATTTCTGATTTTTGCACACTTTAGAAGATATTATTAACTCCTCGTATATAAAGAGCCCTAATTATATTTGTTTATTTTTATTGGTAAATTAGGTTTAAAATTTTAATATTTGGTTATTCATCTTTAGAACCATCTCCATATAGAGAAGAATAAGATGGATATTGTTTTGAGATTACATCACCTAAATTGTATTCATATGAAATAAAACACTCCAAATTTTTAGCCTCAAAAAGTAATTCTTATTATGATTGATCAATATCAATAATAGTGTATTATTTGTTCATAGTTATAATCCAAAGTTTAATCATATCATCGCTTACAGTTAATATTATGTCAGAATCACATGTGACTATTCTTGTTATTATTTACTATACTTAAATTGTACTTGTATCTATGTTCTGTTCCAGAACACTAATAAGCTATCCTAATCCGCTCATATTATAAGTATATAATCCTAAATTATTAAACTTTGCAACTCCCAAAATAACTAAAATATCCACTTGGTCTATAGATGTAACTGGGTAAACTCTTCTCTTTACTAGTTATTTATCATAATTTTGTTATAAGTTTTATGCCAGTTTTTATGAAAACCATAAAGCTCGAGAGTTTGATATCTCAAACATATTTTCTAAAATAGGACAAACCATTTTATATTAAATACATTTTAATGTAATTGGATCCTCAACAGAACCCTCTTTACATTCACATAAAGGAGGTGAGAGTCTATCAGATGGGCATTCTGTGCATTAACTTTCACTTAATACACATTTAGAACAGCGAGGACTGCAGCTATTGCATTGAAAATCACTTTCATAATATCCTAATTTAATTAATTTTTTACTTTTTATAAAATTTAAATGAAAATAAATAAAATTTAAGAAATTAGATATTATTTTATTATTATAAAATTATAATCGTTTTAGTACCATCTCTGCAATCACATTTAGGAGGCTCCTTTCTATAAAGAGAGCAAGTTTAACAAAAATCTTTTGAATCTTTACATGTATCACATTATTTTTCACATTAATCACATGTAAACTACTGTTTGTTCATAAAAAATCCTTGAGGACATTGAGAAACACAGCTTATTCCATATCTGTAATAAGGTTATAAGGGATTATTAGTATTACATCTATTACAATTAGAGTTTCCTGGACCATAGCATCCTAAGCATGACTAATCGCACTAAACACATGATTTATTTTAACCATCATCATAAAACTAATCAATGCACAAGCATTATCCCTAAGAGTTAACTTAAGTACTTCTTGAAAAGGGTGAACCTGGACATTAAGTGCAAGCGAACTTACTATTTGAGGAGCAATTTAAGCAACTATAATGGCATGCTAATTATAAAATGGTTAACATTTAAAAAAAAAAAAAAAAAATCTTACCACCGCATATTTCTGTTCCTAAATCATAATACCCTTATGAGCAAACACATTAAAACTAAGCTTAATTTAAAGTTCTATATTAAGTTTATTCATAGCAGGAAGTACACTTATCTGATTGATCAATACAAGTCTTACAGTAGCTACTGCATTCTATTTAAAATATTTAGTTATTCTTATTTATTTTGAAAATTTTTTGTTAAATTTTATACTTAAGCATTATCTGTTATTTCCATCTTAGTACCACCCATCTATACATTTGCAATAGCCATTTTAATCAACATATCTTTGATCTGATTAATTGCAAGAGGTGCAGATAAATCCTTTGCTAGACTAGTTCACAATACATGTTTGGCAGTATTAATTTTAATCGTAGCATTCTTTTTTAATTTGTTTTAAAAAGCTAAAATTTATTAATAAATTTTTAATAACTTACATTTGCACTCAGTATCAAATCCATCATCATAATAACCACTTTAGCACAAACATTTAAATATTGATGCGTTAGAGTCACTTGGATACCTTTATGCTAATAGAGAATCACATTTTGTGCAAGATGTTTTACTTCCTGAGCAGGCTTTGCATGTGTAATCGCATTCTTTATATATGTTTTAATTTTATAGTTAGAAATAATTTTCAATAATTCAAAAATTTTTGATTACTTTTGCACTATTTTGTTCCATCATCATAATATCCTTCTTGACAAATACATTATCCATTTACTAACTACCTCATATCTTAATCATCGCATGATAAGCAATTACTATTTAAAGCTCCATTGCATGAACCACAAGAATAATCACATGCTTTGTTTTTTGTTTTAGAAAATTATTTTAATAATATTTTATATTTTAAAATATTTAATTACCTTAACAATTTGGAGAACTCAAAACTTCAAAAAAATAGGGTTTACACACGCATTTTTTATTTATGATATCAAGCTGCCTATTTTAAACTGTACCATCACACAATGTACATATGTTTTTAGAAGTGCATGTTACGCATGTAGCATCACATTCTATTTAAAATAAATAAATAAATGAAAACATTTAAAAATTACAAAATATTTTACAATCACAATTAATTTAGTTAGGAATTTCATAATATCCATTTTAGCAAAGACACTATTAATTTTAAACTGTCCTATGAGTTTTGGCAGTATTACAATCTATGCAATCGCTTTTACTAGAGCATTCTTCACATTCAGGATTACATTCTATCATAATTAAAAAATGTTAAGAAATAATATTTCATCAACTATTTTACTTAAACATTGCTTTGTTTCTTAATCCTCATAATACCCTCTTTAGCATAAGCATTTTTTAATTCCACTGGCTGGGTCGATAAAAATAGTTCTAAACTAATTTTATAGGTTGCATGCTTTGTCATTAGGAGAACATTAATTATTATAACAAGTTTCACATGATTGACTATTTAAGCATGTATAGCAAGAAGGAAGACACTCTAAACAATAAATTAAAATGTATACTATGGTATAATTATTAAAATTTAGAAGTTACATGCACATACAGGATTATTTGTTCCATCTTCGTGATATCCAGTTTAACAAGGACAATTAAATAGATTTTATTAATTTGGATCAACTATTTACACACGATAGCTATTTACAGCACATGAAGTACAATTACTTTAGTTTGTGCACTTACTGCAGGTATAATTACATTCTTTTAAATTAAAAAAATTAAAAATGGTTTTTAAAATTATAATTTACTTGAGCATACTGCCTATCCAGAATCATAATATCCATCTTAACATGGGCATTAGTTTTAATTTGTTTAGTCTACTCTGAATGTGTTACTTAATCGGCACGAGGTGCATTTTGAACCTAATTTATTAGATATTTTGACATCTTCTAAAATATTTACAAAATTATTTTACTATTATTCACACATCCTAAGCATGCATAACTACAAGGAGAGCACTGCTTTTTAGGAGTTCCATCTAACTCATAAATTTCATAGTAACCTTACATACAGACACATGTGTTGTTAACCAAAACTCTAAAATCGCTTGGATTACAAGAGTTAATACAATTTGTTGAACTTCCAATACATTCATCGCATGTAATGGAACATTATTAACATAATGCATTCCCATTATCAAAATATCCTTTAAAACATGGGCATTAATAGTTAGAAGATTGGTCATATCTATAATATAATTTTGGATCATAACATGAGGTACATCTTTCTTTTTTAATTTAACATGTTTTGCAAGAGTGATCACATTTTACGCACTATTTAATCAAGTTGGGGTCATCTTCACCCTCATCTACATAACCTTCCTAACAAGGACAAGTATCTAAATAAAATTAAATTAATTGATAACAATTTTTTATTAAATTTATATTTATTTAAAATTACTTGCAAAGGGCTAAGATATTCTAAAGTTTTCAACAGTACATGTAATACATTAATTTTTGTTTGGTCCAAAACATGTAGCACAAGAATGATGACAAGGTATACATTAGTCATCTTAATTAGCTTAAACTAAACTAAAGTAACCATTTTTACATTAGCATACACCTGTGATATTATTTAACAATTGTAAAATTTAAAAAAAAGAAAGTAAAATAAAAATACCTTGATTTAAATATCTTAAATCAGACTTACAAGAGGTGCATTAATATAGTTCAGGTCCAAAGCATGTTTTGCAAGTGTTATGACATTTTTAAGAGCATATTGCTTAATTAAATTAATCGTAATAGCCATCTACACAAATACAAGACATAGCTTGAGTTTACTAGTCAATTTAAGCTTTGTATTTAAAAATTTTTAATTTTTAATTATGTGAATCTAAATGTTTACCTTTTCTGTTATTTTGTGAAGAGCAAGAAGTGCATTAGCTAGCTAAAGGGCCATCACATGTTAAGCAAGAGTAGTGGCAAGTTCTGCATATTTACTAAGAATCTTCATAAAAAGAGCTATTACATTTACACTTTCCAGCTTTAATTTATAAATAAATTTTATGTTAATAATTTAAGTTGTTTTTAATTTTACATTATGGATCTAAAGATCTGTTTTAATTTTAATCACAAGTTAAACAAAGATTTGAGTTTGGTTGACATGTTTGACAAGAATAGTTACATCTCATGCACTCTCTAGTATTTGGATCTTCATAATATAGACTATTTATGCAAACACATTTTTCTATTTATATTTTTATATTTTTTTATTTGAAATATTATTATTAACATTAAATTACTGCTCTATATGTCAAGTTATCTGTTACTTGGACATTGTAAACAATTATTATTTTTAGGACCGTTGCATGTTTTGCATGTAAAATCGCATTATTCACATAATTAGCTATCTGGGTTATCGTAATAACCGTCTTGACAAATACACTAAGCACCTTTATATGAATATAAATTAAATTAATTGAATTGAAAATACTAAATATGTTTACCTGATAAATTTCTCATTCTTACACATGATGTACAAGTGTTTAAATCAGAACAAGTAAGGCATGAATATTAGCATTTTTTACATTTTTTAAAAATCTAATCATCGTATAAGCCTTGAATACACTAGCATTAATTAAAACCATTAACATCTAAAATATTTAGTAAAGATAATTAAAAATATTTATCAAAAAAAAAAAAAATACCTTAATAAATTTATCTATCAATAGGACATGATAAGCAATTTTAAGAATCGCTACAAGTTTAACATTAATAATTACATTTTTGACACTCAAAAGTCTTTGGATCAAGATAGTATCCATCCTGACAAATGCATTTAACTAAAATATTTTAATAATTATTTTTATTAAATAAAAAAATAACTTAATTAATTACAATTAGAAAATGTGAACAAATCTCGACATGTGTAACAATTATCATTTTATTTTCCAAAGCATGTTTTACATGTTTGATGGCATTTACTACAAGCTTAATTCATAGTATCTTCATAATATCCTGAGTTTATATCACATGGGCATGTTTCTTATTAATTATAAAAAATTTTTTTTAATAAGATTTATTTTTATTTAATTACAATCTATTTTGGAATGATCTATCCTATTTAATTTTAGATCACATGAAGTACAATATTTTGGAGAATTAATGCACGTTTAACAAGAATAGTCGCATTATCCACATAATTCTTAATCAGTTCCAACTATTTAAATATTTTATTTTTACTTATATTTAACTTCATTTATTTTCAATATTTTTACTATAATTTCTAATGATATATCTTCCATCTATACAGGTGAGACAATCTTTACCGTTTGAAGTATTACCTCTACATGTTTAGCAATAGCTGTGGCAATCTTAACATGAGCCTAGGTCATAATCAAAGTACTATTTACTTTGACATAATAGTAAACCTATTATTTATAAACTTTAATATTTATTTTTAAAAGAAATTAAAAATTACTAGGTGAAGAGCAAACGACATCAGATGGTATACATTATTTACTTTAGTTTTCACAAGTCCCCTTTTTACAGATACATTAGTTTTATATCAATTGTCTTTCAGGAGGACAACTTACGCATTAATCATATCCATCTCCAGAACATGATAAACACTATCCGTAGCAGCAATAGCTATTATTATTTTTTTGATCTACATAGAAGTTTCTATCTGATGAACAGGATAAGCACTAACTATTATTTGGTCCTGAGCACTCCTAACAAGACTAGTGACAAGATTTGCAAATATCTAATAATTTTATAAATTGATCATAAAAATAAAATAAATTTATTAAATCTTAAAATTACTATTTTCTAAATAGAATCCCTTTTAGCAGCTTGTACATTATTATGAAGAGTAAATGCATGTTAAGCAATTTGAATCACATTATTAACAACCATAATTATTTTTGGTGTACTAAAAATATTGTCCTGGCTAGCAATTTATTATTTCTAATTGTTAAAAGAAATTAATTATTTCATTTAATTGTATAATAAATTTACAAGGAAATGTGCAGGAATCTTAGCTTTATTTACATTAAAAAGTATCCTTGTCTTCACAGGTACTTTAGTTGCAAATGCAATACCCTGAGTATAGAAATCTTTCACTACTACATTAAATGCAGCTAGATATACTATTATCTGTTTGATATTAAAAATTATTAAAAATTTGAGCCTCAAATAAATTATCTTTTGATACCATTGCATTCTTAACAAGATTAGTGACACTTTTAGCAACTAGAATCTATTATTAATGTAATTAAATTAATAAAAAAATATTTTTAGAAATAATCTTATACCTGTGCTTTTATAATATCCAGAAGAGCATTATAAGCATTAAGTTGATGAATTTTTGCAAGTTTGGCAAGAATTATCACATTTTAAGCATATGAGTTTTTAATAATCAAAATAAAATCCTTTATCACATACTATTTAACCTAATTATTTTGTTATTAATAGAATTATTAACAAAAATTAATTTATAAAAATGAAATAAAAAATTTATAAATACTTGGTATTTCACAAATATCATTTGTATAAAGACTCTAACAAATATTGCTTTAATCTGGACAAAAGTCTTACTAGCAAATACAAATATTATTAAATATTTATCCATATTTAGTATCTACACATTTAGTACAAGCTCCATTATCTCCACACAAAGCGCATGTTGAATCACATTAATTACATTTCCCATTTACTTTTAAATATAAAATTTATTTATAGAATACAAAATTAATTTTATAATTACATATATAAAATCCATCCGCACAAAGTTAGCATTAGTCTGCTCCATCGCAAGACAAACAATTATCAGAACATTGAACGCAAGAAGGTTATTCTATTAAATATTTTATATAATTAAATATTCAAATATAAAATAAATATTTAATTAATCTAAAATTTTTGAATAAAATATTATTAATTTATACACGAATTATCATAGTAATAGCCTGTAATACATTAGACACACTAAATTGATGAATTTTTACAAGTTTAGCAAATTTTATCGCAGTCTAGGCAAGTATTTTATTAATAATCGAAATATTATCCTTTATCACATATTATTGAATCTAATTGATATTTTTTAATATATTTATAAATTTTTGAATATGTAAATTCTAAACAATTTTTACTTGGTTTTTGGCAAATTTCATTTTGTTGAAGATTTTAACATTTATTATTTTAATCTGGACATTAATCTTACATGCATATGCAAATATTATTATTATTTTTTGCAATCACTAGATTTAGATCACCAGCACATTAAGTGCAACCTTTATCACTACATTGAGCACAGGTTGAATCGCATTATTAACATTTTCCATTTTCTTTTTTATTCATATTTCAACAAATTTATTTCAAAAAATTAGTAATAAATTACATTAATAATAGCCGTTATCACAAATTTAGCATGAGTCTGCTCCTGTACACTACTAACAATTATCAGAACATTTATTGCATGAAGATTATTCTTTTTAATAATTTATTTTGTTAAATTTGAAATATAAAAGCACTTATTTCTAGAGAAAAAATATGTGCAAGCCTAAAAAAATCATTTTTTAATAATATTTTGAGAAAAAACTAATAATTAAAAACTATTCTACTAATAATCTAATCTGAAAAAAAAGATTATTAATCTAAAGTAAATCTTTTACTAATTTGATATATATTAACTATTAATTCCAATTACCTAAATAATATCCTTATGGGCAAGTACAGCAATTAGATGCAGTATTTCCATAGCAAGTTTAACAATTTTAATTGCAAAGATTACAATTTCTTTCTTAAAAATTAATATATTAATTTTATTCGCATATGTTTTCTATATTTATATAAGGAGTTTTTAATATAGTATCAAAAAAAAATGAATGTAATTAATAATTACTTATATTCAAGTCACATAATTTATTTTCATAGCTCTAACAGGTTTAATCTAATTAGTAATAGCTTTAGGTGCAAATACATATCATATCTCCTTTATAGTCTTTTTTATTTATAGTTTAGTTTATTTTTAATTAAATTCATTTTTTAATTTACTAGTAAATGGTGATTATTATTAATCATCACATATGCATTCTTTCTATGAATCCTTATATTAGCACTAAGAATAGTTAGTATCTATTTAATTTTAAGTTTTTTTATAAAAAATTTATCATAAAAGTGTATTGTTTGTAGATAAATGACTATGGTTTTATTGAAATTAAACCAAGTTAGAATAATAATAATCTTGTATTTCAGGATGGTTTAAAATGTAAGATCATTTAAAACAACAAGTAATTAACTTTAGATACCTTATGATTTAATTTGTAATATGATCAAGAAAAGATTAAAACAAGTGTAAATTCCAATCATAATATTTAAAATGATAATTTAAATACTTTTTTATATTTTCTAATTTATAAATTATGTTAATATTAGCTTATTTTACTATATTAATTCTTCTATCCAAAATATTAGTTTATCGAATTCTTACTAAATGTAAAAAAAGATTAAACATAATTAATACGAATTATAAGGTTAATAAATAACTAAAAAAAATTAATTTAAGAATATTATGTCAAAACACAATCTAAATAATTTGTTCAATAAAATCCACATTTTTTATCAATCTCATTCTTAAATTTTAACAACTCATAAAATTAAATTAAATTTAAAGCAAAATATAAATATTTTTTTATTATATTATTATTATTTGCTATTAAAAAATTAAAATTATTTTTTATATTTGAGTTTGTTCTATTTTATTTTTTTATTCATTCTATATATATTTATTGTAAATAGTATTTTTTTACTTATTTTTGAAAAGAATTTAAGAATTGATTATTTAGAAAAATAAAACATATCCCTCTTACAAGTTAAAACTTAAAAACATTTAATACAATTACTTTTAAAAAAGCATTATTTTATTTAATAATTTTCTTTTAAAAATTATTGTTATGCTTTTAGAAAAATTCAATGCTTAGCATGGACATTCTTCCAGTATTTAGAAGTGACATCAGATTCGTGGCTGGGCTTCATGGTAGCAGCGCCAGGTTTCCAAGAAGCAGGGCAGACTTCACCGTGCTTATCAGCATATTAGAAAGCCTAAACTAAACGTAAGTATTCTTCAACGTTTCTACCTACGGGGAGATCGTTAACTGAAGTGTGACGTAAAACTTGCTTGTCATCAATGATGAAAGAACCTCTTAATGCAATACCACCTTCAGTCAAAACACCATAATCTCTTGAGATGTTTTTGGTTAAGTCTGAAAGGAGACTAATTTACAAATCTTCGCCCAAACCACCTTCAGATCTTGGTCTTTAAACGTAAGCTTAATGAGTGTAGTGACTATCAATAGAGCAACCAATAACTTCACAGTTGGTTTCATTGAACTTCTTAGCATGGTTGGAGAATTGAATAATTTCAGTAGGGCAAACAAAAGTAAAATCTAAAGGATAGAAGAATAATAACAAATATTTGCCTTTGTAATCTTCTAAGGAAACTTGCTTGAAAGATTTGCTCTTGGGGCAATAAGCAGCACCCTTGAAATGGGGAGCAGCCTTTTGAACGAAAGCTTTAATGGAACCACAAGTCATTTCTTATTTTAGAGGGAATTAAATTTTAATAATAAAGATTTTTTTTTAATTTTTGTTTTTTATAAATAAAAAAAGATTTCTTTAGCATTTATTCCAAAAATGAGTGTTTAAAAGGTGAATAAAAAAAAGCAAGCAATCTAATCTTTTGAAATAATCTAAATAATTTCAAACTACAATTTTACATCAAAAAATCTTTATGAGATAAGAATAGGGAATCTAAAAACTGAAAAATTGAAGTGAAATATGAGAAAATACTCAATTTTTTCTCAAAGAAATCTATGAAAATTCCTTATTTTAGTTTGTATCTAAATTTTTTATGAACGAAGTCATATTTCTTTTTATTTTAATTTTTGTTTCGTATCATTTTATTTATAAAAATAAATTTTTACTAGTCTAAATTTCCATTAAAAAAATTATATTTTACTTTATTAAATTACAATCTTAATAATTTTAACGAACTCTCTCTAAATTAATGTGATTCATTTTTATAAAATAAATATACTTATCATTTCATGCTTTTTATTTGAATATTTTTAATATTAAAAGAATGAATAATTTTTATATTTTGAGCAAATTAAAATCATTTTATAATTTAGTAAATCATTCAAACTAGAGTTTTCTTTTAATATCATTTTAGTTGGGGATATAAGCGCATTTTAATAAAATAAATACTAAATTTAAATTTAAAAAATTTTATTGATATGATAAAAAGTAGGTTTATGAAATTTTTTTAAAAAAATTTTATAAAATATCTATTGCTAAAAATAATAATTATTAGTTTAATAAATATGAGATCTTATTAATTTTATAATTAAAATATTTTTTCATTTATTTATTTATTTTAGGATTTTTTTTATTTCATAATGATTTTGAATTCCTTTATAAACAGCGATAATAATAAAAAATAATTAACAAAAATGATAAATTTTTAATTACATGTAAGATAAACAACTCTAAAAATTATTCAAATTCTTTCATTATTTTAAGTTTTTAACAATGAACTCTAACCAGCTTACTAAGCTAAATTAGATTTTATACTAGTATAATCATCCACCTTATTTGATCCATATTATTTTGAAGCATAAGGACCTTAATTTTCTGGCACTATTTTGCCTTCTACTATATTTCTGCATCTTTCAAGAATCATTTTATTAAGCATATCATTTTCCTCCACTAAAGAGTTATCATATCTAGGTATATCAGAAGACTGCATATTTATATTTTGCACTGAAGAATACCTTTATATAGAGGGTTGCATGTACTAACTTCTAGGATTAATTTAATTTTATGCTGGTTATTATGGTAATGGGGGTAAATAATGACCAGGCTATCTTTTTACTGTATTTGATAAATTGTTATTTTCGTCTTATTCTTATTAACTATCATAATAAGGTAGATTACTAAGGCTTGAGTTTTTCTTCAATAAGTTCTACTAGCTAGAGCTACTAGTTAATCCAGTAGATATAGAATTATTCTTTGATTAATAGCGATCAGTCAAATATTAATTACTATTTTAAGCACTAGTGTTACTGCTTAATCCATATTAATTTGCAGAGTAAGATTACAATCTAGATATTATTTCTGCCTTTTCTTACAAAAGAGACTACATTCTTTAGTGTTCCCTTTATAAGAATTGCATTTCTCTTTCTTTCTCACTCTTGAGATTATGAATAGTTCTTTCGCTTTGTTGAGCTATAGTGTGGATTTATCTTTCATATTAGTTTGCTACTTGTTCTTTTTCCTAATTTATTTATATGAAAGAAAGAAAAAAATTAAAGCTTAGATTTATTAATGAATGATTTTTACATTTAATAGATCTTAATATCTAATACGTTATCTGTCAAGCTCACGCTTATGGGCATCCAAATCTAATTTTATTGCATTATTTTCTTCTTCTAACTATCTCATAGCTGATTTTAAGTTGGTTAATGTTATGTTAATTTAATAGGTATGAGCTTATACTTCTTAATTAATTCTTTCTTCGTAATTTATGCAAGTTTACTAGAATGCCTTTTCTTTAATGTCCAATTAATCTAATAATTAAGCATTTAAAGCTTCAAGCTCCTACAATTTAACAAAATTATCTTTTTTGTTACTGATTTCAACCTTCAAGTTCTGGATCTGTTCAAAATACTATTCTTTTTCTTAATCTATTTAAGAGTTTAATTCTTGAATGTCTTTTTCAAATTAGAATTTCATTTAGTCAAATTCCTATCTCATATTTTCTTTTTCTTGCTGAATTTAGCTAATTATTTAATCCTACTCCTCAATTTTTTAGCAATTTACATCTTGCTATTTAAGCTATTCGATCTCAAACTAATGATTAGATTCTAGTCTCTTGATTTCTAAAATTAGTTGCTCATTTTCAGATTGATAACTTTGAAAAAATAAAAATTTAGGTTAATAAAAAATTAATGTGGATAATATAAATATTACACTAATTTATCTTATTCGATTGTTTATATTAATTAGGTAATATAATGATCTTTTTAATCTAATTTTTCTAAAAGCAGTGTTGAATTTGCAACAGCTTTTTCAAGTTCTTAAATTTTCAAAAGATGAGCTTCATTGATTTAGAGATACTCTTAATTCATTTTTTATGATTGTTCTGTCATTTGCTAATACTTTTCTACGAGTTGTTCTTATTCATATTTATTTTCTATAATTTCTGCCTATCTTTCTTCCATTTCCTTAATTTTGATTTTTAATAATTTATTTTCTTCGCTCAAATACAATCTTTCAGTTTAATTTGACTCTAATTGAGGTTATTAGCTATTCAACTTATCTTCCAAATCCTTATTTATAGCTTCTAAAGATTTTATTTGTTCTAACCTCTCTGCTAATAGTGTGTTAAGTTACTAAACATCAACAATTAGCCTCTCACATTTTAATTCTATTTCGTTAATCCTAGAGATTGCTTATAGCTTATCACTTTCTAATTTTTAAATATCGTTGTTCACCATTTAAGAAACTTGCAAGCTTTCATTTCTCTAGTTTGATAATTCTTATTAAAGGTGACTCTTTTCAGATTAAATAACCTAAAGTTCTTTTCTTAGCTATTCTTCTAGGAGTTTTTTATCAAGATTGGATGTTTGTATAATTTTTTCAATTTTTTCTAGGCTTTAGCTATGAGCTTGAGCAAGTTATTCCCTTGCTGTAGCATCATGAGAAGCTAAAGTTTAAACTAATTTTCTATTTTCTTCTTAAAAGCTCTAAAGTTTATCTTCTAATTCTTTGATTCTATTTTCTTGGCGCTTAATTATTTCTTCAGATGCTAACAAATTAGCCTCTTCAACAACTTTCTTTTAAATTTATTAAGTTGTAACATTTTGGTTAGTAATAATTATTTCTTAATTTTGTAGTGTCATTTTTCTTAATAAATTCTATTCTCTCTCATAAAATTATTTCTCCTTAGCAATAAATTCGCTTCTACGTTCTTCATACTCGATCTCTTGGCGCATTAACTAATCACGTAATTAACGAATTTCTTTGTCTCTATTTTCTATGGCTAAATCATATTTACGTTTTTAGTCATCTATATCCAAACGATGAGTATTTATTGCAGAATCTCTTCCTTGCTTTAAAAGTTTGTTTTCTTTCATCAAACTTTCATTATATTCAATTAATTTTTCGTTTTCAGTTATAAGAAACAGCATTTTTTGCTGAATTTCTAAAAATTGTTTATGGTCGTGTAAATTATTACTATTAGGATCATTAAATAATTTCATGAACTAATACTTGTTTAAGCTATTATCCGAAGTTTACGTATATTAGTAGTTATTAGTGTTTAAATTATGACCACTAAGAGAATCATCTTAGTGTAAAAAATCACCTAAATGCTATTAAATAGAATTAAAGCTACTATTTGCATTATTTGTAGTATGATTGATTGCATTTTAACCACTCTAAATTTATAAAACCTATTAATTTAAAGAATATTCTGTGTTTTTGGCAAATTTATTGTCGTTTATGCTTGTAGCTGTTGCAGCTGTATTAAAATTTTTACTTGAATAGTCTTTATTAATAGGACTTTAGCTAATGCTAGAAAGATTAGTTATACTGTTTCTCAGCTTGTTTTCTTTTATAATAATTTGCTTTGATTATTAATTTTTGGTATTCTCACTTAAAATAATGTGATTAACTTAAGAAGGAATTATTTGTATAGGAACTCCAATTTAATTGTCAATTTATTTATTTGTTTGAGGAAAATAGATAGATTGTTTTTGATTTTTTGTTGAAGTTGACTCACTAACTATGCTGCTCTTCATAGAAACTAAAGAATTTCTCATTGGTGAGAGCTTTAAATTATAGTAAAAATATTATTTATTTAAGATTTCATTTAAAAAATTACTTTTGGCGAAAGTTAATTGACATTTATTGAATTGTTTAAACTCTTTCTAACAAATGAGGAATTTTCAGATAAAAGTCTTTCGCCTTATGTAGCTTATTGCTTGTCTTTTGATTGATGGTTATTCAATCTTAAATCGTTGCTTGAATAATTTTTAGATAGTTTAGCTAATACATCAATGCTAGGCTTATCTGCTTACTATGTTGCTTGAATATTTAGCTTGCTAATAGAATCAATTTAAACAACAGGTGATGTAAATTCCACTTAAATAGGTTCTCCAAATTTTTTTTCTGCTGTTTGATAATTGTAATCGTAATCATTAAAATCGCTTAATGAATATCCTTTGTTAGTAGGAGAGGTAAATACAACAGAATTGTTATTTATTGTTGGATTCATTGGCTTTATAAAATTCACAACTTTGATCCTTTTCTTATATTTATTTAATTTTTTACAAAATAATTTAAAATTAGAATCTTTTGATAGATAAAAAGTGTGATAATTAAATTTAAAAAAAAACTTGGATCATTTACGCAAAACTATTATTTAATTTTCTTATAATAAGTTTTTATCTTTAGATTTTTTTGCACAACCACTATTTTTCTTATTTATTTTTTTTGAATTTTAAAATAGTTGAAAACTTTCTTTTTTCAATAATTTTTTTGAAAACTTTGTTAAATTTTTAACAAAAACTGAATCACTAAGAAAGAAATAAATGAAAAAAAATAAAATAGTAAATTTTAAATACAAAAATATCTTATTTATATTTTTTTAAGTAAAATAATATTAATAATAAAATAATAAACAAAATATAAAACATTTAGAAATTAAATAACTAAATATATTTTCAGTGTAATAATTGCTATTTAACATTTTACTTGTATAATTTGTAGCATCTTTAATATCTAATTATATTATGATATATATAGAGATAAATATAAATAACTAAATTGAAATATAAGGTTAGCTCTTTAAAGCTCTTTAAAGCGTATAGTAGAAATTTTATTTAAACTAAAACTTTTTTCAAAAATTTAGCTCTTTTTTGAGAGTTATATGAATAGTAGATCTAATTTTGATATCCATTTATTCTTCATCGCTTACATCTTCATCTGAAACCTTTTTTTCCTTAATAAGTGCAATTTTAATTTATAACCTATACAATAATTAATTTTTTACAGGTATATGATCTATTATTGTGTTAGCGCTACCTGTTTCTATTTCAGTCGTTATGTCTGAGTAATACTCACTCATATGTAAAGCTATTTATACGCATTTAGGTATACTAGCAGTCATCCCATGTATGATAATGGTTCTTGCACTTTAAAATTTTTATAAGCTTAAAATTTTTGGTGAAAAAATAATGAAATTATACCCATCTTTAATCAACTTATGAATTCTTTTTATATAAATGCTTATATGAGTTTCATTTTTAACATATAACTCATTTAAATTAGCTTTTGAATGCAGAGCTTTTCTTTTTTTAAATGGCTTAAAATTATTTTTATTCTTTTTATTTTCTTTGGTTGTTTTTACAGCCAAGTTTTCACTGTTTTTAATTTCTATCTCCTACTCCATTTAATATTTACTTATAAAATTTATATAATACTAATCAATAACAAAAATCTAATTAAAAGCAAATAAAAACTGAAAAATTTAACTAAGATATAATTTTTTTATCAAAAAGTATTATTTAAATTAAAAGAATAAAATATTATTTTAAAGCTATTATAAAGAAAAAGTTTTTCTGCTTTTTAAATAATTAATAAGGTTGATTATAGCTTGAATCAATAAATGGATTAGTTATAACCTAGTAAAAATAGCGCATAATCGTTTTAATTTAAAGAAGACTAGTAACCTACTTCTAGCAAACAGTTAATTGTTGAAGATTAGAGTTATACAAAAAGATAAAGTAACTTTATTTATATTGTGAAAATGCTACTTTTCTACTGATTAAAAAAAAATAAATATAAAATATATCAAGAAATAATCAGAGCAGTTTTGGATTCTTTCTTGAGAGGGTGTTTAATAGGGAATTTGATTGATATTTGCACTCTGAAAGAAAGTGAGTTGCAAGAAGAAACATTCAAATAAATAATGGCAGGAGAACTAAAGTAGGTTCTTAAATAATGTGGAAATTAATAGAAATATGATATAACTTGGCACTATTTATTCTTTGCTGAAATATATTCATTATTAGAGTATGATCCAATTTTAAGTCCTGAACCATTGAATTTTAGTGTATACTTAAAGTATATTCTAGTTATGTATAATTTGAGCAATAACAATACAAAGTAGCAACTGAAGAATATTCTGCCTTCTAACATTACGATACCACAAAATGAAACCCCTAGTGGATTCGATAGATATAAAGAGTCTTTACAACTATGGATATAAAATAGTACCTAAATTAAAGAAGCAATCTTTAAAAATTTTGATAACAAAAGTATCTGTCTCAAATTTACTTTATCTTAAATAGTTCCTTTGCTATTTATCTATTCTACTAACTCACTCAAATTACCAGTAGAAAAAGTGAGGGCTTATATCAAAAATTTTGGTTTTGAAGAAGTAAATAGATAGAAAATTTATTGATTTTTAATTAACTTATATATAATATTTTATATGATATTTTCTAACTTAGCAAATCTTCAAAAGACAAAAATTAAAAAATATTTTATATTAACAGGAATAGTAATCTGCTTTAATTTTTTACTTTGTTTTTATGAATAAATTACTTAAGTACTATCTCAAAGAAAATAGTATAACAAAAGCAATTAATAAAATAAAAACAAAATTAAAAGGTAAAAAATCATATTTAGATAATAAAGAGAAAGAAGTTCTTCAGCAATGTGAAAAAAAGATTGAAAATTTAAAAAAAATATAAAAAGATACTAAATTTAACAACATCAGCCAATCTTCTTAACCGAGTTTATTGGATGAGTATTCTGTATAAGTTTAACTAATAAAATAAGATAATCCATATAAGTAATTTTAATCTCTATTGGTAGATCTTATTGTACAGCTAATAGCATACATAGGTATCCTTGATCACGATTAGATTATTTTTAAAATATAAAAATTAATTTATGAAAATTCCTCAATACCTGCTCTCCTTTTATCATTTCCAGTATTAGCAGTTGGATACCCTGAAAATTATACTAATTAACTTAACGATCTTACATATAGAATTAACAATTAAGAATGTTTACTAAATTATTTAAACCCAGATCCTTGGTTTTCAACATAAATTTCTAACTAAATATTTACTGAATTTGTAAATCTTTTTTGTGAAAAATTCTATAGAAATTCTAAGTGATTTTATAAAATTAAAATTAACATAATCATTTTCATTATTCTAAATTATGTTTTTATATCAATTTATTTTATGATAATATTCATGTTGTATTTTATGTTTTAGTAAAACATACTATTATAGATAAACTTTTTTAATTTTAAATACAGAAACATTTTTATGTTAAATTTAATAATTGGTTATAAAAAAAGCACTTCTCTGATCAATTTAAAATTTCTTTTCATACATTCACTCTGAGTTTTTAACCTTAACCTAAGAAATTTGTTATAAATATTTTCGACATTTGAAGCATCAAAAAAATAATTACATTTTATGGGGCTGTTACTTACTTTTTGGTGGGTGTTATTAGCACCAGTCCTATAAAAGTAAAGAAAATAGAAACAATAAAAATAATTAAAACAGTTGGAATCATATAAGCGTAGTCTCTATGAGGAAAGTAGCTCTAAACTTTATGATTTGCATCAATAAAAGGCTATTTATTTATTAATTTAAAAAAAATAAATTCCTAAACAACTATAATATAAGCCTATTTTTTTTACTGTTATCAAGACCCATACTAAATAATATATATAAAATGAAGTAACTGTCGCCAATCCTATTTTTCCTATTGTTTAAATTTGCATTTTTTATTAGAAAATTTAAAAATTCTAAGTATTAAAAATAATTAATAAATAACAATACTATTAATAAATTATATATATCTTAATATTCATAAAATTTTTTTGTATTTAATACCTCAGAAATCAAAAGAAATTTGACAATTAAAAATATGATTTTATGATAAAATATATTTTATATAGAGCAATAAAATTGATTTTAAAAATAATGTAAATTTATATAAATTTTATGAAAAACAAATTGGAAGAAATTTTAAAAAATCTAGATTTAGTAAATTAAGTTACTAAATGTTTAAATTATTAATTTGCTTAAAATCTAAATAAAATAGCTATATAACAATTATTTAAATGTCAAAGATGATTTTTATTTAATACTGTATAAATTAGAATATATTTAGGCGTTATTTATTTACAGAAGTCTAATGTGATTGATTATTTTTATATTATTATAAGTTTATAAACATTAATTAGTACTTGTTTAGTTTATTAATTAATTAGTTGGTTTATTAATTTAAATTAATTTAACATCGAAATGTTATTTTATCCTGTAGAACTATTTAATTCTTCAGCTTTTTTATGCATTTTATATATACTTTGTGTTATCGATTTAAGAAATATACTTTCAATCATAATTACTATTTCATTACAAAATTTGATTAGATATAAATAAAATAAACTATAATAACATTACATACTTTTCTTTTGAAATTCCAAAATCAGGTTGTTACTTCTGTCCATAATTTTTCATTGTTGGTGTTATAGATTTCTTAAAAATTAAGTTATTATTTCCCACTTTACTTGGTGAAAAATCATTTGACATATTTTTCTTTTCAGCAAGGATTGAGCTGCCATTTAAACTTTTTTTATCAGAAAAATCATCTGCCATTCTAATTTCTTAATCAGCCTCTGTAATAAATTAATAAATAAATATTAGATTTTAAAAAGAACATAATAATCTACGTTGAAGCATATGAAGCTGTGAAATTGCCTTAGACATCTCCTATTTTAAATCATGAACTATGTTAGTGATGTTTTAAGACTTGTCTTATACTTTTTAGATGATAGAGTCTTTTTTATAAAATTTCAAATTAAAAATTCTATAAATAAAAATGAGTAAATAATTTTACCAAAGTTTTTATTAGTATTAGATGTTTAGTTAGTGTCAAAATTCAAGCTTATTTCATTTGAGTTATATTTAAATTCCTACATAGTCTTCTTTTGTTCAGGTCTGTTGAAAAATATTGTTTATTAAGAATTTCTTGAATTCAAAAATAATAAATAAAATACCTAGAATTGTTCTACATTTTAAACTAGTTCATCTATTACCCAATAATCTAGTTTCTGTTTTATTAATTAATTTGATTTTAATTCTTTTTAGAGGGACTGCTTCTATTGCTTTAAGAGCTTTCAACCCTTTTTTCATCTATTTTTTAATAATATTCATTCATACATTTTTGGTTAAAAACAATTTATTTACCATAATTATTCTTTATAGGTGACTTTGAAGTAGGTCTATTTTGCTAATTTGAACTATTATTGTTTTGGTATGAGTTTGGATTTCTTTTTACTTCGTTTATCTTATTTAGAGTTTCAAGCTTATATTAAAAATAAATATATTTAATAATTATATTTTAATTTTTTTAAGATTACGTCGTCTTTAATAGATAGCAAAGAAGCATCATACATTTAATTATTGCCACTTAGTGATATATTTGTCTTATCCTACTTACAAAATAAATCAAATTGAAATTATATAAATTAATAAAAAATTAATAAATACATTTCCGTTGTTTTTGAGAGCTTAATTTTCCATAAAATCTTCCTTGTTGTTAACCATAGCAAAGGCATTTTCTTTTTAAATAAAATGATAATTAAAATTCAAATAATTTATTTTATTTCTAATTACTAATAGACTCAAATTTTGATTCATTGGTATTATTCAAATTTTCTTAGAAATACTATTTACCTCCCTGATACTCCATTTAATTTACATTTGATGGAATAAAAGATAAGTTAGAGGAGGAAATATCTTCTGATTCTCTTTTCTTTTGATATTATTATAAAATATAAAAGTAATTCTAATTTATTAAAATAATTAATTTTATTTACTTAATTATTTGATGAAGCCTTTGAAGTATTAGATGTTTTCTTTTGAATTGCTGACACCATGTTTATCATTCTGTTTACAAATTCGTCGTCAGGAGTTGGAGTTGATGAATCCATGTCATTTCCATTAAAATTATTGCTAAATTCTTCTAATCTGTATTTTTATAATAAATTAATTAATTCTTTCTTTATTTTAGTTATTTAATTTTACTGTTTTCCATCATCATTTTTCAAATCGTTAAAAAGCTTTAATGACTAGTTATCAGGGGAATTATATGCAAAGAACATTTCTAACTTCTTTTCTATTTCTTTTCTTTTGATTCTTTATAGTAATTTGTTATGATCAAGCTTATTAAAATTTATGTTGTCTGCAAATTCAGAAATAGAACCTTCATCTTCGCCAGCTTTCCAAAATTAATTTATTCTTATACTCATGTTTTCGCTGTGATTGCTATTCAAGCTATTAAAATTATTGTTATTAATAATGTTTCCATTTCCTTGTCCGTTTTAATTTTATTGTTATTTTAGTTCTTTAAATATAGAGAGATTTTCAAAAATTGAATTATCATCACACTCTATTTCTTACTTAAGCTTATCGTTTCCCCTATTTCCTTCAACAAATCTCACCTTTTTATCTATAGATGAGTTACTAATTTTTTTAAATTATTAAGAAGCTGTGTTTAATTATGAGCCCATACTTCCACTTTACAGGCTCTACCTGTTTTATTAATGAATTTATTATCTTGATTGCTGAGATAAATTGTTCATAGAGCTTTGATCTTCAATAGTTGAATTTCTACTCAGAGAATTAGAAACCTCACTTATAGGAGTACCATTCCTCATAGCAGAAATAATTTGTCTTAATTCTTCATTTTCTTTCTTAAGTTATATATTTTCTAACTCTAAATCGTATTAGGTTGAATTTTTTTTCAATGATTTCTCCATTTCTTCTCTTAAAAATCTTTCTCTTGCATATGCCTTTGAAAGTTCTGCATACTCTTCATAATCAATCATTCTCTTATTTTAAGCTATTTTATCCGCCCTAAGATTTCTACCATCCAATACTGCTCTTTTAGCACGATTAGCAAACTATTTACAAATTGCTCAATATAAATTTTAAATTTACAATTAAATTACTTGTAGGGTGGAGAATGTTTCTGATGATGAACTCATTGAAGGAGATATACAAACAATAAAAGTTATTTTTCCATTTCCTGATAAAGAATCACTTAAGACTCTTGTTAATTTAGAGTTACGGAAAGGAATGTGAGTTCTATTTTTATCAATTAAAGCAGATATACAATGTCCTAAAGTACTCAATGAACCATTGATACAAGTTAATTCATCAATTCTAGTTTGCTTTTCTTCTATAGAAATATCATGAGGTATTTTAAACTTTTCACTACCAGCTAAATCAACTATTCTAAGCTAAATTTTATCAAAAAAATAAAAATATATTACTAATAAATATATTTATTTTATTTACAATTGATTCTATAACAATTTCGTCTTCATATGTCTCATTTTTTATCTTGATTTTTTGTTATAATAGAATCTAAAAGATAGAATGAGAACGAGATGACTTTGAGTTAGCCATAGTAGATCCAGTTGCTCTATTCCTCAATCCTACCATCAATATATCTAATGCCTAGTCTATATTTTATATTTCAACTGTTATTAAATCTGGTATTTAAACATCTCCATTCTTTGATTCCCTAATTTCTAGCCCGTCTTTCTAATCTCTACCATTAAACAGGTCATATATCTTTTCATTATAAACTTCAAAAAAGCTTATATACAACCTATAATCTTCTTGATCTCTTTTGCTGAGCTCTGACAATATCTAATAGAGAGAACGAGGAAGAATACCTCTTTCCTAACCCTATAAATAAGAGAGTATTTTTTCATTATTTAATTAAGAAGGATTTTCACTATGGTCTCCTAAAATAGTATAAGTTTTACCAGCACCTGTCTAACCACTATTATTTATTTTAACATGTAATTAAAATTTATAAAATCAAAGAAATAACATTAACTGAAATACAATAAATTTATTAATGCATCAACAAATTTTAACTACTTGTAAATATATAAAAATTTGCAAATTTATTTACTAAGCAAAAATTGTATTGTTGGTTCCATTTAGAAAAGAAAGAATAGATTCTTAAGTAAGGTTGTAAACATCATCCTAATTAGAAGCTGAAGGTAAAATGCTATTAAATTTCATATGCAGGCTATTGCCAGGTCTCATTATCTTCAAAGTAGAATCCTTTTAATAAACAATAATATATTAATTTTTTTTTTCATCATAATTTGAAAGCCATAAAATAAATTATTTTGAATTCATTTCTAGTAAGTTTACTAATTTGATTAGTTTTTTTGTCAAATTATTTTAAAATTCTAGTTCTATTTTTCGAATAAATTAATTTTAATAAATTTTTACATCAACTTAACGTATAAATTGTTCTTGAAGTTCGTTAGTTAATGTTGGACGAATACGAATTATAATTGAAACTTTATCTTTAAGTTCTATCTCATCTGCTTGATTTTACTAAATACAACTTGAACCCTTTTTTTGTAGAGCTCTATCTGGTGTAGCGATTTGCGATCTATTATTTCCATTCTAAAATTTATAATAAAAATAATGAATTAATATTGTTTTATCGCCATTAGAAATTACAGATTAACGTAATTTAATAGGACTCTTTGATTGGTTGCGCATTTTTCTTTATAATAAAATGGTGTAAGCTTATATCTAATCCTATTTATATCTCTATAAATTATCCTATTTTTTGATGCTTGCTTTTATATATTGTTGAATAATTTTCTTTTGATATTTGATAAAATTTGTATTCTGTTATGTTTATTTCTTCTTAATTCAAACTTATATTTTTTTACTAACTATAATCACACTCAAAGATTTTATCAAACAAAAAGCAAGCAATTAAGAAGCTTTATTTCTTCAAATATATAAATTTAATTATTATTATCTTCATTCATTCTGGTGAATTGATAAAAATAGTCTAATTTCTAATTCATAGATATTATTTGCAAGTCATTCATATACGTTAAAAACTAATTTAGTTGTTAATAATCAAAATTAAATTTCATATGAAAGTAAAGTTGAGTATTTAATTATTTATTTATTTATGTTTAGGCTTACAATACATTTTAAAACTTTTTAGACATTAATTAATTTTTTTATTTTATTGAAAAATATAAAAAATAAAAAAATCTTTATAAAATGTGTCCAGCTTAATTTTAAAAGCTATTAAAATATGCTTAATAATTTTCAAAAATCAGAAAAAATGAATTATATAAATTTACAGCAATCATTTTTAGAATAGTAATATAAAAAAAATATTAATATTTTTTTAATATCAATTTATAGCAGGAATAGATTCGATTGATATGCTTATAGATTTTTTAGTCATTTATTTATTTAAATTGAAATTTTACTTTAGTTAATCAACTGGATAATATTTGATTTTGATTAAAGGAATATTTATATTCTTAAATAAAAGCAATAACTTTTAGTTTTTTATATACTTACAAAATTAAAAAATAGCGTAACCTCTTTTTAAAATGTACAACAATTACCTTCATCCTCAATAACCAGTAAGCTATTCTATTATTAATTTAGCAAATTAAGATTGTAAAAATTATTAGAATGCTTAATGCTAAAACATGAATATTTATCTTAAATGTATTTCATTAATAATTAGTTTTATAATTCAATGCCGAATTCCTACTCTTAAATAATTGCGAGTAGTGTACCTGTGTATCCTCCTACGTTTTAAGCTTAGGGAGTTTCAGGTATAAATTAAATGCAGTAATAGAGTATACCTCCACAAAATTTACAAATGAATCCAAGCTCATCTTAAACAGCACAACCTCCTATGGTTGTGAACCCTATAGCTGCTCCTATAACTTCTGCGATGAGAATATAAGCAGCTAAAAGCTCTCGAATTTCTTGGAGAAATGTTCACGATTTAGATATTGAAGCATTAAAAAAATCTAATGATATTGAAACTCTTGAATCTTATCTTCCCAATCTTTTAGATTCTATAGTAACATAAGAAGAATATGAAAAGCTTAAACCAGAAGCTTTAGTTAATCTTCTTTAAATATGTTAAATGAGTTTATAGTATTTTGATTATACATAGGATTATCTTGAAAATCTTTCAAATGAAACTTAAGATGAAATTAATAAAGTTTATAAGAAAGTAAGTTAAAAAATGTCAACTTTCTCTTATTAAATGACATTATAAAATGTAGGTTGAAGATGATAAAAAAATATTGAAGAAAAGTAAAAAAGAAATAGAGAAAATGAAAAATGAAATATAAATCAAAAAAGAAGCTATAAGAAAGTATAAAGATTTTTTAAAGCAAAGACCTCAATATAAATGTCATATTTGCATAAATAAAGTAATTTAATTTGATTTAAAAATATAGTTTTCATGATTTTTAATTTTTTAAATTTAGTTTTTTGCTAATGAAGATTACTTAGATGCACATATTAAAAGAAGACACGCTCATGTTTTACCTATGAATGCTAATCACCCAAATTTTGCAGTTATGTAAAATATGGTATTTGCTTAGTAGTTATAATAGGAACGTTTAGAATTCGAAAGGCAATAAAAGCTCCTTCTCAAAAATGAAAAATTTTAAAAAGATGATGTAGTTGATAAATTAGAATTAATTCTATAAAAGAACAGGCAAGAATAAGCTGAACTATAGTTAGAAATGTAAAGAAGACTTAGAGAAATAGAGTCTTAGTAAAATGAAGTAATTAATAAAAAATAATAAGAAAATGAATTTCAAAGGCAATAAATAGTAGACCTGATGAAAAATATGAATAAGATTCATGATGTAAATTAATTTATTTTAAAGAATAAAATTTATATACAATTGACCAAACAAATATTTGTAAATAGGAAATAACAAACTTAAAATATAGAGAAGTTGTCATATAATAGTCTAGTTAGAGTGAATAAAGAGAATCATAACTCTAAGAGCTTTATAAAAAATAAAATGAGCTTATTGAACATAATTAAAAGCTAAAATTACAGTAAATAGCTTTAGAAACTCAAAAAGAAAAAAAATTGCTAGAAGAAAAGTAAAAGTTAGAAGAACTTAAAAAGAAAAATTCTTAAAGAAGTAACTAAACAAATAATAATGATGATTTAATAAAATAGCTTATTGGAGATGATAATTACAAGCAAATATTACAAAGTAACGTCAATGAAAAATAAAAAGTTCCTAGTGAGATTAAACAGGTAACTAAATAAATTTCAGAAATAAGGGGTAGCAAAAATGGTAATTAGATTGATAAAGAAACTATTGAAGAATTAGATGGCATTTACTTAGGACATCCTGATAAAAATAAATAATAAAATGAAAAACAATAACAGCCTAATAAATTTGTAAAAAATTTATTTGAAATAATTCTCAAATAATTGTTTAATATTTACAGAATAGCATAGCTTCTAATATGATTTTATAAGGTCATCCTGCTTATAATTAGAAATAAAACACAAAAGAAGAAGAAGATATATCTGAAGAGGGTGAAATTTAAGATGATTTCTATCACTCAGAAGATGAAGAATAAAACTCTTATGAATCAAATGAAAATGATATAGTAAATTAATATGTTTAAAGATAAGTGAGTTGATTAATAAACATTTTTAAAATTAAAAAGTCAAAAGATAAAGAATTTAACAACTAATGTGAAGAAGAAAAAGAAACGATGGAATTAAATTTAAAGTAAAAAAATTAAACAGACAAGACTAAGCAACTTGAGTAACTTGATTAACAGATAAACAAAAAGCTTAGAGAATAAGGTATCAATCAGCCAATATAGAATCTATAAAATCTCCCTAATGTATCATAAACAATTTGCAATTCATTTATTAGTGAACTTAAATATAAAAATAGAAATAAGTTGAAACAATTTTAGATTAAGTTCGAAATCCAGATAAAATTCCTTCAAATCATTTATAAAAAAATGATGACTTTGATGACGATTTTGAATAAAGCAAAGGCAATAATTAAGGTATAAATCAATCAGGAAAAGGAGTTTTGCATAGTAGCAGGTAATATTTTTTAATTTTTTAAAATATTAAACAAAAACATAATAAAGGAGAAACTAGTAATTAGAAGAGAGCTCTTAAAATTACGATGAGTCAGGTTACTATAATGGATCTAAAGGAAGGACATATGAATTGTAACATTTTTCTTTTTATAGCAAAATATTTTATATTTAATTTCATTTATCATTTAGGTAAGCGAATCCAACATCACTTAATAAATAACTTCAATCATTTGGAGATTCATATACAGAAACCTTGTATTAAAATAAAAATCAAAAGAAATTTGCATATGAAGACTCAGGTTTATTTTATTATTAAATATTTTTATTTTAATCTTAATTTTTTATTTTAACAAAATAGATGAATTTTGAGATTTTTAGAAGAATTTTAAGGAAAAATATTTTTTTAAATATGAATTTAATTTATTTTAAAATATATAAAACAATAAATATATCTTTTATTATAGTTGTATCTAATCTTTAAAAGATTTTTATTTTATCATATTTCATAACCACTAATTTTTAATCTAAATAAGTTAAAAAAGAATTTTAATTTGTTAATATCTTTTAACAAAGATAAATAATTTACTTATGGTTTGATTTAATAAATTCATTTTCATTTCTTAGACTAAAATTTTAATATTTTATCAACAATTATAGTTTTCATTCCATGTTCTTCTCTTCTTTTTAATTAGTAAAATTTTTGCTTGGTTTTGTTATTAAAAATTTAAGTTATAAAAGTTATTATTATTTTTGGAAAAATGAGAATTTTATTAATAAAAAAAAATATATTCATTTTAATTTGTTAATTAAAAAAGATGTAAAATTAAATATTATTTAGGTGCATCCATTTTTATTTGTGAAATATGTATTTTTCATATTAGGTAAGAAGTAATAAAACTTTTAGCTTAAATTTTTATATAATGAAAAAAAAAAAACGAATTACTTTTGATAATAATTAGATTATAGGAATAGTTAAAATATTTAAGATAAAAGCAGATTATATTATTTGTATAAATAATTTCTTATGTTTGTTTATAGTTGAGAGAAGAGTCTTTAATTCAATCTTTTTTTTTGAAATTTAGATTGTATTGTATATTTAATCTATAATTTTTGGTGAAAAAATATATATATATTTTACAAATTCAAAGAGTTATAGTAATTAATTAGTTTATAGCTCAAGCATATAAAAATGGATAGCAATAACTCAGAGGTAGCTTAAAGAAATATATAGACAGGCAAAAAAACTCTGCATTTCGGAGCAATGGTTTACATCTGCTTTGAAAATGAAAGGGGAGAAGAGTTTTTTACAACAGCAGAAGGTTTTACAAAAAATAAAATTAGGCTGAAATAAACTCAAACAATGGAGAAAGATGCAAATTTTACTTCAGGGCTTTTTAAAATATTGCCTCCATTTTATGATAATGAGTATATTAAAACAAAGCAGGTATCTGACCAAAAAAAGCAAGAAAAAAAAGAAAAGAAAAGATCATTTAATAGGAGAGGTAATCACCATTTTAGTTGTTGCACACATTAAGTCTATAAATAATTTAAAAATTAAATTATACCAAATCTTTAAAAAAGACATACTAGCCTCAAATCACATTTATTTATAAAATAAACTCAATCTTATGCATTCATCCATATTAAGTTTTTGATCATTTATTTTATTAAAAATAGCTGCCAGATAAGAGATACCTAAATAGATAAAATTAATGGAAGAAGAAGCTCAATTAAATTATGATTAATATGAAAAACTTAAAGGAACACCTGTTTTATATGGTTAGACAATCTAATTGTTGCACCATAATTCAAATAAATATCTATAATTCGATTAGAAGAGTGTTTCAGATTTTGAAAGTGATAACCTCAAGTAAAATTTCCTTAATATTATAATTAAAAATTCAATTTTCAGTATAATAAATTTGCAGTTAATTTTTAAAAAGAGTTAGATAATAACAAACAACGTTTAAATCTTATTATAAATTATTATTATTATTATTACAGATTTTTAAAAATAAAATATTATAAAAAATTTATAGAGTAAGCTTAAATGAAGAGTATTCTGAGGAAACGTAATTTAGAATATTACCTTGCTTTAGTTATTAACAAGAAAGTTAAGGACTCATCTTCGATCAAGATACTGTTTATGTTGTTAGTACTATAGATTCTAGAAATAGTGTCGGGGATCCATATCTACATGCTTCAAAAGACATTGGAGAATCTCAAGATTAAAATAAACCTAAGAAAAAAGAAATGAATGTCTCTACTGACAAAAAATCTTAGTGGAAGTAATTTAAAATTAATATAAAAAAATGAAAAGCAATAATTGTAATTTTTATTGCCAAAAGATTAAGAATATTTTGCGATTACAATGATGAAAGAAACGGTATGCTTTCAGTTTGTGATATAATTTGGATTAACTACTCTGAAAAAGATGTATATTAAATAATTTTTATGAGAAAAATGTTGAGTTATAAAAAAAATATAAATAAAATAAACAGCTAAACTTGTTAGTGTAGAAAATAACAGAAAATGAAAAAGAAGAAAAATATCTACTGAGGTTTGAAGACTGTGATTCGACTGAGAAGTATAAAAAATTCGTAGGTAACTCTAATGGTATGTTTGTTATTGAAAGTTAAAATATGATGCAAGGAGGTTTAGTTGAATGGGATAACATGTATAGATTAAGACATCTTACAACAAATTAATATCTTTCTTTGGTAGTTATGGGTACTAATGAAGTTGTCTAAGATGACAGATGTCTGGTATTATAAACAGACCCTGAAAAGGCTAGCTATTTCAAGTTTGAATTAATTTATTCTACACTAATTTCAAGAAACCGTAAAAACTTAACTAAATACATGCAAAAGGTAATCTTAAATAAATATGTTTTTATTTATTAAAAATCTGTTTTAAATTTAGGACTCTTACTTTAGAATGTCAGTCAAAGCATCTTCAAGGGGTATAAAAGGAGAGGATGAAGAAGTTTTCTGGCTAAAGACAGCTGATTCTGATGAATTTAGAGAGTCTGTCAGAGGTAAACAAATAATAACTTATATGATAGCTAATTTAAACTTTTTAATTTTCTATAGAATACTAAGATGTTATGAATTTGAACTCTACTGAAAAATAAATTTTCCCTGCTTTTTCGACTGTTAAAAAGGAAGAGAATGTATTCAAATTGAATAAAGCAAGCTCTAATGAAGTCAGAATGACTGAATTCTTGCTTTCATGCAGAAGAACTATTAAAAAAACCTTTATGTATTTAGACCCTGAAGTAAATATTCAATACATTAAAGAAATATATAAAAAATTAATTAACATAATAAATAGTACATATCATACATAGACTAAGGAAAATTCTAACAAAAGTATAAAAAATTCCTAGTTATGGTAGGTAGATTAGATAGATGCTTAGTGGATTTAAACAGATTTTGCCACAATAAGCTTCGTGCTTACTTATATATTGATCAAGAATATGGTTAAATAAATAGTTTTATTTAAAATGTTCTAAGAGAATAATTATTTATTGAGTTGCTCGTATCACTTCTTGCACTTGCATTCCCAACTGTTGATACTTTAAATGAAATTAAAAAGTTTGAGGAGTAAAAAAATAGAAAACTTAAGTTAGATAGCACAGAAGCTCGCTTAATTGAGCAAGATAAGAGTAAAAGAAGATTTTAAGTGCTACAAAATTAATATTTTTTTGTTAAAAATAGGTGCTGCATTCAATCTTGAAATTCAAGAAGAATTTGTAATGAAGAAAAAAAGAGTTTGTACATTTATTTACAAATTGCTTTCTAGTATTTGTTCTTAAAACAGAAAAAACTAAGAAAAAACTTCTCATTTCTTGCCACTTTTTGCTATGTAGTCTAAGTACATCCCTGGTTGCATGGAATGCATATTTTCTATCATTAAAGATTATGGTGATTTACTCTAAAATTAACTGCAAACTGACTTAAATATTAACACCATCTCTACTTCAGACAAATAGAAATAAATTGTAACTAGAAAATTTTACACCAACAGCTCGGATATTTAAAAAGTAAATTGATTTACTTAAAGAACTTTATCAATTTTATTTTTTATTTTATAGATTAGTTTTAAATACGAAAGAAATTATAAAGATGTAACTCGTTTACTCAAGATAAACCCTTAGTATTTTAAGTTAGATGAAAGGTGGGATATGTTTGAATTCTTTTGCTATTAGCTAATCGAAACAACAGACTTCAACACTAAAAGATCCCTGTTAAAGTTTTTAGGGTTTGCTTCAACGGATAAAGGAGATGGTGTTAATGAAAACTAAGAACTTATTTATTAATATTTAATTCCTGATAACGAAGAGTATATGTACGATAAAGGGTATCTTATCAGTATTAAAAGTGAAGGTCCAGAACTTTTAGTTACCCATGAATAGCGCAAGCTAGTTGATATTGTTAAAAAACAAAGCTACAATGTTTCTAAAAAAATGGTAACCATAGAGTAAACAATTGTTTGATTTTTAACTTAAATTTAATATAAATCATTTATTTTTAACTTCAAAATAATATAAATCCTTTATTTTTAAAAAATAAGACATATTAAATAATATTTTTTTATTTTTTAGATTAAACTAAAATAACAAAAAAACTGATGATGAAATATTGAGCTTTTTTAACGATTAAATGGAATTTTACTCAAGTATGTGTAATAAGAGAAATAACACATGGAAAAAGTTTGTAGATAAAAGTTGCAAGTTTGAGTCATTAGTTGATACTATAATTGAAGAAAAGATCACATATGATATAAGGGCTATCATTTGCTAGCTGCTCAACAAAGTAAAAAATAAAAATTCATTAATAATATTTTACTATTTTTTTTTTATTCTTAAAAATTAGCTTTATGTTGATTAAGAACCTAAAAGACTTAGATATTTACCAGAACTTTGTAAAACTTTAGAATAAAAAAACATATAAGATTGGAATGAAGAATAAATTAAAGAGAAGGAAATAGATTAAGAGGATAATTAAATTAAAGAAAAATTAATAAATTATATTAAAGCAAAAGCATAAATCATAGAAGATATTTCAGATGAAATTAAACTTGATAAATAGTCAGCAAACGTTATCTAAGAAATAAATTAAAAAGTTCACCAAAAGTGTAACGATGTTTACAACAATCTTACTTACGAAATAGTTAAGATGTTGAGATTGATGATAGACTTTGGAAAATATAACATTCATGATGACATTAGTAAATTTGCAAAAATGAAAGAAAAATATGAAATGCAGTCAGCTGAATTCTTTAAAATTATTTCAAATATATTGAGCATTTTTGAGTTTGATAAAACTTTCCCTGAAGCTCGTAAAATCCTTATAAAGAAAAGAGAAGAGGAAAAACAATAGGCCTAAAATAAGCTTTAAGAGTAAGGTGTAAAGACTTTGAAAAGAATTTTTAATTTTGCTATTGATATTGTCGGTATTTCGTAAAGTAGTGACATAAGTAAAAAGAAAAAGAAGAAATAAACGTATTTATTTATTTATTAAAATTCTAAAATTATAATTTATTTGATTGATTCAATTAAGAATACATTTTATTTTTAAATAAAATAGAAACTTTGAAATTATGACTGACGACATTAATATTTCGGATAGTTTCTTAAAGTAAACTGATGTTTTGAAAAAGATTTTATAAAGATTCTTTAGCGATAATTAAGACGATGTTGAATTCAAAATAAAATAAGAAATTTGTGAAATCTTAAAATAATTCCTTAACTATAAATAAGATTATATGCTAAATAGATTAAAATATTAATTTAGCTACTTGGTAACAGAAAAACTTGATACTGTTAATAAATTAAAAGGAACTTCAGACGAATAAGCTATTAGCTAAGCTCTTAAAGAATTTAAAGATACTGTACTCAATAGTATAGATGCATTTTTGCCTAGTGTCCTGCTTACTGGAACTGAAGTAGATAAAAAACCAGAATTTGAAAAGTAGTTCTTATCTAAGAATTTAAATAACATTAATTCAAATACTTTTTCACCACTCAACTTTGGTAATAAAGCAGGAAAAGAGTCTAAGGATGGTGATATTATTAATATTAATAAAATTCTTGGCTTTTAAGTTTTGCCAAGTTTGATAGTCCTTTTCTGCTTTACTCAAAATTACTAAATGGAAGAAAAACTTCTTTAAATTACCACCCGTTTTTACAACTAAAGATAAGAGTTTGCCACTCTTGCTTCTCAATTACTTATTCTCTTTGATTAGGAAAATCAATAAGTATTGGAATTCACTAGAAGCATCATTGCTAGTAGATTAGATAAAAATGTAAATGAATCTGAAACTTGGATGAAGTAACTTGAAGAAAAGGAAAACATGAAAATATTAAAGCAAACTATTAAAGATATTTAATTTTTTGCAGATATTCTATGCATGGGAACTAAGCCAGATGTTTAAATTGATAACAAAAGCGGAGCTAAGTAATACACAACTTTAAATGCAGATTTAATAAAGTCAAATGACCTCGTTATTGGATAAATGGATGGCCAAAAAAAATAAAATGGTAATATTATTTTTTTATAAATAATTATTTTAAAAATATTAAAATAAAGGACAATTAGAGATGGATCCAATCAGATAAGACATATTTTATCACAACAAAGTTCATATTTTGGCTATTAGCTTAATTAAAGATTCCATTTATTTATTAGAAGAACTAGAATAATAATGCAATCATTCTGGCATTAAAGATAACCAAAATAAAGCATAGAAGATTTACAATGAAATGAGAACTTTATTCAAAACTTGTATGACATTCTTAAGAAATTTCGTATACAAAAATACTGTCAATCAAAATCTCTTAAGTGATTATTTGGAGAAATTGCATAAGGCTTTACCTTTTGAGATTGGTTTAATGGAACTATATTGGGAAATATTCAGAGATAATAAAAAGATTTGCTTAGAATATCAAGAAAGAATCGCTGAAGATTTTATAAGTCTAATTTAAAAGAATGGAAGACAAGCTAAATACCTTGAGTTCTTTATCATTATTTAAAAGGCTAACGAAGAATATCTAATTAAGAATTAAAAGTATGTTCTCAACTTATTTTTGAATGATAAATACAAAAAAGATCTTTTGTACATAGCAGATACTGAAAAGCTAACTTTTGAATTTAGACAAATTCACCCAAATGTAATTTTTTAATGCACTATTTTATGTTTCTTAATATTTAATTTAAAAAATCAGGATGAGCCCTACTCATATCACTCTAAATTATTGCAAGTTCTTGGTATGACAACAATAGGTAAAGAAGGTATGTACATGAGTGAATAAAAGTTAAGGTCTTAAATAACATTAAGATATGTCTTCGATTTACTTAGCACTGCTGATAATATGACTGATTGTAAAGAAGAAGATTTCTTTAATGATGTATCAGGTGGAATTGAAGAAGAATAATACAACTTGTTTGACAATAAAAGTTAAGGAAATAAAGGTGTAACTATAAATATTGACAAAAAAGAAGACTTAAACGATTCTTAATCCTAAAACTCCTTAGAAATCGAAAAATATGATAAATTTGAAGAAAATTAGATGCTATAGCATCCAGGCGAGGGAAAAATGAAACCAGACAATCTCTACAGAAATATTGATTCTCAAAAAATTATATTATTAAAAGTTCCTTTATTAAATTATATTTACTACACCTTTTTGGAAAGTGAAAAAATATCTGATGAATTTAATAAATATATGGCAGATTTTATCGATTATATTCGTTTTGAAATTAATCGTATTAACTTTTCAAAAGATTTCTCTGACCATTATTATGAATATTTGAATGCCTTTTTGTTTATATTATGCGCATACAAAAAAGCATTTGCAAACACTATGCATTAAACTAATATAAAACCAGATGTAAATCAAAAAGATAGCGATGTGCATAATATTAATAAGGAATTAGCAAATTTAACCAAAGCCATATTAGGCAAGCAAATGATATTTTTGAAAAAGGAGGAGGAATTTGAAAATTCTTTATCCAAAAATGGCACAATAAGCCTTGATAAGTTCTAGAAATATAAGTAGAGATGGAAAATATTTAGATCTCTTGTTGAAGGATAGAGATCAAAGGCTAACAAATTTGAAGAAGAAAATGAAAAGTTAGAATAATTAGAACTGTAAAACCAGTAAAGTAGCCTTGTTCGTAAAAAGACAGACAGAAAAATTGTATAAAATAAAAGCGAAAATCTAGGAAATAAACTGTTAAAGTAGATGGACTTTTTAGGTTTAGGAAAAAAAGAAGTCATTGAGATAGACGCAGATTGCTCTGTAAATTTTTTTTTTAAATATGATTTATTTACTCAATAAATTTTAATAAATTTAGCTCTTTAAAAACTAAAATCATGACCATGTTATCTGGTAAAGACTTTGGAGTGTGTTCCTTGATTAGTTTTTAAATTCAGCCCATTTAAAATAATAAATAGATACTGAGCATACTATTTTTGCATAAGCTCTAGATAAAGTTGAAAGTATATTTAAAGAATCACCTGTTGTTAGTGAAGTTATCAATAAGAATGAAATATTCAAGAAGCTTATCAAATATTTATAAAAGTCGTATAAGGAGTAAAATGAAATATAGACCTTTAGATTGATACTTTGCGCTTTGAGAAACTTCATTCAGCCTCCAGAAGACGAAGAAAAAGTAACAACTTGCCAAAATTAAATAAATTTATTTTAATTTTTATTTAAAATATTTTAGGAGCTAGATTAAAAGCAGGAATAAGAAAAGCAAGAAGAGATGGAAAATAACTAAAATTTCTTAAACTAAAATAACGCAACCTACATGCTTATGAGTTTATTAAGTGATCACAGCAACCCTAAATAGAATGATGCTGTTTTTGCAGATTTAATTCATTTTGGTATTGTGTTACTTGAAGACGGTAATAATGAAGTCTAAAAGAGTGTATACACATACTTTATGAATTTTACTTCTAGTGAAGTTTTCTTTAAAAGAATACATACCATTCTAACTGATGAAATAATTCGCTTAAAAAGAGATATAGCAGATAATTCACAAGAAAATATTTACTATTTCTAAAAGTAAAATGATATAATTTATAGCATTCTAAGGTTCTTACAACTATTTGCAGAAGGCCACAATTTAGATCTCTAAAAGTATATGCGTTTACAGACTTAAAATTATCATAATTTTGACTTAATTGAGGTCATTATTGAATTATTAAATAACTACTTCAAAAAGAAATGCATTAGATATATTAAAAATATGACTCAATGCTTCGATACATTGACTGAATACATATAAGGCCCGTGTAAAGAAAACTAGCATGCTCTTATTCAAGATAATTTCTTAGATTTAGCTTCTAGTTTACTAGGTATAGATGAAATTATGGATGAGCTAAACTACTAGATTTAAAAAGTAAATATTATTATAAGTATATTAATATATATATGTCAAACTATCTTATTTAGGAAAAAGAAAATGAAAAAAGAGATGAAAGTGATATCGATGATAAAATTTAAGGTCTCAAACTTGAGGATAAGGACAGTGAATAGCTACCCAGGTGGGAAGTGGCTAAATTAAAATATAAATGTTCTATAACACTAATATCTTTGCTAGAGGCGAGATCTAAAGAAGATGATATTGTCCCACGTATGATGAAAACACTCAATATCGATATTATTAGAAGAAATATCACAGATATATACAATCAATATGTTGATGTTGGTAAAGGAGAATATGTTAGTGACGTTTTCAATCACTTTGATTTTGTAAACTTTAACTTGATATTCTTTTAATATGTAAAAATTAATTATTATAAATTACTACAGGAACCAACAGAAGAGAGCAGTGAATAAGAAAAAAATCAAGCAAGTTTCATAATAGAAACAGGATTCAACTTGTTTATACTTTTAAGCACATTTAAGGAAGTCAGTAAAGATGAAGAGGATCAAATATTGAAAAAGAAAAGAAAGAAGAAAGAGGGTAAAGAGGAAGAAAATTTGTTAAAGAATAATATCATCAGTGAAGTTTTATAAATGATTTTTAATTTTATTGCATCACTCAAGAATACCGTACAGGAATAAGCTAATAATTTAAATAACTTGATGAAGACAAAGCAAAAAGAAAATTGGCATGATAAAAAAATGAAAATAAAGTAAAACAGAGATTAGCAATCGGATACGGCATTGAAATTTTTCGAAAAACACACTTTGCACATAGAAGTTTTAAGAGAAAATGATAATTAGTTGGAAAAAGCTTATTTCTACTTACCTTATTTCTGCTAGGATTTAGATAAAGATACCAAAACTAACTTCAATAGAAATGCTAACAGAATCTCTGTTAAAGCAAAAGTTACCTCCTTGGCTAGTTAATCTGATGATCTAATTTAAAAAATGAGACACAATTACTAACTTCATAAGTGGCTTGAAAAAGTTTAATTCCTTTTGATGCTTAAAGAAAAAATTGGTCTCTTAAGAAATTTGGCTTTCTTGCTTGCTATTGCAATTAATTTGATGGTTTTATTTTCATTTGAAAGAGTTTAATGTAAATATTCTCATTTTAGATTAATAAAAAAAATATTTATTTTATTATTATAACAATAATAGAGAGTGACGGTTCTACTACATCTGTCAATCTTCGTAAGATTTTTTATAAAAATGTCAAAAAATAGTTATGTTATTAATTTATTTACTCATTAAATAATAGATACTGAGTCAGCTATTTAAGTTTTAGGAGTTATACTGATTGTTTTGAGTGTTATTGTTGTGCTTTATTTCCTTGCGTTAAATGCTCCATTATTAATTATGAAAGCTTGGGAGGGATTTGTAATTCATTTTTAAAAAATTACTTTATTCTTATTTGAATTTTTAAATTTAGGAGAAATACTCACTTATAGAATATACATATAGAATGTTGTTAACAGTTTATAACTTGCTATCAGATTTTTATGTGCTCTATTATGTGATTTATGGTTTAACAGCTATTGTTGGTACAATTGTTAGTCCATTCTTTTTCTTCTTCCACTTGTTTGATGTCTTAGTGCGTTTCCCTGATTTGTTAAATGTAGTAAAAGCTGTTTGGATTCCTAAAAAGGCTATTCTTTTCACCTATTTCTTGTTCTTAGTGCTGATGTATGTTTTTACACTATTTGGTTACTACTGGCTGTACGAGTCTTATCCTGGAGATTTTTGTGAAAGTACATTCGTCTGTTTACTCACTGCTATAGATAGATCATTTAAATTTGATGGTGGTCTTGGTGGATATCTAAATCCAACTACATCTGATAATAGCACAGGTTTCTTCTTAGTTAGATTCTTCTTTGATAACCTTTACTACATCCTACTTATGATTATTATGATTAATATTGTGTCAGGTAATATTATACTATTATTTTGGAGGAAATGAATTAAAAAAATTATTTTCTTTTAATAAATTATAGGTATTATCATTGACTAGTTTGGTGAGGGTAGAGATGAACTGAGAGTTTATAATTAAGATTTAATATATAAATGTTTTATTTGTGGTTTTTCAAATGAAGAAATAGAAAAGAACTCAGATTAAAATTAAGATTTTAAATCCCATATCAAGGTATAAATAATTAAACTGAATTTAAATTTTAGTATATTTTTGGCTTTTTTAAAAATATAGGAAGATCACTATATGTGGAATTATCTTTATTACATAGCTTACCTTAAAGATAAAAGAAAAACTGAGTATAC
The DNA here is from genome assembly GCA_000231845.2 of Tetrahymena malaccensis 436. Taxonomy (NCBI): domain Eukaryota; phylum Ciliophora; class Oligohymenophorea; order Hymenostomatida; family Tetrahymenidae; genus Tetrahymena; species Tetrahymena malaccensis. The sequence continues at coordinate 409,198 of JH719975.1, forward strand.
TGGTATTGAAAGTTATGTTGCTGATAAGCTTGCCAAGAAAGAAATTACTTGGTTCCCTACAAACAGGTAAATTTAAAACTTTTTGTCAAAATAAATTTTAATTGTTTTTATCTAATTTATAATAGAGCTTTGTGCATGAGCAAGAATGTATCTGTAAAGTAAAACTAAGAAATATTTACATAACTACAAGATATTGCTAAATCTGTAACTATTTTTTTTTTGTTTCTTGAATTTACCAATTTTTTTACTTTAAATAATAGTAAGATAAAATAAGACAAACATTAGATTAAGTAAATACAACTTTAGACTAATTCTAAGTTGATAATTAAGGAGAAGTGCAAAAAAATTAACTTAAAAAGAAAGATGATATCCTTCCTTAAATTTTAAATTGAAGAAATTAAACTATATTTTCATTTTAGTAAATCTTAAAATATTTTATATTTTATTCAGCATAAAATGTCTTTACTTAAAATTAATGAGAAATTACAACATTAAAATATTTTATGTATGTAAATAAGTTATTTTTTTCAAAATTAGCATCTAAGCTGTATACAAAAAGTAAAACACATAATTACAAAAAATAAATTTTTATAAATATATGAAATTGAAAGGTGATCAATATTTATTTTTTGCAGTTACAAATTATTTATTTATTTTAAGTGAATAAGAAATAAAAACGGTATTTATAATTATCTATTAGTATTGAGAATAAGAAAGGAGTAATTTTTATCATCAAAATTTTTATTTTTGGAAAAAAGGAATATTGTTTATTTTGAAATATATTTTTTGTTTTAGTAATAATCAATGTCTTTTAATGACTGAATAAATCTAGATTTGTTTATTTTATTAAGTTGAAATACTTTGGTTTAATTATATTACTTATTTTGGTTTGATAAGTGAGAGTATGAAATCAAAAAATCAATTATTTCTTAATATTCTTTATTTGTTGTTGCATATGATTAAGTTAGCTGTCAGTCTAAAAATATTTTTTTTAAAAATAAATTTGATATTTTAAAAGAAATTTAAAAAAGATAATTATAAATACATCGTTTTTTTCATTCAGAATGGAGATATCGTCACCATTATCATCTATTTCTAAAGGCTAATCCGCACCAATTTAATTAAGATTTTTAGAAAATTATTGCAGATGATTAAAGGAATCAATAGATCTATTAACTTGTAATTTTGAAAGAACTGTTCTTGGGCCAAATGATTAATTGAGTTTTGCTACTGTTTGCTAGGAATTTTTATTATTTAGAAATTTTTCGCTATTAACTTATCTAGATGTATAAGCATTCTGTATTTTTTAATTTTATTACTGCTATAGAGTTAAATTATTAATTTCATTTAATTAAATGTTTTGTAAAGCATCTTATTTATAAAGGATATAGAATATATCTTCATGATCTATTTTATGTTAATCTTATTGATTTTATGTTTTCAAACTTTAAACCCTCTCATAGCTTACTCTATCTGTATTCAGAGACTAATTATTGTCTGAAAGAAAAGCTAGTGTATTTTGATTACCTTCATCAAAAAGTTTTCTGTTTATTTACTAGCTTCCATCGTATTATTAATTCTACACATTTGGTAGTAATTAAAATTACTCTTATTCGAAATTATTATTAAATTGGTTCGTTTTGCCACTAAAGTTGCTTACATAATTCTAATTAGTACTTTTTATATTGCTGTTTAACAAATTTTTATTTGGACTTGCGAAGATATTGTTAGAATTGTTAAAAAATACTACTTAACATTCTTCGTTTTCAACTTATTTATTTTCCTCGTGATTTTCATTGTTTAAAATTTATTCACCATCTTCTGAATGCTTAGTATCGTTAGATGTGTAGCCATAATAAGAAAAGTCTAAAAACTCCTAATCTTAAATAAATGGTCCACTCTTTCCATTCAATATTTACGTGTTATTTAAACTATCTACACTAAAGTGATTAGGGTTTAAATTCATGCTTAAATTATTGTTGCAAGAACTTGAATATCCGTTATTAAAGGATTATTCATAAGTAAAAGAAGAATTGAAGTTTCCATGATTATCAATAAAATGCGTTCTCCCTTCATCGTTTCCTTAAGCAGAGTCCTCACCAATTGTGAATTTATTTTTTAATGAATTCTGCCTATTAAAGTCATTGAAAGAATTGATTTACATCTTATGACTAGATCTATAGAGTTTTTATTGCAAATAATTATCGTATTAAGCATTCCCTTCTTATATTAGAGACTCATTTTCCCCTACAGCTCCTTCATCTATATTTAGAACATTTATTCTAGGAATAATTGGAGGATCAAACTTTAAAGATCTTATTTTGTCAAAATTTATTTTTCTGCACCATGGATGCTTGCGAATTTCACTTATACCACTTTTAGCGCCCAATCTCTTTGAAGGATCTTTTATCATTAGTTGTTTTATAAAATCTTAGAGTTAAGAGGAAAATTGTTTAGGAGGAAACTTAACTTCTTTTGTTAAGGCTTTTTCGAGTAGATCTGTTTTGTTGTCTGAACTAAAAGGGGGAATTCCTGCAACTAGCTCATATAACAAAACTCCAAGGGAGTAATAATCGACAGCAAAAGTATGACCCTTTTTTTGAATCATTTCTGGAGCCATATACTCATGGGATCCACAAAAAGTATAATTTAATTAATCCTTTGATTTCAATACTTTGCTTAAGCCAAAATCAGCTAATTTAACATAACCATTCATATCAAGCAATATATTTTCTGGTTTTAAATCTCTGTATATGATATTTTTAGAGTGAAGAAATTCAATTCCTTCAAGAATTTAAGCAAAGAGTATCCCTGCCTACTCTTCTTTGAATCTTCTTTCTTAATTTAAATGATAGAAGAGTTCTCCACCTGGACAATACTCTAGAACGAAAATTAATTTCTCCCTCTTAATTTAAAATATTATTAGATAAATACTATGGATCGTTTTTTGAAATTATATAATTTTAGTTTACGGGGCAAATTAGTGTTGCAAATTAATTAGAATGAAAAATAAAATTAATAAACTAATTATAGAGTTTATTTAAAATCAAATAATAAAATTTTTGCTTCAAGAAATAATAAATAGCTTATACCTTCAAAATTAATAATTTATTTCTAATTAGTTAGTATGTGAGTGTGAGTGTGTGATTATTGAAAATATTTGAAAACACTACACAAATTTATTAATTAACTAATTTAATAAGAATATTATCAGAAAACAATAAAGTATTACAGTTTAGAATGCAAAGAAAAATTAAACTATGAATGGATTATCTTTAAGTGCAATCATAGTATTTTTCTCATTGTAGACATACAGCTTTCTTCTTTTTTTAATTAGAGTCTTCTTCTTTATGACCTTAAGAGCTACGAACTACCCATTATCTTTTCTTCTAGCTATTTTAAAAAAATAAATTAGAAAAGTAGAATAGTTATTTTATTCGAATAAATAAATATCATTTTATCAAAAGTTATTGATGTTTTTTAGAAATTAATTCAAAAAGTAATTATTGTATGTTTCCTTGCATATAAATCTAAAATCTAAAATTCCATTTTATTTTTTATAATAAATACAATACCTAAATAAACTTCACTAAATCCTCCTAATCCTATCTTCTTTAGAACATCAAAGTGCTTTAAGGTTATCCTGTTACCATCATCAAATTTATATGATCGATCTTTTTAAAAAGTAAACGAATTTTATGAAATTTTCTGAAATATAAATGAAATGAAAATAAATTTCTAAATTTTAGTTATTTTAAATCATTTGCAATCCCAAATTCAAAAATTGAGTTTAATGCTTGTTTGATTTATTTAAATTTAAAATGATTTTTATTTAAATTATTTTGCTTTGGAGGTATTATTTAGATAAATATTTTCCATTTGAATTTGTTAAAGAATGATAATTCATGCTATGATGCTATCTCTCAATAAATATATAAATAAATACCTGCATAATATGGCTTTAATATCTGTCCATCTTTCACATACTTTAAAGGTCTCTCAAATTATGATAAATAAAAATCTGTGGATATATCTTGCTTATCAGTAATTAGAGCAACTATAGAAGAAGTATCTTCAATAATATCTAAATATTTATCTTAATGCTAATGAATTTTGCGAATAGCTTCTGATAGCAGCCAACCGCATGTTAAATTATTTTCATCATTTACATCATACACTATTTATATTAATTTTTTATTTGATAGCTGGACATAAATCTTTTTCTCTACTAACCCTAGGACTCCACTTTTTTTCCTTTATTCTTCATATAATGTTTGAGAGAATTTTAAGAAAGACATTTTTAATAAAAATTGATTCCAGCGTTTCCTATATAAATATGTATATATTAATTTAATAAGTTTATTTCCAAAGTCAATATAATCAATAGTTTATCTTGTTAATCCAAATAATTAAAGATAAGTCTATTAAATACATACAGATATTTACTTCTATTGATGGTCTGCAAAAGACTCAAACTTATTTTGTTTATTTTTAGTTATTGCCAAAAGATAAAGTTAGGTTATTTTGTTTGCAATTATAAAGATAAATACTTTCATTTTTAAAAATTAATTAAGTAAGAACATTTAATAGCTTTGGTAAATAAATTCTAATAAACATTTTTGAAGAAATAAATATATTTATGTTTGCAATTATAATAAATGTATCTGAACTTTATATCTTTAATTAAATTTTTATATGCAATTTGAATTATCCTAATCTACTTAAAACTAAAATAAATTAAATTATTTTATTTAAATTTTTTTTCTATTGATAAATATTTTTAATCTTCATATTGAATTAAATTGAAACAAATTTACATTGTTGATTAATGTTCTATAAAAACTATATGAAAGTAACTAACTAAATTATTTTATATAATTTTAATGTTTAAATAAAAAATCTTCAATAATTTTTATGATTTTATTAATTTTTAAATTTAATAATTGAAGAAAAATTGAGACTAAAAAATATTAAATTATTTATTATATTTATATTTTTGATTTAAAAATTTAATTAAAAACACTCAAAATACTTTCTTTTTATCTGTTAAGCTTGATTATAAATAAATAACAGCTAGTTATTAAAATCTAACATAATTAGAAATCTTAACAAAATAAGAAAAATTAATCTGATAGAATGCAGATTAAGAATAAATATTTTTTAGATTTTATTAAATTAATTCATAAAATATCAATTATAAACTTAAAAGCTTTATAACATCAGTAATAAGATGAACTAAAAATAGAACAAAGAGATTAGGGAAATCTTAATCCCAAACGAAGAAAAAAGCACTTAGATTGGTGAATAAAATAATCTAGAAAATAAAGACCAATGTGAAATCATACAAGATCTTGGAATTCCTAGTAAAATATTAAATAAATTTGTTTCAAAAACGATAAAATTTCAACTACAACAAAAAAAACAAACGCTTGACATTTTATAAAAATGAGAGAATAAGATGACATTTCGCAATAACAAAAACACATTTAAATTTCTATAAGCGATAAAAAAAATGATGAGTAAGTCTCCATTAACATTTTTAATAAAAAAATTAAAAAAGGTTAAGAAGTTATTTAGTAAAAGTCTAGCGAGTTTCATGCTACAGTCAATTTATTTAAAGGCTTAGTAGGAATTGGTATTTTATCTCTGCCAATAGGCTTTTATAAAAGTGGATGGTTGGCAGGACTTATTATATTGCCCTTATGTGGGATAGCTATGCTTTATTTGAGCTAATAAATGATGAGCGTTGCTGATAAAACTCACTCTAAGGCAAAAAATATTACTGAATTTTGTGCAGACATGTTAGGAAAAAGATCAATAACTTTTGTTAATGTATGCTTATTTGGTATTCAACTTGGAGTCTGTATATCTTATGTTATCTTCTTCACATCCTATTTTAAAAAAAGTTTCTGCCACACTATGGGTGAGACAAGCTATTCTTGCGAATCTAGAATTCCTTCTCTATTAGTTGCTTTAGTTATACTTTTACCGTGCATTTTTATAAGGCATATGGATAAACTCAAGCAATGGAGTATGAGTGCTAACGTTTTCATTTTATGCTCTCTCTTAATTATTTCACTATATTGCGGATATAATTTAAAACAGAATGGTTTACCAGAGGTTCAATAATTCAACTTTAGCTCGATGGGTGATTCAGTAGGAATTTTCATTTTTACATTTGAAGGTGTGGGTCTCTATTTTGATGTTAGGTATTGGTTGATTCTTGATTTTGCTTTGATAATTTCTTAATTAACTTTTCCTTTTTAATTGATTCATAATTAATATTTTACTTTAGTTGAAATCATTCATAACATATTTTTGGAAAAAAATAATATTTTATTTTAATAAAAAATTGATGAATTTAAATGAATACTTTATTTTTCAATTTTTTTTTTTTCAGTTTTCAATTTTATATTTTTAAATTGAGGTATTTGATAAATGTTAAAATTATTTTAAAAATAAATTTGAACAGAAATCTTCAAATGGCTAAGCTAATTTGAAAGATTATATTAATCTCAGATTTTATTAAAAATATTTGCTAAATTTAAAATATTTTATTATCTAAAAATAGACATTCTATGTAAGAGCCTAAAAGATTTTTTGTGGTTTTAAATTATGTTATTTACTTTGCCTTGATACTTTATACTTCGTTTGGAATACTAGGGTATTTAACATTCGGTAGTTCGGTTAAAGACATTATCTTATTCAATTTCGATTTAACCAATCCTGTGCTTTTTGTTGTTCAAATTCTTTATTGCATTTCTCTAATTTTGTCATACCCAATTCAGATTTTCCCTTGTGTAAATCTTGTTGAGCATAAAATTTTAAAGAAATTCTGTGCAAAACAATTCGCTATTTTGGAAGAGGAGAGGTAAAGAAAAATTACTGAAGTTAATTAATACCTGATTTCAGAGACAGATGACAAATAGTCTTAAGTTCCACTAAAATTGCCATCCCTTGGTGGGAAAAAAAAAAATAAAGCTTTTTCTTTTACTGCTTCTTCTGGTAGAGAAAGGTCAAACTCCTTAAATAACAGATAAATAGTAAGTGCAGGCGAATAGACAGATGATGAAAATAAGCTTGACGAAATAAGATATAGGTAGAGACATTAGTTTTATAGTACATTCTTAGAATAAGAAGAGACTATGGAATTATAAGATTATGATTAGCTCAGTGAAGTTTTCCTTGACGAAGATGATGAAAGTCGTTTCTTAAAATACAGCTACCTAGTTCGTATAGGATTTCTAGCATTTGTCTTTTTAATGGCTATGTCAATTGACAGAATATCAATATTCATTAATTTTATTGGTTCTATTTGTGGCACAGCGCTATGTTATTTTATTCCAGTAATAATTATTTATAAGAATGAGTCAGATCTCCCTTTCTGGAAGTCACTTGTTAACTGGTTTATCTTTCTGGTAGCATTCGTGTGTGGCATATTTGGAGCATACTCAAGCCTTGTTCTCTTTGCTAAAGACTTCGGCCAAGATATTTGAAAAAAAAAACCTTTCCCATTAATTAAATGAATATGCATAATTAAAATAATATAGAAAAATTTTTAAAATATATAAAACTAAGAGATAATATTTATTTCTCTCTCTTAGCTATCATCAGAGACAGACTTTAACTTATTAATTTTATTTTTAAGTAAATATTTTATTTCTGGTGAGATTAAAGGCTAATTCATCTTACCCCTTCATTGATTTGTAAATAAAATACTACACAAATACTATTTTTAGATTAATTAATTTGATATTGTTATAGTTATTGATACTAAAAATATCTTTTTAGTATACTTAATTAGGTTAATTGATAAAATTTGTCGATTTTATAATTAATTATCTTTTTTGCGATTATTATTAGATCAAATCAATCAATTATTGCTTTCTGTCTATTTTATTTCATACAGTAAAGAGTGTTTCAAAGAGATTATTGTAAAATTATAAATTTCAATAATATCTTAGAAATTTTTCTGTCTTAGCAGAGTACATTTTCATATTTTTAGTGCAAAAAATATTTTAATTTTTAAATTATTTCATTTAATTTCTTCTAAAAAAAAAAAGACTATTTATTATATTAGTTTTTGTTATTGTTTCATTTTATTTTTTTATTAAGCTTTGATTTTTTAAAGAAAGTATAAATAAATCTTAATACTTATTTATCTTTAATTGTTATTCATATTTATACTACATATTTGATGTCAAAGCCAAAAATCGAACATCAAGCTTAAAATAATTCTGAGAAGCATAAATAATACGAGGATTTAGATAAAAATGAGTATGATTAAGAATCCAAAGAAGCCATAAGACTAGTTTTCTAAAAGTTTGATAAGGATGGAAGCGGAGATATTTAATTTGAAGAAATAGGAAATTTAGCAAAAGAATTAGGATTGAAAATAAAAAATGAAGATATATAGCAAGTAATTTATATAATATTTAACTAAAAAATAATTTTAAAGGCTATTGGCTTCATTTTCTGAATAAATTAAAATCATATATAAATAGATAGAAATGATATTTTATATAAATTTAGATATTTTTAGATTTAGATTAGAACTCAGATAAAAAGATCAGTTTTGAAGAGTTTTGGGCTTGGTGGTCAAGCGGTAAACCAAATAAATTAGAGAAACTAGTCTATTATAAGTTAAAAGGGATGAAGCTACTAAAATTAGCTCATACTGAATTCACTCGTATGGGAGCATCTCTAGATTCAAAATATGAAAAGAGTATTGATAGTCATTATATAGCTTTAAATTATGGTTCTTCTAAAGGAGATCTCTCAGCACATATAAACTTATATATTTAGCATAGCAAAAAGTAAGATAAATATTTTTTAATTTTTATTTTTCTAAATTATATTTTTTGCTTTTTAAGATATATAAATCAATAAATTGTTTTAATATTTAATCATGTTTATTTAAATTAATATATAAACAAAGCTAGGAAGTGAGAGAGTAAGCCTTTAAGGGAATTAAATTAAAAGATGATAATTATAAATCTGCATTTGGTATTGTAATGAGAATGAAATCAAAATAGCCTAAGGAAGGAAGAAAAATACTTTTGAATTTGTTGATTGATGCCAAAAGGATTATTGGGTTGTTAAATGGGCCATAAATGGGGAAATTAATAGAACCTTTTGAATTTGAAACTTTTGATGTAGATGAAGAGATAGTCTTATTTATAAATTTTAAAAAAAGCACCTTAGAAAGTTTTATTATGCACGACCTAATTAAAGGAATCTATTAGATAGGAGAAAAAGCTAATGCTCATTTAGAAATACATCTAGGTATTAAAAATTCATTAAAGAAAATAATGGAAGAGCCTAATATAAAATTTGTTAATTGGTTATTTGAGGGCTTCTTAGCTGAAGCAAAATTAACAATGGATAGCTAGCTTCTTAAGAATATAAGAAAGCTTATAATAACTATATTTTCTTTGCGTAATATGAACAATCCTGATGGATAATCTTTAGTTTCATTTGTTTCAATCATGACCTTATTAAGTAGTTCTAAATTTCACCTAACTTTTAAAGTAAAGATAAATACAAATAAATATCATTTAAATATTAGATAGATAAACCTTTATTCTCAATATACTTTTCAATTATTAACAAAACAATTTTTATTTAATTTATAATTATTATTATATTTACTAGAAAATTAACAAATATATAAATAATTTAATAAGGATATGGATAACATTAAAACTTTTTTTGAAGGATTAGGTCTAACTAAGCTTTCTGAGGATGCTCCAAGCTGCTTTGAACTTTTTAAAGAATTATTGTAGGATGTTTCTCTTGATAAAATAATTGCTGAAAATAGTACCTATCCCATCCTTAAAAACTTAATACAATTCCTTAATGATTAAGTAAGCGGACAGAATTTTAATATCTTTTTATGCTTTGATATAGCAGTTCTGCATGCTGAATTTAATTTTGAAGGATTAGGGGATATAATTTAAAAGTTAATATATTCAAGTAGTACCTCCTGATAATTTTATTATTTGTATTTAATATGTTAAATTTATAAAATTAAAATATAAGTTACTGGTAAATTTTTTGAATTTTATCCTTACTACGCAAGACTAAAATAACAGGATTAAATAAATTTAAAACTAATTTAATAAATTTAATGGCTTATAATTAAGATAATTATGAAATATGATCTTGTTTTGAATCAAAAATAAATAAATTATCATAAAAGAAAAAGAGTTCAGTTATTAGAGCTAATTTTACAAGTTTTTTATATAAATTTATGTATTAAAATATAAAAATTGAGACAGTAAAACATAAATTAAAGTAATTGGTTTTAGTAAAGTAAAAGTCTAGAAAATATTGGGTAAAATTTCATTTTAAAGCAAAAAAAAATTAATGAAATAATAACAAATAATCCATAAGTAAGATAAGTAAAGAGTCTTTCTTATTGATGAAAATAATTTGACATTGGAATCTAATTTTCTCCTAAGCTAAACCTAAAAAAAATATTTCATTTCAACAATAATTTTTTAAAGTAAAGTTAATTTAATGAGTGAAAGAGAGAGAGAGAGAGATGATTGATTCAAGATAATTTATTTTTAAAATAAATTTAAATGAATAATTTAATTAAAAATTGAATACACTAATATAAATATTTACATAGAAGATTTTAATTATTGATTAAAGTAGTTTTTTATTATTTATTTATATATATATTTTTTTATTATATTTTAATATAATTATATTTGTTCGAATAATACAGTCGTTTTTGTTGTTTTTTTGTAAGTTAGTAAGTTGATTGCTTCAAAATGATAAAGCTTAGAAAACAGTGATATTAACTTTGCTTTGATCTTTTTTGGTTTTTTATTTGTTTTATATTTTAGGGAAAATGTAGTTGACATAATTATTCCATGAAGTAGCTGATAAATTAGCAAATGGAGCTCTTAGGTATGGGGGAATAAATAAGTGGTTAAGTGTGCATAAGAGGGGCCATACCTAATAGTGATGTTTAAGAGAGTAGTCAACTTTAGTTTAGAATGCATTTTTAATAGATTAGACATTTTAATTATAAAGTAAGTTGAAACCACTGTGATATAGAATTTGCATCATAGGGAAGCATACAACATAGTCAGTGGTGATCTTGACAAATAATTATTTAAAGTTAATTTTTCTAGTAACGGGATCAATTAATGTTGGAGTAGCTGGTTTACCAATGGTAGCTTAAATTATCTTTGGTTATAGCTTGGTAAACCATATGAAGAGCCAAGGAGCAGCGGCGAATCCAACAGAGAAGTTGATACCAATTTTTTTGAAATCATATTTTTCTCTCTTTTCAATGAATGTTTGATTCATAACATCAAATGAAGTGAGAATAGTTCCAGCAGTCATCATTCTGCTGAAATAAGGATGAGTTTCTAAGCATCTCTTGTACCAGTTAATCATTATTAATAATTTATTTTAGGGCAATTAAAATTTGTCCTTCTTAGTTAGAGTTTTTGTTTGTGTTTAGTTAGCTCTTTGTTTTTATTATTTTTTTTTTAATTAAATAAATTATTATTAAATCTCTCGAATGTTACTTTTGAAATTTAAAGAATTAAGTCATCTATTACATTTAATTTTATTTTAGAGCTAGTGAATTTACGTCTGATACATTATTAAGCTTATAAATTTTCTTCTATTTCATTTATTTTATACTACCCGTTGGCTATCGCTCACCTAACTTTTTCAATTAAATTAAATATTTGTAATTTTTAAAGTAAATCTAAATCATGTGTTAACTTTTAAAAATCGTATCTATCTATTATCATTTATTGTTACTTTTACACTTGACAAATTATGAACATATAATTCTTATAGCCATCAATTCAAAGCACTTCACTCTGAAACCTAAACTAATTGCTTTATATAAAAGTTAGATATCAAGAGATGAAATTAAAATTGATTTAAGATATATGCCGCTTTATATAATTCTTATTTTATAATCAATTTAAAAATACAACCAGTATTAAATTAACGCTTTAAGAACTTCGATGATAGGGAGATATAAAATTTTCTATGACTCAAATAGAAATTTTATACCGTTTGATGCGAAATTATTTGGTAACTCGAATAAAATAACTAACTAACTAATTAATAAGCAATTAATCGCGAAATCGTTCAATAAATTGACTGTCTATACCAAATATTTGTTAATTTCTAATTTTTAATTAATTAATTAATACTTTCCCAACGAAATAGAAAAAAGGTAGAATAGTCAAGTACTATAAAGACAAAATACTTCACAAATTGATTAATTGGGTATAAATTTAAAAGGTATTAGAATTAATTTTAATGAAATATTTCTTTTTAATTGTAAACCCAACATTTTATATTCTCATTTTCAATTACTACATCAATTTAACAAAATTAAACAATAATACGCTTTTTGTACATTACAAAAAGCGACAGAATAATATTATTTTTTTAAAACAGTTCAACTTACTTTCATATTTCTTATTTTTGCGATTTTACCTCATTCAACCAGCTCATAAATTGAAGAAGAAGTAGAAGAAGAAAAAAGGTAAATTTCCTATGAATTTTATTGAGCATTATTTCAAAATGAATATAAATTTACGAAATTAAATAATGCTTATCTGTTACTCATATTTAAGTAACCAGATTTATTTTGATTTCTGAGCTTAACTCAAATAAATGTTTGTTTGAGTCCTTAAATTTATTATTTTAATAGAGGTCTTTCTATCTTACCATCTTGCTTGATTTTTATTTAAATTCTTTAATTTAAAAAGAATATCTATAAAATAATGTTTTTTCTATTATATAAATAATATTTAATATTTTATAGAATATATAGTAAAAATCATAACATATTCTAGATACCTATCTATTACACTACCGTCATCATTATTATTACATTAAAAAAATATTATTTAAATGTTTTTATACCCTTTTTTCATTTTTTCATTTTTTCTTTTTTGATTTTTTCGTTTTTATCAAAATTTTAAAATATTTTGATAATATATATTATTATTAGTTTTAAACTAAAAATTAGGATATATGGAATAGTAAAATATAAATCAAGCAAAATATTGATTTAGCCACATAGAATTTTATGAAATCGATTTCTTTAACAAACAATTTCTTTTGCTCCTAGATTATAAAACAACATTATTATTAAAGTTATCAAGTTTTCAAGCTTATATATGTTAGTGTAAGTATAATTTCTTAATAAAAAAAACAATTTAAAAAGAATACAAATTAAAATGTGCTATAAGAAATACTTAATTAATTTATATTTGCAAATGTAAACTACAGTAAATTACATACATTATCTTAACAAATAGATACAGCCTTTATAATAATTTTTTTTTTCTTTCATAACTACTCACATGTGCTCACCCGTTAAAATGGTAATAATAATCTTTATGAAGTTCTATCTTGTTTTGAATTTTACCATTATTTATTTGAAATTTATTTAAATACTATGAGATATTTAGTACTTTTAATCATTCGTATTGTTTTTCATGATATTTTTTAATCCAGTTTTGAAGTGTTTAGTAGCATATTTAATACTTCGCTAAAAACATCTTTGGTATTATTTTTTTTTCCTAATAAAATGTTTTTGAAGTAATTTCTTTCACTATTTCTATTTTTTACTAAATAGAATATCTTCTCTTAAGTTATCTCATTGCCTTGTCCTCCTCAATAGTGTTTTTGTTCTTTAACAATCCATCCTTCTCTTCCTCCTAAAAAATAAAAATTTTAATTATTTAATTTTCTAATTCTTAAATACTTTAAGATTTTTTTCTCGAACATCTTCCGAATCTCCTGACTCCTAAAATAATTATGACAAATAAAATTTATTTTGTATAAAATATATTTACTGTAGGTGTTTCAAGTGAATTTAAATACTCGCTTTCTATTCTATTAGCTTAGTTGATAGTCTGAGATCTACTTTACTGAACCATCTATTGAATTATAATAATTATTATTATCTTGAAATTTCGAAATTTTTTTTATTTATATAATAAAAATGAGCTAGTATATGTTTTTATCACAATAAATTTCAGAAACTTAGTTTGATTTTTTCGCTATAGAGAGAGCCTTAAGCTTTTTCATGTGTTATTATTAGTTAATATTATGTTTTTAGTTTATAAAAATAAAATCGAAATCTGACATTGTGTTTCTAAAATTTGAATATAATGACAACATAATAATAATTACAATGTTGCTATTAGGTGTGATTGTCTCCTAAAAATTTTAGTCAGAATTTATCTAAGAACATTATTTATGATGAGTATTGCAAGATTCTTCTATAGGATTAGAGCAAGGCTAAAAAATATAGAAAAAAATAAAATATAAATAAATAATTTATAAAACCTTCTGAAAAAATTTAATATTTTATTGTTTTTTCGTTTTTAATGATAAAGTGCTTGTATTTGAAAATTAAGGAAATCTAGGTTTTTTAATTCAAAATAAATTAAAAAATTAATAAAAATACTACATTTCCATGCTTTTAATCTTAAAGTTATTGAGCACTTGGGTCAAAATAGTTATCGAAAATAGCTTTCTGTATATCATTTAGATAATTGATTCCATTTAATTCCGTTTAAATATTTTCTTTAGCAAAACTGCTTTGAGCAAAGTTATTTAATTTTGTTTAGTACTCATTTATTTAGCTTTCAAATATTTTTGCTTATAATGTTATAAATTTAAAATCAATACAAACAAGCTCGACCAGATTTTCAAATTGTAAACTCTTTTAAGATTCCTTTGATTATGATTTCTCACTAAAATCTATTAATTTTGATATGTCGTTTTAAATTTTTAGTATTACTCTCATCAAATCTTCTACCTTATCATCAAAACCTTTAAAAAACTCTTTTAGAAAAATCCCTCTATTTTACCAAGTTGAATCTAAGGTATTCATGATACCTGCAGAGTTAAATTTTTCTTTTTAATTGTGAGATAAATCTTTTTTTTCATCCTAATTAGTTTATTTATTTATAGGTTGAGCTGTCTCAAAATTTCCTTCCATTTTACAGATGTGATTTAAAAGTTGTTATTATCAATTTTTTTAAATATATTTTTATAAATATTATATTTTATAATTTATTAATTTAAAATAGTCTCATACTTTTTAACTCAAATATTCATTCTATATTTTGTACTTTTGAATTTATCTTTTATAAAAAAAGAATATTTTATTTATTCAGTAATATTTATTAACTCCTATTAACCTGTAATTATTAAAATATTTTTTTTAATTATTTAAATTAAAAATATTTTTTGATAATATTTTAGATTTTAAAATAATATTGAATCAATTCTAAAAATACATTTATGAGTTTTTTTCACCTCTAAATTTTGGCAAAAGAATTATATTGGGTGTTTTTTAGAGTAGTCTATTTTAATAATAAAATAAATGTAGTTGAAAATATAAAAATTTAATTTAAATATTAAAATGAATTATTTAGTAATGATATCAAGATTCAATATAGCTTAAAAATTAAATTTTAGTTTTTAAAAGCAAACAACAATTATTTCTACTTTAATTTATTGTTTTAATTTAATAACTTTGAATAAAAATTTGTATAGAATTTAAGCTTTATAGAACCTTAAAATATAAATCTAAATTATATTTTATTAAAAAAGTTTTTGATTTGTAAAAAAAATATTTTAATTTGAATATGATAAAATAATTTTTCAAATGTAATTAGTTAATAATAAACGATTACTTAAGATATTTTTAAAATTAAGTGATTATTATATCAACATGATTATAATATGTATTGATTGTAACTCAAGATTAAATTGGCAACAAATTATTACCAAGAAATTAATAAATTTAAGCATTATAATAATAGATGATAAAAGAAGAAACAAAACCAATAAATTCATAAACATATTCAAATATGTAGTAAAGAAATCTAGAGCAAAGCTATTATGATAAAAAGTAGAACATAGAGATAGGTCCATGGAATTCTTCTATAGAGGATTTTAATTAAATATTGGATGTAGAGTTAACTTTGAGCAAATATAATTAAGGATTTTATCAATAAAATGGAATGAAAAATAAGAAAAGGGTCATCAAAAAAAGTAATAAAAGAAGTTTAAGCTAAATGGGAAATTAAGAGTAAAGAAGAGTTTAAGATTTTGCAAAAGACTAAGTATAAAAATAAGAGAGCAGCTTAATCATACCATAAGAAATCGTTAATTAAAAATAATTTTTAATGCATAATTTTGATAATGAAAGTGGATTATAACCTTTATAAAGAGCAGTCATATCGAATCAGTATTTAGAAGATTCAAAGGCATAAAGCAAAGAGTATGTATAATAAGATACGAGACATAGCTTTTTAAAACCAATTACTGATAAATACTTAAATTATGCTAGAAGAAGAAGCACTAAATTAGCTTATCAAAAACCTTTTATTTAAGAAGAAGAAATATGCTAAATACAGACTGAACCTTCCTAATAATTATATAAAAGCACATAAATTATC
This sequence comes from Tetrahymena malaccensis 436, assembly GCA_000231845.2. NCBI lineage: Eukaryota > Ciliophora > Oligohymenophorea > Hymenostomatida > Tetrahymenidae > Tetrahymena > Tetrahymena malaccensis. The sequence goes on from JH719975.1 coordinate 425,673, forward strand.
AACGAAAAATAATTTTAACAGTAAATTTCATAAAATTTAATTGATTTAAAAACTTTATAAAATTCACAAAACTTAGCACAAGTAAAATAGTTCTAAAATATGAGATACTTTACACCTGAAATAGAAAACAAGAGCTTAAATACTTTTTTACTGTAAAATAATAATGAAAATTAAAGACTCAAAACAGTAAACTGTAATTATAATCTCAAAACAAGTAGCTAAAAACGAAAACAATCGTTGTAAACATAAACAATAGAAAATGGATATAGTATTCACATAAGCTAAGAAAATCAAAAAAATAATATTTAGTCTACATTATCTTTAAGTGAAAGATAAAAAAATTAAGATATTTTAGTTGCAGTCTCTGATGCTTCTATCTGTTTAAATCAAAAAGATCATTTAAAATAATAATTGATAAAATAAACACAAGATAATATCTCACTATTATAGTCAACACCCACAAAAATAGGGAATTTGTTTTAAGTTAGTTCAAAATACCATCAGTATTAAAAAATAGATTAAAATTAAAATGACTAGGTGCTTAAATATAAGATAGATAATCAAAAACAGAGCATTCATGAAATAAATTAAGATTTCTGTAACAAGCGAAAAAGTTAAAAATAAAAAATAGTTTTAAAAAATTTAGATAAAAGCATAGAAATATAATAATAGAGTTTAAAACCTATTTCTGTGCTTATAAACTCAAAAGAGTTTCATTAACACTAAAAATAAGATTATCTAGAATTTGCTGAGAATAGAATTAAAGTCTCTCACAACTAATATAAAAATAATCATATATTAGGTTAGTAATAAACTAATTAAAACGAAAAAAGACTAATATTAAGAGATATGGTAATAGCAACTAATAATTAAGCTAATAATTTTAATAGATTTTCTAAAAATGTGAGAGAAGAATTCGAAAAAGATTAAATAAATTTTTTATAAAATTAGGAATCAAATATTTAATAAAGAAAAAATATTCTTTAATCTTGTTTCGCTGACTTGAACTCATAAAAAAAAAATAATATCGAATAATTTTCTTTCTTGACTTCTTCATAAAATTAGTTGTAATAGACAATTTAGATTGTAAAAGATAAATAAGACAATACAAATAATAAAGAAAGACCTACTGATTTAGATAAATAAATATTTTAGACGGAGTTAAATAATTTTTAATACCAAAATAGCTAGTTAAATAACAAGAGTTTAGATCTCTCTCTTGCATTTAGTAAGCAAGAAAAAGATATAAAGTAAAACACTTGTTTAATTTATAGAAAAGCACCATGCTCAAAAAATTAACTAAAATTTGATAGTAACATTAGCTAAAGTCCTATTTAGCAAACTAATAAAAGAAACTAGTAATTTGATTTAGAATCTAAAAGCTTGCTTAGAAGTAGCTGCCATGATATTTATCATAAACAACTTGGAGGTTAATTTTCAATCTAAAATACAAAATCAAAGAGAAGTACTTCTACTCCTAAATAAACTGATATGCTTTTTGAATATATTAAAATACATAAAAGAGAATAGATTGACTAAAACCATCAAAAAACAAAAAAACAGAATGAGCAAAATTAACTTTAATAAGTAAAAAAGAACATTAATCCATAAATAGATTGTAATTATTTACCTAAAATAAAATATGAAAACATTGCAATAAATAATTAAGCATGATTGGTCTATTTAATTTTTTATTAAAAAAGTAAATTAATTGATAAATAATTATTGTTTCAATTAAATTGATTGTAAAATAAAATAATAATTAATTTATATTTTGTACATACATAATTTTTCATCTATGATAATAAATTTACAAATTTACCAATAATATTTTTCATTAATTTTAAAACAATTCAATTTAAAATGAAAAAATTCACAATTTTATTTATTTTGAAGTACTTACAGTATTTAAAAATACAAATTATCTTATTAAAAGTTACTTTTAGATATTTGCATATAAAAATTAACGTTTTTTATGAACTAATAAACAATCAATATTTGTAATACTTATTTTTTATATATTCATTTTTAATTTAAAATATTTAATTTCTCAAATTTTAGCAATAATTTTGCTTTATAAAGGATTTTTGATTATTATTTTGAAGGTTCTTAATATTGATTTATAGATATGAAATTAAAAATATTTAAAAAAAATAATTTATTTAAATTAGCTAATTTTATAATAATATTTTTTAATTAATTCTCTTATTTAATAAACATTCATTCATTTATAAATATCTTAATCATTTTTCATGATGAGTTATTTACTTAAATTTGATTAATATTGTTAGTAGAATCAGATTATTAGTTATTTATCATATTTTAATTATTATTTTATGTATTTATTTAATTCATTTCATTAGATTCTATCATTTTATTTGTTTCTTAATCATCACCATTTTCTTTTAGTTGAGAGAATTTTTTAGTAATTCTTTAAATTTCGTCTTCATTATTAATTTATTATGGTTTTTGTTTTGAAAGATCTATTTCTTAATCTTCATCTTCTTTGTTTTCAATATTTTATTACTTGTTTTTTATTTCTTCCAATTTAGGTACTTTTTAGATTTAAACTACTTACTCTACTGAATGAATCAACATTTCTATATTAGAAAGTTGTGGTATTATAGATATTTCAATTATTTCGTTGCAAAAATAGGTAACCTCATCTTTAATTCTTTAGGTAGAAAGCCTATTACTGTCAGAAGAGCTCAATAGTTAAATAAATGTATAAATGTAAATTTCAATAAAGTCATTTATAATCATTTCAAAAATATATTTCAGCTCACTTGTGTTTAATATTTCCTCTAATACATTATACATTGAACGAATACTATCAACAATACGAGCTGTTTGAGCAAGAGGGACGTTAATTTTTTCTTAGGGTTTGTGCCAACCAAGTAAATTTACTTAAGATGCTGATTTTTATAGCATGTCCTTAATAATATTTGGGATGGTACCAAAAATTTCAGAAATATGATTTTAAATTTCTATTTTGATCTTTTAAAACTCATTATCAATTATTTCCTTCTAAACATCTGTATTTTAAACTAATCTTTCTTTGATTTTATCAAATATCTTAATGAAAAACGTTAAATTTAGAGAGCTAGTAGCTAAATTTTTTACTGTAACTTTCCCATTCATTTATGGAAATTAAGGATTTTTTCCTTTCGCAAGCACAATAAAATCTCTTGAAAATGAATTATATTGCTTAATTAAAGAAATAAACCTATTGAAATATTCTTTGCTATATAATATTTTGGATTCTGCCATTATGCCAATGTATTTTTAAGCTTGCTTTAAGAATACTAGAAATCCTTCTGAGAACATAAACCTTTTGTTTTCTTTTTCAAAGATAAGCTTATTTAATTGAATTTTATATTCTCTCTCAAATTTTTTAATGTAATAATGATTTAAATCTTGTAGGTCTTCCTCTTCCTCATCACTATCTGCTTTTATAATATTATTTCTTATTTTATTAAATTATTCTTCTTCTTCATCATCACTGTTGTTATGCAAATCATGTTTTTTCTATTTTAAAAATATGTATTTTTACATTTATCTTCTTAAAATAATCATTTAAATTTAGAATTTTTTTAAAACGTCCCAATTTTATTAATAAAAGATTGAAACCTAGGGATTTATTATAATTTTAAAATAAAAAATATTACTTTTTATATAAAGAAATAGTCTAAGAGATTGTATATTTTATATGAGATGTTGCAGGGATTCCAGTTATCATTAGCTAAGGCATTTTCTAATATCATTCTTTATTTTTCATCAAACGTTATAAATAATTCATAATGAAGTCCTGATTTTTACTTATAGAAGTAATTTATGTCATAAGTTTATATTGTATCTTTATTTGCTTTTATTAATTCTGATTGTATTTAAGCTGGTAGGTTTGTAGTTTCTAAAAACGATAACTCTGTGGTTTTCTTAAACATGGCAGGAAATTCTTTGAGCCAATACGAAAAAAGCTCATTTGAAGAACTTATTTTGAATGCCAAATTAGCATCTGTCGAAGTATTAATATATTTTACATATGCTATAAGATCTGAAGAAAAAGTATCTACTACATCTATCTAAAATTTAGTAAAATTACAAACGATAGGAAGCACTTTTGAACCCCAATACTCAATTGATTACTCTGTTTACCAAGTTTATGAAATTATTTCTTACTTTATTTGATAAATAAGGGAAAAACATTTTGCAATATAAGACTATATGAGCTTTGAGTAAAATTAAGCAAATTTAATCAAAAGGATATCATTCACATCATTTAAAAATGCATGTTAATCATCTTAATCTTATCTAAATTCTTTGTTCTCATGATAGTTGTGAGTTTTATAAAGTTAAATACAGTATTCTCTGAACTAGTTTCTAATTTGATTTTAAAATTTTTATACATCTTTAATTATATTATTTTTAAGAACTTCAATCCTGATTAGTTCAAAGTTGTGTGAGGACTTCAGATATAAATTAGCTAATTTTATCTCAGTGGTTTAAACTGAATGGATATCATTAAATGTCCATTCAAATACTTAAAGGCTTTCGTCTATGTCTTCTTCTTAATCATAATGAATTGACGATGAATCGTTATGTAGATTACTGTTGTAACTATGAATGCTAGAAATATCAATACTTAGCTCTGCATGATTCTACTTTTTCTGTATTTCTTTATAATTTAAGTTTTCTTTCAAGTATTTACTTATTCCATCAAGTAATTCTGAGTAGTAATCTTGTTCTTCTTTCTTAATTACTTGCACATATTTCTTTTAAATAAAGTTATAAAGGTTAATCTGTTTTAGCTTTTCTAAGAGCTTATCATTTTTCTTTACGTCTGCACCTGTAAAATTAATAACAATCTTATATATTTTTTAATAAATATTAAAGTTATACTTTGCATTATTTTATTTTATGAGTTTGTCATTTATTCTTATGAGTTATTCTATAATGATGAATTCTTTTCTTATTCATTAAGTAATATTTACTGTAACTTAGGGTCTTCCCATAAAGCTAGATCTTTATTTTCATTTAATTATTTCATCCTAATTAAAACCTAATAAGTCTTTAAAAGTCTCTGTTGAGCCTTTTTCTTATTGACTATTTCCAAACCTCCTTTCAAAAGATTTTATTTCATTTTTTAATTAGTTTCTTTGATTATCTGAACTTTTAAGAGGTTTTCTTCACACTTAGTTCCCATTTTATCAAAGTTTAATATCATTTCTAGTATCTAATTGAATCTATTAATTGAAATAATAAGCATTTTGTAATTTTTGTTAAAAATGCTCAAACAAAAATGAAATAAATATTTTGCTATATAACTAATTTGTAAAACAATTTTTTATTTTAAAACTTTCTTACAAAATAAAACACTTTGGAGTCTGTTGCTTATTCTTTTAATAATTATTTGAAATAAATTGAAAAACGCTTACCTAAAGTATACTTAGTAGAATAAATTTAACTCTACTTCATCAAGGTATTCAACTAACTAGTTTTGATACTACATAAGTGCCCTAACATCTCTTCCGATATCATTGAAAAAAGGATATTATTCATTTTCATACTCTTTAAAAAATATTGATGGCACTTTAGAATAGCAATTAATCAAATTTTTGTTTAGGTGCATGTCATGAAGATGATCTTCAAAACTACCATTCTATTACTTTTGATGCTAATATTCTTTATAATCTGTAAGTATCCTATTTTTATACTGATCAAAATCGCTTATCGATATAGTCAACTTTTAAAGTTCCTCTTCGCTTAAGCTATATTTATTTGGTTTGATATTCTTTTCAATGATATCTTTAATTTTTTCATATTTTTCTAAAACATTATCTACAACTTTCTAAGCTTTATTTGGGATTAATTGAGTAATATATCTATTGAATGATTCCATATTACTTGAATTTGTGTTATTTATACTTTACTATTAGGTTAAACCTCCATTCATTCCATAGTTGCCATGAAAGGATGCTGATTGATCTAACAATCCTCCTGTTTAGCGTTGCACTTATGGCGTTTGGGTATTTTTCGGTTAATTTTATTTATTTTTATCCATACTTGATTAATGAGTAAGAATCGAACTATTATTAGAAGCAGACTATGAATGGCTATCATGAGATTTTTACTCTTTTAAATTACCATGATAATTACTCATATTTTTTGAAATTTTATAACTAGTTAGAATCCTTTTTTGATGAATCTTTTGATGCAATAAATAATTTTGATCTATCAATAAATTGCTTTCTAAAATATGAATTCAAAGCTAAACCTAATTTTTAGATATATTATTGAGTAGATTTATTTTAGTAGATTTATAATGTTGTAGTATTTATTTGAAAAGACTAAAACTACTTGCAATACTAGCTATCGCTCCTAAAGCTCTATCTTTTTCTTTTTATATTAATTTCTTTTTAATTTAGAATTAAGAGTTTGTTAATTCTTTTTATATAATAAATTCAGGTTTTAATTATCTTAGTTGAAATTATCTTTAAACGAACTCTTCAATAAAATAAATAAATTAATAAATAACTACATTTAATCTTCAAAACTTTAATCAATTCAAAAACATAAGAAAATGATATAAATAAAAGTTTAACAAGCAAATAAATAAAAAAATTCAAAATTTTTACCATTTTTTCTAAAATATTCTTTGTATTTGCTTGATTAACAAGATTTTCTATTTCCAAATTTATTTCAGCAAAAATACTCTAGAATAAGTAATTTGTTACAATTTTATGTTACTTTTTAACTGCATTTGTTCTCTAAAATCTATTTCAATATTAAAATATGCCTTATTTATTATTTCATTTATGTCTTATCTTTATCTATTAAATGTCTGATAAGAAAAAATAAATAAAAATTTTAAATTATAAATTTTTGATAAATAATGAATCGATTTCATTTCACTTCAACTAAAATCCATATTTGTGTTTTCAAAAGACATAAAAATAAAAATAATGATCAGTACAGTAAATATTAATAATGATTTATATAAAAAAAATAAATTTAAAAAATAAAGTTTTAATTTTTTTGTTGTTGTTTATTTACTAATTTTTATTACTACATAGGAAAGATGATAATTGATTCATATTATTATAACTTTATGGTATGTAGTAGGTTATTCAAAATAGGTTTTTAAAGAAAAATTTCAATATAAAATAAATTTATTGAGATATAGATTTCAATTTAACTAAAATAGCTTATTTAAGACTAGAATATATTTTTAATTTTAAATTGATCAAACTTCCAAAGAATTATTATTTTCATAGATCTGAGATATTCTGATAATAATAAATTTTTTAATTATATTATGTTTTGCGATGGCTAAATATTTCATAGAAATATCATAAAAATATTTGTCTTAAATAATACATTAATTTAGTAATAATTAGAAAAAATAAATAAATTTTCATTTGCAAAATATGGATAAAGATTACAGACCTGAAATTCCATTAATGGATCCTCAAAGCATTTTCAATTTATTTTTAGAAATTGAAATTAAAGATAATGAAGAATTCAAGGAAACAGTTTCTTTAATTTGGAAATAGTTGAGGCTTTTGGTTACAAAAAAATAGAGCTAGGTATCTAATAAATTTATTTTCCATTATAATAATTTAGATTATTTTTGATAAAAAAAGGATGAAGTCAGACAGTACTTCCTTTAAAATAGCTCAATTAAGTTAATTTTAGAGAAAGTAATTAAGGTCAATGAAGCAAATATTTTTCACTAAAATAATATCGATAGCTTTTTCTTTTAGTTCGTGGCCAACTTTATCACTGGAAATGATCAAAATTAGGTATAATACTATATTTTTAATTCTACATAATGCTTATTATATTTAAATAGAGTTTTTTGATAGAAGAAATATTTAACTAAGATGAAATTTATTATCTGCTTTTTAAAAAAATATATGATCCTTTTAGCTTAAATGACTTTAAACTAAGAAAATTTATATGCACGTTTTTGTATAACTTTTTAAAAGCTTAAAAAGTAGAAGTGGTCATAAAAAATATTATGAATAGTCTTTCAGTAATTTAATTGAAAAAAAAGAATATTAAAAAAACATAATTTTGATTTATAGTTTTAACACATTTTCAAAGGAGTTCTTGCAGAGTTTTTAGAAAACAAAAATGGGAGTGATATCAATATATAAGATTAGGCAACAAATTAAATATAAGCTCAATCGTAAGAAGTTTAGGTTATCTACTGGACTTTGCTATTAATTTCTCACCTCTTTAATTTGAGTCAAAATTAGTCATTCAGTTTAGTTCAATATATAGAACTTTTGTTTTTATCTGAGGAAGGAGTTTCTGTTGAGTAGTAAGATGGAATCTATGCTTTCAAGTGTAAAGGAAAGGAATATACTTTGTTTGAGCTTGTTTCAAATAATTTATTTGAAAAATTCTAGCTTTTTTTATACCATATCTCTTAAACATTTATAGATGAAAAAGTTAACAATTCATTTGTAAAAGGATTAGAGCCAACTATTATTGATGTAAGATGTCAATATGTGAACAAGAAGGACTATTAATTCCAACTAAACTTACAAGACTTAGATTATTTTACATCACAATTTAAAAATATACATTAAAGCTTATGCAAATTATTAGAGTCAAAAAAAGCTTTTGAGTTAGTAGATGCTTAAGATTTAGAAGAAGAGGAAAAGTTACTATTTACTAATCATTTGGTATCAATTCATGATAAAATTAGAGTATTTTGTAATCTTACTTTTTTGGGAGCATACAACAGCTAAATTCAGAAAAAGATATTTGATAATGGACTTTTTGAGGAGATTTTAAAGCTAAATTAAAATTTATAAAAATTAAATAGCTTAAGCTTTGATCGCTCTCAAGCACTAATTAATTCTAAAAAGCAGTGTTTACTTTATTTTTCAGCTGAAAGTTATTAAGACGTCTTTTCAAATATAATGAGATTATTAAGCAATATTGTTCACATTAACAGAGAAGCATAAGATTTCATTTTATCAAATGGATACTTAATAAGCTGCTTGAATTAAACTTACATGGATGAAACTAATCCTCTTTAAAGAGAGTGGTCTGTAATGCTTATTCGTAATTTGTGTGACAGCAACGATGAAATGTAATCAGCAATATCAAATATAAAAATGTTTGAATTCAGTGATAGAACAAAAGAAATTTTGTAGAAATATCAGGCAAAAAAAGAGGAATTAGAATAAATTAGACAGTCCATGAAAGATGGAACTTTGTAAAAAGAATTAACTAAAATTTGTGAGGAGAAAAACAATAATGACTTTGATGATTTTATTTGATTCTTCAATTAAATTATTTTTATAATATATTTTAAGCATGTTTGCATCTATCTTGTTGATCTTGTTGCATTTTCAAAATATTTTTTACTCCATTTTAAAAAAATTAACATATTACACTTTTGAACTAATAAAAACATTATTTATCAAGATGTTTCATTATTATTAATAATAGCTTATATTCTTAATTTACCTGCTTAAACATTTTAAAAATACAACCAAATAATTTCTTTTCAATTATTATAACTTTTTATTTTTTGATTATAAAATCAAGTAAATCATTAAAATAAATTAATATTAACTAAAAAATAAATCAGTATAAATAGCAAAAGCAAGAATTTTTAATCTTAAAATTTATTCTTTAGCAGAACCATTAAAGTTATTCACATACTTACAATCTATCTATTTAAAAGTTTGATAAGAAATGTCTGATAAACAAATTCCTTCTAAAAACGCAAGCTAAATTGACAATAATAGCAAACCTAAAGAATCTTAGAATCAATCATAATAAGATGTGCATTCAAATACTTAGCTGAACAAAAATGATAATTCTTAAATTCATCAGTAAAATGAAGAGAAATTAGAAAAATAATAGTCTTAGGGGAATATTTCATAAGAGAATTTAGATAATTAAAACCATGAAAAGCAATAAAGTCATCATGATAGTTAGATAAGCGGACATGCTAATTAACATGAAGAAGGAAATTAAGGAGAAGATACTCATAATCATAACAATGAACATGAGAGAGATAGCGATCATCATAATTCTAGAGATAATTAAAATGATTTCAATTAAGATGATGGCAGCTAAAAGAAAACTCATGGAAATTCAGCTAGTAAGTATGGCAGTGTCGAATAAAAAAGTAGCACTATCACCAATTATTACTAAGTTAGAAAAGAAAGAAAATAGGCTGAAGTGAATACTTAATCATTAGCAAATAGGATTTCATTGCTAAAATAAGAAGAAGTTAGAACTTTAAAAAAAATAGAAGAAACTCGTAAAAAAGCAATGGAAATCTACTATTTAAAGCTAAAAAATCAAAAGAAGCAATAAACTGTAAACATTATTTTTCCATTTTTAGATTTATTTCTTATTCTCATATCTTAATTATTATATTAGATGTTAATAGATAAAAATATTGTGTTTTTTAAAATAAATTAATTAATAAAACATTATGTTTATTGAAAAACCAAATATAAAAATGTTTTTTGTTGCAACTAAAGCAAATTATTTTATTTTTTTATATTAAAGAAAGTAGAGTTATAGCAGAAAGAGCAAGCTAGAAAGAGAGAAAGGGTGCATTAATTAAGAGCTTCAAGCATGGAATCTAAAAAAACAAATAAGGAAATGTACGAGTCGTAAAAGCATGAAAATGTTTAAAAAATGAAGTAATTAAAGCTTCAGAACGAAATGAAAATTAAATAAAAAAGAGATATTAACATGAACTAAGCTAAGGAGAAATATGAAAGCATCAAGTAACAAAGAGAGAACAGATAACAAAAAATAAAAGAGTTTTAAGATTATAAGAAAGACCATATTAAAAAAGAAATAGAAGTAAAGACTACTTAGGAAGACAAAGTTAAAGAGTAAAAAATAAGAGAAATGAAGAGAATGGAAATGCTTGAAATGGATATAATTCAAAGACTTTAATCTACTTAGATGATGTAAAAGCATGCTTATGAAGAACTTGAAAGTGCACTACTTTTGTCAACTGAAGAATTTTACGAAAAGTACCTTAAAAGAGAACTTAATAAATAAGAAGGATCTCAGCTTGATCAAACTGAAGAAAAGCAATAGCATCAAGATAACTTACATAAAGAAGGAGAGGATAACAATGACGATAAATCATCACACTCTTAGTTGCAAAAATCTTCTAGTTAACCTAACGTTTCTTAGGAAAAAGAACACTAAAAAGAAGAAAATAATGAAAAATAAGGTAGCGAGTAAGAAAAATCAATACACTCAAATTAAAATAATTCTTAATAAAATATTCCTCAACAATAATGAGCAAATATTTATTGAATAATTTTATTTTATAAAATGTATTTTTTATATTTCATTTGTGAACTTTAATATTTTAATCAAGCAATTTTTTATTTTTAACAAAAATCTATCATTAAGTGATTATTTAATTATTCTAATTCTTAAATGAATAAAAAATCTTCTATAATCTATTTATCAAGTAGAGAAGTTTTATTTTTTGAGATATTAATTTATGCTTGATTATAATGTTTTAAAAAATAGTTTATTTTTTATTAAACTAATCATTTTAATCAAAAATAAATTATTAAAATATCTTTATGTATTGTATATTTTAAATATAAAAGTAGATTAATAATTTTCAAAATAATTTTTAGTTTATTATAAAAGAAATAGGTAAAAAAATTATTATAAAAAAACTATTCAAAATCAAGCAAATAAAATTTATTTTAAAATAAAATATTATATTAATATTAAAATACAAGGAATAGAGAGAGAAACGCTAATCCTATGGTCTGCCAAATAGTTACTCACAGTAATTAATTATTATTTGATAATTTATATACTTCAATTAATTGTTTTGATCAATTTTATTTTTTTTAAATATTTAAATTAAATTTCTTTGTTTAAATTTTAATTTAAAACTTAAATAAATCAGTGCGGTGCTTATACAATAAAATACATAGTAAAATAAAAACTTTCAAATGATTATAAATAAATTTTAGAAAAATACTCAAAATAAAATAATTTCTTTTGCCAATATAATAGCTTAATACTTAATTTAGCTTCAAAATTGTATTGATGTTTTATGATTTTAATCAAAATTTTTAGGTTTAGATGTTAACTTTAACTTAAAATTTATGCATAACAAAATAACAAAGGAATATTTACAAAATTTATATTTTATATGATTATTTTTCATAAATTCTTTGAAGAGAAATTTAAAGTAGTATTGCTAAGTTAGTTTATTTCGTTTTATTCTTATTGATTAACATTTTAATTTGAAAAGTGAACACTTTTTCTTTGCTTTTAAGTTTTATATTCTCTAGGATTTGCTTTTGTAGTAGAAATTTATTCAAAATTTGCTCTTTTGATAAATAATTAAAATGGATCTTAAAATTATAAATGATTTGCAGCATTAGTACCACCTATTGAATTAGGTGTTTCTTATAAAATTTTAAATTTATTTAAAATGTATTCTTTTTACTAATTAATTTATAATGGTCTGTTAGATATAAATTTATCTGCTTCTTTTGTAGATTCTAATTAAATTTTTTGCAAATCTTATTGAGCTTAGTTTTTTTCTTGCTTAGAAGGATTTTCTTTTTAATTTAAAATAAAATCTATTTTTTGTTAGTTGTTTTTACTATAAATATACTCTTAAAAATTAAAAGTTTTGCTTGCAACAGATTTCATTAATATTTCTTTTCTTTTCTTAATAAATTTAGAATACCAATCATTTCCCTCTTAAAATCCATACATAAGAATAAATATTTTCTTCACATTTAGTAATCTGTCTTCAGCAGTTACGTTATTATATTTTTTTATAAGCCTTTCTAACTCTTATTCTTTTAACTTATCAATATTAATTTAAGTATTATGTATTTACTCTGATAATTTTTTATTATATTCCAAAATAGATAGAGACCCTCTTTTCAGGTTGTAAAGAAAAAAGTAGTATTCGTCATCTTCTTTTTACCTATTTGTGAATTTAAGAGCCTTAGAATACCGAGGTTCTCTTTCATTAAGAATATTTTCTTTAACTCTATCTTATGAAATGAGGCTAGAGCTATCTTTATTTTATTCATCTTCTTCCTCTTAGACAATATAGTTTTGTGAATATAATTAGTAATATTCTAAATTTTGATTCTTAGTTTGAAGAGTATTTTTAGATATTTTAGAAAGCTTCTTTTTAATTTCTTTTTTATGATTAACTTCTTTTCCTATCATCATTTGAAGTAACTTTTTATCTTCGTCCTCCCAATTTCTGTTAGATACTAAATTTTAAGATATTAAGGATTAAGATAGTGCTGGAGAACTACTTTAAGCTAAATTTTTAACAATTTAATTATTCATTTTTAATTCTATTTAGCTTTATTAGTCTATGAACGACTTTTTTGGCTAAGCTAAATTGAGTGAAGATTTTAAAATAGGAGAGCTGATAAACTCTTATTAACTTTATTAAATTTTATTCAATTAAATTTATGAGTGCAGTGAGTTTTTTGTGCTTTTAGAAACTATTTGGAATTCTTCTTGAAGTTTTTCCAGCTGTATACTAAGTCTTTATAGTTTTTTTACAAACTCAATATTATCTTGATCAAAATAATTAGGTAGCATTTTTTCCTCTATTTCTTCGTCAATTTCCTACATATACTAAATTTATAATTAAAAAAAATTCTAAAATATTAGTTTAAACAATTACTTCTATGAGCTTAATTATTGATATTTATGGATTTTCATAAGACTTATGCTATTAAAGAAGTGAAAGATAGTAATTTTTTAACTATTTTTTCTTAGTTAGCTTTGAATTCTTTAGAGTGCTAAGCTCTTCCTAGAGGCTATTAGAATTAAATTAGTTTTCTTTAAGAAGCTATTAAAGCTACCTTATTTTACTACTTAAGGATCTTTATCTCCTATCGAAATCAATTTAAATATTTTTTTATTACTCTTAAATTTAGCTGTTCAAATTTGCAAACGATTTCTAATGTTTTTGCTCTTTATTTCTTGCTATTTTCAATTAAGCTTCCTATTAAGAGTCTTACTCTTTTTCTGTAATTATGTTTTATCTACTAAATACTTAATATTTTTAAAGTGCTGCTTTTTCAAGTTCAGCTTGCATTTTTTACTGTAAATCTTTTTTTTCTTCTAAAATTTAATTTATTATTGACTGTAATCTAAATGTTTCTAAGCGGCTAGACTCTAAAATATCTTTTTTTTCTTTGATATTGCTAATAGTTTATTTGTAATTTAGTAAAAGCTATTATTGAACCTACTCATTTACGAAGGTACTATCAACACTTGTATTTTCTAGATTCTTTGTTAATTGTGCACTTTATTTTACTGAATTTAATGTAAATTCTTTTTCTAATTATTAAATGTATTATTCTGTTTTCGTTTAATTTTAATTTCCACCTACCTTTTTCCCACTGACTAAATTGAGTAGTTATGGAGTGCCAGATTTAGCTCTCTTAATTTATTATATGAACTTAAATGAATCTAAAGTTTTCTTTTAAAAATTTTCTATCTCGTCTTTGACAATTTCTTATTGCTTTTAAAAAAACTAGCTGGTTATGCTCTAAGGTCTAGAGCTTCTTTCAGAAATAAACCCTGAATTTTATCTCTCTTCATTACCCTTAGGACTAGGATATCTAGATAAAAATTAATTTTATTTTTATCGATTGGGATTATCTTAAAGAGAATTTTATTCTTTAAATTTTGATAAAAATCTATGTTTTAAATCTTCTATATGTTCTTAATGAAGAGGCTCTATTTTTTTCTTTAGTTTTAAGAGGAATAACTTTTCAATGAGCATCTCATTAGTTTCAGATTAAATTTGCTTAATTGTTTTCTTAGGCTAAGCTATATATTTAATAACACTTTTACTATCCTAAGTTTCACTATCTTAATTTTGTAACGAAGATGTTTTCTATTAGGAAGTTAATTAATTAGAACTGACATCATTTTCAGGTTCGTAATACTTTTTTTTTATTTTTCTTTTCATCTAAGGTGAGGCTCCATTAGAAAGTAAATGCTTTTATTTTTCGTCAATGCTATCTGAATGATTTATTTGAATTTACTTATTTTGAGCAGATGAGTTAAAATCATAATTATTTACAATGCTATTTAAAATTGTTTCATTTATTTAAGGCTCTTAATTAATAATGCTTCCTTAAACATTTGAGTGCATTTTTTATTAAATATTAGAAGCATTAATCCTTGTAGAATCTATTTGAGAAAATTAAATATCATTAGACATAGATATTAGTTACCTATTAGTTTGCTAATTTATACTACTATTTTGATAATTTTCATATTCACTTCTAGGTTATTTCCCATTTAAATGTGATATCTATAGTAATTTAAATTATCTTTATTGTTTATTGTTAGTTCCCTCTTGTTGCAAGGAATTATATGTTGATCCTTTGATGCCTAATATCTATTCATTATAATTTTAAACTCGTTTTATATTATCGAGTTCATTTTTCCACTCATCTAACTCATCAAATAATTCTTTTTGATCAATCTCAAATAATCTATGATAATCTTTATCTTGTAATTAGTTTTATGGAGACAAACTCTATCTATGAGTTTTATTATTAAAATTCAATTTATTTATATTATTTTTAATATTTTCCTACTACTGCATAAAATTTTAAGAATATTTTCTTTGCGAAAATTACTCATCGTTTGTGAAGTTCTACATATTTTTTATTTTTGCATTATCTTTTTGAAATTTAGCATTATTAATAGCATTTATAGGGAGTGGATCATCCAATTCGCCTGAATATCTAATATTTGTCAGCTTTTTTTGAGAATCTTAAATAAAATCTACTCCTTAATATGCTTTTTCCTCAACATTATCTTAATAAAATGCAATATTCTTTTTTATTTACTTATTTGATAAATCTTTATTTTACTTTTAGCTATTCTTCAGCATAAATGTCTAATTTACCTTTCAACAAATGTATTTTTTGTAAAAAATTATCAATAAAAATACTCAGTATTTGGTTATCTTGTAAATTCTAGTTTCAATTTTATGGGTGTTTCAAAATTTATCTAAATTTCAATTCTTTATCTTAAAATTTATGTGTTATTGAAAATTTAAATTTTAAGATAAAAAAACAGTAAGTATCTATTATTGTTATTTAAATCAGGTAATATATAATATTAATTAACTCCTCTCAAAAATTGAAAAATAGCAAATGTATATATATTGTTGATAATTTAAAGCTAACATAACATTAAAAAATTCATAAATAAAATTGTGAAATCTTAATACACAAGAAAATTTGATAATTAATCTAGTGCACCAAATGTTTGAGTAAATATTAGCTAAGTATAATTCACGAATTACCTAAATTAAATTATTTTTTTAATTAAAAATATAACATAAATACATAAAAATTTAACTTTGATGTGATGGCAAAATCCAATAAAATATTTTTAAAAATTAATATTTGGTATAAAACAACTTAAAGAATTAAATAATTGGTGAAAAATTATTATGGTAAATATTTTTATGAGTCAATTCTAAATAAATATTTTTAATTATATATTAATTTCTAATGATCTTAAAATGATAAATGTTTTAAAAGAAGGATATTTAAATTTAATCATATCTTTATTTTATTCATTAATTTTTATCTTAAATTTTTTTTTTTATTGTATTATAAAATCATTGATTAAGCAATAATAATGATGATTAAAAAGATTAAATAAATATAAAATATTAAA
Source organism: Tetrahymena malaccensis 436 (assembly GCA_000231845.2). NCBI lineage: Eukaryota > Ciliophora > Oligohymenophorea > Hymenostomatida > Tetrahymenidae > Tetrahymena > Tetrahymena malaccensis. Next base: position 442,401 of record JH719975.1, read on the forward strand.
TTTTATTATTAGAGGGATTAAAAATTTTGTTCAAACAAAAATATTATTTACAAATTAAAATCATCATTTTATTAAATGTTAATCCAAAATAAATAAATATTGCTATTTTGATTTTAGATAAAATTTTCTATAAAACTATATTTTTTTTCATTCAATATTTATCTATGAGAAATATTAATTAGAATATTTTAAATCTAACTAAGAGATTTGCAAGTAATACAATTATAATCAAAATATTCAAAACAAAAAAGTCAAAGATCTAACTCGTTATCTAAAATTACAGTACTATTTTAGTCCAACTGCTCCAATAAAGTATTACTACTAAATTTATTTACAAAATTCAGGTCTATAAAGTATCTAAAGAATTGCGCTAACAATAAAAGCACATTAGTTAAATTAATTACTCTTGAAGAACCAAACTCTGCCATGTAATCACTCAATGAAAGTCAAAATTTGAAAAATTAAACTTAAATTACTGATTACCAAAACTAGGATGGGGTCAAGCTAAAGAAATAGTATAACTTATTCATTAGCAACGTTCCTCATTACCTTGAAGATAGTGAATTGCACAATTATTTTTCTAAGTATGGTGAAATTACCTCTCTTGTTCTAAAGAAGAACGAAGAAAATAAGAATTTAGGTTATGGTTATGTTTAATTCAAGACAGAAGAAGCATAAATTGAAGTTTTAAAAGAACATGAGTAAAATGGAATGATTTCCTTTCCAAACTCTAACATCTCTTTCAATGTCTAAAAATTCGAGGTTACAAACAACAAAAAATCTAACAATATCACCATCTTGAATTTATTCTAACATCAAATCCCAGCTGATTAAAAAGATGAAAAAACTAAATAAATCAATTAAATTTTTGAATAGATTAAGAAAGACCTTTCAGTTCTTAACTTCTAATTCCACACTGAATATAACGAAAACTTGCAGAATTTTTCTGTCAAAGTCAATTTCTAATATGATGATTAAGAGCAAGAAGAACATATTTATTAAGTTGTTAGGGAATCTGTTGAAAAGAATTTCTAATACAAGGAAGCTTAAATCAAAGGACCTATCATTAACTTCATGCCTAATGAAAGCAGTGAAAGAATTCTTTTTTTATAAGGTATTAAATTTGGTATTAGCGAATAAGATATTGCTGACTGGATTCTAAAGACCATTAATGTTTTTGTTCAGCATAAAAACATAAAAATTATTAACACTAATAAACCAGTCTAAGCTAATAATCAATTAAAAACTTAAAATGTATCAGTTTTCTTTGATTCTCAAGCTGATGGTCAAAAGTTTATGATTTTCTGTGCTAAATAATCTAATAAAAGCATTGTTGATGAAATCTTCCATAATAGACGTGTAGTTACTATTTACATATAATAGAAATAATAAAAAAACGATGTCTCCAAGTTAACTAAAAAATTTGACGAATTTTCATAGAATAAAACTAAAAAAGGAAGCAAATTTCAAACTGGAATTTCAGCTCCAAACCCATTAAATACTTAATTCTGTTATCCTCCTTTCTTTATGAATAACCCTAATCAATTTATTAACTAATAGAATTAAAACAAAAAATTTTGATAAAATAATTAAAGGGAATTTTATTTATTTATCAAAATATATTAGAAAAAGTATTATAAAATATGATTAAGCAAGCTTGAAAGAAGGAGTTGTATAATTAAGGACTACTAAAAGAAGTATGTATTAAAATTTATGAGTCAATAAATCAATGCAACATAAAGAAAAATGTAAAGTTAAAATATAGCTATAAAAAAAATAAAGGTAAAAAAGACACAATTATAATAAATCTTAAGCAGAATATTAAAGTATAAATTAACAATTATAAACTAAAAAATAAAGAAATCTTAAGAGTTATAAAAATTTTATATTAAGATAGAAATCAAAACAAAGGATACTTATTAGTATAAAACTTTAGTGTAAAAATTACAGAAATGAATATATTGAAAATACTTTGTGAGAAGTTTCATAAAAATTAAAATAATAAAAGCTTTTTTTCACAGGTTGCTCCAAAAAAATAAAAAAAATAATATTAAGTGAGATAAGTCATTATCAAAAAAAAAATTTATAGGCTAATAATTGCTAAGAAAATAATTTAAATAAATAAGATAGTGAAAAAGAAAAATTAATATACTTAAAATAAAATACTGCTTAATTAAATAAGCCTTAAAAATATTTAGCTATTTTTTATTTGATATTTTAATTCTGCATTATAACATATATCATTTGTAAGCTCTAAATTAATGCATTTATATTTATTCATTTTATTTTTTAAAAATTTTAGTAATTATCAAAGAACATTATTTATAAAATAATAAAAAAATTAGGACCTAAATAACATAAAATATAAATTATTTCTTCCAGCATACTTTTTATTTATGAATTAAAATAAAAAAAATAATAAAACATATGGTAAAGCTTCAAATTATTTATTTTACAAATTCATTATATGAATATTTACATATTAGTTATAAAAATTTATAAATTTATTTATAAAAATCTTATAATTCATTAAAAACAAAATTTAAGAGGTAAATAATTTGCAAAAAGTGTAGAGCAAATATTTTGGATTCTAAAAAAAATTATTTATTAAAATATAAATTTACTAAATCTAGTTAGTATTGAATATTTTAAATTTAAAAATGTGTAATTTATTCTATTTCAATTTTTAATAAAATTTGAGAATAGATTCATCCACTCTAATTAATTATAACTCATGGCTTTTCTAGATAATATCATAAAACTATTTTAATTTTAATTTTCTATATCTATTTTTAATGTTTACTATTAAAAATAAAGAAATAGAATCTATCAGATTTACAAATTATTAAAAAAATAATAAAAGTGTTTTATCTTTAAATCAAAAACATCATAATTTTGATATTGAAATATACAAAATTAATAATAATTATAATGATTTTTGATGAAATTTTTGTTCATTTAATTAACTTTTCTAAAAAAAAGAAACCAAAAAAAATAAGTAAAAGATAAAAATGTTACCCATAACCTAAAATTAAAGCATTCTTTTTGTCCAACAACTTGATTAAAACGTTACCAGAGAAATTATTTTCAAAGAGTTCAAGAAATTTGGTACTATCAAGTCTTTGAATCACTTCGTAAAGAAAAATAGCGCCTTTGTAGAATTTTCAACTCCTGAAGAAGCAAATGCTGCTAAATTATCTCTAAATCACAAGGTGATTTTGAACAAGGAGATTAATATTATTAATTAACTTTTCATTCATAGCTTCCCTTAAGAATCTGAAACCAGTTCTTAACAAAGTAATATGTCTACTCTTTAAGTGAATTAGCTTGACGAAAATGTTAGCAAGAAATTTATTTTGAAGCAGTTCTAAAAATTTGGTTCTATCAAGTCTTTGAAACACTTTGCTAAGAAAGGAAGCGCCTTAGTTGAATTCTAGACTCCTGAAGAAGCATAAGCTGCTAAATCATCTCTGAATCACACCAAGTTTTTGAATAAGGAAATTAACATTGTTAATTATCAAATTAAGGATGAACTAAAACAAAAGAAAAAGCATAATTTATTTATTTAAAATGTTCCTTAAGATCTTGAAACCAGTGTTTTACACGATTTCTTGTCTAAATATGGAGAAATTACCTCTCTTATGCTTAAGAAAAATGAAGAAAATAAAAATTTAGGTTACGGTTACATTTAATTCGAAACCGAAAAATCCTACAATCAAATTATGAAAGAACATGAGTAAAATGGAAAGATTTCTCTTCCTAACTCTAGCATTTCTTTTAATGTCTAAAAGATCAAGAATAAATAGAAAAAAAAGTCTAACAGCATCACCATCCTTGGTTTATTCTAACATGAAATCCCAGCTGATTAAAAAGAAGAAAAGACTAACGAAATAAATGATTTTTTTGCACAAGTTAAGAAAGACCTTGAGATTCTTCATTTTAATTATTACACTTAATACAATGAAATTAAGAAGAATTTCTGGGTCAAGATTGATTTCTAATACGATGATGATTAAGAAGAAGAGCATATCTATAAAACTGTTAAGGAGTATGTTTAAAAGACTTACCAATACGAAGGAGCTTAAAGCAAAGGACCTACAATTAAATTCAATTCAAACGAAATCAATGAAAGAAATCTTTACTTAAAAGGTGTTAGGTATAATATTAATGAATAAGATATTGCTGATTGGATTCTAAAGACTATCAATGTTTTTGTTGAGCCAGAAAACATCAAAATTTATAATAATGTTAAACCTATTTTAGATAGTAAGAAATAGAAAGAAAAAGATATTTCAGTTTTCTTTGATTCTTAAGTTGACGGTAAAAGGTTTATGGTTTACTGTGCTGATCCTTCTAATAAAAATTTTGTTGATGAAATATTTCATAATAGGCACAAAGTTACTCTTTACCTGAAAAAGAATGAATAAAATAGTATCTCCAAGTTAAATAAAATAATTAATTTTTTTAAATGAAACAGCAATTAATGTTAGTGGAAGCAAAATTATAAAAAAAACTTAGCTTCCAAATCTCTTTATCTTAATTTCTAATTATTTATATTCCTTATTTCATCTTATTTCATGAGTATCTTTATAAATTTATGTTTTAATTAAATATAAAAGAAAAACTTGAAATATTTTCAAAAATTTTTTTAAAAGTGGTCTTAATTAACTAATATATACAGTATTTACTCAATTATTGATAAAAAATATTCAGATTAAATAAATATCTTTGGGGTTTATTCCAATAAAATTTATTTATTAAATTTTTTAAAGTAGCTTTAGAATAGTTTTATCCTTTTGGCTTCAGGTTTAAATATTATTTATCATAAATATTAAAAAATGGTTTATTATTTTTAAGATAATTTAAAGGATAAATTAATAGAAAATATTATACTAACAAAATATCAAATATAATTATAAGTAAGTGTAATTAATTAAAAGTATTTTATTATACTTTGAAAGCTAACATCATATTTTCATGTTATATATTAAAAGGAATTCAAGTATTAATTTATACATATTATTTTGAATATCTTAAATAAACAAAGCAAGTTTCGCAAATAATAAAATTATAGACAAAGCTTTCTCAAAAATAAGAAGTAAAAAAGCAACAAAAGGCTAAGATGTTACCTGCAAATTATAATTAGAGCACTCTTTTAGTCACATAGCTAGACGAAGGTGCTACCAAGGAACTTATTTACTAATAGTTGAAGAAATTCGGTTAGATCAAGTCTTTGAGGCACTTCCCTAAGACCAAAAGCGCATAGGTTGAATTCTAAACTCTTGAAGAAGCAAAGGCTGCCAAGTCATCTCTCAATCACAATAAGCTTTTGAACAAGGAAATCAATATTGTTAATTTCCAAAATAAGGATGAATTCATGCAAAAGAAAAAGTATAACATATTCATTCACAACGTTCCTTCAGATCTTGAAACTAGCTATTTACACAATTTCATGTCTAAGTATGGTGAAATTATCTCTCTTATGCTTAAGAAGAACGAAGAAAACAAGAATTTAGGTTACGGTTACGTTTAATTCGAAACAGAAGAAGCCTTCAATGAAGTTTTGAAAGAATAAGAGGAAAAAGGCAAGATTTATGTTCCTAACTCTAACTTTTCTTTCAATGTCTAAAAAATGATTGATAGTAATAAAATAAAGTCAAACTCTATAGAAATCTTAGATCTATACGAACAAAAAATCCTACCTAATTAAAAAGATGAAAAGACTAAATAAATAACATAACTTTTTGAATAAATTAAGATTGACCTTTAAGTTACTCATTTTAATTTTAATATTTAATATTCAGAAGCTATGTAGAATTTCATTATTAAGATTGATTTCTAATACGATAATTAAGAACAAGAAGAATGTATTTATAAAACTGTTAAAGAATAAGTTAAAAATAATTTTTAACGCAAAGAAACTTAAAATAAGGGACCTTAGATTATATTCAATCTTAATGAAAGAGGTAGAAAAACTGTTATCTTATAAAAAGTTAAGCTTGATATTAGTACATAAAAAATGGCTGATTGGATACTAAAAAATATCAATGTTATGGTTCCGGTTGATAACATTAAAATTAAAAAGATAAAATTCATTTATGATCAATTAAATATTACTATTGAATTTATTTCTGACACTGACTCTTTAAAGTTTGTTGATTTTTGTCATAATCCATCTAATATTAACTTTGTTGATCAAATATTATAATTAGAAACAGGTAAAATTCTTTATCATATTCATTTTTAGCAGGTAGTTTTTTTCCTGTATTTTAGTTAATTAATTTTAATATACTTTGAATATTATTATTAAAATTTAATATTTAAAATTATCTATTTCCTACCCTCTCAAATAAAATAACTAATATTTGAAGTATTTGTCTCACTTTTTTCTCTCTGCATATGCTTAATTAGATTGAAATTGACATTTTTTATATCATCAAAAATTTTAAATCAATTTTTAAAAACCTAATATTTTATTTAAAACAGACTAAAACGGTAAGATTTATCTTCCTGCATATAGAATTAGACAAAATATTCCAATATCGTAACAAAGCTAGAGCTATCATGCATCTACAAAAAATGCTTTATTATAAAAGCTGATAGCATTTGGTAGCTCTAACCTTTATAAAAATAATGAATGAAAAAATCAGTTTCTCCAAGTTAAATAAAAAAATGTATAATTTTTAAATGAAACAGTACTGTTAGTGAAAGCAAAATTTAGCCTCTTTCCTTAATTTCCAATAACTCATATTCCTTATTTAATAAATATCTTTATAAGTTTATGTTTTAATCAAATATAAAATAAGGATTTTTGTAATAGGTATTAGTTTTATATATTTGTTAAGTTATACTTTATAAAGTTTAATAACAAAAAGAAATAAATAATTATTAAACCCAATCTCAAACAATAAATTCACTACTATGTTGGTTGATGTGTTCTAAGAAAGTTACACTAAAAGAAGAAAATAATATAAATAAATAAGATAGGGGATAAAGAAAATCATATTTGTTAAATTAAAATACCTTATAATATGGTTTTTATGAACAGTGTTAGAGCATTTATCTATTTTAAATATTTATTTTGTTTAATAAATATATTATTTTTAGTTTGTATTAAATTCAAAATAAGTAATTTTATATTTTAAATTCATATCTTCAACTCAATAAATAAATTTCTGATTATTTAATTTTTATTCTAAATGAAATTATTTAAATAAATTTAATCTATTGAGAATTTTGATTAAATGTATTTTCTCAAAATTAAACCATTAAAGCATTGATTTGCAATTTTCATAATTTAAATTTATTTTTTAAATTTTAAACTCTGGAATAAATTAATTATGGTTTTAATTTATGGAAATTTATGATATAATTAAAAATTAGAAATAAGATTTTTAAAATTATAGATAAAGTGGAAATTTAATTTAATTTTTATGAATAGATTTAAAATTTTAGAGAACAGATTGTAAAAATATATTAAGGATATAAAAAGTATGAATATCAATATTTTAGATCAAACAAGATTATATTGTTAAAAGGGAATCTAAAGAAAATAATAATTCACTTATTTATTATATATTTAAATGAATTTTAACTAATTTAATTAGGATATTAATAGAAAGATATGTATTGGCTCAAAATTAATATTTGGTCTAAAATAATTTGATAATGAATTAAGTAAATAATCGTTGAAGAATGTTCAAAGTTAATAAACATTTTGGGAGTTAATTTCAAAAAAAAAATAAATAAATAAATTAATTAATTAATTAATTTGCCAATTTCATTTTAAAACTAAATGATATTTGGCCCAATCGAAATCAAAGAATCTCAAGATATCAGATAATATAAACAAAAAATAAATTTTAAATTTAATTATATTTTAATTGTTAAGTGAATTTGAGACTATTTATATTTAATTTTGTTTCGTTATTGTAAAATATTATTTTTTTATTAATTTTGCATAATTGTTTAATAATTATTTCTATGATAAAATAGATAAATCTATAGAAAAGGTTAGATTTACTAAATATAAAATACAATTAATAAAGTCTAAAATAAATTATAAGAAGGACGTTCAAAATTTTGAGACAAATAAAAATATTATCATGAAATCTAACATTATATCTTCATGTTAAACTATTAAAGGAAAATTATAATTTCCACGTTGATTTTAAAGGGGAAAAACAAATTGATACAATTTTACTTAAAACTAAATTTTTGTTCATTTATTAGTTATTGAATAGGAAAATAGTTCAGATTATTTTAAAAATAGCTAAAAGATTTGCAAATAATTGATAGACAATCAAAACTTTCTTTCAAAAAAAAAAAGAAACCAAAAAAAAACAAACAAAAAACAAAAAGGACAACCCTTAAAAAAAAAACAAAAAAAAACAAAAAAGCAAAAATGAGTAACACAATTTAAATTTAGAACACTCTTTTAGTCACATTGCTACACGAAGGTGTTACCAAGGAACTTATTTACAAGGAGTTCAAGAAATTCGGTTAAATCAAGTCTTTGAAGCACTTCCCTAAGACCAAAAGCGCATAGGTTGAATTCTACACTCTTGAAGAAGCAAAGGCTGCCAAGTCATCTCTCAATCACAATAAGCTTTTGAACAAGGAAATCAATATTGTTAATTACCAAAATAAGGAAGATCTCAAGTAAAAGAAAAAGTTTAACTTATTCATTCACAACGTTCCTTAAGATCTTGAAACCAGCTATTTACACAATTTCATGTCTAAGTATGGTGAAATTACCTCTCTTATGCTTAAGAAGAACGAAGAAAACAAGAATTTAGGTTACGGTTACGTTTAATTCGAAGCAGAAGAAGCCTACAACGAAATTTTGAAAGAACATGAGTAAAACGGTATGATTTCTCTTCCTAACTCTAACATTTCTTTCAATGTCTAAAAATTCAACGATACCAACAAAAGCAAGTCTAACAGCATCATTATCATTGGTTTATTCGAAAATGAAATCCCTGCTGAGTAAAAGGAAGAAAAGACTAAATAAATCAATGAAGTCTTCGATCAAATTAAGAAAGAACTTGCTATCCCTCATTTCAATTTCTATACTGAATACAACGACAGCAAGAAGAATTTCTGGATTAAGATCGATTTCTAATACGAAGATGATAAGCAAGAAGAAAAAATCTATAAAACTGTTAAAGAACAAGTTTAAAAGACCTACCAATACAACGGAGCTTAAAACAAGGGACCTATCATTACCTTCAAGTCTAATGAAAGCAGTGAAAGAAATCTTTTCTTCTAAGGTGTTAAGATTGATATTAAGGAATAAGACATTGCTGATTGGATTCTTAAGACTATTAATGTTACTGTTTCTACTGATAGCATTAAAATTAGAAAGAGAACTAAACAAGCCTATAATGAAGACAATTTACAAACTAACAACGTTTCAGTTTTCTTTGATTCTTAGGCTGAAGGTCAAAAGTTGATGATTTTCTGTTCTAAGCCAGCTAATAAAAACTTTGTTGATCAAATCTTCGATAATAGACACAAGGTTACTCTTTATCTCAAAAAGAATGAACAAGAAAGTGTTTCTAAGTTAACTAAAAAAATGAGTAGCTTTTAAAATAATAACGCTCTTGGTAGCAAATAATAGCAAACTGATGTTACTTAACCCATGCTTAATCCTTATTCATGGCCTGCTGGTCCTTTCTTAATGAACACTCCTCCTATGTTCATGTAATAACCATAATAACAAAAGCTTATGAACATACCTCAATAATAAAAGAAACCTAACACTACTCCTTAACCAGGTGAAAATAAGACTCAAGGCCTAATTGCTGTTCCTAAGCAACCTGCTGTTCCTCAAAATATTTTCATTAAGTTCGAAAAGGCTAGCTAAGAAGAAAAGAAGAATAGCATCGAACAAGTTACTAAAGCCATTACAACTTAATTCAGCGACTTCGATAAGCTTCCTGAAGAATAAAAGAGAAGTATTCTTGGTCAAATCATTTACTATAAAATTGTAGAACTTGATCTTGACAAGAATAAAAAGATTATTGAATATCTTCCTGAAGTTTAAAACGAAAATCAAGCTAGAGCTAAAATCGCTGAATTCAAACAATAAGTCCCCAAAATTACTGGTATGCTTATCGATACTGACGTCTTCGAAGTTTCTGATATTGTCGACATCGTTCAAGACGAAAAGGAACTTATCGAAAGATGCAGTGAAGCTATCGAACTTATTATTAGTCAAAAGAAATAATGAAATTTTTGATAGTTTTCAATATAAAAATTATTTTCTAAATCTTAAACATAAATTTATTCTTTATTAAACATAATATTACTAATTAGACTATATTTGTTTTCATATTATGCAAGTCTTAATGTTATAAATCTAATCCTTAAATTTATTCACCCTTTACAAAATATCTATCCTCAATCTTTTATTTTTTACGCGCTTCCACCTAATATTTTAATTTTTTGGCGTAAATATTTTTGAATCATCCTTCTCTACTCAATTGATTTGAAATCGCTTACCTATCCTTTTTTTTTTATTCTAATTTTAAAAAACTAAAATAATTTTATTGGTTCAATAAATAATTGAGGTATAATTAATTAGTTTTTCTATTATTTTTAATTCTTTCTTTCATCTTGCTATTCTCAAAAGCATTTACAAAATGAAAATATATAATACATAGAATCTTTAAGAAAATAAATTAATTAATTCCTTTTGAGATTCTTTTCCGAAGCAATTGAAAATTTAAAAAATTTAATTACTCATTATCAAGCAATTTATTTTTCTAAATAAAGAAATAAGGAGATTTTGTAAACAAGATTAATAACTGTTTGATGATATCTAAAGATAAGTATTATAGCTTTTCAAAAGATATTGTAGGAATTTTATATAATATTTGAGTCTTTTTAAATAAAAAATGCAATAATTGAAAATGATTTTATTTCGTAATTATCAAATATGAAAAGAAAAGAACAAAAAAATAAAGTAAACTTATTTAAGAATTTTTTAAAATTATAAATTTGACTAATGTATTACTTAAAATAATGTATAAAAATTAATATAAATTAACTATTTTTCAGAACGACTCTTCAAATAGACGTTTTTAGTATAATTATCCTTAGACTTAAATTGGAGGGAATATATCTTTCTTTTATGGAGCTAATTTTATTTAAGTTAAACAGTCTATGGCCTTTTTTATTTTGTTAAAGATAGATGAAATTATTGATTGATTAATTGTTTAGACATTTTTCTTCACTTCAATTTATCCTTTAATTTCATCTTAAGTAGGTTGTGGGATGCTTCCGCATTTTAAAATTTCTGAAGGGAAATAGTACATGTAGTAAATACCAATCTTAACACTATAAGGCTTAAAGCTTCCATCGATATAAAAATTGCCATGGAAGTAATTCAATACTTGCAATTATAAACCTGTAGTGATGCTTGTTTCCAAGAATGTTCCTTCAGCGTATCCACCTACCTCTGCAATAACTATAGATGCAGATACTTCTCCTAAAACGCTCACTTTAGTGTTAACTCCTGCAGATAAATCCAATGTTGCATTCTTAAAAGATAAGTTCAAATTAAAACCTGCATTCCATGAAGCAGATAGTTTAAGCTTGATAGCTACACCAATAGGAGTGGGATAATAATATACATACTCTAAAGGGAAAGCAAAGGGCTCAAATGAAATAGTTTTCTTATCGAATTCAGAATTAGCTATTATTGTTTTAATCACTTCTTTGTAAATTTATGTCATGTTAGTTTGTTAAAGGTCTACTTATTACTGATAAGCAATCATGTCTGTTTTCATGATAGAAGAAGAAGAATCGCTCAAAGGAGAAATAGCTTAACTTTAGACTTGCTCAACTATATCTGAGTTGATGACATTTTAGATAGAAGAAAGAGATGCAGATTTAGCGTCTGCTGTCTTATTTTAAATGTATTGCCACAAGAGACCTCCATCTATTTTCACTGAAGTGATTGCAACTTTAATTTCACTGTAGAAATCAACAGTTCTCTTTCCAAGTGCTTAGAAATCACTGATAAATTTTTTAAATTTATTAGGGATCTCTATAAATCTATTGTAAGTATTAGTTAAGTTCTAGAACTTAACATTCATCAAATCTTTAACTCCATTTGTTAACTGAGAGATATCATCAAATAGAGGTTTCTATTATTAAAGTATAAATTTAAAAAATAGTCTAAAACATTAATTTAATTAAAATTTACGCTGTAGAATTTAGGATCATCAGATGATGGAAATTATTTAATTTAAAGAAAATCAAGAACATCTTTGTATAAGGTTTTGACTTCTGTTACAAGAGATGTTGAGTTTTTCACGAGATCGTCTTTCCATTAAACTAAATTTGTTTTCATATTTGAGCCAATTTGTTTAATCTTTTATACTGTTACAACAGCAGAATCTTTAATTTAAACAGCAAGATTTACTGGGAAATCTATCAAGTTAGATGTAAGATCGAGTATGAGTTTTTTGGTGTCATATCCTTAAAGTTTCTTCAGAGCATTAACTATTTCAACAATATCGTCCTTCACTTCTTTAACATCATGATATAAATTTATTGAGTAGTCAACTACACTTTCAATGTCTTGTATAATTTCATCAACTTCTTGATTAGCTTCAACAGTATTGTTTCTTTTCAGGCCATCAAGTTACTTTATGACATCTGTCTTGTATAAATCTAGAGATTGCTTTAAGCCTTTCATTAAAGCATCATGAACCTGAGTCTAATTAAAGATCTACTTAACTGATTTAGAGACAATAGTAGAAAGAGTATCTGTGAGGTTAGCAGTTGTGAGTATTTATTTTATTTTTAAAGGTGCAGAAATATCTGTTTTGTTTTAAGCTGCAGCAGTTTTTTAATCAGCAGATACTTGCTAATCTACCTGCATGCTATTTTTATAAGCCTAATCAGCTTATTCAAGGATGGAGGCTTCAACCATATCAAGCATCTTTTTTACAGGTATTTCAACTAGCTCGATAATAACGCCATCGTAGTGTTCAAGTGCAGATTTAAGCTTTTAGTAGACTTTGTCGCTAACACCATTATTTTTCACAGAAACAACATAGTCTAAAATTCTTTTAAACTATCCCTTATAAAATTTTTCTATATTTTCAACTTGCTCTCTAATATCAATTTATTTCTTGAGTAAGAAGTTCAAAATTCTATTCTTGAGTGTAGTCAGAGGATCTTCAGCGATTTTGTTTACATTTTTAATAGCCTATTTTTCAGTTAAATATTAAATTAAAAAAATATTTTGGAATTTATGTAAGCTTTACTGTATTAATAAAGAGCTCTATCTAGTTAATTTAATTGATGATCTTTAATTCGTCCTTGTAAACAACATTGTAAATATCCTTTAAAACAGGGTTTTGTTAAATATCTAGCATTATATCAACTCTGGTCATTATGTCGTTAAGTTATTTACTAATGGTCTCAATGTGATTTTAAAGTTTTCCTTTGACTGTAACAATTTTATCAGAAAGAATGTACTAAATGTATTGATAATACTTTAAGACCTTTGAAATGTTAATCTTAGTTTACTTTTCTGCTACGAGCATACTTTCACCATTAAAGTAGCTGTATAATCCGACAGTGCAAATGTCATCACCTGAAATGATTGCAGCTTCGACACATTCTGATTTAACATCAGCACCAAAATCTATAGAGGCGTAATTTTATCTAAAAATGGGTTTTAAAACAGTTTTCATAGCATTTCCGTTTTATGCCTCAAGTGCTCTCTCTAAAATTTAATAATTAAAAATGTTATTTTATTTTTAAGAATGTATTTAATATTTACTTTTATCATCTTGCTTTGATCCAGCATGAGTTTAATAAGACTAGTTAAATACTTTATTGTAGGTATCAATAGCTTCACTCCAAGTAAGCTCCAAGACAGCCATATTTTCTTAATCTTCAATTAATTGATTATACTAATTAGAATCCATTTCATCATTTTGATACACAAAAGTTATTGTGCAATTAGAATTCATTCCAATATTCTTCATCAAAGGAGCTTAATGTTCTTGATTAGCAGTATTGTCACTCATAGAAAATGTTGATTCAACTTAACTTGTCTTAAGTGCACCATTTACTATATTTGTATTTTGTGTGTAAGAAGTGCTTTCAACAGCGTAATTTTCTTTGTTGTTAGTTTATGAAAAAGATTTTTGCAAATTACCATTAACATCAGTCTCTACTTGAGCTTCCAATGTAGGTTGAGATTCTTAATTATTTAACATTCTCTATGAATATTATTATTTAGCAAATTGCAAGACTCTTTTGTTATTACCATTTTTAGCTTCGTCTTATTATACGATAGAATAAAAATCTTTCAAAACCACAGGAGAGATTTATTCGAGGATGTTTAAAAAGACAGAGTGTAAATCATATCTTAAATTGATAGGTTGTTAAACATAATTGATTAAGCCATTCTAATTAATTTAAATTAAAAAATAAATTTTAAATAAACCAAAATTGAAATTTACTTTTGACATTGTAAATCTGATGATTGGGAGATTACTAAAATAATATTATTCTTCTGTAATATTTTTAGCTTTCAAGATTTCAACTTCAGTTTGTGAAAGTGGTTCTAATAATTTAATAAATAGAATTAAAATTTTTTAAATTATTTAAATCTAAATTTAATCTATTACCAAATTCTCTAAAAATAGAGCTTTCAGCATTTAATTATTCTTCTGTAGCAGTTTCTGTTTCACCTTTTAAAAACCTTCTTTGGGGTCTGTTTTCTTTGAGTGATGGATATCCAGAAAGAGTTGAGTTTTTATTTGTAGTGTTGTCTATCATAATAGATTCCATAACGTAAAGCATCATATCAAATGAAGACTCAGTAACATTTGTGCAAACTAAACCAAGTTTATGGGTAGTTTTAGAGAAAGATTCATTTTACAAATCTTAACTCTATTATGTTTTTTAAAGGTTGTAAAGAGTGTATTCATAAACTCTTAAGGATTTAGGAACATGAATAATTTTCAATAGATTTTATTGTTATCCAGCCTTACAAAAAAAATAATAAAAATAAATATTTTTTTGAATGAAAATAAATTTACCAAAATTTTTTCTTTGTATTGGGGGAATGTAACAGGTATTTTAGGGGAATCTGATTTTTCTTATAGTTAATTATATAAAACATAAGCTGAGATACCAGCACTTGCTAGCAATATAGCTACTAAAATTCCTGTAATGATTAGAGTTTTTTTCTTTTTATAGAAAGGAATTTATTTGTTATTATTTTAGTCTATAGAAGCAGACTCTATCTAATCAGTTTGTTTCCTTTGATTTTCATTATAAAGATCAAGGGCTTTGTTATTATTTCCTTCTCCAGATTATTAGTTAGCATGATTCTGTTGTGGTTAATTATTTTCTACTATCCTTTGAGAAGATAGTATATTCTCTCTTTAGAAAGATTAGTTAGCAGACAGCATATTTAGTTGATAATTTAAGTTTTTTTTATTCTTATTATTTTAAATCTTTAATATTTATTTTAAAATCTAATTATGAATTTTTAAACTGGGTTATACAATTGATAGGCTTTTTATAAATTGATCTGATTCAACTCTACAACTAAGTTTACATTATATTTACTTTCTTAACATTTAGTACTATGTATTTACAATTAATTCATATGAGAAGTTTAATCTTTAATTAATGAATGAATTTTTATCATAGAAAGAATACAATTTGAGATATCTCAAAAAAATAGTTTTTTAGAATAATATTCTAAGTAATAAAATATTATATAAAATCTTTGTTTTATAGATAGTATTTTATTATTGTTAAAAATTAGTTTATAAATCCTTAAAGCTTATATTGTATGAGAAAGTAAAATAAAATTAAAATAAGTCCAGTGTAGAAAAATAAAAGATTAAATTCATACATACGTATTTGATAATTAAGAATAACTTAAATCAGTAAGTATCGTATCCTTTAATTATGAGTTTAAAAAGTGAAGGGTTTCCTTAAAATATAATTAATATAAAGTCTAGTCTATCTAAAAAAACAGTTACTTGCCAAAAAATATAAGATATCTATATTAGAATAATAAACATAACTTGTTAATTAAGCATTTAACATATTTATTACATTTATACACACACACACATACAAAATATGCAAAAAAGCTATCGTCATCTAGATATTTAAAATTTGAAATATCTAATTTTATTTGTGGTTTTGAGAATACTTAGATTATTAATGACTTGAAATACACTTATGTTTAAAATTAAATCAGTTATTGATAGACGAATCATAATAATTAACATTTGACATATTAGTCTAGTAGGTATTTATATTTATTTATTTATTTATTTTTATTTTAAAAATATCTATTTAATTAATGTATTTTTACTCATAAAAATTCAAAAATATTTAACCATTTATGTATTATTATCACCATTCATCTATCGCTTTAACTGACATAAAAAATAATATCTTCTAACATAAAACTTTTAAGAATATAAAACAATAAATTTATAGTAATTTGGCGACACATTTAAATATTTTTTAATGTTTGAATTATCGAATTATTAAACAATCAATTTCATAAATATTTTCATAATAAATGTTATTTAAGTCTAGTAGGTATTTATATATTTAATTATTTCGAAAACGATTTTCAAAATTGAAAAATGTATAATTTATTGAAATTTAGCTAGAAAATATGAAGTAATTTAGCTTTGAATTCCAATAAACTTGGTAAACAAGGTAATTATAAGAAGTGATATTAATTTAATACTTTTATGTACAAAGAGATAAATGATCTTTTGTTTTGTAATTAATTTTATTTTTAATCATACACATGAATAAGTAAATTGCTTATAGAACGAAGTAAATTAAATATACTTGAAAGCTTGATTACTTCAAACTCATAGATAGATAGACCTATTTATTCTATTTGTCCAGTATATTTGTTTATTTAATTTTTAAAATAATCTTACTTCAGATATTCAATCAGTGCTCTAAAATATCTTATGTAAGCAATACATAATTAAAAAATTCTTACCATTTCAAAAATTCTGTTTATCTGTCAGCTTGAAATAACAAGATTCAGATTATTTAAGAAGTGTTATAAAAAATTAATATAAAATACTAATTTAAAAAGAATGAAAAAACAATCCTAATTACTGATTTTACTAATTCTGGCTTCAGCCTCTTGCATTGTGTTTGCTCAAAATACTTTCACTGATCAAAAAACCTAAACCATAAAATGTAATTAAATATATTTTCTTTGGAAGTAATTTTATACTAATTATTTTGAAATATAAAAAGCATGTCACTTTACTTGTTCCAAATGCACCGACTCTACTGAACTATGTAGTGAGTGTTAGAGCAGTATGACCTTTTATGTTAAAGAGTATTTCATTAATTAAATAAATTAATTTTTATACTTAATATTATTTAATTTTAATTAAGAAATTCAAAATTCAGATGCTTCTAGTCCTGCCCAAGAGGCTATATCCCATCTAGTAACGACTATTCAAGTCTTCAATAAATTGAATGTATTCTAGATAATTCAAGTATTACAAAAGACCAAGATGCTTTGATAAAAAAGTATTCTGATACATGTGGCCTGTCGCAGTTCTGGTAAAATACTTACAATTTTTTATTTTATTTATTAAGCTTTTAATTAATAATACAAAGGGATGGAAACTCATGCTAAAATTGTTCATCGAATTGCATGAGCTGTTCAAGCTAATCAATGTGCGATGAATGTCTATCTGGATATTTTTGGAATTAAAATTCTATGAAATGCGCTTAATGTCATTCTTCATGTATGACATGCAAAGGACCAAATTTTAATGATTGTGTTACTTGTACCTCTTTGTAAAGTTTTTATCCTGATGCTAATGGTGTCTGTGATTAATCCGCTTAAAAGATTGATTATAACTTTTAGATTTCTCAGAAACAAGATTCCATTTAGAACACAAAAATCTGCTCATAAAGCTTAAAGTTAAATCCAACAAGGTATTTTACCATTAATTTTTGTTTTTAGTATTCTTAAAAATTTATTTGTTTTTATAAAAAAAGTTACTCTGTTCAATACAAAAATTTCTACCTTTAAAATGACCCAAAATGGTCTGGAGCTGAGCTTGTTGATTAGGCACAATGCTAAATTTAGAGTTTTGCCTAAAAGTATTCAAGCTTAAAAGACTAAATTTCTAAATGTTAATTTAATTAAATTACTAAGAGTACTATGGGTATAAAGGGTTAATTAATTACACATTATGCTACTATACTCAGCTAACACCTAGCTTAACTAAACGGAACTTTAATAAATCCTTAATCGCTGAATGATTACATAAATAAATAATAGCTTTAAAATGTCCTCTACATAAAAAAAGCAAAATCTGACTTTACTTGTGATTAACTATCTTGTGAAACTCAACTTAACTCATATCTTCCATTTATTGCTACTTCTTCAAACACCAAAGTTTCTTTGAGAGTATCTAAAGAAATTAGTATGACTAAAAATGGAAAATTAGTTGATTGTTTTGATCAGTAATCATAATCTAATTCAATAGATGATTAAAAACTTTAAGAAACAGAAATGGCCTTTATTTAAGCAGCTGCAAGTTAAAAGTCTTCTAGAGTGAAAATATATGCCATAGTTGATGTATGTGGTAGATCAACCAATAAGCCCAACAGAGTGTAATATTCTTCATTACTTGTTTCTAATTATTATGGAAACGGATTTTTCTCAGCCACCAGATCAGATGTTTCTGGTTCTGAGTAAATTTAGTAACTTTACTTATAAGGAGCTGACAAGGTTCAAAATTCAAATTTGAAAAAGTGCAACCAAATATTTACTAACTAGTATGATTCATTCTCTGTGGTAAAAGTCAAATTTTTAGAAGTCTAAGAAGTAGATAGCGCATTTGAAAAAGAAAATAACAGATATACTTAATATTCTGCAATGGCTAGCAAGAAATTACAACAATAATCTAATAACACTCTTTGCTCTGGTCTAGAATTAGGAAGTTTTATAATTTCAAATGATAATCAATATAATTAACTTTAACTCACAGTTTCTCCTCTAAATAAAATCCTTACATCATAAATAGATTTTAATGAAATAAAACAATACTTAAAAAATTGGCAAATTGATGAAAATGCTTTAAAATCAAATAAAATAATTTTGTCTGATAATTAAGCTCAGTCAATTTTTAATTTATATCTCTAAGACTTATAAACATAAGCATAAGCATGTTATTAAAACATTTAAAAAGCTCCTTAAAACATATAAATAACAATATTTGACTTCTTTAAATCTAATGGAAAGAAATGTGAATTAAAGAATGAGATAAGCAGTGTTATAGATCAAAACAACCTATCTTAGCTTATTCCTTTACTTCAAGCTAGTAGTTGGTGCTCTTCAAATCAGTCTAGATGTTATAAATCCTAATAAATCATTAAAGGATGTTTATGATTTTATATTATTATTTGTTAAATTAAATCCACTTAAATTTAAATTTATTTTTTTTATTTTTAAAAAAAATATTTTTCATTAAAATTATTTGCTTTAACAATTATTTTCAAATTTAAATAAAGTTATTTTTAATCTAATAAATGTACTAAAATTTAATTTCCTACAAAAATCAAATTGAAAATCCTTTGTTAACTTTTTTCAAAAATAATTTAAAAATGATGTTTTAGAAAAATAAATTAAATAATCATTAAGAAACTTTAAAAAAAATATATTTTTATATTATTTTTTCAATTCAAAATAAATTACTTTAAAGAATATTTAAATAGAAAAACAGTTAATATTTCATCAGATATCACATATAAAGATATCATTTTTTAAGATAAAATTTATTTTAAACTTATTTTTTTGTCTTTAATTATCTTTTTTGGTCAAACAAATCATCTTAAAAGTTTTAAAATTAAAATATTATTTTTTTACTTAAAAAATAAAAAATTTTTTTAATCTTAAATTATTTTACTTAACAAAAAATAATTATTTTAATTTCAAAAATAAATTTTCCAGTATAATTTTAACGAACCACAAGATTTAAACGAAGTTTTTTTTTGAGTTTTTAGATATAAATAATTATTGTTGTCAATTAAAAGATCAATAAATTTATTTATCATTATATTTTGTAGTTATAAGATTTATCCTATTAACTCTTTATTTAAGCTTAAATATACAAATTTCAAAAATTCTTAAAAATAACTTCACAAAATATAAATTTAATAGCATTTTCAGCCATCAAAACATTTTAGACAAGTATGAACTACAATTATTAAGGTCGAGAATAAGAAGATTTTTATGAAAGAGATCTTGCGAATTTGTTAGCTACTATCATCAGGAAAGAATTCGAAGTATAAAAATTTATATTAGCTTTAACTAAGAATTAATGAATTTCAAATAAATTCTAAAAAGATTGAAAAATTAAGAAGTTTATTATGCGAAAATGACAAATTTGAAGTTACTGAGGCTTTTAAGTCTTTGGATATTCATGGACATGGATACCTTTCGTCTAATGATATTAAATTATTTTTATCGTAAATAATTGAACTTATCATGAATAAAATTTATTTTTGAAAAATATTAACATAAATTAAAAGTAAGAATCATGTGATGACAAGAGAAAAGGAATGCGATTTTCTTGTTTATGTATTTGCTAAAAATCATTTAAGCATCAGCTTTCAAGAGTAAAAAAATATATTTGATACTACATATAATGATATTCATTTTAAATATAAATTTTACATATGAATATCAAAATTACTTCATTAATTATTTAAATGAATGTTTTTCATAAATCAATAAATAAATATTTTTCTTAAATTAGATTTTTAAAGATTATTTTGCCTAAATAAGATGATAACTTAAAGGAATAATGCTTGGAAAGAAGAAAATTTAGACCATCCAATTAGAAACCTAGTCTTCCTTTTTATATTGAAGAACAACTTTCAAAAATATTTGAACTAGAAATTTAATTTATTAGAGAAACAGAAGCTTAAAAAATGGATATTATGAATAACTATGGCTGGAATTACAGAGAATCTTTTAAAAGAATTGCACGTCCAGGCTAGTATCATATAGATAAATAAGCGTATTTATTTAATTAAAAAAACAAAATTTAAAATTTATTTAAACTAAAAAATTAATTAGATTTTATGCTTTTATGATTTAGAATCAATTTACAGAATTTAGTGAAAACAGTTTTAAATATATATTGATAAGATTCAATAAAGATAATAATGATATAATAACCATGGATGAGTTTTGCCAAGCTATTTTCCCCAGTGATTATTTGGCAGATAATCCAATGGTAAGTGAAAGAAAAAAGAATCCATATTTAAGATATGTTAAAGGAGATGAGTAGGAATTTCACGAGTATGTAACTGGCACTTAAAGATAATTTGTAATTAATTATTTAGTCTATTTTTTATTCACTTCTTAATATATAAATCTTCAAGGACGATTAAGATAACTTTGATCAGGAAGAATTTGTTTATAGAAATGATGTCGATAATTATAACGCTTAAGTTAAGAGATAGGGAGTTGAATAACCTAGAAAATTTTTAAAAACATCTGTTTAATATGAGAATACTCAAAATGTTAGACCCATGATTGGAATTTAATATGTAGAGTAGAAGGATGACTACCCAACTTTGAATCAGTATTTGATGAAGGTAGGAAATGGTTAAAACTATTAAAATCTTAAGTAAAAATTAAATGGTTCTATTGTGTAACAAAGATATGTTAGCCCTCATAGCTAATCAACTTAACCTAACCAAAACATACCCACAGCACGTGATGATAAATTTTTATCTTAAAGGGATTTCATGTATAGCAACAGGTCACCTATTAATTATCTTTCATCACAGAAAAATCTTTACTTAGATTATGAAAACTTTAGTAAGTAAAAAGACTAATTTTCTAGTCCTGATGATTATTTCTAAGCTCAACCTAGATATGCTGCAAATCCTAAAAATTACCCTATTAGATATGATAAACAACCAACATTTTAACAAAACTTAAATGAAAACTATAGCTAATTAGCTAATAGCTATCTTTTAAAATCTCAACTTCATGCTGACCATCCTATCAGAAATTCTATGCCTATAAAGCCTGTTGGACATAATGCTAGTACTGCTAAATTTGATTTGTAACCTAACTTTAGGAGTCAAATTTCTGGTGAAAAAATATAACCCTTTAAAGGAGAAGATTTTACAAAAAGTAGATTTGAATAATGATAATATTTTATAATAAAAATTTGTTTTAATATTATTTATTTTGGTCAAAATCATTTTAAAATATCTGTATAATTACAAATAAAAGGTTCTTTTATATGTTAATTGATTTTATAATTATTAGTTAAAAATGATTAAGAAGTTCTTTAACTTTAAGTTAATTAAAAAATGAAACATTCATTTATTTATAATTTGGAATATTTTATTACTAAAAAATTCAAATATTGTTCATTTTTAATTTGTTAATTTGAAGAGTTATTGCAATCAAAAATTAATACAAAATATTTAGGCTGAGGTAAATTATTTTGCTAAATCATTTTAAAATGATAAAAAATAAAGTAAGATAAATTTTTTATTAAAGTGTTTAAATAAGTTTTTATTTTTAAATTTTTAATATAATTTTACTGCAATAAAAAAATAACTTTAAATAGTCTTTCATTAAAAACAAAGAATTACTACTATAAACAAATATTATTTTATTTACACATTTAATTACAATTTATTATTTTTTAACTCAAATTTTATTCTATAAAGAAGAAGGCTTCTGTGATATTTACTATAAATTATTTTCATCGAAGTAGATAGAATTTTTATTATTAATCTAATTTAAGTTTGAAACTGTGTTGTAAGAGTTATTTGCACTTAGATAATTACTTGTCATGCTATTATTCAAAGAGTAATTCTATGATGGCGCATTTGTAAAGTAGTGATTTTTATTTATTTTATCAATGTTTGTAGCAGTGCTGTGGAGAGAGCTCGATTACTTTCTATTAGAACTCTACTAGTTATCTTATATTAATGAAGAATTATTTGACATATAATTATTACTCTAGATTTGTTTGTTATGATTGTTAAAAGGTTTGCTTGGTATAGGTTAATTAGACTACAACTATATGATATCTATACTTATAGTATTATTTAATTTATATGCTTATTTTTTAGGAGTAACATTTACTGATTAACAGTTTTAATTGGTAGTATAGTTATTACTTGATTAATTCTGCAAAGCACTTAAATTTATTGAATATTTTTATTATGAGTTATTATTAGTAGTATGGCTTTCTCTATTACTGGTGTTCTCAGGTAAAAGAGAGCTTCCTTTTGAAATATTTCCTATTATTTTTTAAAAGCTTTTTGTAGGTTAAATGCTGGCCTATTATTTAAAGTCTTTTAAAAATTCTAAGCTCTCATCTTTTTGAAGAGACTCTGCACCTTTGATTTTCTAATTAGTGTTATTTATTTGAGGGGCATTAAAGGATTAAGTATTTAAATTAATCGCTTTTGTTGTTATAATATTTGATTAGGCTCTTTTGTGCTATGATCCTATAAACTGCTAGGTTAATAAATCAGCTTAATTTGATAAGGCGACCTCTTATTATTTCAATAAGTTTTCAAATGATTAAATACTATTGTTTTTAATATTATCTAAGGGTTATCTTTCAAAATTTCTTAATTATGAAGAGTTTGGAGCTAATTTTTCTTTATAGTAGCTTTCTTAAAAGTTTTAATTCTTCTGTTGCAATATTGGACTTGGATTACTTGAAATTGTTCCATTGCTAGATTTATGATAGTTATTTTAATTATCAAATGCATCTATTTTTTGAGCTTAATTATTAGAAGATGCATGACCTATGTAATACATATTTGTTCCTATATTATCATTTTTTGATGAAGAGTCCTATCTGTTATTGTTACTAGAAGTTGCTTCATTAAAAGACTAAGACCTTTAATGATTAGAAATATTGACTTATGCTTTTGGCAAATAGCTTTAGGTATTTGAAGAGTATTCTAATAAATTATTTTATTTAGCATTCTCTATCATGTTAATATTTAAGCTATTTATAGAATCTGGAATAGAATTTGTATTTTGTTTAAGAGAGTTCAGTGGGTTTTTTTCGCTATACTCATCTAAATTTTATGCCATGAAATAATTTTATTTTTAGCCTTACTGTAAATTATCTTGAAGCATATTTACAAAGTTCGAGCTTTGATTGTTTTAGGGTAAATTCTATAATTAAAGCTTAGATGAACTATCTATCTGCTTGCTTTATTTTTAAAATGCTTAGTGAGATAAAAAGTTTACGATTAAAGGGGATTGCTAAATATTTATCGCACCTTAGTTTGGTAAGTTGATATTGTTTTATATTGGCAAGTTAAAATTAGTAAAGTTCATATTACTGTTGTTATTACTGTTGCTAGGAGCATTACTTTGTAAGACATTCATCGTTCCGTTATTGTTTTATTAATTTGTTAAAGTATTCATAAACCTCTAAGATCCTATTACATTTTGGTTAAATGAAGTATTGCTGGGTGTGTAATTTGAATTAATGTTTGAAATTGTTGAACAACCATCAAAAAGACAGCTTTAGTTTTGTAATTTTTCAAAATTTTACTATATTTCTTCTTCTTAAGCTTTAGGTATAGGGTTTTAATGATATTACAATTTTTCCTCAGTAGTGATAGAGTTATTATTAGTTAAGAAGAGATTTTATTATTGAGACTAAGTGAAATACCCAAGCTAAGGCTTAGCTTTTTTCAAATTTATCTAATCGTCATCAAAGCTAAGTTAGTCTTTT
Source organism: Tetrahymena malaccensis 436 (assembly GCA_000231845.2). Classification (NCBI taxonomy): domain Eukaryota; phylum Ciliophora; class Oligohymenophorea; order Hymenostomatida; family Tetrahymenidae; genus Tetrahymena; species Tetrahymena malaccensis. The sequence goes on from JH719975.1 coordinate 467,204, forward strand.
TTCTCCACCTCATCTTCACACTCATTTATCTTTTAATGATTTGTTCCAAATTTATTAACTTTAGGAGTTAGAAAAGCAAATTTTTTGTTTGCTTAGTTTGTATCGCTTTCAGAAGAAGGTTAATTAAAAATATTCAAGTGAGAGTATGTCGATTTATTTATTATGCATTTTAAGTGCTTAAAGTCAGCTTCAACCCAGTCTATTTAGTTTGCTCCAGATAAAAATAATACATCTACCTAGCGATAGAATAGTTGTTTTACAAAATCTTTTTCTTGTTCATGTGAATTTTAAATATATTATAGCAATCCCTTAGGTCCTTCGTTTTCTTTAAGATATCTTTTAATATCATCAATGCTGGTGTCTAGCTGTGAACATATTTATTCTTCTTGAGTTGAAGAATTTTTGTTTGTTTTAGAATCGTTGAGCTTTTTATTTTTTTCAGACTCTGGGTAATTTATAATAACGAAATTGTTCTCATTTTAAAATAGATTAATAAATTTTTGCTTTTCAAAAGTGGAGAGAGTATTTTATTTAAAATTCAGTTCTAAATTATTTTTTATACTTCTTTTATATTTTTCTTATAATACCTATTCGAAAGCTTTAATTAATGTCTTTTCAAGATTTTAAAGCTCCTCTAAAGTTATTTATTCTAAATCCACCATAAAGGAAGCTAAGTTGCTGCCTTAGGTTTAAAATGACTAATTTTAATTATTCATAGTTTAAGATTTCAGCTTTTAGACAACGTTTTCAAGTGATCCCTCATAATTTCTGAGAGAATCTCTCATTTTCTAAGCACAGTCATATATTCTCAAGTGATGCTCAATAACTTTTTCTAAGTTGATATTTACTTTATCCCACATTTTTAAGTATGCAGCAAACTATTTGTTTCTCTGCTGATACTAATGAAAAGCATATCTACCTTCATAGTCAAATACTAAATCTTACCAATTCCTCTTGACTTAAGGGCAAACATCACTAACTGTAATATTATTTTAAGTTGGAAAAAGTAACCCTACATAATCACAGTGAAGACTAGACTGGCTATTGAGCTCTTTTTATTTTTCACTTATCCACTTTTATTTCTAATTGCTGCTTTCTCTTTTTTAAGATGCTTTTTATTTCTCAACCTTAACACCACTATTTTAATTGCTTTTCTAACAGTGCTAGCATATCCCTTCGAAATTACTTGTTCTAGTTAAGCTCAATTCAATATTCTTTCTGTTAGAATTCATTAACTTTTATTAAATTTATGAGTTTTAATTAGCAAGCTCGTTTAACTTTTTAATTAAGTCTGCATTTCTAGTTCTCTCTTCATTCCTTTATTACTCTAATTCCTATTAATAAAAGTAATCATTACATAATAAAGTCGAAAATATTTATTTTTTACTCTCATTTTTTTTTCATAATCTAAAATTAGTAATTGGAGGGCTTCTTCGTTATTTTTAGCCTAAATATTAACTCTCACCTAATTATTTTAAACATTTATAAGAATAAGCTAAAATTATGCAATAATACTTTATTTTCAATTTTTTTTGCATTGAGTCCAAATCTTATTGTAGAATAGCTTTACTCAAATTAGCTTTATGATGGATTGATGCATAAAATAATCATGGTCCTAGAATTACCTCCTAAAGAACTCCTTTTTTTTTTACATTAATTTAATTTTTGTTTGTGCTATATTTAGTTTAATAATTTTTTTACTTTAAAATTTTAGTTAAAGGAGAATTTCTGTAAGGAATGTGAGTTAGAGGTTTCCCTTCAGCTATTTATGAAATAACTTAAGTTAAGAAAAATAAAGACTTATTTATGAATTATCCTTCTTTAACTCTATCTTTGATCAAATCTTAAGGAGAAAGATCTCGAGCGTTTGATGAGGACTAGTTTTTTGATCCAGAATTTAAGAGGATCTCTTCTAAATTAGAATGGTTGGATACTTTTTCACTCCCTGCTAAATCGATAAAGTTTAACTCTGAAGTACTAATTAAAGTAGAGTCATGCTCGTTTAACTTTTCTAAAAGTTCTTGGTTATTAACATTTCTTTATACTATGCTATTCTATGACCTTTTAGGAAGACAACTTTTTAATAAAACGCTACTTATGCTCTATACATAAAGCTTGAAAATACTATGTGATCTTGAAGAATGATGATTCATAGTAGTTTAGGCATAATGCTTATTAGTTTCTCCTCTTTTTAAAACTTCATAAGCTTCTTCAAGAGTGCTAACACTTTCTTATGTAACTCCTTTTATGTAAAATTCTTTATTCTAGTTCATACCAACTTATAAAATTTCGTTCAATTTATTGACAGGATTTAACAAATCATAAATCTAATCATTATAGATTTCAACATAACTGCATCTCACTACATAAGTTTTATCTTCATCCTTAAATTTAAATAAAATTATAAAATTTAAAATTTGAATTTTAAATTAGCATTTATCTTAAAAGTAAATTTGAGCTGTGAAAATATTTTTTAAGGGTTGGCTAAAACATTTTATGAAATTAAAAATGCAAAATTTGTTTTTTATTTTTAGAAATCAATTTACTTTTAAATGAATGAAATTTCAACAGAAAAATTTAATAAAAAACAAATTTAAAAATATTACTTTTTTAATAGTATCAAACAAATCATATAGAGCTAGCATTAGAATGCCTTTGTTATCATCTGGAGTGTTTGATTTTATCTTATCAAAATCAATATCATCAATATCTTACATCTAATTTGAGTAAAGGTAGCTGTTATTTTTTGTCAAAGGACTACATGAATTTTGTTAATGAGAATTTTAAGAGCTGTTTCTTTTTCGTTGTTAATTTATGTTTGCTTGATTCGATTAATAATTAAATATTGAAAGCTATGGATTTTAAGAAGCTCCTTAATTAGATCCGCCCTATTGAGAATTTTATTTTTTTTCATAACCCATCATCGTGTAGGTTTTTCCACTTCCGCTCTACCCATACATAAATATAGTACCATTTACTCCATTTAAGCTAGATTTTAATATACTTTAAACGCTGTTTTCATAAACTTGTTTATTGCTGATATTCTCTGCAAAGCATCTATCATAATGAAAAGATGGCTGCTTATTAAATGTGAGAGCATTTTATATAACATTTCTACTCGTTTAATTTACTATATTATCATTCACTACTTATACAGTATTTTAATCTATCACTTCCCAAGCTATCTTCTCATTTTACCTTAATTCCTTCTCATTTAAAGGTCTAAGTCTCAAGGATACATGAATATTTTCCATACCTCTTTAGATTAATGTCAGTAAATATTCTTCAATTTTATCTAATAATAACAAAATATTATCAAATACTATTTAGCTTTAAATATAATGCACAAAGGGTTTGTATTACCTTGCTATTTAAAATTAACACCCTTATTGTCTTGTGATAAAAAGCCTAGTGTAAATCAAAATATTAAAAATAAATGTGTTATTTGAATTCTATTAATCTGAAGTTTCGCTAGTAATTTGATTATCTTATAAAGTAACAAACAATTAATTAATAATTTACTAATTTTTAATTCCTTGATTCCTAAAAATTTTGTGTTATCTAAAACACAGTGTATTATTGTCAAGCAAACAATAGCTTTCAAATCTATGAATTTAATTAAAACAAGACGCATTAGACCTTTTAATTATAATTTGAATAAATATACGAAAATATCCGTTGATGTTTTTTAACACGAAAACCTACTTTAGAAAAATAGTGTTTTCCTTTTTATATTTATAAATTATTATAAAATATTTGTTTTCATTTTAAATTAAAGTAGATTTTAAGTTCGAATTAAAACTTTTAAATATTCTTATAACAATTAGCAATTAGAAAAATGTAAAAGCTATTGTTATTTGAATTTTTTTTTATTTCATAATTTAATGGCATTATTTTATGAAAATAATAAATTTACCAGGAATCGTTAAAAATTTTATAATTTCCAATTTTATTAAAAGAGTTTGAGTAAAAATAATTTTTTATGTGTTAAGACAAACAATTTTATTATTTTAAAAAAGATAAACCAAAGAATAAAGAAAAATGATGTTATGTTAAAAATTCAATAGTTTGATTTTAAATGAATTTTTTTTATGTAAAATAAAAATGAAAAAAATAATTTTTTTTTTAAGAGAATTTATATATTTATTTATTTAAATTAAGTATTTTATAAAATTTAAAAAAATAATATTTCTTAGATTTTATAACAAAAGCGGCTAAAATATTGTAGCAGCCAATATATTTAATTTATTTAGAACGATTTACAAAAGATATAGCTAATTTATATTCTTATTCTTAAAGGGTTTTGTTGAAATGAATTAAGTTGTATAGTTAGAATAAACTATGAAGACATTTTTAAGGGACTTTTAGAATGCATTTAACCTAGTTCAAACTTCTCCAGAAGGTTTAGATATGAATTATTTTGAAAATTAAGCACTCTTCCTTTCATAATTAGCATAAGAAATGCAAACTGATATTTCTAATCTTAAGCAAATCGACACATATACAGATGAGGAGATAGAATAAAAAACTGAAAAATTATAGCAAGAAAGAAAAGTTGCTTTATAAAATTACTTAAGCTCCAAGGACGAAGCAGGTAGATTTGTTAAAATAAATTTAAGATTATTTGAATATTTTTCATTTTATAAAATAAGATAAATTAAATGAAAACTTGAAAGCAAATATAGATAATTTAGCTAATAAATTATATAATCTAAATGAGTGAGTAACTAAAAATGATAATTTAATTGTAGAATTTTTAGTATTTGTTGTTTCAAATGTTGAGTGTAGAGTTTTATTAGAAAATATTTACATTTAGCTTATTTAATAATGAGTTAGCCCTTTTAAATGATTGAAGTTTATCCTAAAAAGGCTAACTAAGTTTAAGAAGAATAATTTATTCATCTTCATAAATAATTATAATAGATTTAACAAATTTTGAAAAATAATAGCAAATAGATCTATTTTATGAGATATTTATGAGTTTAAAATGTTATTTATTTTTTCAAAAATAAGATTTTAAGGTTTAATTTAAGAAAATAGTTTTAAAATAAAGGCTTTAATAGTTTTGTTTTTTTAATTTGATAGATAAAGAAAATAGTAAAGGCTATAGTAATTTAGACATGATTGAAAAAATAAATGATGCTCAGCTTTAATTTGTTTTTTTAATGAGAACGTTTGGCCTGAAAACTTTTAAATTGAATAGATTTTTATAATTTTATTTGCTATTTATTTTCTTCTACAAATAATAATATTAATATTTTAAATGCTATCTATTAAATTAAATTAATTACTCATAAATATTATTAAATTTAATTATTAATCAAAAATATTTATGATCAAAAAGAATTAAACTCATATTAAATCAATCATCGTATTACATACATACCCTTTTATTTCTAGTAATTTGATGTGTTTAATACTAAAATTGAATTTAAGTATTTGAAAACCAAAATAGATCTTATAAATGAAAGTATAGGCTATATATTACTTTAAGCTGATATTGAAATTAAAAAATTTAAATATGGCAGAGATTAAAATTATAACTTAAAACAAAAATTATAACAGTACAAAAGTATTTTACATATATTTTGAAAAAAGTATTAATTAGTTTATGGCTAAATCTTAGCTAAGAAATATTTAAAAATGATATTTGGACAAGTTTATAATGGTTCTATTAGATTTAGACATGTGTTTTCTTAATGTTTTTAGTACTATTCAAAGTAAAATATATAAAATTGTTTAAATAATAGTTTGAAAAATGACGTATTTAGTATTACCAATTTATTGCTTTGTATACATAATTGCTAAAATTCGTATCGTAGATAGATAGATATATAGATATTATTTTCTTTTTTATCGTTTCAGAACACAGAAAAATTTATTCGTAGATAAAATTTTGTTACATACAAACGGATAAATGCTTGCATAATAATTTTTTTACTTTTCGTTTTTTATTTATAAATAGGGTTTTATGTAGAAGATAAGAGCTTGAGTATTTGTTATAGTAAATAACTAGATAATTCATAGTTTTAATTTTTCTACTAGCAAAAGAGCAGGTTGCTAAATGTAAAAAAAAAAGTTTTGATGGTGAGCTGATCTTAGTTATTTACTATAAATTAACAATACCTGAAGATAAGTAATATCTTAAAGGCTTTAATTTTAATGATATAGAGTCATCTCTGGCTCAAAACTGAATGTAAAAAAAGATATTATCACGAAATAATATCAACTCACTTATTTTTTCTTGAAATGCAGAAAAAAATATAAATTATTTATCAAATTAAATCAATAATTCTGATACAAAATTTATTAAACTTAACTTATCTATCTATCTTTAACCAATATGATACTTAACAACTTAAATAGATTAGCTAGATGCTCTTTAGCTCCAAGAAGAAGCAGAAATATTTTCCAAATTGCCAATCTTAACTCAGCATAGTAGTTGAGCTATATGGGAAAATTTTTCTAAAGCACTAAAGCACCTGAATCTGCATAATAAGATGTCAAATAAGAAGATCGCACAACTATTTCAGTAAAACCCACTTAATCTTAGCCTAGTGAGAGTTCACCTCGACCCGAGCAATAGAAATTTGTTACAGATGAGGAATTAGAATACTTTAAAGGTCTTAGAATTTACAAGGAAAAAACAACCCTTGAATTGGTTAATCTTTTTATGATCAACAAATTACTTCACTACTCAGTATTTGTTAATAATGCTGATCGCCTTTACAAATTATCTTCCAAGGTATTGGGTCACAGAATTACTGAAATTATTATAAAAAATACAATGGGCAGAGTTTTTACTGGAGGTTCAAATATCCCAGAAATTATGAGCTTTGCTAAGAAGCTTGAAAGCAGAAGTAATATAACAATATATTTATTTAAATTTTAAACTTCATTTTTGAAGCATTATTTTAATAAGAAATGTTAGCCTTTAGTATATCTTAATAGTACTTTCAATAATAAAAGAAAAAATAGATATGAATTTAATTTTTGAATAAGGCATTAACAATTGCATACATCTATGCATATTTAAGTAATTGAATTATGTAAATAGCAAATTAGAGGTGTACTATTAATTTAAAGTTAGTCTTTTTATTTCTATTCTGATGTAAAAGAAATTTCTAAATTATATCAGTAAAAAGTTAAGGCTATTTTGCAATTTTTCCATCAAATTATAAGCTTAACAAATTTAAATATGCATTTATAATCAATTAAATTTTATTTTATTATTTTACAAAAGATGTCCCAGTTATTGTTGATTACTGTTGTGAAGCACTTGAAGAAGATCAAAATGAATTTGTAATACTTTATTTCTTTATCTATTATTTAATTTAATCAGATTGATATTACGCAATTTTTACCATAAAAATTTTATTTATTACAACTTTATCCAGTTGATGAATAGTTCTATTGATTTATTTATTTATCAATCTATTTTTTTTAATTAAACTAAATTAATTTATCTCTTTAAATTAAACAGTTCATGGATAGAAGCGCAAAGGTATTTGAACAAACAGTTAATGTCGGAGATAATGTTAACAGACATAAAGTTTCAATGAAGATTTCTGGTTTAATTAATATGGAAGTTTTGAAAAAAATAAACATCTTTGGAGAGCAAATCGATAGCTTATATAAATAAATTGATAGTACTAATAAAGGCTTCATTACTGGCTTAGAAGTAAACTTATTTGTTCTCCAATTAATTTATCTTTATATTACTTTTTATTAAAAGTTACACTAAGCTTTAGTTGGAAAGGGGTATAACATCGAAGAAAGCGATACTTAGGAATTTATCAATACAGTTTTAGAAATTAAAGATGGCAAATCTCTTCAAGATACTTAAATTAGATAATTGATATGGAGAATTAGAGTCCATCCTTATTATATTTCATCTGAAAAGAACTAACTTAAGATTTCTAAATATTTAACAAAACTCGATCAACATGAAATTAGCAAGGCAGAAAACTTTTTGAGAAGAATGGAGTTCGTCTTTGATGCAGCTTTTAGAAACAAGGTATTTTCATAAACTTAAGCATTAATTATTTCTTATTTATGAGTATTAATTATGTTAATAATTCTTATATTTATAAAAGACAAGAGTTTTAGTTGATGCTGAACAATCTTTCATTTAAAGAGCCATTGACAGCTTCTTGGAATAATATTAGGTATATTTTTAAAGCACAAAGCAGCAATTTACAAAAATTTTAATTAAAAGATTAAATACAATGTTGAAACTCCTATTGTTTACACCACCTTCTAAAACTACTTGAAGTCTAGCTCATAAAGAGTTGCTTATGAAATTGCTAAATGCAAAGAATTAAAAATACCTTTTGGAGTTAAGATGGTTAGAGGAGCTTATATTAATGAAGAAACCAGAATTGCTAAAGAAAAAGGAATTGAAAACCCAATTTGTGATGGTTTAGATAAAACAACTGAAATGATTGAATCTAATTTAAAATTCCTTGTAGACAACCTTTTACCTGGATCTGAACTTCTTATTGGAAGTCATAACAAAGAAACTATAGTTAAAATGAAATAATATATGAAGTCTAAAGGTATTCCAAATAATTCATAACAAGTCTACTTCTCTTAGCTTTTAGGATTAGCTGATCATTTAACTTACAGTCTTGTTGATGAGGTAAATTATTTATTTAGTCTTTATATTAATATGTATTTATATCTCCTATTTATTTAAAAAGGGATACTCTGTTTACAAATATATACCTTTTGGTGAAACTCACATTATGATTCCATATTTAATTAGAAGAGCTTAGGAATCATTCTAAGTATTAAGCAGCGTTGAATTCTAATACAGTCTTCTTAAGGATGAAGTAAAAAGAAGAACTCCTTTTTACTATTGAAATATTAAGAAAAATGATATTTTGAATTTTATATTTCAAAATACTATAAAAAAAACGAACAAACACATAATTATTATTTTGTATATTTTACTGCTATTTTTTGTTAGTTTGAATTTTAATTTTAATTTTTAAAATAACTATTTTAAATTTAAATATAAATTCTATTTGAAAACAAAAATAGTGAATATGCAAATTTCTATTAAATTTTAAAAGCTTAAATTTAATTGATTGGTAAAGCATTTATTTATCTGTAAATATTATGCTAAGGTAATGAAATTATATTTATAAAGTTAAATTTGAATTAAATTAATTTATATATTTTCTGCATATTATACCACATATATTAATGAAATATAAGTTTTTGAGTATTTTGAAAAACAAAATGAATTATATATATACAGATACTAAAATAGAGAGAGAGATAGATAAATATTTGAATAATAGAAGAACATACAAATAAATTTAGTTTATTTAAATAATAATTATTATTAATTAATTAGAAAGAGTGAGTGAGTTAATAAGATTAATAGTATACATTTATATTCATTCATATTTTTTATTTTCATTAAGTAACAACTGGAGACTCGTTTTCTGTACCTTTTTTGGCTAAATAAAGCATCTAAACCAAAGTAGTTGGTCTAATACCTGGTATTCTACTAGCAGCATAAATAGTTCTAGGTTTATGATTAGATAATAATTCTATTTCTTCTTTTGTTGCAGTGTGCTTGATACTATCTAAATCAATATCAGTAATATCGATGCTATTTAAGTTCTTTTGTAAATTAAGAATTTCCTAATAATTTAAATAATTAATATATTCATTATCTTAACTTATAATTCAAAAATATACCTTTGTTTATTTGTCAAGATATGTTCTATATTTGCATTCTGTTTCTAAATGTTTCCTGATTTATGGCTCAATTTCAAATACGTTGTTAAAAGCTGATGATATGTCCTCAATATTTTTATCATATTTTTCTATGATATCTGCTGCACTCTTGTATCCAGGTTGTTATGGATCTATATTTATACCTTGTTTACACCAATCTCTACTTAGCATTTTGAAATTCGTTAAATTATGCATTCCTTTAACTTTCATATGATATTTTTGTCTGAATACCTCTTCTTATTCTTTACTTATTATTCCTAGTTTTATTCCATAAGGTGTTAATCTGAAATCAGCATTTTCAGCTCTCAAGCTCAATCTAAATTCTGACCTATTTATGCAAATATAGAGTTGATTAATTAATTAAATTTATATAAATTTTACCTTGAAGTAAACATTCTGTAAGGTTCTGATATTCCCAAAGAAATTAAATCATCTATTAATACACCAATAAAGGCTTCACTTCTGTCAAGGACTAGTGGTTCTTTACCTTAACACTCCTAGCCTGCATTAATACCTGCTATGATACCTTGACTAGCTGCTTCTTCATATCCAGTTGTACCATTTATTTAACCTGCTAAATATAAACCTTTAATCTTTCTTGTTTCAAGTGATTTCTTCAGTTCTTGAGGATTTACAAAATCATACTCAACTGCATATCCAGGACGAGTCATAACACAATTTTCGAGGCCTGTAAAAGTAAAAATAATTTATATAATTCTAAAATGAGACTAAGTAAATATAATATATACCCTTAATAGATCTTAGTAACTCTAATTAAATCTCCTCTGGGAAAGCTGTATTTAACCCGTTTGGATAAATAATGTTGTTATTGTAACCTTCAGGCTCTAACCAGACTTAATGGTATTTTTTATCAGGGAATCTAATTACTTTTTTCTCAATAGCAGGGCAGTAACGAGGACCTAGCCCTTTTCCATCGTTGAATGTAAATTTAGGTAAGAACTATCTGTTTGAATTAATAATATCATGGGTTTTCGAGTTAGTTTATGTAATGTAGCATTTAACTATATTTTATTATAAAGTGTTGATTAACAAATTTGTTTGAACCAGATTAATTAAAAAAAATAGAACTAACTAGAAAAAAAATCTTAAGATTGGATTCATTCATTCATTGATACATATATTCAAAATTATTTAAACTAAAAGTTTGTGGATACAAACAATTAATATTATCTTTTAAAATTTAATATACCTAATGGATTAGGAGGAATGAAAGGACTGTAAAACTCATGAACAAAGCTAAAAGGAGTAATTATCTCATCACTTTCTTGTGTTTCTAAGCCTTCGAAATTAATGCTATTTCTGTCGATTCTAGCTGGAGTTCCAGTAGTATATCTAGCAATATGGAATTAATATCTTTCTAGAGTTTTTGCTAAGCCTATGGAAGGTGGTTCTACTTAATCAGAATCTCTGATATGTCTTCCTGCAGGATACTTCTTGTGTCCTATATGGCAATACGCTCTTAAAAAAGTACCAGTAGTAATAACTACGCTTTTAGAGTATATATTTTCATTGCTTTAAGTCTTAACACCTTTTATAGAGTGTGTTTTTTCATCTAATAGTAAATCTTCAGCGCTTATATTATTAATAAATAATTATTAAGTTTTAAAAAATCGATTACCATCATCATTAATTTGATGTTAATTCATTTTACCTTGCTTCTGCAACATCAAGGTTAGGGACTTAATTAAACAAAAAATTTTGCATATTCTTTTTATATGAGTCTCTATCTATCTAAGCACGAGGTCCTTAAACTGCAGCACCTTTACTAGAGTTGAGAACCTTGTATTAAATTCCTGAGAGATCAGCCATACGACCCATTAATCCTCCTAAGGCATCTATCTCTCTGATTAAATTTCCTTTTCCAATACCACCCATTGAAGGCTTTTAAATAATTTAATAAAATAAATTTATTAGCTAAAGTTTGTTTTCATTTCGATGTATTTATGGTTGATTTAATTAAATATGCAGATAATAAATATCCTATTTTTACATTGCAACTCATTTCTCCAACAGTCTATTTTTTTTATGTTAATAGAAGGGTTTTGGCTCCAGTCCTTGCAGAGGCTTATTTTATTTTTATAATAAAAGATATTATAATTTCTATTATATTTCACAACTAACTACATAAGATCTAATTATAAATAAACTAAAAATATTAAAATCTTTTACCGTAAGCTGCTTCACAACCAGCGTGGCCACCTCCAATTACAACTACATCATACTTATTATTAGCTTAAAAAGAAATAGTTTGAGAAAACCCATATAAGAGGGAATTTTATCTATATAAAATGCCTTAATTCTTCTTTAAGAATCTAAACATTTTTACTTATTATTGATTTACTTACTTTTAAAAAGAGGTTCAAATTAATTTAATTATAATTTTTTAGATATATTATAAAGATTCGCATAAATTGACAAATACAAATAATTATGCATACAAACAAAAAATATACACAAAATTAAAAATAAATGCATATCAGTTTATAAGAAAGCACTTCTGTGCATTATTCCAAATTAAATTAAGAAATTTCCAAATATTTTCATGATTTACTGATAAAAAATAAAAATTAATCTAAACAAAAATTCATTTTTTTTTCAAAATTTATAATTTTTTTAATTATTTTACCAAATGTAAATTATTTTTAAAATAAAAATTAAAAATGAGTACCTATGAGTAAGAATAATTAGAAGATTTTGGATTTGAAGATTTGAATATCCAAATTTAACTTTTATAATTTTTAAGAATTATTTTAAAATCATGAAATGACAATTATTTATTCAACCGAATGACACATCTCATTTAAGAATTTTACAAAGAATTTCTTATTTTAATATAAAAAAGAAAAGATAGCTTATAAAATAATTCACTGAATTATAAAATTTATTTTTCTTATAAAATTACAATTTTTTTTAATTGTTTTTATCAAATTTAAAAAATGTTAACAAAATAAAAATGAAATAAAAAATTAGTAGATTAAAAATTTGTGCCTAATTTTAATTTACATAAAACTTATTTAAATTATATAAAAAGTAAAAATAATCAATTTTATTTTAATTTTGAAATATTGACTTGTTTTTGTTTTTCAATTAAATTAGTATGGACTTGCTTTGTTCTTATTTTTTTGTTCATCAAGCTTATATCGAATTTATAAAATGACTCTCTTAATTTATACTAAACTCCCTCGGGTAGATATAAAAAGAATTAAGCTACTCCTTTGCAAACTCTTAATGAAGTAAAGCTTAACCAACCCAGTCCAAAGATTTCTAAATCATAGTTGCATCGACCTTTTTAATCGAATGAAATGTCTATCACGTGTCTTTAGAAAATTATCTATGTAAAATCAGGATTAAGAACAGGAACAAGGATATTGTTATACTGCTTGATGAATACCTCATTAGCTTTATAAGTTTTAGTAAGATGTACAGCAACATGAGAAGACATGAATGCAGCTACGTTTATATCTATTCCTTAAACTTAGTCTATACGAGCTAGTCCTCCAAAAAATACACTCAGATCTTTATTTATTGAAAAAACTTGTGGTTTAATTTTTTTATCTACAACTATAATTTTTGCATCATTAGGGTTTGAAAAGTAGTGATATAATTAATGAGGATTAGGAATACCAGGAGTATCATAAATGTTTACATTTAATTTTTTATTTCTTGATTTAACAAATGAAACAGTTGTACCAGGAATTGAGCTTGTTGTTAATTCTTAGTCATCCTCTTCTCCACCTACGGATGTTCCTCCTAAGAGCTTTTTAATCATTAGCTTATCCTATGAGTTTAGATTCTCTGGATTAGTATTGTTTTGTTAATCTTACTGTTATTTCAAAAGTTTTTTAGTTTGCCTATTTAATGCATTTATAAAAGAAGATTTGCCTGTATTAGCAAATCCCATTACATAAAAATTTTTGGAGTATCTACTATGCTAGTACTACTTAGATTCCATTTTAGCAGAAATAATATATTTAGTAATCTTTTCCATGCCTTCACCATTTTTAGCACTTACTAAAACTATATCTTCTAATAGATGAAGAGATTTAGGATATTTTTCTAAAATGCATTTCTTAACAACACTTTTTAATAAGTTAAATTAAACATTGTTTGGTGGAAGAGCATCGATTTTATTAACAGCTAATATGATTTTATGGTTTTAAGCAAAAGCATAATCTACTATAGAAGTGTTGAGAGTTGCAAATAGGTCGGTAGCATCTACAACAAATATAATAGTTGAATTACGCTTTACTTACTTAAAGGCCTTTTTTAAAAATTCTGAAGGATCTTTAGTGGCCAAAAGATCTCCTTTTTCAAAATCAGTCATTTCTGATTCTTGCTATTCATCTTCATTTTCATCTTCTGAGAGATTACTCTAAGTATTTTATTCTTATTGATTTTGACGAGATACTTCAGATTATTAATCAATTAAATTTTTTTAATATTTTAATTAATGGCACCTGTAGCAAATAGGCTTTCTATATTTTAAATTCTTTTCTTTTCTTTTGTAAACAGTCATATTTTCTTTTTTGGACTCAATTTCTTCTAACATATCTAAATCTTCAATTTCAATAAATTATTTGTGGTCTGTATTCTTCAATGATTGCAGCTTGTTTTTTTAAATCATATACCTACTAATGTAATCACTTTCATCAAACTAATTAGAGCGCTTAACAATAATATCTCCATTTTCTATTTCTTCATCAATTCTTTTATTGTGATCAACTATTTCTTTAAGAACTTTTTTATCGATGTAGCCCAACTTATTCTCATGCTCTATTTGAAACCTGACTCCACACCCAGTACAATTTTTATAATTTTTAGGTATTTAAAATTCATCTAATTCTAACTATTTCAAGATAGAATTTTGTTCATATTCTGAAGACTTTTTACTTTAATGATTTCTTTTTGTATCACTTCCTACTTTATTAAAATGAGTAGAATCATTAAATTTATCATGTGGCTTTGAGCAAAACTAAAAGCAAGTCCTATTTTATAGTTATATGTTTATCTGTTATGTCTTATTACATTACTAAAATTGATTTAATTAAAAGAGTAAGTTCTTATAAACATTTTCTACTCTAATAACTCTTTTTATTTTACTTACTATCATCATTTCTACTTATTTTACAATTTGAAATATTTTTATTCCTAGATAATAATTAAATATATACCAATTATTAAAATTATAAGTATAAGAAATTTCTATCTTTTTGATATTATTAATTTCAAAGCACATTAAACAAAAATTCTTTTGATTAAAATTATTTTTTAAAGTTAATAAATTAATAAAAAAAAAATTATAGTTAATGAAAATTTTTTAATTTGCATCAACTTCAACTTAATTTAATTCTAATATTCATATTTATAATATAAAATTGAGAAAAAAATATTTAAATTAATAAAAAAAATATTTAATTTGATAATTACTTTATTTTAATTATTATTATCTTAAATATAAAAATAATTAAGTTAGCAATTTATTTCCTGAATAATATATAGATTAACAAATGATACAGTTAGTTTAACATAAACTTAAATTTAAAAATGTATTAGATACTAAAATGATGATATTATAAATTAAATAATTATTGTTATAGAATATTTGTGATGATAAATATAAAAAGTTTACAAATTATAAAAAATCTTTTAGCTAATATCATCTGTAATATTACTAATTTTTAATTTAAAAAAACTTGCGATTTATATTTAATAAAATATAAAGAAAAAAGTAAAATTAAAATTAAATAGAAATCATATTTGTTTTTACAAATTTATGTAGAGTTTAAGGTACATTTTAAATATGTAAATAAAAAAATATACAGTGTGTAATATATATTTTGATGGCTACAATAAATTTTGTTATATTTTAATTGTGTAATTTAGAAAAGTAATCTTGTATATCCTATTTTTTCTTAAATATTTTAAACAAAAGATTTCTAGTGAATCTACATTAACTCTAGTCAAATGTTTGATTCTTACCCTCATTTGTCTGTATAAATTTTAACATAGTAAAAGTACGTAAAAATTACTCAAATAGAATTAACCAATTAATCAATAAATAGCCAAATTAGAAAACTAATCAGAATGAAGCTTAAAGAAATTTATGACCAAACAGTTTAAGTCTTTGAAAGACTTGATGAAAAGTATTAGCATAAAATCCCTTATATATACGCCATTATAGGATCATTTACTATGTCTATAGCCTCGCTTGTGACAAAAAAATTAAAGCATATTCCTGTTTTTGAGCTATTATATTTTAGATCAATATTCGTACTTATTTTCAATCTAAATGTTATGAAAGTAACTGGTGAAAGCACCTATTGTGCAGATAAATATACACTTAAGTTTCTAATTCTAAGAGCATTATTTAGTAACGGATCAACTATATTATTTTTCACTGCTACCCAATTAATAAACTTAGGAGAATCGACTATTTTATTCTAAACTTCTCCTATTTGGTCTAACTTTGTTGCTTGCATGTTTTTTGGAGAAGGTTTTTGTATGAAAACATTTGGTTATACTTTAATCAGTTTTATAGCTATAATATTTCTGCTGAAGCCACCTTTTTTATTTAATGAGAGTTAAGAAGAAAAGAGCTATGAATTTGTTTAGCTTTTAGGATAAATATTGAGCTTATTAGGTGCTATAAGTTTTGCAGTAATGAGCAATATAAACAAGTTACTTAAAGGAAAAGCTTCTAAATAATAAATGATTCTTTACATACATATAGGAGCATTAGTTGTTTCAAGCTTACTTAAAACTGGATTTGGGTACTCTACTATTGAGATATTTAGTTTATATAACATGGGGATGGTTTTATTATTTGGTTTATGTGCTTATTTATCATAAATATTTATCAACTAAGCTTTATTCATGAAGGGAGCAAATAAAATAATGCCTTTTAATTACTCCTAAGTCATATTTGCAATCATATTCGACTTATTATTGTTTAACAAAACTATTGACCTAATATAAATGATGGCAGGAATAGTAGTAATGTATTGTTGTTATAAAATTGCCACTAAGCATTGAGCAAACAATTCAGCATTTTCTAACAAAAAACCTCAACATAATCATAAGTAATTGATATAAAAATCAAAGAAAAATTTAGAAACATTTTTATAGATATTCTAAAATGAATTAATAAAATATTATTTATTTTTATTGTAATTTTAACACTTTTAAAAGAAACGAATGATAATTCTAAATTCAAATAAAATTATAAATAAAGTCAAAACTGATCATTTTAATTTTTGGCTCAATCTTTATTTTATTATCTGTTATTAAATGTAATTACATCAATTCATTAATTAATAATATGATTGTTAAAAATCATAGTATTTAGAGATTTTTTTACGTTTTGTTATCTTATGGTTACTTACCCAATATAAATTATTTTCTATTTATTCAAGAAAATTAAAAATTTTTTTTAAGTCTAGCTTTCATTTTGTTTCGATATCAAATATTAATTTTTTTATAAAAATGTTTTGAAAAAATAATCTAATTTTCTATCAAAAAACTATAGGGATATTTAAGTTGGTAGTTTTAACATTTAAATTAATAAAAAAATTATTTTAAATTTTGGACTAAAAAAATACTATTTTAGGAATTGAAATTTGATTGAAATATAAATTAAGAATAATATTAGCTTGAAGAGTGGTTAATTCAATTATGTATGTATGCATGCCATAAAGTGATATAGTTATGTAAGACTTTCTAACATAAAGATTATAAATGAAAGTTTATGTGCTGATGGACATTCAAATAAACATAGTTTGCTTTTAAACAATGCTCGTTTTGTTTTTTTGTTTGATTGTTTATTTATTTATTAGATTGATAGAATTTACTTCTGAATATCTTTTGCTTTAATTCAAATGCAAGTTGAACAAATTTTATTATTTATTCATAGATATGCTTGCTTGTTTTCTTTCTTTATTGCTTGCATTTTATTATTTACGCCAAATCTATTAACAAATATTTGCTTTACTGAATAAACTGACCAAATATTTGCATAGTTCGTTTGTCCAAGTTGTTAATAATTATTTGATTATCATGCTAAACTAATTGCTATCGTATGCTTTTTATTTTTGGTTAAAAGATAGATTAGTCTCATTTATTGAATGCCTTTATACTTTTAGAAGAAACCCTTAATAAATCACTTTTTGCAATGTATTTTTAATATTAAATAAAGATAGCTGAATTCAAGATGATCTTTATTTAATTCTTTCCATCATATTTTGATAGAATTTATTTAAAATTGAATATTGCTAATGCTGTCTTCAATAGGGATTAAGCTTGTTTTAAAGATGTCTGAGATGTTCAATATCGTATTTAGGATTGACAACATCATGGAAAAATTAGGGACCATAAGCTTGGATATATTTTTTAGCAAGAGCACGTCTTCTAGGAGTTTAGATGACAACTTCATTGACCAAGTTAGGCATATGAAGGGTAGCCATTTAGATACCAACTAAACCACCCAATAAGCCGATGGTGCGGATATTAAAGTTCCAATTTCTCCAGAAATAAGTAAGAAGTGCAGCATCAATACCTGCAAATGTGTACTTTAAACCATAAGTTAAGATACCCAAAGGAAGAGGTTCTAAGATCATTTCTTCTTCACTGGTAAAGAAATCGTGGTTGAATGTTTTTATTTTCTTAAGAGCAAAAACAGTTCTTGAAACTTGCTTGCTTTCAGAAAAGCTTTCGAGCTTTTTCTAATCGAAATTTGAAGTGTTAATCTTAGCATGATGCTTTTCTTCTAAGAGATGCTCAACGAAATGTTAAACTTTACCAAGCAAGGATAAATCATGATGATCATAATAATGAGATAATTCCTTGATCATTTCAGCCTTTAATTCATGTTAGTCAACATTGCTCTTATGATGACCTTCGTTATGATGATGATCTCCTCCCATTTATATATTTATTTACCTTTATAATTAAATTCCCTTGATCTTTTATCTTTTAATTTCAAAGCTATAAGTTTTGCTTATCTAAATAATTAATTATCTTTTGTTTATCTTATTTGATTTTCTTTGATAATTCTTATCTTCTTATTTATCTTATTCATCCCATTCAATTTTTTTATAGAAATTTTATTTCTTTTCATTTTATTCATTTATAAGAATCAAATACTAATAAAAAATGGATTATTTTTAATTTATTGGATCTATCAAAATTAGATCAAATATTCAAACAAATTTGCTTCATCCTTTCTTCTTTTAAGCTGAGCATTTAAAGTATTTTAATTTAAATATTTTATAAATTCATCAAATAAAATACTAATAAAATTAATATAATTTAAAATCATAGTAATCGTTTTAAGAATATTTTATTTATTAGATAACTTCAAAACTAATTTAAATATCTTTAACATATTTATCAAACATTAAATTATTTTTACATTTTAAATCTAAAATAGAATTTTAATAAAACACCATAATTTTCATAATTTTTAAATTTTATTTCCATAACAAAGTATAACTCTATTATAAAGTTCAAACCTAATTCAAAAATTATTTTCTATGAACGAAGACCTTAATTATGAGGATATTCATAATATATATTATATTTTTTGTATTTAAAAAATTTTTTTTAAATTTGTGAATAATTCGTAAATGTATAAATATAAAAGCAGCTTTCTAAAGTAGATTTTACAGAATTATTCAGAAAATTAAATTTATTTTGTTTATTTGTTATATCATGTATGCTTTAGTTATAAAAATACTTATTTGAAAATCTTCTTTATCTTATATATTATCAGATTTTTTAATAATAACCTTACAAAATTAAAAGAAAAAAATCATAAAAAAATAATTGAAAATGAAAGAATTGATAACTATATTTTTATTCATTAATTTATTTAAAATCTATTATACTTAATAAACTGATTTATATCAAAGAGTTGAATAAAGTTGCTTACTTTTGACACCTTAGAAGCTTAAATGCTTTCTACCATCTTATAGTAAAAATTGCTGCTAGAATTGTAATGATCTACGAATTAGCTGTAAAGGAGTAACCAGATATAAATAAGCTTTTTTCTTAGCAAAATTTATTGATTGTCCGCAAGGTGTCACAGTTTGTTAAATTGTTAATATTGATGAAATTTTAAAAAGTGAATGGGTGTAAAATTTTTTCTAAAATGATTAAGATATTGAGATGCTTTCAAATTTAATACAGTTTTAAGCACTTGAGTGTGAAGAAGATTATATTCTACTTGGTGGAATTTGTATAAATAGAAAAAATTGTATAAAAATAAAGTATTCTAATGGTTTGGTTAGCTGCATTGAGTGCTAAGAAGGATATTTTTAAATGATAATGGGTAATGTTAAAAATGTAAGAGTTTTGTGTATTTAAACTCTTTAAAAAGCGAAATTGCTCAAACAAACTAATTGTGTAAAGAATGTTATCAAGATAATAATTGTATTTAGTGTGTTGATGGATACAATCTTTTTTATGATAAGAATTTTTAGTAGAATATTTGTGTTTAGTGCCAAAATTATTGCAAATGTGATTCTTCTCAGTCTTGTATAGAATGCACTCATCCCTACTACTATAAAAAAAAGTATTTTGGTAACAGTAATGAAGAAAATCCTCTCTATGAAGTTTGTGAATCATGTTTACCTTTTGTTGAGAATCACTTAGGTCCCAATTTATAAATTTTAATGCTAAAATAATCTTTAAAACTGGTAGATATAATATAAAGTTGTGAAGGGTTGGCTCTAGATCAAATAACTCTAAAAAATTTAATATTTAAAGATATAGTCGATCAGACATTTAGTCTTAGTATATTCTTAATTAACGACATGTTTGAAACTTGCTCAGAAGGTTGTGCAAAATGTGTACTCAATGAATAAAAGAAAATATTATAGTGCTTAATTTGCTAAAATGGATATTACTTAGACATAAATAAAGAAAACACCTGTCAAAGTTGTTAAGAAAAAGATCATGAATATTAACTATGTTATTTAAAAAAGGAGTTATTTTTGTATCCCATACTTTAAGCAACTTAATGTAAAACCTACTTTAACTAACCTATATTCGGTTAAGAAAATTAATATTTTGGTTGCACTGTTCAGCCAACATGTATGATAGTTGATAGATGGAATCATGAAAATAAAGTAAGTAAAGGCTCTTGTAAGAAATGTTTGTAGGGCTATAAAAAAGTGAGATTTGATCCTTATAACAATTACTTTTAATGTGTAAAATAGATAAAGAATTAGAAAAACTCACAGCTTTAATACCAGTGTCAGGAAGGTTACCTTTTTGATGATATAACTGATAGTTGCTTACCTTGTCCATTGAATTGCCTCAAATGCGATATTAACGGATGCTTGTAGTGTGATAGAACTAGATCATTCTCAAATTTTCTTCCTAATGGTTACTTAGAATGCATTATTATTCAAGAAAAAACTTCTGGTAAAAAAAATAAAGTGACAAGACAGATAAATATTCATTCTCATATTTATTAATAAAATTTTATTGCTTTAATTTTTATTTAGATGCAAAGATATTTCAATAATTTAAAAAAATTTTTTATTAAATTTTAAAAGATCCAAATCAATTTATTTACACAAATTTGAAAGAGAAAATGTTAATTAATATTTTAAATTAAATTAGATGTGGTAAATTGCTTCTTGTTTAGTGAGGGTAGTCTCGAGAAGTAAACGTAAAGACCTTCTAATGGATATTGTTAATAATGTAAAAGGGGATATACACCTGTGTATTAAGATATAAATGAACTTAAAATTATTGTTGAATGTTAGCCAATAATAAAAAATTGTTTAATTTTTGATAACAATAATTTGTTTGGTGAGGAAAAATAATAAAGAAGTTATGAATTTGTTTGCAAATTATGTGAATTTGGTTATTTTATAGAAAATAATATCTGCAAACCAATACCTGAAAATTGTGCTTTGTTTGATATATTTCTGAAAAAATGTCAAAACTGTAAATATGGATTTAAGTTAGAATATAATGAATGTGTAAAGTGCACAAATATAACCTCAATAAGCTCGATTGGATTCTTTAAATGTTTAACTGTAATCGAAGAAATAGATTATGCTAACAACTGAAATATTTCTTTCTTTTGGTTTCTACTTCATAAATTATTAATTTCAATTTTTAAAAATCGTTCAATATCTCTAACTTATCTTAAAATTAAATCAGTAGTGTTGTCTTAAAAAATATTCTTTTATAATATAGTTTGTAAGTATTTCATAGACTAATTTTATATTTTGATAGCTTATGACGAATTAATTTTTTAAATATAATTATGCGAGTCATGAGTTATGATATGAAAATTTTAATTATATATTTATTAGCTTGTTTTATGAATAAATTTGTTAAATATTCAAGAATTTGAAAAAGAAGAAAAATGATGAAATTATCGAAAATAAAAATCTTTTTGTATTTTTATTGATATGATTAAATTTATTAGTTTCTTATTCTTTTATCTAAATAAATTTAAATTTACCTATCTTCTTATATCGTTTAATGTTTTCGATTTTCTGTACTAGATTTACTCTTACGAAGGAATAACTCATTCCAAGAAGAACAAACATAGAAAAAATCAAACAAACAAATAAATCAATCAATCAATTTAGTTAAATTGAGATTTTTAAATTGTTCAGAAATTTGCAAAAAATTTATTTAGAACATTTAAAGTCAATCGTTCTACAAATAATACATTTTTAAATTAATTACCTAATTTTTGAAAATTAGATCATTAAAATTAGATATTAGTAACAAAAAAAGATTCTGATTCAACTAGTTCATTAAACACATTAGAGGCACTATTTACAGTCTCGATTCTTGTTTCTATTTTTAACATTTTCTCCAATTACTTAAAACTAAGGCAATACAAGTAAAGATTTATACAATTATTTTTATTCACTAAATGATATTAGGTAAAATAAGGGATGGTAGCTTAAAATTAAGGAATTATATTATTAAGTGAGAAGTTAATATTGTTGGTTGATTTATGTTACTTAGCTAACGATTGATAATTCTAAAACTAAATAATGATCACAATCGTATTACTAATTACAATTAATTCATCTTCAATTTTTTGTATTAATTTAATCTTAATTTTAAATTTTATCAAGGACTTAAATCATTCATTAATTGATTAAAAAGTATAACAATAAAGAAATTTTTTAAGAATGAAAAATGAAATTGAGAATAGTGAAACAAAATCAATGTGCAGATCTAGGTAATTAATAAATTTATTTTAAGTATTAATTTTTATAAATTTATCAAAAATTTTATCTTAATCATATGAATTCTAATCATGAGATTCTGTTAAAGCAAAATCAAAAATATTAAATATTAGTAATTGTAACCCATAAAAGAGAGAATAAAAAATAATTTGCTTTTTACTTTTTTCTTCATTATTAATTGTATTAAGATTTGATTCAAATAGATAAATAGAATAATATCACAATACTACTGGTGTAAATTATGATTTTTAGCTATTTCATTTGATTACTCGTTTTAAAATGATACAATAGCTAACATCAATGATTTTTTCTTCAGATTTGTACAAGTATGTAAGTATTTTTACATTAACTTAAATTAAAATATTTTGTAATGTAGATTATGAAGAACGTTATTGGCTGGATTACTGGTAAATTATTTATTTTTCAACTTTTAATTATTGTTTTTGGGAGGACTTCCTAATATTGTAAAAATCAAACTCTGCAATTTTAATTCTTAAGATCTTATAAAATAAATGTTTTGTAAAACAAATACTTCAAATGATTTCTTTTGATAATTGCTTAAAAAAAAAATTTAATTGAGTGTTGTTCAATATAGATGGTGTTTTGACTATTTAATTTAAACATCATTAATTTGTTTACAGAATTTTAAGAAGATTATAATTAGAAGGAGTAAATTTAAAATATAACATGATCAATTTAATTTATGGAAAAAATAAAAATTGTAAACCTTATGTTATATATAAATTATGATGAAATTATAAAGTAACACTATTTATTTTAATCTAATTATAAAAGCATAAAATTATTTTATTTTAGTATTCAACTCTAATTTGAAAGAAAAATTGTAATATACTTATAAGCTTGTATGTTTCATTGGTAAAAAATGGATTCCAAAATGCTTTTAATGAATTCATGCATTTTAAAAAAAGAGGTAAATCTCTATCAATTTCCAAATAATCTTTGAAATACTTTTTAGAGAAAAATATGCTAATTAATTGTATTTATTTACAGGAAATACTCCCTCACTTATGTTTCTGTTTCTATTTCTCTTCTATGCTGGATTTCATAAAAAATAAATAAATATATTCTCTCTATAATTTTATATTTAATTAGCTAAAAATTTGTTAAATTATTATGACTAGCTCTAAAGTAAAGTAAGTGAGTCAATTATAAATGCGTAAATTTTCTCCGTCTCATTTTATTAAAAAATATTTAAAATGGTTAATTACTTCAGGTGCGATTATGCTTTTTTGCTTTAATGGGAAAGAAGTGTTTTTAACAAAAAAATTTAACAACAGTATGAATAAAATTTAGTGTTAAAGGTTTCTTAAGCAGGAGTTGAGATAATCAATACTTTGATTAAGAATTTAAACAAATTTTGAAGAAAAATCAAAGGTGAAATAAAGACAATCTAAAATAAAATATTGATTAAATGCGAATTTGTATCGTAAAAAATTGTGATCATAAATTAGTTTTCGTAAATAAGTTTTAGTTATTATTCTTACTAGCCTTTTTTAATTAAAATTTCAAGATAGTCACAGAATAAAGACAATACTATATTACTAAATCTTAATTATTTCTAAATTTACTTACATGCAAATTAAATCCAATAACGAAAAATTTAAAAATGAAATCAAATATTTATTACTTATTTATTTTTACATTTAGGCTTATATTGTGTGCTAACAATGAGCAAGCACAAATCCAAAATATTGAGCGCTAAAATATCCCTTTGTGGCAACTTTTAAATGCTTCAGGTTTCTTTTATGTAGAGAAACAAACTCATATATGTATTTTGTACTAAGCTTCTAGTTTTTTCTTATTCCGTAACTATCACTTTTCTAAAACTATTATTGAAGTGGTTTTGTCTGGAAAAAATGATGCTAATTTAAAACTTTAAATGGTTGAATGGAGCAATAATTTTGTTGGTACTAATAGATGTTATATAATAATTAGCAAATAGCAGGCGTTTAATTAAATTTTGAGGCTGTTCAAATTTATGCTGAGTTGTTGAAAGGACTTAAAGTATTGAATTACAAAATTGAGGGATAACAATAAAAAAGTATAATCTATCCTAATAATTACTATCTAATTTCAAAATTAATTAAATATTGCAGATGATTTAAAAAAAATTAGATCCACTAGATTCTTTATGTATTATTTGTATACTTAATTTGCATTTAAAAAAATTTAAGAAAAGTGGCAGTGCAATCTAGTTGATATAAGTTAATCGTCAATTAATATAAATTCAAAGTAGCAAATTAATAATACATACTTTTGGTTACTTACATGCAATTATCAACTACTCTCATTCAATATATTTAAAATATGACAAGTAAATTTCAACAATAATACTTGAATCAAGCATGATTTGGCTTTTTTTGAGTTTGGTTGTATGACAATTAAGATGAAGTTTGTGCTCATATAAATTAGTACTTTGTAATAAATGGCCATTAAAATAATAAAGCCAATTTTTAATTAAAGAGAAAAATTTTAATGAAGCTTTTACTTTGAAATTTTGGTAATAAATAAATTTATTTTTTTTGACTTTGATATTTTCAAATTTAATGTTTTTCTTGGTGGAGAGTAATTTCCAGATTGTATTTTTGATATTTTCAGATATTTTTGACAATATTTTAGAATTATATGAATCAATTTTTCTCAATAATTAGCTTTTTGTTGATATTAAACAAATACAAACATTTTTTTTTCAATATGACTTTAGTAAGTGCTTGATTTTTTAATCTCAATTTTTACTAAATTGGGATATGTTTTGAATATTTTCTAGTGATATTCGTGACTCAACATAAACAGTTTCCTAAATATAGACACGTTTGTTACAATAAACTTAGATGCTTTTTAAATAATTGTACTATAAATTTTTGTTTATCGAACTGAGTTGAATCATTTTATATGAATCTAAAAATAGTTTGTAGTAATGAAAAGTATCAAAGCAAATATCTACTAATTCAAAAAATACAAATTAGATTTTAGTAAGTAAGCATCATCAATCCAAGTACCATCATATTCAACTGTAATACATGTAAAATAGTTAATGATACTTATGAGAGTAAATAAATAAAATTGCAAATAAATTAGTATTTTTTTAATTTTACTCTTTCAAGAAACACTTAATTATTAATTATATTTATATATAGCGATTAAAATATACACATCTAACTCAAAGCTGCATAATTTATTTATAGGTGAAAAGAGTTATTTTAGATAGTTTATATTTTCAATTAATTATTGCTGCCTTTGCTTTATTTCTCCTTACTCGTTAAGATAAATTCTTCCAAAGCTATTACTACAGATTGTTCTAATATAAAAAAAAATATTTTTCCACTGGAAATTGATATTTGTTATTAATCAATAAATAAAGCAAATGGATTTTTGCTCATCGATCGGATCTGATTTTATGTTATCAAAAAATTGAAAATTTATTATGTCTCTAATATTAAATATAATTTAAAGCGCTTTTAATTTTTAGTGTCTGCTATATAGATTAAGTTTAATTTTTTAGAGTTTTAGAATATTTGAAATTTGGAAAGAATTCTATTTTTGTAAGCTATTTGTAAATAGGAAAAAATATTTTGTTTGGTATTGATTGCTTGACAAAATAAAATAAACATGTTTGAGTAGCTGAGTGAGAGGATTAGTTTTTCAAGAAAGAATTTTTAGTGGCAGTAAAGCAATTAGAAAAGAAATTTAGTGCCAAATAGATTTAATTCGAATAAAAAGTTGAATGACCTTTTATGATTAATTTTCCCCAGATACTGAAACGATAGACCTACTCAACAGATTAAATAAGATCAACAATAGGGAAATGCAATTTTATAATAAATGAGTATAGCATTTATTAATAAAGTAAAAATAAAAATGAGTAAGAAAATTATGATTTTTGAAAGAAGAAAAGAAATTAAGAGTTATTTAGAAGCAGTAGGGTAAAGAAGAAAGGTCATGTGTTTGATGAAGGAAAGTATCAATTAAAGTGAAATAAAATGAAAAATAGATCAAAAAACATAATCTTAAACAATGAAAAACAAAAAATCAATAAAGGCAAAAATAAATATAATATATTACACAAAAAAAGTAAAAAAATCAAAAAATTAAAAAAAGAAAGTAAGAAAGAAGAAAGTAAGAAAATAAAAAATCAAAGAAGAAAGAAAGAAAAAAGAACTTACTATTAACCCCAAATAAAAAAACAAAGAAATTAAATAAATAAATTAATTAATTAATAAATAGTTAATAATAAAGAATTCCAGTTTTATCTCATCATAAGTTATTGCTGACAATTTGGTTTCTGGAGGAAAGCATATTGCTAACAAAGAAAAAGTATTGAAAATATTTATAAAAGGAGAACAAGTTCTCGTAGAGATATTTAATTTACCTTTAACATATAATATACAGATAGATCGCTTCTTTACAATTATTTGCTTTAAATTAGTTTCCTCTTAATTTAAACAGAAAGAGTACTGAAAAAGAAAGACTTCCACATTTCATTAATTCAAGCATTCATTCATACATAATTTAGCACAACCTTCTACTTTATCGATCATCGCTCTTTAAAAAATCGATTCCTACCTGCTTCTACCCCTATAAAACTAACTTAAAAGCATCTCTTTACATTCATAGATTCAATTTGAAATGTCTTCATTTTAGGTAAAAGGCGCTTTTTATCCAATCACTTTCATTTTTGTTGCTATTTGCTAACATTAGCTATTTCATATTTTCTTCTCTTTTTACTGTTCTTTGTTAGTTTAATTTTAATACTAATAAGCAAAATCAATAGAGAAACTTTTAATATAATTCTTACTAAAAATTGAGATTTAGGAAACATGATCGATCAATCCATCAATTGGTCACCCTCATCAGTCAATCAAAGCTTATAAAATGCACAATAAAATTTTAATTTTTTTATTTTAGAGCATAATTTTGTATGCTTTAATAAATAAACTCCTCCTTAATTAATTTTTTTTTTTTCTTTTGGAGCCCTATCAATAATTCAAAAATTAAACTCAACAGCTACCCCTATCTTTAAATTTGATTTTTTTTAAAGCTAATGTTAAAAATAAAAGATAAAATTCATCAAGGATATATAGCGTATGAAGATCAAAGCATGAGAATAAAATGCTATTCCTTGATCAGATAAAATAGAAAATATTAAACTCCAAAAACCAAAATTTTAATTATTTTTTTGTAAGCAACATCGAGTAATACATATAACTTTGTAGAACTAATCAAAGAGTATTTATTGCTATATTTATTAATATGTACTTTATTAACATAAATAGAAACCTAAACAATAGTAGCCTTCTTTGTCTAATCTGGATGTTACTCATAGAGGAGTTGTGAGACAATTAAACGGTGTACCTCATAGCGATTCTCACCTTAATTATATTCCCGAAAGCCCTGAATTTGGTAGATAAATTTTTTTACCAGGCGGTATTCTGAATCCTCTACATAATTAAGCTCTCCAGAATAATCCCCTCCAAATAAATCCTTTCCTAAATATCAATCCACCAATAAGTTTGAGCATGTTTGATTTACCTCCTGGATCCTCTTCAAATTTATAACCTACTGCTCCTGCTCAACCTCCACAGAATATTTTTGCCGCAAACTTAGATTAAGAGTCCTCCAATAAAATCAATATTAATCCTTTGAATTTCCAAAATCCAAATCTTTAGCAAATGATTTTAAACTAATTGATTTCTTAATAGCAACAATAGCTAATATAATCATAGTAGTTAGGAAATGGACAGAATAACGGATAAGCCCAAATCCTTTAGAACTCACATTTAGCCTAATAGCCTCAATAGCCTTAGTAGTCACAAAGCAATTAAATGTAGCATAATCAATAATAAAATTTGCAGCAATAAAATCCTTAAATTCACAATTAATTAATAGTTTAGTTAGGACTGCTGAACAATCCTTTCCTCATACAATAGCTATTATAAATAATAAACAATCCTCATGACTTAGCTCGCTTTTAAAGTAATCTTTAGCGCATACAATAATAAGCTCTTCAAGCAGCAGTCAATTTACCACCATAAATTCCTTTAAACAATATACCCTAAGTTCCTGTATGTTTAGGTATTAACAATAACAATGCCAGTGCTGCTAACGCTGTCGCTACTACTAACAATTTACAACAAAAGCTAATTCATCAATAAAAATAAAAAGAAGAACTCACTAACATGCTCGAATTCTTGGTAGAAAAAATGCATCAAACTGACACAGATTAAATTTTTGAAAAAAAATGCGAATTCAAGTTTTTACACGGTGATGACCTCACAATATTCGATAACATAGTCCACAAATATTAATTTTCTAAAAAAACAAAGGAAGAAATGATTAAATATATCTTGAGAAAGTGCTTTAAATTTTTAAAAAGCAATATTAAGCAATAGGAAATAGTTGGATAAAAAGATATTGAAGTTGCTTTTACCCTAAAATACTTTGGTAATGAAATAGAAAGTTAATAACAGCTTTAAATTCAAAAGCAATTTTTGCATAGCGAAAACAATTTGGGAGCTAATAGAAATAGAGATTCTGATGATTCTGACGACCAGCTAGATGAAGTCAAAATCAAACAAGAAGATAATAATCCCATCAAAGAAATTGGATCGGTTAACAACCTTAACTCCACCAAAAATCTTCCAAGCATGTCTATCAATAACCTTGACTCAGACGACATTATTGATAAAGTCATGCCTTTCAAGTAAGAAATCATTTTTTTATTAAGAAAAATAAGAGTATAAATATAAATTTACAAGTTAATCATCAAATTTAAATGTAAATCAAACCAATTTAATCAAGTCATGAAAATTTAGTGGACAAAAGACTATTCATAAATCTAATATTTGATTCAATTTATAAACTAAATTTATATTACTCATCACTACTACCCAAACAAGCAAACAAACAACCATCCACCCACCATACATACTACAATTTTTATCACAAACTCAAATGTTATTATTTATTAAAGATAGGGAAGCAAGATAAAAACTATGAATATTCAATTCCTGAAGATGATTTTCAGAAGTGAGCTCTTCGTAAAGGACTATCAAGTTTATTTAGGTAAATATTAATCAACGTACTGCAAAATTTTATGAAAAAAATATTTTTATAGAAAAATTTGAAGAGTTGGCTCAGAAGGAAAATTAAAAAAAAATACAAAAATGTGTGAAGAACCTCTAAGATTTTATAGAAAAAGGATAAATCAGCGTAATTTCATTTTACAAAGCATAGTTTCTAATTAAAAAATAGAAAATTAATTCTCTCTTAAAAATTTTTTTTAATTCTCAAAATACTCCTTTTAAAATAATTAAATTAAAATGGAAATGTTTTAGTCAATTTTAAGGAAATCATTAAGTTTTTCTTTTCAGATTTTTCTCAAAAACGATTAATTTATCTATCAACTTAAGAGATTTTACTAAAAATAAATTTGTATTGTTAAGCCTTTGTTAAGCCCGATTAACTTTAATTAAAAATCAAACATATCTAAAAAGATACTATTTTTCTTTTAGTAGCTACAATTAGTTTAATCTGGCAAGAATTTACACTTCTAAATATTTTTTGTATTGTAAAATTCTCAATTTTACATCAAAAATATAAAAAAAAATGTTCTATTAATTTTAACTATTTTAAATAACTCCATTTATATGTAGAGAATAACTAAAAATTTTAATTAAACTTCTCCTTTTTAAGTTAATTTACCATAATTTTTTAAATAATAGAAAGTAAAATCTTATAAAAGACTTCCTTGGTTAAAGATCTGGTTGAAAGAAACTTATGACCTTGCAAAAACCCTCTGTGCTTATGCTGATGAAGGTAAATATATTTAACCAATTAAATTTCTAGATATTTTATTAATTTTTAAATTATTTTTAGATAATCCAAAAGAATCTGATATACTAGCATCTCAAAGCGATTTAAAGAAAAAGCTTAAGACTTAGGAGTCTTCCACAAAGCTCCAAAATGCTAAAAATAGTTGTGACGACAGCGAATAGCAAACTCCTTATTCACCCCCAGATTTTAACAAAATGCCTTTCTCAAATAATAACTAAAATGCTATAACCTCCGGATCTCTTTCTTCAGCTTCTAAATTGAAAGTTTCATCTCCTTAAAATTCAGAAGGTTAAAAATCAGAATATAATGCCATTCTCAAAAAATAACAGCAGCTTGAAGATGCATAAAAAAAATCTAGTTCTTAGTAATAACAATAATAATAAAGTGGGGAGTGGAAAACCCCAGAAATTGTCAGAAGAAGTCCTCCAAGAGTAGATGAAATTGAGCTACCAGCTGCTGATAGTATAAAAGGATTTGAAGTTCCTAAAGCTAAAAAGAGCTCTGAATTAACTCAAAATGATCTTCACGTAATAATAGAATAAAACTCTACTTCTAATTAAATAATTAAGCACGAAGAAAATGAGCAATTAAAAACAGCTACAATTTTAAAAGACGTTTAACCTCTAAACTCTACATTAGTTTGATAAATCTTATCACTAAATATTTATTGATTAAACTCATTAAAATATTATAAAATTGCGCTTACTTAATTGTAATTTACTCTTTATTAAACCATAACTAAAACAAACAAACAAAAAACAAATAAATTTAACTTAACAATTTCTAAATATTTGTCAAGTGAATAAACGACAATGAACTCAAAATTCTTCTTTTAACAGCCAATAATAATAATCTCAACTTTTATAATTATACTCTATACTATTAAATTGACTCTTAATAAAATTACAACCTAATTTTCTTCATTAATTGATGCTGCCTTTTCTAGATTTTAGTTGGGTAAATAGAATTTCTTAAAGTGAAATCAAACCATACATACTAATTCTCAAGTATTCAAAAAATAAATAAATAAATAATCATTTTTATATAAATTTAAAATAAAATTCAGTCTCACATTTTACGTTTGTATCAATAATCAAATACCATATTAATAGATTAAGTTATAATATTAACATATCATTAATTAATTTATTGTTTTAAAACTGAAATAAATATTTTTTTAAAAAACAATTTACACAAATAATTATTTTTAATTAACAAAATTTAGTTAAAGTAAGAAATAATTATTCTATTAAACTGAGTATTTTATTTCAAATAGTAATTGCATATTAATTAATTTTTGCAAAATAATTTAAATTAATTAATTTTATTATTCAAAATTTCTAAAATTTTTATTTAAAATTAGAAATTAAAAGCATTTTAAATTTAAGAAAATATAAATAATTTTTGCATAAAACTTATAATAACTATTTTGTTTTACTTATTTATTTAATAATAATTATTTACAAAGTTATAGACAAGTTTATTTATTATTATTGATTTTATGAAGATAAAAAAAATTATTATTTACTTTGCTTTGTAAATTTATTTTTTTTTTGTTAATGTGAGAGCTGATGAGTTCAATAGCTTAGTTTTATTTACCAATATGTTGTTGGTTTATATTAGTTCTATTAAGAGGCTCATATTAATTATTAATCATTTAAATAAATCTAAGTAGTTATCTAGTTTTACTCTTTCTATATTTTTTTTTGTATCTTTTCATTGTTGTTTCTATTTCTTTATTAATTAATAAAATATAATTAAATTATAAATAAAATTTTAATTAATTACTCTGAATATATTTATAATTTTTTTATTGGCAATTTAAACAAATGTGGTAACTATTTGTGCGATTCTTAATCTTTTATTCTCAAAATCAAATTTTCTAAATAATTCTAGCTTGATATAAATTTAATTATATTGTTGTCTAAGTTATTTAAGTGAAGTTCTAGATAAGAAAATTTATTGATTTGTTTTGAAATTTCATCTATTAAATAATTATAATTTTTCATCCTTGAATCCAAATAAGTTAAAGAGAATTAGCAGCAACCTAACATATTTTCTATCATTGTTGATATTCTCTAATAATCCTTATCAGAGCTATAATTTATTCCTTTTAATTCTAAGCAAAATTTTGTGCACTTAGTGAAATACTTTTCACTAAAGCATGAAAAAATATTACTCAGCTAGTTTTCTTTGTTTTCTGAGTTATTCTAATTGTAATTTCTGTAAATAAAATTAGAATGAAAAAAAGAAGAAGAAGAAAAATTTACTCTAAAGATATTTTCAGCATTTTATTGACAGAGATTATTGAAATAAATTTAGATAAGTGTGCTTTGTCAAGTTTGTTTTGTTATTTAAATTATATTTATAGGGTATTAACAATTATAAGCTAAAAATTATTAAATTATTCAAAAATGTTGTATTCTTACAACTCAATTTTAAGTTCATTTAGTTAAAGAACAACTAAATTTGACAATCCTTCCAAATTATTGTTTATGGATAACGATGATAGTAATATTAATTTATTTATATTGCTATTCATAATATTAGAAATAATTTTTTAACATTTTTTACTATCTATTTCTTGTCTGTCGTAAACAAATTTAACAATATTTTAATTATTTTTAGCAAGATTCAAATAAGGTTCAATATCTTAATTTTCTATATCTTAAATCAAATGTTTACTCAAGTTAATCGTATTTGCATATTCATTTTCAAGCTAACTGCTTAAGTAAAATTTATTTTAAAATTAGGATTGCTATTCTTGCGTCGCTTAATAAATAAATCCTGACTTTAAGCTTCCTTTATTAAGAAATAAAAATTAATTGAATTAAAAAAATATATTATTAAATTAAAATCAAAAGTTTTATTTACTTAGTTATTAGAAATTGAATTTGATATCTATATCATTAGCTTCTTTGTTAACAATTTGATATTTTCCTAAATGAATATTTACATAGGGATTGTGATTTACATAAAATAAATTTTTTTCGAATAACTTGTTATAATTTTTAGCATTCATTTCTTTATTTGAAATTTATTAATTCTTGTCATTCTAAAAATTGAAATATATATTAAGCTCTAAGCAATTAATTAACTTGTCTGAATTAATAAATCTTTAAAGTGCTTCTATGTCAAATCTATCATTAACTTTTACAAGCAAATAGATTTTTCTCATTTTTTTACAGTATTTAAAGATATTTTCAAGAAAAAAAAAGTTATTCTATGCAAATATTTAGTAGTCTAATTTTATTTTGTAGAGATCCTTCTGAGTCTAAAGATATTCAAATAGATTTGGATTTGCATCTTTGACTGTACAGTTTTAGATGTCTAGAACTTGTAGACTTCTATAAATTTATGATTGTTACAAATATGAAAATGAAATTTAATTTCCTGAAAAATCTAATTTAAATAAATTTGAATTGAGTTTTTCAGAAATTATATACAGGTATTAATGGTCGTTACCATGAATACCTTGGCATTAGCTGATTTTTAAATGATTCAATTAGGTTAAGTGCCCATAGATAATCCTTAAGTGGTCTTCATTCACTTAAGGATTTTCACTAATATCTAAATACTTTACATTTTACAGTAAATCACTCTGTAAAATATGCCTAAAAAGGGCCCTAACAGAATTAACTATATTATTCTTTTATATCTAAATATTTCTACAAATAAATGTTTCTAGGTAGAATTTAGGTTTATCTTAAAGGAAGAAATTGTGAACAGAGCTATATAAGAGAGTTGTATAAGAGATGTTTAAGCTAGTTAGGTACTGTGTTTCATCAGTACCAAGACAGTTAAGAAAATCATCCCTAACTTTAGCTCTAGAAATATCAAGCTAACGGAGATTAATTTAGTTAAAAATAGAATAATTAATATTTAGTAAATTGCAGCCCCTGATTATTAATGAGTATTTTATATTCACATTCATCTGATTCGATGGATTTCTAAAGTTACTGCTCTACCTCCTTTTATTGGTTTCATCAGCATGTTAACCTAAATGTTTATAGATTTCAATATTTTCGAATCTAAATACTCTTTTTAAATAATCTTCAAACAGTTAGTCACAGTAAGAGAAATCCAAATTATTAATATTATAAAATATTTTCTGCTATATTTTAAAAGGTAAATCTTAATAAATCTTATAGTTAAGTCCCTTGATTTTACTTTTTGAAGAATCTAATTAGTTTTCTATATGTAATTGGCTCACATCTGTAATCAAGCTTAGATTAATATAAGTTATGCATTAAGAGTTAGTTTATAGATTATTTTCTGTAAAGCCAAAAATAATATTGTTGGCAAGCTTTGCAGAAATCTTTCTAGGCTCATCAATATCATATAGTACATATACTTTAATTTATTCAGACCCCATTAAATCATTTGTCTTTAAAAATAGTTTTTAATAGTTTACTCTATTTTCAGTCTTTCCTATATTGATGAACACTTTTTTTCCTTTTACTTACTCCTATTGCTACTTCTTATCTTTGTAGCAGATTATGCTTCTAAATTACTAATTTAAATAATAAAAAATTCAAAAAAAAATATTTATTTTTGAAAATAAAATTAATTAAATTTAGCTCCAAGAAAATTAAAAAGAAAAAAAATATTTTATTTAAAAATTGTTACTCTTAATTCTCTGCCTTCTTTTTTATTTTACTCAGATGCATCGTAATATATATAGTTATATTATTTATTAAGTAAAAGCTAACCCTAATATCTTTCTATTTTCACACATCTTTATTTCCACTTGCCAAAATGCATTGATATATCTTAAATAAAATATATTTTCTAAATAAATAAATAGAATTAAAATTTTAGTTTACTTCCAACTCTTTCTTGATTTTACAAGCAAGGAACATCAATAAAGTTATCAAAATATATTTTTTCTTTCTGCCTTTCGTTTAGATATGAATAAATGTAACCCTCTCCATCTAAAATTCCATGATCAAAGTTTCCCTCTATCTTAAATTCATTTTTAAAAATTAAATTTTTTTTACTTCAAATTTTTTTACATTTTTTTTAAACAAAGCTTCTTTAAATGGTTCAGTTGAATTTAGAGATAATATTCTTTATTTAGCTAGAGGATTTAAAAATATTTTTATTTTGCATTCTCCGTGTGGTAGATTCTGCATCAAGCAACCTTCAAATACTAAGTTATGATTTTGCTTAAAGGATTCTTAAAATAGTTCATTGAGAGACTATGAGCTTTTCTAGCAGTTATTTTAATTTTGGTTACTTCTAAATCTAGTTTACTCATAACACTAGGCTATAAAGTCATGTTAAGCTTAACTAAAGCAATATATTTAATTTTTATTATCTTAATTCAATGAGTGCTTTTCATTTTGATTATTAACTTTACCATCATAATAAAAATAAAAATCATTTATTTTATAAACTATAAACTGTTTATTTTTCAAAGATTAAAAAGGACCTATTTCCATGTATGCTATGTTATGAAATAAAAACCAGTATAAAGGAAATCCCATTTATTAACTAAAGCATAACAATGGAAGTTCTCTTTATACCTGTGTTAAATTTTATTAATATAGACAATCTCCTATAAAAATATCAGTTCCTCTTTAAGGATTTATATATTAAAAATCTTATTGCAGTCTTTAAATTTGTAAAAGAATTTAGTTTTCGCAGTATAGAATATCTTATCCTTAAGCATTATTTTGATGAAAAGGCAAAGCTATGAATTCTAAACAGTTTTATTAAGGATTTATAAAGATTGCACTTTTTGATAATGAATAAAAATAATTTCCTTCAGCAATTATGGTTAACACCTTTTAAATAAAGTGCATCAATTAGTCTTTTGTTATTTTAAGTATCTCTAAAGGCTAGAACTACACAAAAAACTTTTACAATATATTTTATTGAGGTATGTGTTGCAGCCCTATTATTTTATAGAATACAACACAAATCATATGATCTTAAATTTCTCCTATATAATTTCTAAATCTAAGACTATAAAAATTTTAACTTTTTACTTTAACATTATCATTATCAATTATCAGCTCCTAATCTTTTAAAACCAATCTTTCTGAATAAGAGGAATACACCCTAGGAAGATCAAAAACTAGTTATCTGATATCATTAAAATAGTAATCTAAGTAATCTACTGCTCCAAATAAGCACTCAAACTATTAGTTATCACTACTTTATTAGAAAATAAAATATGATGGTTAAAGAATGATTGCATCAATAAAATTTAAAAAATACAAATGAAACTTTCAATTTTATAAATAATTTTCTTAAGTTTTATCATTCATCAAAGAATCATTAATTACCAATGCTTTTATGAAATAAATTATAGCTAGTTGTTTGTTAACTACATAATCTCTACATTCTAAATCTTATGATCATCTTACAGAAATTTTATTAGCTCTTCTTTTATTTTGTGAAAATCAAAGGTAAATATTTCCTTATCTATTTATATAACTTTATAATCAAATTCCTGCCTTTAATCTAGTTTAAAAATTAGTTTTTAAGAGCTAAAATCTATATTAGCCTCGAGTTAAGTCATACTTTGTATTTTTAACTTCGCTTGTAAATCTTGAAAATTATAATTGCAAATGATTTTTACTAATTTAATTAATACTTTAAAGAATTTCAGATACCAAGTAATAAAGATATAAATAAACAAAAACCCATCAGATTTTAAGCACCTCATTTCATCAATTAAAAATTAAGCTTTTAATTAATAAATTAATTAAAATTCTTGAAATTTTATTATTAATAAATTGATTAAGAATATTTTTCTTATTAGTAAACATGAAAAACACTATTTTAATAATAGCAATTCTAATAAGCTGTACACTTTCATAATCCTAAACTTATTACTATGATAAGGTAGGTGATAAAGTGATTAATGGGACAACAGTTCAACAAAAATTCAAGAGAAACAGTTAACCACTCCCAAGCAATATTAATGATATTGAAGAAAATATTCAAATATTGATTACGAGCTAAGATGCAAATATTTTAGATGTTCAAATAAAGCCTTAGTAGAAAACAAATAAAATTTACGAATTTATGGAATTAGAGCCATTTACTTCTCTATTTAATGAAACCATTAATGAAAATGTTAAAAGCGAAAATGAGTACATCTACAGCACAGAAATCGTTAATAATGGTATTAAGGTAACTAGAAAGGAAACCAATGAAGTTATATTTGATACATCACTCTATTCCTTTTTGCTAAGCTAAGTTTACATGGAAGTTTCAACAATAATGCCTACTATAAACATATTTGGATTAGGAGAAAGAAACTATAAGCATCTCCGTTTAGCTCCTGGAGTCTATACCTTGTATGGTAGAGATGAGCCATCAGTTATTGAACATGGAAACTCAGGTGGCAATGTTTATTCATCTCATCCTATGTATTTAATGAGAGAGCAATCAGGTAATTTCCATGTAGTATTTTTGAAAAATAGTGCAGGTATAGATGCTGAAATTAGATAGAATTCTGTTACATTCAAAGCCGTATAATTAGCTTTTTCTCAAAGCAATCAATTTATTTTTAAATATTTTTAATAAAAAGATAGGAGGTATAGCTCATTTTAAATTATTTTTAGGAGATAAAAACCCAGAAACTGCAATTAAAATGTATCATAAATACCTTGGCGGTGGCTACATAATTCCTCCCTTTTGGTAGATAGATAAGTTTTTTTCTTCAATTAAAGTATTTATATGAAATAGGTCATTAGGCTTTCACCAATCTAGATGGGGTTATAAGAGTGGAAATAAATTAAATTCTGTAGTTGACGAATACATATAATCAAATATTCCTATTGATAGTAAAATTTCTAAAAATAGTATAAACATAAATTCTCAATTTATTTTAAAAATAGCTATCTGGTCAGATATAGACTACTTCAAAAGCAAAAAAACATTTGCAATTGACACAGAAAACTACAAAAAAGAAGATTTTGATCGTCTTAAAAAAAAATGTATGACATAAAATTAAATTCTATTCAATAAGTATTAATTAAAATATATGTTTCCTATAAAAATTTTAAAAAGAGGTCAAATTTATTGGAATTATTGACAGTGCTATTGGAGCAGATTAAAATATTGGTGGTCTAGCTAATATCGAAGAATATGATGCTTTTTGTAGATCTCCCTCTACAGGTGAATATTTCAAAGGCAACTAATGGGCAGGAGATTCTTATTTCATTGATTTCTTTAATCCAAACTCTGAAAAATTATTTGAAGATGGTATTAAAGAAATGGAGAAGCATTTACTCAAGATAGATGGTATTTGGCTTGATATGAATGAACCTGCTAATTTCTGTAATGGAGAATGTGGGTGGATGCGTCATAGTAAGCCTGATTAATCATTTGTTGCTTAGCCATTTAGGTTTCCATATGTCATAGGAATGAGAGATCTTGCTACTAAAACTTTACGTACATTTTTTTTGCTGTTTAAAAATTTATTCCAAAATGAATAATTTACTTTTTATTCTAATAAGCTCCTCATTTGATACATCATGGAGGTTATTATCATAAAGATGTTCATAATATGTATGGAATGGCTGAAACTTATATCACTTACAAAATTCTAAAAAAAACTTAATCTCAACCTTTTATTCTAACCAGAAGTTCTTTCCCTGGCACAGGAAAATATTCTTTTAAATGGAGTGGAGATAATCATTCAAATTTTGAGTTTCTTTAAACATCTTTACCAACTTAAATCTTATTTAACTTTTTTGGTATTCCTATGGTTGGATCTGACATTTGTGGTTTCATGGGAAATACTACCCCTGAACTTTGCACAAGGTTATTTTGAATTAGAATTTCAATTTTTTAAATAAACAAATATAATTAATAAACAGATGGATTTAATTAGGTATTACATATCCTTTTGCAAGAAATCACAATAATGACTAAGCCCAAAATTAAGAATTGTATGCATTAGGCGAATAAGTGAAGACAACATCAAGAAAAAATTTGAAATTTAGATATTCAATTCTTAAACATATGTACACTCTCTTTATCAAATCAGAGAGAGTAGGTACTATACAAAGACCTCTATTCTTTGAATTCCCTGACTGCGAATAGTGCTACTTAGATGATGTATTGGATTAATAATTTATGATGGGCCCTGAACTTTTATTTACCCCAGTTCTTTAAGAAGGCATTGATTCAATCAAGCCTTTGTTCCCTTAAGGCATATGGTAAAATAGTTTATTATATTAATTAAATTAAAAAAAAATAAATAATAGGTTTGACCTTCTTACAGGTATGGAGACTTCTTCGAGTTCTTCTAGTTAAGGCAAAAGAAGAAAAGTTTATAATTCATTAGATTCTGTCATCCCGGTATTTTTAAGAGATGGATATGGTATTGCACGTCAGGAAACCAAAGGAGTGGTTAACACAAAGTAGCTTGATGATAACTTTAATTTAATTTTCGGCTTAAAAGAATGGAGTGAAGATTAAGTTGAAAAAGAAGATTTATCTTTTCTTTATACTTCTCAAATTACTATGCTTGACCTTAGCCAATAATAGTATTTTGATGAATAATATGTTGAAAATGTTTGCATGGAAAGCAAATAGTGTGTTTTTACAGTTGATCTAAAGATTAGCAAAGATAAATAAAATAATTTCTCTTTTAAGATCAAAACTTCTAAAAAGGTTTAATCCTCCATTTATTTCAAGCAAATAACTTTATATGGTGCCCCATAATTTATTTCTAATAATCTGCAAATTTGTGAGATCAACAAGCAGCATGTATTTAAGGTATCTAAACTTTCGACTAAAGGCAGCTATGATTTAGTATTTACATAGCATATAACATTTTCAGATTTCAATTCAGACAATGAATTGACATTATGCTTTAAGAGTGTTTGATTAAATGAAATTATATGAGTGAAAAATATTAATTATTTAAAATTATATTTTACATGTGAGTTCGATTTTACACTTTATGAATGAACTTTGTTTACGAAAACCAATTAATTTTATTGTAAAAAGCGAAAGAAAAATAAATAAATAAAATATTGTTTATTTTTGGCATATTTGTATTTTATTTATAACCACATTTCTTTACCTTGTAATTAAAGTATCCATTACAAAAGATTGTTTAAAATTAATTAATTTTCATCTCAAATAAATCATTATAAAAATACAATTTCAGGCAAAAAGAAATATATATATACTTTTAATTTAGTAGCTGTAAGTGTTGTTGTTATAGTGTTAGTCATAATTACCCAAAATAAAAAAAATTATTATTTTGAATGAGGACTTTAAAATAATTTTCAATTTTGATCTTATGTATCACTGTTGGATTTACTTAATCTAGTAATGTAATCAATCAATCAATCTAGCATTTTCGACATTTTTTTATAATTTCAAAAAGTTAATCTATTTATATATTATAAAGGAGCTGTAAAAAATTATACAATATGGCTAAAATTGTCATTACTCCTGTTCTTCATGCATCGGAAACAAATTTTACGAATGTACTTCTTGTTAAAATTTAACTGGTAATTTTAATAACACAATTATTAAACCAAAAAACCATATTGATGGTGTTACCTATTTATCTCAATAAAATCTTTCAGTCCTTTACGGAGAATGCGTATGCAGTCCAAATAAAGATCAATATTCCTATCAGATAGGTTAAGGATGTGCCAAAGACCCATCTTTAGATAGATATTTAGATTTAGCCCTTAAAGCTCTCGTTTATTCAAATTTAGGAATGTCAGGAATTTACTTTTTAACCTCATTAAAAATATTTTACTTAGTAGACTTCATTGAAACTTTACAATATTTTGGAAACTTTGCATTAATCAATCATAAAAATATAGGAAAAAGTAATGACTAGATATCAGGTTTCCTGAACTTTAACCCAACATTCTTACTAAATCACGATAATAGTAGTTTTATTTAATTCTTCTAAAATACAATAAATAATAATATCAAAGCTCAAAATATACAAATCATTTAGTAAATACCAACATAAAATTAATTACAATAATAAACTAATAGTAGTAATGCAGGCTAAACACCTTTAGCAACATAGTAATATAGTTTCTAAATGATAAACTAGCTGTAGAATAGTTAATTTAAATTAAGCTAAGCACTGGATGGATTAGGCAGTGATTTTTCTTACTTTTAATTAAGTATAAATTTCTAAATGGTGCTTCTCTGCTGCTATATAATAATAGCTTTGTTTTTGCTATCTCATTTTTTAGTTTTTGAAAAAAGGTACCTTCCTTAGTAAAAAATTTTTCCCACATAATCAGATGAAAAGAAGAAAGAGAGTAAATAGGACAATAAAAGTAATTTTCTATAGAAATATTAATACGAAAGTACTAAATATTATTAAATATATTAATATGTTACAAATCTCTCACTAATTTTCTTCTATTTATGCATAAACGAATAGCTCATTTACTTATAGATTTCTTTCTACTTAGGTTAAACAGATAAAAATGATTTGATTGCTGCATGCATTTTTATTTTCATTACGGCTGTAAATTTCATACAATTAATTTACCTAAGTAGGAGATCAAGCAGTCCAGCTACCAACTAAAAGACTGTCGTTTTTGACCATATTAAATTTATCAATAAAGGGAAACAAAGATTTGTCACAATAATAAAATTTATATTTAAAATTATAGAAACTATCGTTTTCTACTAGTTGTATAACAACACAACTTTGCAAATAATTATCCTCCTTATTCTTGCTTTTTTGCAGCTATTGTTTTCTATTTACATTAAAGCATTTGTTATAACTTAATACAATGTTATATATTGTATCTAGTAAGCTATTAAGATCATTCTGCTGGTTTTGCATCTAGCAATATAGCTAGTAGAATAGTCTTCTGATTAGAGTAGCTTAGATAAGCTTAATCTGTGCTTAACAGCTCTTGAATTTTGCTATACTTTTGCTATTTTATTCTACAATATTATAATGTATTTGTAAGATGTATGCTTTTATTGCTTTAATAAAAGTGATCAAAAATTGAATTGTTCATCTGTGAGTCCTTTATCAAATTAAAGCTATATTAACAACAGTAATTATGGTAAAGAGAACTAAAAATTGATAAATTTATAAAAGAATGATATTAGCCTAAATCAATCATAACTTTAAGAAAGTGTTATTGAACAAAATCCTTCGTTTAGCTAAATAGAATAAAAATACTAACAGAATTAATAGCTACCTTAATAAATATAGCCCCAAAATAAGTATAAAAATAGTGAGTACTTTAATCTGGGAT
The DNA here is from genome assembly GCA_000231845.2 of Tetrahymena malaccensis 436. Lineage (NCBI taxonomy): Eukaryota > Ciliophora > Oligohymenophorea > Hymenostomatida > Tetrahymenidae > Tetrahymena > Tetrahymena malaccensis. The sequence goes on from JH719975.1 coordinate 510,285, forward strand.
TCTAAAGGAAGGCAGGACACTAAACAGAGCTGATAATTAATCCAACAAATAAAAATCCAGACTTTGAGGATGTGCTATAAAAGGAGTCTATTTTTAATAAAAAAATAACAAATTAACAAAAAAATATTTAAATCAATGAAAATGATAATAAAAAAGATTTAAACACTGGAATTTATAATAACTATAACTAAGAGTAGAGTAATCTGAAATAAACACCAGTTTAAATGATTTAAAATATTCGATAAAAATAAGAAAAGCAGTAAGTGTAACAATAAAAACCTGTTTAGTAATTCCAAAGTAATAATTAAAATATTTACGAAATGTTTAATGCTGTTAAAGAAAATACTAATAACAATAGCTTAAATAAAGCTCATATGACTACTTATAGAAAATAAAATTGATTAAGATATATATCAAAATACACTCAAGATAAAGAAATTTAATTGATAATAAAGTTAATAAATAAATTTTATTTGTGTTTTTGTTTAATTTATAAAATAAAAAAATTATTTTAGCAAGTTTTGTGCTGAAAAGTAATAAAATTTTTGGCTCTTTTGTTTTTTTGCATTTTTTTATTTACCTTTTTTCTATTTTTTATCAATAAATTTTTAATTCAAAATATAAAATTTTAATTATGAAATGCTGAAATTCCTGATAACTATTCTATAGAAATAAACCCATGAATCATGAATGAAATAAGAAATAAAAATTTCTTATTTTTTAAATGATTTGATGCAAAATATATATTTTGCCTTTTATAAATATTATTGAGTAAAATACTTAAGATTATAAATCTATTTAAAAATTATAGAAAAATTATTGTTTTTTATTAGAATAATTAGAAATTAAAGATAAAATACGAATTATAAAGATCAATCATACATTCATTCATACATACATACAAATAAATAAATTAATATATTAACTTTATTTTATTAGAATTACGAAAGGAACTAACTAAAATGTTTAAATTTTGATGCAGTGCTTTAATAAATAAAAAATTCTTGTTAAAAATGTACTGAATAAATGAATGAATAAATGATGAATCGATTATTTAAGTTATTAGGCTTCAATCAAATGAAAATGAAAATATAAGAATTTGCTGAACTGTTATTTAGTTGCATAAATTTAAAAAAAAATAACATTGATGACAATCAATCCCAGAGAAGAGTTATAAAGACTATAACAAGAGGAGAAGAATTTTTTTAAAGCTTTTTTAAAGGCTTTTATATGAATTTCAATTTTATTGATTAATAACTTTATAATTACTGCAATTTAATTAAAAAGCATAAAAAGTTAATTAAAGTGAAATAATATAAAGGATACGAGTATAGGGGAAGACATTATTTTGCTGTTTGATAAACACAAAATCATAGTAAGTGAAGCAATTAGTTCTCTTGATAGTTCTAAAGTAATTTATGAGTTAAGATACAATATTAAAACAAAAAAGTGAATCTCACCCTGACATTTAGGGTGATAAAGTGTTTACTGAATAGTAGCATTTAGTTTAATAAGATGATAATCCTAAAAGTAATAGCATCAATCATTTGTTAGGTCATGGATAGGAAAACGAAGCTGCTGCCAGCAATGATTAAAATAATAAAAATAAGGATAACCTATCAAACAATAATACTGATATGATAGATAAAATCTTCAGTGTTAAAAATTTAAAAAATAGTTTAATTTAAGACTCCGCTGATCAATAAAGCTCGAATAACAGTAGTATAATTGGAGAGGAAGCTTCTTATGAAAATATTTTATAGGATTGTCTCCATTAACTTAATTAGATAGATGTCCTCAAAAATGAAGACAAAAATTAACAAAGTATCGAAGAGAAGTAAAAACAAACAACTCAAATTACTATTTTCTTATTTTTTTTATTTGTGACAATATTTTATAAAAATTTCAATTATGACCAACAAAAAAACAAACATTAAATAAAATAAATTATTAAATTTAATGGTCTATTTAATTACACAAAAGCAATGAGACATACCACAATTAAGAAGTGAATGCTAACCTTATTTAAACAACTGAAGAAAAAGATCAGCTAAAAGCTAATGAGGCCACTGAAAATGCCATAAATATGCTTTTAAAGCAAGCATATGATAAAGTGAATTTATGTGAAAGTAGTATTTTGCAAGATCAGTAAGACTAGCGAGAAATCTATGATGAAAAAAATTAGAGATAAATAGATTAAAATCTATTTTAAAATAAGAGCGATGATCAATGTTGCGACCAAAAAGTTTAATTTAAACGAATTTAATCATAAGAAGATTTAGTTATCAAATAAAATTCTCACTCACCAAGCATAAAGTTAATAATTAACGATGCATAAGATTCTACTCCTTAATCTCTATATTTAGAAACTAAAGAAAGCATTGTTTAAGATAAGGACAGCAACCATTTGTAAGCAAATACTCCTGAATCTCAGGATGCTAACTGTCCTAATTTTTTATCTGTTAGCTAACATAATGGAGATAATTCTGCTCATAATGTATCCCTCTTTGCCTAGATGACTAAATAGTAAAATAAAAAAGATACGAAGAACTGGGCTTTTAACAAAAGTTTCGTTGGTAGAGGTTCAGGTAATTTAACATCTACTTCGGTAGGTGCCAATGGTAATAATATAAGTTCTATGTCTTCTTTTATTTTGCAAAAGAAGGTAAGTATGCAAACTCAATAAGGGGGATTAGGTGATAGCAAAGATTTAGACTAACTTAATGACAGCATAAATAATAGCAAATCTATCATAGAATAATTGAGTGAATCAGTACCAGCAAGCTCTTAGCCTAAAAAAACTCTTAGCTTGATTGGGAGCAATAAAAAAAATATTAAGATAACTAACACAACAAGCAAAGAATTAAAAAAATATAATTTTTAAGATGATGATATCATAAAGGTTGATATTAAGGCTTACTAAAAACTTGCATAGAGTTTCAATATTAGTTAAAATATAAGCATTTCTACTAAAACAATGCTTAATTATTAGTTATAAACAATCACTTAAAAAAATTTAGTCAACCACAAGATTGTAAATCCTGACTCACCTACAAAAACTCAAAGTGAAGAAAAAAAAATATTATAGAACTTGTAATTAAATTCAACAAATAACAGCTCAGAAGACCAGTAAATTTTTTTTATTTATTATACAAAATTGTTAATAATTTTATCATGAATTATTTTAAAATATTAATAAAAAAATGATTAATTAATTATAGACAGAAGGAAGTAATTGTTGAGGAAAATTAAGAGTAGTCTGAAGTTATTAATAAAATAGAGTAAACTGTTGTAAAGAAGATAGTTATTCCTGTGCTTCTATCTGTAAAAACAGAAGAACAAATGATATCATATCAATATTTTGATTAGATAGATACACATCCTAGCTAAAAAGACATTCATAGTCTACATCAAATAGACTAAAAATGTGAACTCCAAAGTAATGAAAACACAGAGAGAAAGAAAAGTTTATCAATAGAAAAATTACATGATGTAGCTAATCATGATGAAATAAACGAAAATAAGTAAGATTTATCACATAATAATGAATCTAGTGGTTATCAATCTGATTAAGATTAAAGCAGCAATGGAGAAATAAATAAGATTTTGGATAGTTTATAGGCAGCTGAAAAATAAAAAGGAGATGAAAATGCTAATGATAAATAACAAAAAGCTGGTGAAAAAGAATAATGCGAAGGATAGCAAGAAGAATAAGAATATCATGAAACTTATTCACATAGAAAAATTTCATAAAAAAAGGTTTTGATTAAATCAATACAACACAAGGCAAAAACAAATAAAGAAAAAGTTTAAAAAGCCTTAAGTGAAGAGGATAAAGAAAATCAAGCTAAATCGCAATAAAATAAAATATAATCAATCGCTAAAAATATTTCTGGTTAATTTAGTCTTGGATAGATATAACCTATGAGGTTTCCAATTGATCTAATTTGTGTAATTGACACAAGTGGATCTATGAATGGATAACCATTAGATTTATTGAAAGAAACTCTACTTTTCTTGGTAGATCTTTTACAACCTGGAGATAGAATTTGTTTAATTTAATTTTCTACAAATGCCTAACGTTTAACACCACTTCTCTCTATTGAATCTAAGGATAATATCAATAGCATTAAAGGTGAAATAAATAGATTAGTTGCGAAGGGTGGTACAAATATATGCCAAGGTATGTAACTTGCTTTTGATGTACTAAAGTAAAGGAGATATAAAAACCCAATCACAAGTGTTTTTCTTTTAAGTGACGGATTAAATGATGGGGCTGAAAATAAAATTAGAGACTTACTAAAGTAATTAAATTTTTATTAAAATTATAATGAGGAGAACTTTACTATTTAAACTTTTGGCTTTGGTAAAGATCATGACCCAAATTTAATGGATAAGATTTCTTAATTGATGGATGGTAACTTCTATTATATTGGTGACATTCATAGAATTGATGAATGCTTTATTGATGCATTAGGTGGTTTATTTTCTGTTATTAGCTAGAATGTTTCTATAAATGTATAAGTCCCTCAATAAATGAGAGAGTAGATTAGGATTGTTAAAACATATGGTGATATTTGGCATACAAAAGAGCCCTATTATGAATATTCTATAAATATAAATTAATTATTGAGTGGTGTCTCAAAAGATTACATTTTAGAAATGGAGCTAGATTCTAAACTTATAGAGGACTTGCAATGTATTCATGAAATCCATTCCGAAGAAGAAATACAATCCTCGGAAAACATAGGAAGTAATAAAAATTTTGATATTAACTTAGTTTCTTGCATATAAACTACTTCAGAATAACAAAAAACTGTATAGCAATCTATGAGTATCCTAGAAGCTCAATTAATTGCTTAAAATATCTCTGTTGTTTCTAATAATCTTTCGGTTTCTCATCTACCAAAAGATTAGCTTAGTGCAAAGTAAAGCTAATCTTAATCTGAAAGCGAGTCTTTTTCACCAGATTTGTAATAAAGAGCAAACAATTAGTATATTCAAAATAGTTCTTCAGGTTCAGAGTTTATATTTGAAAAAGCTAGTTAACATGTAAATAGCCTAGTTTAACAGACAGGTTTGAGTTCTGTTTCAGAGTTATCATAACAGTCTATGAATACCCTAACTAATGGAGCAGAAGATGCTTTCGCTTCTTCATCGCAAGTTCAATTAGATAAAAAACAATAAAAGAGCATTCCTGAAATGAATAACGATTAAATCATTAAGAAGGATATACTCAACTTAAAAAATCATAGGTAGATATAGGAAAATTTAGTAAAATTGCACTACTTAAGAGTTAAGGGAGCAGAAGGTCTTGAAAAATGTCAAGCATTAGCCCTTTAGAAAAAATTCGATGAAGGTAATGAGTATGTTAGTAAACTTTTATAAGAATTGAATGAATAACCTGAAGAAACAAAAAAACATTTGCAAAAGCTCATTTTAGATCTTACTGAAGCTTAAGATACCCTCAGTAAAAAAGTAGGAGAGCAAATAGGATGGCATCGTATGATTTCGTGCAAACGTATGCATATGGAATAGCGTTCTGCAGGAACAGATTTAACATACTAAAATTCAGTATAAAAAATCATGGTTTAACGCAGAAAAAGTTTTAAAGATTAAAATTCTATCTAAAGCCTTACTGAGACGATTACTAAGCTTTAAAGTTCTGGAGGAGCTTTTTGCAGTTCCTAAAAAGAAAAAAATGATAAGGATGCATCAAATAATTTAAACTCAACTTCTTCTGACTCTTCAGATAGTGAATCTGACCAAAGTGGAGATGAATAAAAACCAAAATAGTAAGTAAGCAATAGTATTTTAAGAAAAAAAAAATCTTTTACAGTAAATCCTACTACTTCTCACAAATCTATAAATTAATAAGACCAAGCAAATAATAAATGTGAAGAAATATTTAAAAATAATAAATAATAAATTGAAGATTCTGGATAAGCGATGATACAAGATAATAATAATTTGAAAGTAGAATAAGATTGATTTGATTAAGTTTATTAAAAAATGTCTTAAAATTATTTTAATCAAAAGTAAATTTAAATAGATTTTCTCGATTCTTAAAAATAAATAAATAAATTAATAAATTTTGGTTCTATTCATGCTTGTTTAATATATCCACAGCCTTATAATCTATAAAATAATCTTAATTTTTGTACTTAGATTTAAAAGAAAAGTATATCTAGGTAATATTAATTTGTTATACTTTCTTGAATAAATAATAATAACTGAAAATAGCTCTATTTCAAACTATATTTTTTATATTATAGCCCACTTGTTTTAGCTATTTTGAGAAAGAAATTTGATAAATGAGTATTTTATTAAAAAATATTTTGAAGTAATTTTTATCTTAAATAATAACAAAAAAATGTTTTTAGATAATAAAATATATAAAATTTATATATAAAACAATCTCTTATTTTTTGAATTTAATTTTCAGTTTATTTGATATGCTAATTTTGCATTCAAAAATTGCAGTAAAATCTTATAACTAAAATCATAAAATATTATTTTTATATAAAAAACTAGCACAAATTCCTTTCATATAATATTAGTTTATATATTGTAGGATTTTTATTAATCACTTTATTTTGTTATTTTTAAAAAAATCTTTACTAAAACATTTTTAATAAAAAATTTTGGCTTTTTTTAACTAAAAATTTAAATTAAATCTATCTCTTATTTTTTTAATTTACTTTTCAGTGATATACTAATTTTGCATTTAAAAATTGCAGTCTTATTAAAAACTAATATCAAAAATTTGTATGACTTCTTTCATTTTATCAGTTTATTTGATATGATATACCTAAAATAATAAAATATTATGATTTTTTTACATAAAAAAGTTGTATTACTTCCTTTCATTTTATATTGGTTTTTTATTGTAGGATCTTTATTAATTACTTTATTTTGTTAATTTTTAAAAAACTCCTTATTAAAATATTTTTAATCTTCAAATTTTGGCTTGTTTTAACTAAAAATCTCAATTTTATCTCTTTTAAGAATTTTGTAGCTGTAAATATTATTGAAATTTATTAATATTTGCGCGGGCTAAGCAGGAGCTGTTAACTAATAAAAAGGATATATTGAATATTTTCTAAATTTTTAATTTTTTGCCAAATTAATTATTATTATAAAGCAACACAATTATTAAATTAAAAGCAAAAGTATATGATTGAAGACAATAATTTTGATGAAAGCAAATTAAAAGGCAATCTAGAATATTAAGATGAAGAATAAGAAGAGGAAGAGCCTATAGAAAAAATGATCATTAACAAAAAGAGAGAAAATTTTTAAGTTTAAATTAGGAACTCTAAAAAGAAGCAAATTCTGCAAAATAATAGAGTAAAGATGTACTAAAAATATGTAAAAGAAATGGTGTACGAAAACGGAGATTAATCTTAGTCTATTAAATCTATGATACCTGAACATATTCTTTAAAGTCCTTAAGTATTCAAATAAATTTTTTGCATAATTGATAATCTTATTAATTTATTTCTATAAATAGAAATTATAAATATATATCAATCAGTTTATTGAGGATTTCAAAAAGGAGTTTGAAAATTACAATCCTCAAGATTATAATTCACTCTTCAAAAGTTTAAATCATTTGCGTTAGTTTAGCTTTCTTTAATAATCAGCTTCAGTTATCACATAAATTATTTAGAGTAACATACATAATATATTGATTTAGCTAACAAGTTCTGATTTTGATAATCAGCTAAGATATGAAGCTGCTTGGCTTTTAACTAATTGTCTAGCAGCATCAAATAGCGAAGATTTAGATTAAATTACAAGAAATAATTACACTAATATTTTAGGAGCTTTTGCCTCTCTCTACTAATTATGGGATAATGAAAAGTTATTTGAAATTGTAAATTAATTTATTATAAATCTCTTTGCACATACAGCAAGTACATTGTTTTATTTTTGATTTTAGGGTATTTGGGGCTTGACTAATTTATGTGTAGATATAAAAGAAGCAGCAGAGCTTTTCTACTAGAAATATGGTTTTGAAAAGATTGAAGAAAAATTTATAGCTTACTAAAATAACATAGATATTTAAGAAAATTTATCTTGGATGATGACAGTATTTTCGTAATATAATAAAATGTTTACATAAGTAATTAAGCAAATATTTTCTAATTAATTTGGGATTAATCATTTCATTTAACTTAATTTAATTTAATAGGCAGATAAAATGACTTTTCTAAAATTAGCAGAAAAGCAAATAATGCAAAATACTAATTCATCTATTCAACACTACGGGATTAGGATTATCTACTAACTGACTATCGATGATGATTGCTGTCAAGTGATCGTAAAAAGAGAAAAACTAATTGATTTTTTATTATAGCTAACTCACAACTCATAATATATTAGCTATGTGATTGGTATTATGGGAAATATTATTGCCTGCTAATATGAAGTTTCACAAGTAAATTTTTTATCAAAAATTCATTTTAACTATCCAAACTAATTAAATATGAACAGATACTAATGAATCATAACATTTTAGAATATCTATCTATAGCTTTAGATAATGTCAGAGTTGATGTGAGAAAAGAATCCATGTGGTGCATAGCTAATTTATTGACAGGATCTGAAGAGGAAATTTAGTAAATTTTAGATTATAATAGATTAATAGAAAAAATCTTTAGGATAGCTAGGATTGACTCTATTCAAGTAATTATTATTAAAATTATATTGCTCTAAAATATTTTTTATCAGGTTTTATACGAAGTGTGCATAGGATTAGTTAATTGCTTAGATAAGGCTAATAATTTTTAGATAATGAAGTTAGTATAAATGGGAATTTTAGATATTTTTGTATCCTTTTTTATGATCTAGGATGTCAATATCATCACAAAAACACTTTAAGGAATAGGCTTCCTTCTAGATTACGGTTAAAATATCAAATAGTCGGACTAAGAAAATCCTATAAAATCAAATTTGTAATAGCTTGGATTTAACCAAATTCTTTCCTCGCTTTAATACCATCCTCATGATATAGTTTATAATTTATCTTAAGAAATATTAAATGAACATTACACTCCTGACATTAAAAGCTAATAATTAACTAATAATTAAATGGAGGAGTGTGAAATATGATAAATAATTTAATTGCAATTTAATTCTAAAGTTTAATAAAAAGGTTTTTTGTATGTTTTTAACAAATATATAACCATAAATGCAATAATAAATGATACTTTCTGTTGTTAATATGATTAACAGTGGTTAAATATTCTTTATATAGTTAATAATTTTTAAAATTTAAGCTTTTAAACTGTAATGGATACCCAACAAAATATAGAGTAAAATATATTAGATAGATAGATTAAAGTTTCATTTATTTAATTTTGTATTTGTTTCAGCCAATTTTAATAAATCTGTAGCTGATAAGGCAAATAATTTCTCATCATCAAATAACTCTTTGTTAAAATCAGATTAATTTGAGGAGTATTCATTTAAATTTAATTTTTTGCTCTAAACATTTGAGGAATCTTAAGTAGTAATAAAATTATTATATTTTTCATTTGATTAAAGTAATGCTTTGTTTTTTTCATAATAATTAAATGCCTATTAACTTGATTAGACGTCCTCATTTTACATTTTTTTACCATTTTTTGGAGAATCTTCATCGAATAAACCTTCGTCAGCTTCGTCTTCCATCATGTTATAATAATTTTAATATTAAACAGAGCTTAGACTTTCAGTTAAACCTTAGTTTGGTTAATTTTAAAATGAATTTAGTTTTTCATTTGTAAAGAATTTTTTTAAGTCTAAATTGTTAACATGAATTATTTATTTTAAATCATCCTGTGATAATTAATTTTTAAATTAGTCTATGTCGAATTATTCGTTAAAATTTAAAAATTCACTCTCAAATTCTGTTGGTATATTTGATAAGACTTAGGGGCTTGATTAAGTAATTTATATAGGACTTGGTTGTGTTTGATCTTATTTTTTAAAATCCTCATTTTTTTTCTTTTACATTTACTCATATATATTTATCAAATTCGTATCTAATGGATGTATGTTTTTGTTGCTATTTTTCATTGAAGGAACTATATTTTTTTACTAAACTATTTATATTTAATCATGGTTGCTGTTTCTTTCGTTGCTTTAATTTACTGCTTTAATTTAGTTTGCATTATTTTTTAAATTTTACTGAACTTTTAATCCATATTAGTTCATTGTTTTCTGTGTTTCATTTTATTAAAATTAAGAAGGTATATTTTAGGTTTTTAAATGGCTTAAGCGAAGGTTAGAACTATTACTACTTTCTAAGCTACTCATTGGCTACAGTAAATCTATAGATCCCTTCTTTTCACCACTGTATTGCTATATTAGTTCTTTGACATCATTAATTTTTTTTTCAAATTTTTTTTATTGATCATCTTCATTTTTTTTTTATAAAATTTATTTTTAGTCTTGCTTGTATTAATTATTGATATTTTAAGAATTATTTTCTTTATCCCTGTCATTTTCTACTAAATACTATGCTGCCATTGATGCAGTTCCTAAAATATCTCTATCGTTGAAATCATCAAATTCATTGAAATCGTATTTTTCTCTTTTTTAAATTTTAATTTGAGATAAAAATTTATTTAAAATAAAAATTTACTTTTGTTGTCTTATTGAAGGAGAAGTTTGCAAGTATGTTTTTTATTCTGATTTTACAAATTCTTAATCAAATGTCACAGTCTTACTTCTTTTTTACTTTTATTCTTTAACTAAACAACTCTTTGGAGTTTTTGGGTCTTACGATCTTCCTCTTTTATTCTAAGTATTATTTTCTTAAACAGATTTAGAATGCTTAATATTTCCTATTTTGAAGAATAAATATGAATTCTAAGAAAAATAGATTAAAATATTTACCAATTTAATTTTTTTATGCTTTTATTTAATTTTTATTTAAGTCTTTTTGGTTATTAACTATCTTTTCATAGCCTTGTTATTTAGAGATCTATTTTTATTTTGATTGCTTTGGCAACTATTTTTTATCACTTTCACTTTTATCACTTTAGCTCTCTTGTTCATTATCTTCGTCATCCTACATTTGACTATTTTTTTCATCATCACTTTGATCATAATCATCTTCTTCACTTTAGGATTAGTTTTTATTATCATCTTCATCTTCACTTTCATATTCATTTCCATCTTCTTCATCTGATGTAAGAACTATTTCTCCATCAACTAAGTGAGATTATAAATAAAGTTCAAAATCCTACATTTCTTCAGGTGTGAAAGTGTTTTAGGCATTCAGATAAAGCTATTTGAGATATGCTTCTTTTTCTAGCTTTTTAATTTCTTCTTTCATCTATTCACTTTAGTTTTATTAATCATTATCTTTACTTTCTTATTATTTTTTTTATCTAGAGTGTTTGTATTTACCAACACCATATTTCTAATCATTTTAATCAATGTCTTGTTATATTTGATTAGCTAAATCTTTCAATTGATTTATCATTTCTAAGGGATTTTTTACAGATTCTACATCAAAATCTTCAAACTTTTTCAATTCTAAAATCTTATTCAATTCTTATTAATTTTATTTAACAATTTATTTCTTTTACTTTTCAATATTATTGATATTATTACTGATATTGCTTTTTTTCTAACCATTAGATGATTTTGGACGATTATATTATGCTGAGCTCACACTTTTGTGTTACTTTTAACTGTTCAACTATTTTGATTTTTAAGTTTACTTGTAGAATTCTCTTTTATACTCTTATTCGAGCTAAATTAGCTCTTCAATTGAACACTCAGGGTAAAGCTGTTTAATTGAGGCTCTTATATTTTCCCTTAAAAAACTCTCTGAAACTAATTCTTCCATGGGTTAGGTTTTGGTACTCTTTTAATTATGAGTGTTTATTTTCTACTTAGCAGTTTTAGATGGTGTAGTCTTTTGCTGTTTCTTTTATCTAAGAGATTTTTCTCTCTACTCTTACTGCTGATCTGATTAATTCAATAATTCTTACTAGGAATCTCTTTATTCTAGCTCTTCTTCACTTTCTTCAGGTTAATTTTAAATTTATTCATACGATGCCTTTTAATGAAGAGATTAGCGAGAATCCCTTTTTTATTAAACTAAGCCTCCTCCACCAGGTCTCTTTACTTACATAGCTTTTCTCTCTTCTTCTTCCTGCTCTATGGTTTTTATTTTTGCCTTTTAGAGCTGTATCAGTTATTCTTATCTAAGTATCTCTAGTTTAAGCCTCTTTTTTTCTTTTTCTTCCTCTTGCTTCCCTTTTTCTTCTTTTTATTTCTTCATCAACTCTTTCACACGATTTCGTGTAGCTTGATCAAATTATTCTTTTGATATCTCTGGTTTTTGAATATCTCTACTAGTATTTTACTACGATACATTTTATCTTGATGTTTATTGAGTTGATTAAGATTAGCTAGTTTATTTGGAAACACTTTTTCTTCTTTTAAGCTTATCTTGCTGCTGTAAAAGTTACTCTTACTTTTATAATTGTTGATCCTTCTCTTTGCGTTTCTTTTTTTCTTTGAACTATTGTGTTTTTTACTGATTTCTCTTTCTTATTTCTTCTTCCTGCTTTTTCAGTTTCTCCTTTAACTTTTGCATTTCAACTTATTTTTGCTGTTTCTAAATTTCTTAAATTTCCTTTTCAGCTAATTAATTCCATTTTAAAAATTTTAGATAAACAAAATTTTTTAAATAAAATTTACTTTTATATCGAATATTGCTCTTCCTTATCAAATCATCAATGTCGCCTTTATTTTTTTGATCTTTATCTTAATTATTTTATTCATAGTTTTGACTAATCTATACAGGAGCTTGCTAGACTATTTGCTAATTTTAAAAGCCCTATTAACTCTAAAAACGATTTTTCTTTGGCATCATAATATCAACAAATTCTTCACAGTCGCTTGAAAAATTAGAAACGTTAGTTACAGGTTAAATCATCGAAATATCCTTCTTAACTATTGCCGTTTCCTATTGAATTTATTCAAGTTTTTTCTACTGTCTTCTTTCTAATTTTATTCATTAATTTTTTCTTTATTATATTATTTTAAAAATGATTAATTTAAGAACCTTTTAAACTCAAGTGATTTTAGTTTTATTGTTAGTTCTCATTATATAAATCTTATGGTTCATACTTTGACTTTTGCTATTACTGTATTAGGTTTTCTAAAATAAATTTTAAATTTCATTTAGCTATTGCTTAAAACTTTACTTAAGTTTTGTTGAGAGCTTTGTTAAATAACTCCATTTCCACTCATCAATGCATTTTTTTATTTGGATTTTGATTTCTCAGGTTAGCCCTATGCAAGTTATGCTGCATTCGTCTGTTGTAGCTTTTAAGGCATTTTCTTTTAAGGTAATACATAGCTTAGTGGGATTGCTTAACCTACTTTTTAATACAATAAAATGTGATTTAATGAATAAATAGTTAAAAATCAACTTACATTTACTAAAATTATTTTGAAAAGGGTTCTACTATGAGTCATTTTATGCTGACTAACTGTTCTGAATTTATGAAGATATGTTAAACGTTAATGTGTTTTCTATTTTTTTTCCTATAAATTTATTTTAGTTAGGCTGCTAATTAAGCTATTATTGAGATTGTATCTAATTTTCCATATCTAAACTCCTAAAAAAAATTTCAAATTGCTATTAAAATTAAATTTTTTTAAAGATATTATCTCAGTGATTTGTGTATTTTTTTAAATTATGTTAAGTAAGCAAATAATATTTCAAATTATTAATTTTCAATCAGAGAGCCATTAAAAAAATTTAAATTTAATTAATATCTTAATTTAATAAATTGCTTTTGCATATAGTTGTGTATGTATGAAGGCTTTTTTATGACTTAATTGCCTTTTAATTCATTGTTTGATAACCATAAAATATTAAATAAAATCATTGCTTGATTCTAAACATACTAATTAGCTTTTTGTAAAATATTAAAATTTGATATTAAAATATTGAAAAAATAAACTTCCTTTCTAAAAAATAGATAAATTTAATATTAGAAAAAAATATTTTATTTTCAAAAAGATGATGTTTCTAGTTAACAGAAAAATTATTTCAATAGTTATTTTCTATTTTTTTAGTAAAGAGTGAGTGTCCTAAGAAAATAAAATTTTGCATAAATTTTTTAAAAAGGAAAATAATCACATTTAATGTTTTTATAAAAAACCTTTTTTTAAAAATACAAATAAAATTATTCAAAATTTTTAAAGAACAAACAGAGAAAAAATATTTTATATTTAAATACAAAAATAAAATATTTGATAGTTAATTTAAACATAAGATGTTTCTAGTTTATAGATATATTTTATTAATAATTACTTTCTATATTTTATGTAAAGAATTAGTGCCTTAAGGAAATATATTTTTCATATTAATTTAAAAAAAAGTAAAACAACCAAATAAATTATTTGAAATTTTATATTTATCAAATAAATATTTTTTAAAAATAGAAATGAAATTATTGAGATTTAAAAAAAATTTTTTTTTCTCTAAACATGTTAATTATTTTTAGAAAAGCCTATTAAACTTTCTTAAAGTTCAAAACTTTTCTATGATTAAATAAATACTTTTAAGAAATGTCTTTGTAAGCTAATTTATTTAAATATATTTGAAGCTTAATGGATTCTAATTTTAACTAATTATAGAAGTCTATTTGGAATAATTACAATATTTCGCTTTTCAAGCTAATAGTTTTAATTTTAAGAAAATTGAAATATAATTCTAAAATTTAGTAATAACTGACTAACTAAGACATAAAATATTAATGGAGGAAACATAAGGATAGAAAGATACTTTTTTATCCAAATTTGCAAAAAAAAGAAAGGTCATTCCGCTTGACGATACTAAGAAAAATATTCAAAACGATAATATATATACTTCAACTGCTGATGATGAGAACAATAATTCTTAGTTGAAGTTAACATTAAAAAAAAGAACATTTTTAATCTCTTCTATATAGCCAACTATTAAAGCAAAAGATATATTTATGAAGGCTTTGAAGAGAAAAAAAGAATTAGATAATGAGGAAAAGCAAAAGAGCAAAAATGTGATTAAAATGTCTATAGTCTATATTGAAAAATTCATACGATTGATGAGATAATAGTCATCTCTTATAAGATTTAAAGAAACAAGATTAAGTTAATTTGAAATAATAAATGATAAATCAGTTGAATCCCAGTACTTTTTAGTAAACAACCTTTTAACAAAAGAAGTACCCACTATTAAAAATATATTTATTATTAATATGAATTATAAAGTGATAAAATTAACCTCTCTTTTTTAATATTAATAGAAACCATCTCTACTTCTACTAACTTATGAGTACTTGCAAAGTAGGTTTTATAATTAAGTAATAAAATAATTGAGTAAAATTTTATTTTATAGAAATGCAAATTTACATATGGATGAAGTCTCATATTGTGAGCAAGTTAAAATTGGATCAAGTAGACTATCTGTTTTTACCAGTAATCTAAATTTTAATTTATCTTTATTTGATTGAGGTCATTTTTTATATAACAAGAACTCTCAATTATATATGATGTGGTCAATATTTTTGATGGTAGTTTTAACTCTAAATGTTGTCTACATACCATTAGCTATAGCTTTTGAAGATATATAGCTATCTACATTCGCTTCAA
Organism: Tetrahymena malaccensis 436; assembly: GCA_000231845.2. NCBI lineage: Eukaryota > Ciliophora > Oligohymenophorea > Hymenostomatida > Tetrahymenidae > Tetrahymena > Tetrahymena malaccensis. The sequence continues at coordinate 525,939 of JH719975.1, forward strand.
TCTTGATCAATATACTTCCTAATGTCTCCTTCATGTTTGAAATTATTATTAAGTTTAATACGGGTAAAAAAATTTGTTAGTTTTACTGAATATATTTACATAGCGCTAGATGAAAAGAAAATCAGTTCTAATATAAGAAATAATTTAAAATTATCTATTTTAATCAGAAATATTAAATATTTTTTTAGCAATATACAAAAAAGGTTTGATTATAAAATCAAGAAAACAAATTGTTTTAAGCTATTTATAGAAGAGGTTTTGGTAAATTTAAAGAACTTTATTTAAATTAAGTTTATCTATTATATTTATAATAATAGGTATGACTTATGTATAGTGTTCTGCTTCTTTTTTGGATCTTATTTTCAAAATACTTTTATTTAAACGGTTTTACTTCTACGTTTTTTTGATATCACAAGACTGATAGCTGAAATTGAAGAAAGATATAATCTTAAAGAGAGACTTTACGGAATTAATGACATGATAAAGCTGATATTACTTATTCTTTTTATAGCTCATTTATGTGGATGTATTTGGCATTATATTGCAGTTATTGAGATTTAGAATGGATTCTCATAAACATGGATGAATAAGAGCGGTATTAGCTTAATTGACTCTTGGTGGTATAGGTATGTTGACTCTCTATATTGGGCAGTTGTTACTATGTGTACTTTGGGTTATGGAGATATTGTTCCTATTACACCAAGTAAAGATTTTTAAGATCTTCAAATTTATTTATTGATTTTTTTAATCAAATATTTTAAAAAAGGTGAAAAAATTTATACTATTTGGGTAACTTTGATTTCATGTTTTGTATTTGGCTATTCTATAAATTAAATTGGGGAGATTTTGCAAGAATTTTTAAGAATAGAAGAAGAGTTTAAAATAAAAATGTCTAAATTGAATATGTATATGTAAAAGAGAGAGCTAAATGATGATGTGTGTGTAAAAGTTAGAAAATATTTTGAATATTTACACAAAGAAAATCTCTAATCGAATAATGAAGGAGCTACGGTAATTGATTCTTTAGAAAGTGATTTAAAATAAGAAGTTTTAAGGGATATTTATGGAAAAATGCTAAGTTCTAAAAAATTATTTTCCTTAAATTTTGGTATTGATAAATTAGCAGTAAAAATTTAAGAGAAAAAGGTAGGACTCAATGAATACATTTATAAAGAAGGAGATGAGGCTCACGAAGTTTATTTTTTAGTAAAAGGATAGGCAGAGGTCATTAAATCATAGACTAAAACAGTTTTACAGTCAATTTATGTAATTTATTTATTTTATTTCTTATTGAATAATGCCATTTAATAGAAAGGAATGATGTTTGGTGAAATTGAATTTTTTACTGGATAACAAAGATAATTTTCATTAAGAGCATCTACGGTCTGTTAGTTAGCTTACTTAAATAAATAGGATTTTTTAGATGCTATAAAAAATAATAATATTGAATTTGAAAGATTTAGTAAAATGAGAGATTTACTATCCATTTACAAAGACACTCAAGGATTCGACCATCAATGTGGAAGCTGTGGAAAATATACTCACCTTATAGTTGAATGTCCTCAAATTAATATTTGCATAAATAAATATAAGACATTGTCTAAGTATAATTTTTATGTAAACTAAGCAAGAGACAATAATTATAAAAGGAATAGAGCTAAATACATTGGAGTATTTCAAAAAATTGCTTTAGTCCAGTAACAAGCAAAAATATTTTATGAAAATGAAAAACTTTAATTTTTAGGTATTTTTCAAAATTTTTGTCGGTTTTTATTGAAATATTATTATTAAAAAGATATTTACGAAGGCGATGAGGATGATGCTTTACTTAACTATAATAATTAATTGGGTCGTAGTCCTTATGGTGATAAAAGAAAAAGTTGGAATTAAGTTATGGAATAAAATGTTAGAAAAAAATCATAAATTAAACTAGATGCTAACTTAAACTAAGATGAATAAGGAATAAGAGATAAGAAAAAGACGCTTATTGCTTATTAAAAGATTCCCAGATCCTCATTTTCGAAATAAGATTAATTTAAAAAATTGAACAGAATAGAAAATATCTAATAAGATAATCATGATTAGATGAAATGTGAGGAGTAGCATAATAACCAAATCAAGGCTGATAATAATTTTTTATAAGTTTTTAACTCCAAGCTTTACAAATAAAATGATGAAGCTGTTTATCAAAATGAAGCTCTTTTAGCAAGAAAATCTTTGAAATAGCAAGAATAAGAGTTTGAAAAATTAATAAAAATGGAAAATTATGAAAAAGAAAAATAATAAAGTTCTTAATAAAATGAGATAGATAACTTTAATAGCGTAGACATGTAGTAGGCTAACAATGAATTTTAAATTAAAAAAAGAGGGTTGATGCCTTCATTCTTTGACCATAAAAAATTTGCTTTACCAAAAAAGAATGCTTTATAAAGTTATTAAAATTCATATTCTAATTCTCCTTAACTAGAAAACCAAAATAAATAAGAAACAAATATTAATGGCAGTGAATAAAAATTGAGAAATAAGAGCTCATTAACTATATCTCAAGACACAAGCAGCGATGAGTTTAGTTCAGATGAATAAATGGATTAATAAAATACTGAAGCTAAAAGCTTTAATAAAATAAAATAATCTAAGAAGAGCTCAAAAAATGAAGTAAAAAGTAAAAAAAGTAGTAAAAGTAAAAACTCATAATACACATCTAATAGATAGAGCTAAAATCGCCTATCTGACTAAATGTAGAAGGCTCTAATACTAATAGGAGAAGCTCCTATAAATAGCTAAAACCCATCAAATTAGTAAGACGATGTACAGTAAAAATATTTGAACAGTTTAGTAGTTGCTTAATAATTGATTTAAAATGGTAGTTTTTAATAAATAGATGAGCAGTTTTTTTAAAGTTAAATCAACTCTTAAAATAACAGCATCAATTCATCTTCTAAAAAGCTAAGCACTAAAATATTTAGTATGAGTAAAGAAAGAAAAAGTGGTTTAAAGCCTGATGACGTTATTGGTCTAAAATAAAATAGTCATGCAAGCCACTCCTCAAATGACATGAAAACCAAAAAAAAATCAATAAATTAAATTTCATAGTAAATATTGTAAAATTTTGACCCAGAAAATTAGCAAAATTTGTTTATTCCAAATATAATTATTTAACCACCAGTTAGCGAGAGAATTGTAGCTCAGATCTAACAAAAAAAATAAAATATTTCTCAAGAAAATATTTTCAAAAAGTTTAGCATTTAATAAATAAAAAAATCATCAATTAAAGATAAAAGTTTTACATAGTTATTTGAGGATACAAAAAATGATAATAATGACATCAAAGACAAGTTAAGTTAAACTTAAGATAAAATTACAACTAATTAAAAGTTATTTTAAAATGTAATAACTTAAGCTAAAGCAGTTTAAGATGTGCGTCGAAAAGTATCTATTTTAGTTAAAAAGAATGGGCCATAAGATACTCCAATAAACGTAACTTTAAGTGTTAATTAACAAGAATAAGAGTAGTTAAGAGAAATCTTAGAGATAGAATAAAATATGGCAAAAGGAAGTAGATTGAAGAAAACAATGGCAAGAAAATTAAATAGCAAGATCAGATCACGCTCAAATGAATTATTAGAAATTTTAGACAACAAAAAAATAACTAGAAAACCTACTGAAAACAATAATGCAATATAAAATTAAGAGATAAGTTCTTAAGGGTATGTTTTTGATATTCCTTCGTTGAATAATTTAGATAGTACATATTATCAATTCTAAATGAATAAAAAAATATCTAATTCCCAGATAAGTTAACACTAAATTAAGTATAACTCAGATGATGAGAATTTTGAAGAGGTTTAATATGTCAATTTCATAGATGAATTGGAATTAAGAAAATATGAATAAATTTTCCTTAAAAAATATGATGATGAGTTTGCTTCCTCTTTTGAAAAAGGAAAGCAATATTAAGAATATTTCCCAAAAAATAACATTTCAAACGTTCTAGAAATGATAAGCATTCGTCGTAAGCTCAATCCGTTTTACAGAGTACTTCTACTAAGAAAAAAAGCTCAAAGTACCAAAAAAAGGCCATTGAATAGGAAAAATAATAGAAAATCTAAATTAAATATCAATCTGATAAATAAAAGTATGTATGGAACTTCTTTCCTAAAGTAATCATACTCAGTTAATTCTTAAGCTTAGTCTTAGATAAGTAAGTGATTAAAATCTTCTATCTCCATCAATGATCTTATTTAAGTCTTTGCTTATTTAGAATAAATATTTTTATGTTTTTTTTGTAATTTTAAAGTTAGAATTTATACAATTTTATTTTATAATTAAAACTATCATTTATTGACAAACAATCTACAGTTTTTAATTATATTTTATTTGCTTACAATCAATTTTTATAAATATGATTTAAATTATTAAGAATTACATTAATAAATTATTTGATAAAAATTCAAATTTTAAAAAGATTAATATTATTATTATTATAATTAAAGATTTTTGCAGAAAAACACTTCTCTTTGTATAATTTGTTTGGATGATCCAAATAAACTCTTTTGAATTTGTAAATTTTAAAAAATAAGAAATAAATTTTCAATTCATCGAATTAATTTCTAAAAAAATATCTTAAATATAAAATTGATTTAGAATAATAAATGAATAGAGAAGAGTAATTTATAGGTTTAGGTAAGGTTTTCTTCTATATTTTAAAAGAAAAAGGTATAAAATAATTCTCAGCAAATTATTTGAAATATAGGTGATGAAGACGCCATCCTTCCTCCTGGGATGGAAAAAATAACAACTACTGTATATGGATATCTTACTATTACAATAGATGATATTCTTTACCTAAATAGTGGATAGTACCCCTAGGATCAAGTAAGAATAAGAGCAGAATTTTGGGGAGATTCAAAGCCTGGAAAGATATTTAGAGCAAGAAATAGCAGTATAAATTTATGCGATATGTATCCTTGTTCTAGAACATATAAAATTTGCTGCCAAATGGAGCAGTTTTATAAGTATCTTGAAGATATGAGTAAATCAAAACAACTTAAAATGACGATTACAGACAATGTTAATAAGAAAATAGGTTACTTTAAGATAAACTTTCTTCCTTATTTAAAGCCATCGTAATTATTATGAGAATGAAATTAGCAATTAAAAAAATTATAAATACTTTAAAGCTGTACAAAATTAATTTTAATAAAAAGATTAGGATTTAGTGATCACTGTCCTTTTGACGAAATAGAAAACATATATCCAATCTTATCATTTAAAAAAGATTAGCAAAAAATAGGTGAAATTAAAGTAGTTATCGATTCTAGTTTTGATCCTAACAAATCTTAGTTTATTCATTAATTTTCTGGAAACAATACTCTAAATTTAGATCAAAAAGATTTATAAAATGTTTAACAATAAAATTAAGATTTTAGTCATTATCAAGATAATTAGCCAAGTATGGATAGAAATAATATTAGTTCTGAAAATGAGTTTTTAAATATTAACAATTAATTTGATCAAAGAGTTCCCTTATCACTTATTGAAAAGAAATAGCAATTAGAGTACCAAGCAAATAAGTTTCTTGAGAATATACCAAAAAAGATTAATTTAGGGTTAGAGTTGATGGAAGAAATTTATAATGATGATGAAGAATAAGAACAATATCAAGATTTTCCTTCACAGTTAAAAAATAATAAAGAAATGTAAGTTGAATAGATTGATAATCTAAATTATAATAATCCAGTAATAAATAAAAATATATTGAATAATAATTAAACCGTTGTAAAAAACGAGAAAGAAGATTTTAAATTGTCTTCTTAAAACTAATGGGATTAGCAATATTTGGCAGCAGCTAATAATCAAAATCAAAGGCCTTAAATTTAAAAGATGGAACAAGTGCAATAAACTACATTTTAAAACTAAAATTTCTTTGTTGATCAGGAAAATATTAACTAAAAACTTGATAAAATTTTAGAATTAGGTGAAAATATTTTTTAAATGAAAAGAGATTTGAAATAGTAAACACATCAAAATTCAAATGAGAACAATTATGAAACTAAGAAAAGTGATCGTTAGATGCAATTCAATCAAGATGAAAACAATTTTAGCATAAATAAAGTTGGATCACTTGCCTCTTAAAAAATATAAACTGCTTAATTTGATAAATCAAACGATATTTCTAACGATAGTTCACTTTAACAGTCAGATTTCTTGAAAGATGAAATAGAGAGATAAAAGTAAATTATTAGAGAGTAAAATATTGTAAATAACTCTTAGAACTCAGGATTGATGCAAGGGAAATTAAGTTTTAAAAAAAGATAGAATGAAAGCAATATTAAAAAATAATAAATAAAATCTGATTAATTAGTTGAATACAATTTACCAAAAGTTAATGAAGTAAATAAAGCTTTTAATGAGGAACCACAAGTATGTCCTGAATAGGCTTAACACTCAGAAAAGGAAATTTAGTTATCATAAAAAAAGAATGAGAATATTGAGGATATAAAATAGAGTGAAAGTCTTGAATTGAATATCTTAGAATTTAACTGCTTGCATGAACATTTACTCACTAAATTTAAATAAAGAAATATATTTATTGGCTGTCAAATCCCTTCTATCCTAAAGCACCCTTCTTAATTATCAGAAAGCATTCAAATTGAAGATTCTTTAAAGTAATTTTTAAACTTAATTTTATTTATTCAATTATTATCTATAAATCATTAAATTAGGACTTTTTGTAAAGAAGTAAATGGTGAAGAATTTATTTTTAGGTAAAAGTTTACTTTGTCAATAGAAATCAATGATGAAAACTTTGAAAAAATCAATAATTCATCTATTTAATTTACTTTAAACTCATTTATTCTGCCATAAAAAGAAGTTCAAGATTAAAAAGTAAGCTTTTTAAAATACAAAAAAATTTATCTTAAATAAATTTTACTGACAAACTATAGAGAATCATGATGTAAATAGCTCAAGGAGATTTTAAAATTAGCAAGCTTCTTGAATAAAAGTCTTTAAGTGGTAATTTTTACATTAACATGTGGACCTCTATCCCAGTTAACTAGCATAAATAAGAGAGTTAAGAAGAAGCAGCAAAATTAATTAAAATACCTAAGTAAGATTTAGAAATAAATAAAAAGGAAAGCTTAAATCTATTAGGGCAAGTCAAAATTAGTATTTAATTGATACTCAAGAGAAAATTTAATAAATAAGGATCCGCTAACCAGCAATAGCAAATACATAACTTTAACAAAACTGGAGCTTCTATAGCAAGCAGTTAAGCTGAGTAAGGATTAAGTTACTCTTAGCACATTGCATCATCAGTATTTAATAATTTTTAAATTTTACTTAGACTTGGAAAGCTAAAAATTCTTAACTTATAATCTTATTCTGCTTTTAATTTTTTTTCTCGTTACAAAATATATGGTACTATTGAATAAGTTTCTTCTGATATTCAGTGGGATAATTCAGAACCTGATTTGCATCATAGGCTTACAATCCCTTGCTCGCTAGATAATATTTAAAAAATGGTAAATTTAATAAATAAATTGAAATATATTTTAATTAAATTTATTTGTCTTTAAATAGCTTAAAATCCCATTCATTATTGAAATATGGAATAAATCTGATAAAGGAGAAGATTAGATAGTAGGAATCATAAAGATAAACATGTCAAGCATTCCTAAAACTATACTTCTACCTGATTTTACAGGAGTTAATCCAAATTTCATTTAACCTCAGCAATCATAATTATTAATTGTGTGTAATGAAAATGTAAACATAAGTGATATTGCTGATAACAAAGACAAAGGCCTACTATTTGTAACTATTGCTTTTGGCTCTCCTATATAGCTGTCAAAATTCGATACTAACCTATAATAATCACATCTTGATTATTAGCACAGTATTCACCAAAGATCTTAATAAAATTCTAGTTTTTATACAAACAACTCCCTTAAACCTCCTTTAATTGCTCATAAAAATATGAACTTTAATTTAGAATAATAAAATTCTTAATAACTCCACAATAGATAATAAAACTTAATGCAGTAAGGAATAACTTAAACAATAAATGTGAGCAGCATCTATGATAGAAATAAATAATTTTCTAGTGCACAAAAAAATTAATCTCAATAACTTAATCAAACTGAGTAGTTGTAATTTAAAGTAATAAAATTCGTTTTCATACATTCAGATAAGTGAATTAAAATATTACTTATATAAACAGAGTGAAGAAAGAAGAGTTAAACAATAAATAGATATAGATTATGAAGATGAAGATATAAGATAGCACTCTTTAACTATTAAACCTGAATCTCTAATTTTACAAAGCAATAGGCAAAAGTATATAAATAATTTATTATAATAATCTTGATGATATTTATGATGCTAATTATATCTAAAGGAAATTTGATGAAGAATATGAAATAGAAGCTTGTTAGAATACAAATTTAATAGAAAAATTTATAGATGTCATGCAAATTTTAAATTAAAATATTAATAAAATTCAATAAAACCTAAAAAAATTTATTTTAAGCTGTCAAGCTAATAATGAAATTCAAAATAGGGAATTTATTGAGTTTTTATAGGGTTTAGATTTAGGGATAAAACAGGCAGATATCGTTCCATTGATTAAAATACTAGATTATAAATAGCAGGGCAGTTTTAAATTTGAATTTTTTTCAAAATCTTTTAACTCCTTTTAGAGATACGAAAACTAAATCAAATAAAAATATTAACTTATTTTACAAAAACTTTTAGAAGTCATTGAAGCAAGCAATATCAAAGTAAAATTTTTTGTTATTTTTCCTACCAAAATTATTTATTTATTAATTAATTGATGATAAATAGCCTAGTGACATTGATAAAGAGTTGATTCGCTAAAGTGAATTTGGTTTGATGAGAAAAGAAAAGTTTGTTAATATTATAAAAAAACTAAACTTGGTTGGTGATAATGTTTATGAGTTAGTAGAATCTATTTGTTCTTTATTAGATGTTAAAAATGATGGCCTACTATTTGTTAGTACTCTCAATGATTATTTATAAAGCATTGACGTATATGGAGAAATCAAAAAGCTAAATCTTAATCCATTATGGTTTTTTGAAATAGTTTAACAAGAGTTTTAACAAAGCTTATTAGTCTAAAATTAATCTAATCCTAAAGAAGATGCAAAAAACTTAGAAAAAGAACAGTTATTTTTCTAGAAAGATAAAATACAATATGATGAACTTATTAGCTTTTTTGATCAAAATTAGTGCTTTTGGGAAATTTTACTTCTAATTTGCATAATTAAAGGAAAAAAAGAAATTTACTAAAAAGAGGAGCTAACTATCACTGGAGAATAGCTAAAAATTTTCTTAAATGCTTTGAAATTTTAAGCTTAGTCTGATTAATAAAACATCTAAAGTTCAAAATAAATTAAAAATTTTAATGAAAAAAAGACAACTTAGAATGAATACTCATCAAGTAAAAAAAAATAGACAATTGAAATTAATAACTTAAATTAAAATGATTTCAGCTCTAACTATTCATAGCTTTAATCATCTCAAATAAAAAAATCAGCTGTCTAGAAAATTCAAGAATAGCAGGAATTAGATTTAATTACAAACTTGCTCAATGATGAAATGAAATTTGATCCACCCTCAAGTAAATCAACTAAATAAAACAAATCAAATTACAAAAGAGGAGAATTCGAGGATGATGATGCATCAGAAAATATTCCTATTTATGATAATTATAATTCTATTAACTCTAATTAGTCATAATAATTTGCAAATAATCTATTTGAAAGATCAGAAAAGCTCAATTCATAAGGATAAAAGAAAAATAAATAAGAATTTTCAAATTAAAATTTATAAAAGCCAAAAAATAGTATCGAAAACAAATCAAATGTTTCTAATTCCAACTCATAAATTCTTTAAAAAAAGAAATTCAAGGTAGTTCATAAATTCATTGTCAATATTCACAAAATTTTGATTACAAATTTAGGAAAAGAATATGATATGGAAAATGCTGTTCTTTTATATTAGTTTGGAGATTCAGAAAAAGTTTAAATAGGTTCATTTGATTATTTTTATGGTTAGCCTAGATATGATATTAATTATTAAGGAGAAAAGATATACAAACTCAACAACGAAGAAGATTTGGATAATATTTTGATTTAAGAAAATATAGGAATCAAAATGGATTTAGAAATTTCTAATTAAAAACTAAATACTTTACAAAATCCTAATTTTGGTTTGAGAAGTGATAATCAACAAAATGTATTGAAAGCTACAGCAAATCTTTCTTCTTTTGTTCTTTTAGATATAATATAGTCTTCATAATTGTAGAAAAACGAAAAGTAGATGAAAGATGGGAATGAATAATTTATTATTGACTAAAGTATTAGCTTAGTTGATAATAAATCTTAGTAAAACATAGGTAAAATTCAGCTAACTATACAATATTTTAACAAAGAGGAAGTAGTCGAAATAGTAAATCTTGAAACAAGCAACTAATTAACCAAAAAAAATAATTAAGTTGAAGAAGAATGCTTATTAGAAAAGGAAACTAAATTAAAAAAATTATTACCCAAAAGTGGATTCTTTAACATATCAATCAGTGCAGTTTGTTCACTAAAAGAAAATGAGATTGACTGTAAAAACTACAAAATTATCTTGTTTTGTGATTTTTTCCATGAAAATTCATATCTTAGCTCTATCTTTAAAAGCTTGAGCAGTTAAGCTATTTATAATTAAACTGAAGAAATACTTACTATTTAAGAGAGCTATTAAATTAATTTAAATTAGGAAATAATAAGTTATTTATAAGAAAACACTTGTTTAATTTAGTTGAGAATATTCCCCTTAGACGACTTAATAAAAAGAAGCAATTTTATAGTTTTAGGGGAGCATTATTTAAATTTGCAATATTTGCTAATAAATTAAGAAATAAAAGAAGAGAGCTTATCTTTAAAAAGGAAAGATGTAGAATTTGAAAAATAATAAAACTTTTAAAATGAAAGTGAAGTCATTAATAGATTACCAATTTCTACTTAAAAAGAAATGATTGGAGTATGCTCTGTAGAAATTTCTTATCTTAAAGAAAAAAAACAACTTTAATCTAACTAATCATTGACTCAATTGTCTAAATAAGTTAAAAATATTTCATTCATGAATCAAAATAATCCAAAAGAGACAGCTAAAAATAATTATCATTAGGTATTTGTGCTGTTTGATGAGCTGCTCAGTTTAGTAATGTTTGATAATTCATTAGTTGCCGATCAGATGTGCTATTTTAGAACAAAAATAAATGGAAAAATCATAGATGGAAAATCCTCATTTAAAATGAATTTTATTGAGAATAGAATTTAAGAGCTTAGTAAAGATTCATACTTATCATTTTTAGTTGAATCTGAAGAGTTATAAACTATAAATCCATTAAATGTAGAATTAGTCGTAAGAGATATGAATAAATCTTCAGTTGAAGAAATTGTTTTGGGACATATTTCTATAGACTTTGAAGTTTTAAGAAAAGAATTCTTTTAAAATTTACTCGAAAATAACACCATGAAATGTACAAATTCTCTCTGCTTTACTTTACTTAAAAGAGGTAGGGATGACTAAGCAATGTTCGATAATGGGATATCTATTGAAGAATAAATTATGAGTGTCAGAGTTAATTTGAGATTACTTTTAGTGAAATATGAAACTAAAGGAGATTATGAATAGTGCTAACAATTTTTGCAATCTGTAGTAAATACTAAACAGCCTTTGAATGTCAATTCAAATGATTCTTCTGATATTTTGGAGTAATTAAGATTATCTGTTAGATACACTCGTTAGGATTTTGACTCTATACTTAGTTATTTATTATTTGATAAAAATACTCTCAGTGCTCTGCTTAACCTTTCAGATATGAATCAAGGTAAATTTAATTTAAATCTATTTCATTTTTTAATTGATAATATTTTTAATTCAAAGAAGCTAAATGCGTTTTATCTCAAAATGAGTGTCAATAATTATTGGAAGATGTTCTTATCTATGATAAGAATGAAAATGGTATTGTAGAAATGGAAGACTTAAAAAGAGTATTAAGAAAATATAACAATTAATTAAAAGAATAAGCTGAAGTCATAATTAACAAGCTGGATAGAAATTACACAAAAATACTCAATGAAACTTTAGGAAAAAATTTACAGAAATTGGATTTTATTTAGTTTTTTAAAAAATTCAACATTTTAAATTAAATTTAAGATAGTTTAGATTAATCTGTTTTGAAATATTAACTAAAGCTAACTATCTAAAAAGCAAGTAATGTTGGTGTTCTTTTTAACGGTGTAGTTCCCAATACATACATTAAGTGTATTTAATTTGACTTTTAAACTAATTGTATTTTAAGAGATTCAAATCCATCATTTGATCACTGCTATGAAGTAGAATTACCTCCTAATTAATTTAAAAACTACCACTAAATAAAGTTTATGTTATATCACAGAGGCTATAATCAAGATTTTAGAGACAACATGTACAAAAGTACCGAGTTGGGCTCTGCAATATTAGATCTTTCTAAAATGTTCTTTACAAAAATAAAAGAATAAAACAAAGAGGAGTCATTTAAAATTAAGATACAGTCAGCTCATTATTCAGCTAAAATTTAAAATGAAGCGTTTTTATTTGTTAATGTGTAGCTAAATTGCTTAAATAAATTCTAAAATGCTAAAATAGAGTACTAAGATGTTTACACTTAAAATTAATAGGCATATTCTTATGGAGTAGAAGAAAAATATATAAATAAATTTAGTAGAAATACATAATCTAATTTTATGTAAGAAATTAATCACGAAGATGATCTTATATACAATGGTAATCATATATTTAAGTTGTAGGTTAACTAATTTTCATTTTTTATAACAATTAGATGAAGCATTTAACAATTTTAAACAGACATTAATGGAGTTGAGAGAGTAAAATTAAGAAGAAGATTAATCAAATGAAAAAATCTATTAAGAAATAGAAACCTAAGAGAATTTTTAGACTATTCCTAAAAATATACAATTTCATTAAGCACTTTAGTAAAAATTTTTATAAAATGAAATAAAAATTTCAAATAGTGAAAATAAAAGATTGCAAGCAGAATAAAATGATTGCTCAGACATTATGCTAGAAAAAGCTATGGTAAACTAAATATATTCAAATAAATTATTTTAATGTAATACTTAAATTATAGAATGAGATGGATGATTTGACTAAATTGTTAGAAAGTGAAAAGGATTAAGACAAAAATTATGAAAGCATTGAAAGACAAGATAATAATTAATTAAATGCTATAAATAATCATTAAAATAGAAAAGAAGAACAAAATATAATAAAGAACAGCATGAAAAAAGATGTTTACAATAGTGAGGATGAGCTTGAAGATCTAAGAAAAACTCTTTAATAAATGAATGAACTCTCAGAGAATAAATAGTCTTAATATAATGATTACATCCCTTAGAGATCAAGTGAAGATGACTTGATAGATAAGTTGAGCAATAATTAAAATAATTATTTAAATAACAGAGATGCTTATCACTTTTAATAGCACAATTATTAAGGAAATAAATATTAGTATGAAAATTATTAGCAAAGCAGTTAAGATTAACTAAAAAGAAACAGCAATGAGAATTAATAATAAGAAGAAAAATATTCTTATTACTCAAAATATATGAATTATCTTGGAAATCAAAGCTCTTAAGGTGACTAAAACAAATAAAGAGAAGAACGATTAAGCACTTAATCATTCTTTGAATAAGAAAAGGATAAAAATATTCTATTAGATAAATAAAAATTTTAAAAATAATTTAAACAAAATTAATATTCTGAAGAAAGTAGTGCTGATAAAAGTGAAAGCAAGAACAGTTCATACCTAAATGATAAATTAAATCACTATTAAATTGAAAATCTAAAACAAACTAGAAACGAATTGAAAAATGACTTTACTCTTGAAAATTATGAAACCTTTAAGCCCACACAGTATCAGCAAGATAAGTAATAAAGCTAATACAATTCTGCTGGAAGACCTCCTATTAAAAAAAGTGATTCCCAAAACAGCTTGAAAAAACTTGAAAACAAGATATTACCAAAGTACATGAAAGACTCAGCTGAAATTAACAGAATCTCAAATATAATGAAATAAGATTTTTCAAAATAAAAGAAATACTTTGATAATACAAGTGACTCCGAAGATGATTGAAGTGAATCACTATCAGCCTAAGGATATATCCATCAATCATTTCTTCAATGTTTTCTTAAAACTTATTGAAAAAACTATTAATCACTTAAATAATCTTATTAAAATTTCAATAAATTAATTAATATCTTAAAAATAAAAAACCTGAAACAATTTGCATCTATTTATCTAAATCAAATGAATAAACGAATGAATATATTATAATAGAATACCAGACAAATTCAAAACATACTTTTCAATATTTATATTTAATTTGTAATTAATAAATTAATTTATTGCAATTTTGAAATGTTTTCTAATTCAAGAGCTTTAATATTTTTAATTTAAAATGAAAAAAAATGAAATGTTTTTTGATTATTGAATTATTAGCTCCTATAATTAATTTTTATTATTTAGAATACATTTCTATACATTTTAATTCATAATTATTAATATAAACAATATTTGTAAATTTATTATTTTTATTTTGAAAATAATAAATCTTAGTACATAAACTGATGAATATAAGCAATAAAAATTAAATCAATTAATTATATTTAATTTCAACAACAACATATTTTAATAAATTTTTTTATAAGCATTAACAACAAAAATATTTTTATATAATTAAATCTTCAATGATATATTTATTTCAATTAAATTTATTTGGAGTCAGTCAGTTATTTTATTTTTAAGATAAAAGCTTCTTTAAAAGTTTAAGTTTTTAAAATTATTCAACTCTTTAATAAAAGAGTTTTTATGTTTCATTATTCTTTTTGATTACTATTGTTTGCATCATTATAGTTAAAAATGTTTTTCAATTTTTAGTAGGCATCTTATGAATACTATTTTGCTTTTGAGTAAGAATCATAAATGAATACTCCATCAAAATTACTTGAAGCTTATTTTACTTTTTAATAAGTTTTCTAGAAAGTATCTTTAAAATTATAACCATAATTTTCCTCATTATCAAATTTACTTTCATTATTATCCTTTTATTATTAATACCTCCAATTAGGTTATTCTTCTTATTCATTTTAGTTAAATACGTTTTTTATTTTTTCTTTTGTATCTCCATAGTATTACTTAGCCTTTTAATATGAATAGTTAGAAGCTTTTTTAGCCTTTTCATAAGATTCTGAGAAAACATCCTTGATATTTTTAAAATAGCTGTTAGAATTTGTATTTTGTTATTATTCTTAGTCATCTTCTTAATCTTTTGTATTTGAGTTTTTATTATTCAACTTGTCTTCATCATTAGTTTCTTGCGATTATTAAATTCTATCCGAATCTTCCAAAATATCATCAAAAATTTCCCAATCCTAATTAGTATCTTGATTCTTGTCTTATTATTAACTTTATTATTATTATTATTGTTAATGTTGTTGATAATTACTACTTTTATATTAGTCATCATTATTTTATTGCTATTGCTTCTTTTGTTAGTTTGTTTCATTACTTTGGTTTTAGAATTCATCTTTATCATTATTTTCATAGGAATTTTGCGAATTTTAATCTTATTTATCCTAATCCTCGCTTTCATTTTTCGAATTTTATTTTTCAAAATTGTCAATATACTAATAATCAAAGTAAATTCTACAAAAATCCATAATATTTTGATGTTATTTTGAATATAATGTATTTTTAATTAAACCAAAAACATCAAAAAGATTGCAATTTCTTTTTTCTTCATTAACTGCTTTTTCTGCTAGATCTTTTAAAAGTTTATTTTGTTTTAGTGTTTTGTTATATTTTGTTTAAATCTCTACAAAAGAATTTTAATGAGATAGACTTAAATTGTGTAATTCTTATTCCTTTTATGAAATCAGTTATTAATATTCATTATTTTTAACTAAAAGAATTCCAATAAACATTAATGAAATTATGCCAGTAGCTATGATAATTCCAATAAATAACTTATTATTAAGAAAGTGGCTCTATGATATATTTTTTTATATTTCAGTATTAGTTTATTTATTTTAAAAATCTTTCTTCACACCACTTCTGGATTTCTGAATGAAATAAGCTTTTAGCAATTCTTATTAGAATTATTTAGCCTCATCATATGATAGTTATCTAAATTGCTAATTATTTTAATTTAGAAATGGTATTTCTTCTACTTTTCCTATGCTGATTTCTTACTATTCGTTTTCTGATGTTTATTTAACTTAAGTACTTGCATTCTGAACTGATTGTTCTTCCTAAGCTTGTATTACATCTTCGTTTGACTCCATACTACTTACACTGATTATTTCATTTTAATCAGTTTATTAATCTTGAATAGTATTTAGTTTTTTGTCTTTTTCCATTTATTTTTCCAGTTAAATTTTTGATTTTTTTTGTTTATGTTTAAGAATTATGTAATTGAGAGAAATTACTTATAATGATTTAAATAATTAGATAGAATAATTGGTTTTTCTCAAATAAAAATTTTCACATTATTCTAATTAGAAAGCAGTGATAATTTAATGAAAATATTTAAAAATGCTTTGAATATTAATTAAAATCTGGTGAATTATTATCAATAAATGTTTAGAACAAATTCAATATTTTAGTTAATCAAAACTAAAATTTAAAAGATTAAGGTCTTAATTTCAAAATAAAACAATTATTTTATTTTTTATCTTAAACTCAATAAATTTAAGCAATTATATTTTCATCTAGTTATAAATCTGTAATGAACGATTTTATTTATTTTTGTAATTAATTTAATACTTTGGTTTATCAAAATTAAAACTTTATAGATTAAGTTATTTATTTTATTATGAAATAATAATTTTATTTATTTTTTATGCAATTTAGATTTAAATAATTAGTTAAAAAATAATAGATTTTTCTCAAAAAATTTATTTTTACCATGTTCCAAATTAGAAATTATTGATGAATGATTTGATAAATGTAAAAGTGCATTGAATATTAATCAAAATTTAATTATTTTTATTAATATTTATTTTAGAGTTAATCTAATATTTTGGTTTATCAAAACTAAAGCTTTATAGATTAAGGTATTTATATATTCATTATGAAATAATAATTTTACTTATTTTCATTCTTAAACAAAATATATAGTTGTATGATTAAATATGAAGAATTATCCATTTACTTAAAGGGAAATATCAATAGTTTTTAGAAATAATCTACTTATTTTAAAATTTTGAGTAGAATTATTATATTTTTAAAATATTTAATACTAGATAATTATTTTTATTTTATAAATTGTCATTTGTCTATTAATTGCTACTAAATATTTGAGAAAATATCCAGAATATTATTTGGTTTTATTTATTCCTTATTAATTTTATCATGTGCGTTTCGACTTTTTTCTAAAATTTTAATACTCACTAAATAGAATTGATCTTAAAGTCATTCAAGTAATAAATGGTAGCAAATATAATTTGTTCAAATTTTGTAAAAATTAAAATTCTATCTGACAATCTAAGGTCTCCTAAAAATATCAGAAATAGAAGTATAGACATAGGTATATATTCCTTAAATTTTTAGATTTGGAAAAAATCAAGTTTAATTCTTTCAAAAAAGATTAAAAAGTAAAAAGAAAAAAAAGCAAAACATATAAAAAAGAATATAAATTAATTTGAATAAAAAAAGCATTATAATTAATTAATCAAAGCATTGATTCATGAGTTATGATAGAGAATCATCTACTCTAAGAAAAGAAACATATAATTTAATAGGTTAATAAGCTACACCACTTTATGGAATACCTAATAATGATGATATATTTTTAGACAACAATGAATTAAATTCTATTAATTATGTACAAAAAATAAATGGAAATCTAAACAACAGCTTAGCTAACCCTCCTTATGGAATTTTGACTCAGTAAATTATCCAATAGTCAAATAATAAGCCTACTTTGATTAGCAATTAATTATCTTATGAAGATGATGGTTTAATAGATAAAACTAACATGAACTATTATAGCCACCACATGAGTAATATAGGGAATTTAAATTAGCGCAATAATTATTAGCAGCATAGTAATTTTTAAACACAACTTTTTCAATCTTCTAGCATCAATCCCAATAATAGTAATACAACCTAGAATTAAGGTAGTTTGCCGTTTAACACGAATGTTACAAATACTAATAATAGCATGGTTGTTTAAGGATAAAATTAGCATTTACAATAGCATCAGATAGGTAATAATCATTTGCTTATGAGTTACAATAACAACAATATTGGTTTTAACTATAATGATATGATTGATTAGTACTAAAATTACGAAGAAATAAAAAATGGAAATGATGAAGAGTATTGCCTAAACAGTTAAAACACTAGTTCTTAAGAAGAGGGGAATAAATAAGATTAAAACAACAATAATACTGACAACAACAATAATCCTAATGAAAATGGTAGTGAAAAATAATATATTTGTGAATATGAAGAGTGTAAAAAAATCTTTAAGGCTAAAAAATCTCTCAGAGATCATATTCGTATTCATACAAATTAGCGCCCTTATTCTTGGTAACTATTTTAATTATAATATTAAGTTCTTTGATATGTAAAAATATCATCAAGTCAATCATTAATTAACTTAATGGTAATAGCTCATATTTAATCTATTTAAAAATTAATAGTGTAGAGCCCAACTGCGGGAAATCTTTTGTACAGTATAGCAGTTTGCAGAAACATTCAAGAACACATAAAGGTGATCGTCCATATAAATGCGATTACTTTGAATGTGATTAGGCTTTTACACAGGTAATTAATCTAAATTAAAAATGTTTGGTTATAAATGCAACTTTGACACCTAATTTATTTGATTGAATCTCACCCAAAGCAAGCTTTTGATCAGCATTTATTTTTCTTTTGAATTTTGTTTTACTATGAAAAAATAGGAGTCACTCTTTATTTCTTATGGACTATTTATTGCATTTAATGCTTAAAAATAATTACCAAATAAATACAAAGAAAATTTAATAGAAAAAAAGCTTCTTTTTTTCTCAATAAGATTTTTTATTTAATACATGTAATCAAAACATATTTTCTTATAATATAATTTTTTGCAAAAATAGGTTTCAAACTTAAAGAGACATCAAAAAATACATTTAAACGACAAGCCCTATGAGTGTAATTAGTGCCGTAGAAAATTTACTACATCATCAAACTTAAAGTAGCATCAGATAACTCATGAAAGTCAGGTAGTTTTATAATATAAAATTACATAAAAAATAATAAAAATAATAGTAAACAGTCAGTTATCATTAGTATTAAAAAAGTGTTAATACCCCACCAAAAATCTAATAAATCAATTACAATTATTCAAATCTTCAAAAAAAATTTTAAAACCAAATAAAAAATTAAATTGTTAAAAATTTATTAATCTTTAATTAATAATTTACCCAGTTATTTATTTATGTTTTACTGATTACATTTTCACCTTAAAAATAGAAAGAAAGACAAAGATTCAAATGCCAAATAGATGAATGTGGTAAAAGTTATTTGTATTCTAGCAGCTTAAAAAAACATGAGAAAGAGCATATATTGAATTAGAATCCTAAAGGCCTTCATCGGATAAATATGGTTAGATCAGTGAATTAAAACTGTGAAATGCATGGGCAGAAACCAACTTAATCATAAAAAGTAGATAATAACATTTATAGTGAAAATGGGTTCGATGAAGAAGAGGAAGATGAAGAGGAATTAATGAATTAAGAATAGGATGAATAGGAAGAGAGGGAAGAAGAAGAAGATGAATTTGATGAAATTGATGAACAAAATGAGCTAAATTAAAAAAAAATTAAAGATTCCACAAAAAGAGAAAATTCTGGAGAAAACAGGCAATAACATTTATCTCATTTATCTGCAGATTCAAGTAATTCATAAGGAGGATAAACGTAAAAGAGTAAAAAAAAGACAGCTACAACTTAATAAGCTTAAGATTAACAAAATAACTATTAACAATAAATTAAAGCTACTCATATATAATAAAACTAATCAAGAATTAATACAGAAGAAATGGATATGTTAAATCAATTTTTTTACTCTCATCATATTGCATTATAGCACGATGGTCATTACGATGTGTTATTTAAAGGATATCTCTATCACTACAATAAAAAAACTGGAAAAATTGAAATTCATGATATTTAGGCTTAAGATGAAATAAAGAAAGGAACTTGCCAGCCTTTAAGTGAATTAACTCATAATACTTATGATGATGTGTAGAAAAAAATTAACGAACTTGAATATAGGTTTAGAGATTAAGATCTTTTATCTTAAGCTTGTAATCCCCTTTCCTGCTAATGTGGAATAAATGGTTCTAAAGGCTGCTGCTCTTCAGAAGGAAAAGTTGGCTGTTAATGTGCTTCAAATGCATAAAATAACTAAGATGCTAGCTAAAATAAAATATAAATATCTGAAGGATGCTGCTCATCCAATAATAACAAATAATAAACAGATTTAAAATAAAATTAAATAAAAAGCGAGAGGTAATAATCTTGTCAGTAAGAAGATAAATGTAATGCAGAGTAAAATAATTTAGTTTGCTGCAACGAACCAGAGTGCTAAGCCGATAATATCGTTTTAGTAACAGGAAATATTGAAAAACCTGTTTGCTGTGTTAAATCAGATGAAAAGTTTGAACTAAAAAGTAAATAAATCATCTGTTCTTCAAAGTAATGTAAAAATACATAAAATTAAGAGTCTTCCCTAAATAAAGAAGCATTACCAATTCAGCAAGGTCAGTAAGTAAAAGATGAGGATTAATGTTGTTGCACAATTGACGAAGTAAAAATAGAATGTACTTGCATAGGTTGTGATGAAGATTGCTCTTCTTGCTCAAAATCCACAAAATGCATTTATAAAATACAATATCCCTAAGAATAAAATAACAAAATGATACCTGAAGATTAGATTTAACAATAACCTGAGATTCCATAATAGGAACAAAATTAAGTAAACGAAAATTATGACTAGAAAAATTATCAAACAGACCAATCTCTAGAATAATAGCAATAACATCACCATCATCAAACTTATATATAAGCATAGATAAATGCTAATTTATATGAAATAAATGAACCAAAAGACTATCAAAACGATAAAAAATAACCCAAATGTATTTGTAATGAAACAAAAGATCTTAAACATTCTCATGGGCCTAATTGTGGTCATATACCAATATATCACCATGGACATTTAGATTATATTGTAGAAAACTAGCTGCACCATCCCCATGGCTCTCATTGTGATTTTCATGGAACTGTAAACATATTAGAAAACTGTGTGAAAATATGATTAACTAATTAACCTAAACAAAATGATACTTAAAATATTCAAATATCTTTAAAAATTAAATATTAAATAAGTTTTCTTAAACTGATAAAAAATATTTAATAATATATTTCAAAATTTATCAAACAAAAACCTAAAAGAGTATATTTATATGAATGACCAAAGAGTTAATTAATCTCATTTTCCTCAAACAAATAAAACTATACAATTAGTTAATTAAATAGTAAATTAGACAGTAAGTAGCCAATTAATATCATAATTTTAAAATTTAAAATTAATACCTTCCTATCCATTTATTCACTTTATTAGTTAAAAATTTAATAATTGTATTTTTTTAGTTTAGTACAACTTACATCTTATATTGATCAGTATAAATTTTAATCTTAATTCATATTTTTGTATTCAATCTAAATTATTTTTAATTTATTCAATTTTTTTTAAAAATTTAATCAGAATATTTTTATATTTCAAAAAATCTCTAATAAGTGAAAAAAATTCAATAAAAATTGAAAAAAATTAAAGAGAAAGATATAATTAATAGAGAAAAATTGTAAGCAGAAAGTTAAAAGAGATAATACTTAAGGGATATAATTTATACTTTTATTATATCTTACAAATGTAAATATCAATATTGTATCTCTGGATTACTTTGATATAAGGTGTGAATAGCACCTTATAATTTTAAGTGATTCAATTGAATAATAAACAATTCATTTTAATAAGTAATATTTTAATTATAAAGGTAAATTAATTAATTAAATTATTTATATTTTACTCATTGATGATTTTAGCTCCTCTAATATTTAAAATTAGATGGATTTTAAGTTCTATTAACTTAGAAGTTGTTAAGAGTTCATTTTGATTTTTAAAAGATAACTCATGACTACTATCTAATTAAATCAGGTTTATTGCTTAAGCTAGACAAAGTTAACTGTATCCATGTTGCTATTTCTAGATATTAAATCTTTATTACATTTACAATTCAAAATAGGTAAAATTTTAATATTTTTTAATATTTATTTGATAAAGAGTTAAAAAAAGAATTAAACTATATATGATTACTAATCAGACTCATTAAATTATGAGTATTACTTTTGTGAATTAGTTTCCTAATTAAAATTTACATCAAAAGTATTTAGCTCTTTTAAAACGTTTCTGGCTTCAATCTTCCTTAAAAAATAAAAAGCAACATTTAAATTTTAGTTCATTTATTGATAAAATTAAAAAATATTTTTGTATCAATAATAGTTAGATTGTTTTTGAGGAGTTTTTAACTTAAATAAATTTTTAAAGAAAAGAATAATTAAAAATGAATTATATATAATTAATTTAGATGTTATAATTTAGATAAATATTTTTAAATAAGTATTTTTTTTAGAATACCAAAATATTCTGAAGATATTTTTAACTTATTTATTTTTTTAATTAATTTAAATAAAAGCTTTAAGTTTATTTTAAATAGTAAAAAGAAAATCTTTATGTTTATGTTATCTTTTGCTAATCTGATATTTAAAAAAAATGCAAATATACTATTTGATTATTATTGATTTAAAATAATCAAAATCTATTAAGATATTCAATAAATAAAATTAATAAAGATATTTATAAAATAAAAAAAGTGAACCAAAAAAATTTAGTTTTAAATGTCAGATTCTTAGGAGTAAAATATTATTTTGAAGATATATTTGAACAGCTAAAATAATTTTAAATAGAAGTAGATCAAGATCTCGTAGCAGGTCTCAAGATAATAAAAAGTCATAAAGAAGTCACAAGAAACACCTATAATCTTAAAAAAATAAATAATAGGATTCCAAAAGTAAATCAAATAGTAGAAGTAGCTCTAAAGAAAACAACAAATCTAAAAATCATCATAAAAAACATTCTAAGCAATCTCACACAATTTATACTGTAAAGAAAAATTGCATAAATTACATTAAAGGTTAATGCTAAAAAAGCGAATATGACTGTGAGGATTTTCATCCAAAAATTTAAGAAAATCCAATAACTCCAGAATAGTTTGATCCTTCATTAGAAAACATGAATAATTATAGTATGGACGAAGCTTAATTGTATAATTTTTGTATGGAATTTTAACCAGTTAAATAACCCACTAAAGCTGATTAAATGATTCTTATTCGCCATGCTTTAAGCTACTATAACTACGCTGCATTTCGTTTCTTCCATCAAACAGGAATTTCTTATAGTGATCCTAAATCTGTAGTATATCAGCTTAGAAAAGAGTATATTGACGCTGCTCTTCACCCACTTGGAGAATAAATGTGCAAAAATAATGCTAAATTTATTTAAAATTATTCTTTTCATACAGTCTTTGTTTCACCTTTAAGGAGGACACTTCAAACAGCCTAAATTTTATTTGATAATCACCCAAATAAAAATGAGATTAAATTTGTAGTACTCCCTTATTGCACAGAAATCTTGTCAAAAGTATGTGATGTTTCAGATTTAGTAAAAGTTAAATAAGAATTTAAGGACTCTTAATTTGATTTTAGTCTGTTTGACCAATTCAAATTTAGTACAGAAAATTGGTAAATAGAAAATCTTGCTGATGAAGATTTAAAAACTTATTTAAGAGCAATTATAAATTAAGATTCAGAAGGAAAACCAATAAAAGAAATTTTATTAGATGAGTGCTAAAGAAGTTTTCCAAGTTCTGTTGAAAAGCATTCACATCTATATGAAAGAACTTTAAAAACTAAAAATTACATAATTGAATACATTGATCAAAACTAAATAGACACAAGTGTTCAAAAAATTGGATTAGTCTCTCATCATGGATTTTTAAGTTCCTTTACTTCAGAGGGTAAAGCACAAAATGGCTTTATAAAAAGTGGCAGGTCTTTTGAAAATTGTGAAGCTTATCCATTTTAAATTTGATAAATTGAAATAATTTAATTAACACAATCAATATCAAATATATTTATTTTTTTGTAATTTAAAAATTTTATTTCACCATCTCAAAAAAATAATATTTTTATCGAAATATAGATATTTTTTAATTCACATATAAAATATTTGATTCTTGATTCATAATTTATTTAATTCAAAGTTTTATTAGAATGCTTTATTGTATTTGAGATAAATAATTATTTGTTTTTATGTAAAAAAAAAAAAATTAATAGCTAAATTTAATACTTTAAAAATTCTAAAATTAAATATTAATTTAAAAAAATATTTTTATTGTAAAAAAATAGAGGTTTTAACATTTTATAATTAAAAAATTCTTAAATGAATTTTATTTTGATTAACTTCTAGACATTTTTTCTTTAAATTTAAGTAAAAATGTTCTTAATAATTATTAATATTTAATCTATTCATAACAATTTACATAATGAATAAGTTAAAAACAAGAAAAGTATTTAAACAAGACTTTAAATTAAGAGCAGTCATAAATTAAGGAAGAAAATATAAATAAATTTAAATTTTTTTTTTCGTATCATGATTGATGATGGATGGATGGATGGATGGATGGATTAGTCAAGTTTATATTTATATTTCGAAAATATTTTGATACAATTAAAAAAACATATATTAATTTTTGAATAAAATTAGTTATTTAACTAGCTCATTAATTTTTATCTTAATCTTCTTAATTATTTTCAAAATTTTCAACTTTTAACTATTCCTAGTTTTCTTATTTATCTTCCTAACTTTCCTAGATATTTTCTTACTTTTACTCTTCTTATGTTTCTTATTCTATTTTTTCTAACTAAACTTCAGGAGATAAATCTTTGCTTTTTCTAAAGCTTCTATTTAAATCTTTATAACGACCATGATGATGTACATGAGGTTCAATTAGCTTGTATCCTTCTAATTTTTCTATTTAAATAACATGTAAATGTCTAGGCTCTTCAAATCCTATACTTTTTATAGTTGCATTAAATCCTATTTTATCACCTCTATTTATTGAATCTAGGAAAGAGGAATAAAAATCTGCTACTTCACTGTCAAAAGTAAGCTATAAATCTGGGAATTTCTGCTCTTCAGTTTGCTCTGTAGGATCCATTTAAACTAAAATAGTAACAGCGTGATTAAAGAACTATTTTATAGATCCTCTTAAATCTTCAACTCTAATTATGTGACCTAGAACAAAATCATTTTTAAATTATATTTTTTATTAGCATGTTAGTTAATTTACCTTCCCAGTTTGAGACTGTTCTGCCAATGTATTTATGATAACAGTGTTTCATTTATAATTATCCTTATCCCATCAATAGTCGGATATTACATTCATTATAAAACTCTGTCCAATTAGACTGAATATGGTAAACTAGAATGAATTTTTATTTATTTATTGAAAGAACTATTAAACTTATAAATTTAAATTACTTTAATCATGAGCATGAGTAAATCCATACTTATGATGATGTCCTCCTTGAATAGAGTGATTTATTTTATATATTATAACAATAACGTTAAGAGCAATTAAAAAAATAGTAATAAGTAATTTTCTAGACAATATAACTCCCATTTCACCTGCTTTTAATGTTACAACTTCATCTGTATATTTTAAAGCATAAAATATTTTTCCATCATTTCCAAGCTAATTTTCACAGCATGAGCATCTGTTATTATAAATCAAATAATTTTGAATAGATCATTTTTATCTATTAAAATAGCAATTATGAAAAATTTTGATTACACATGAACTAAATTCTTAGTCAATAAAAGAATTATTGGGATTGCAATGAAACTAGCTAAAAAAGGTAGTAGTAAAAGTGCTAAAAAGCATAATGCATAACTTATTATTCCATTCTTAAACTTGACTTCTGTTTTCTAATTAGCTGCACAGTATCCGCATTTAATTTTAACAGGCCTTTTTATATTTATTAAAAATTATTTTATTCTTAAATTCTCTGAATGTTTTTGATGTAAAATATAATAATATACTAGTCTCCTAAAGTAAGCTATTCTTCTTTCTCTTCTTTATTTTTATTCTTTAAGTATTACATTTTCTAAATTTATTGAAAGATACTTTTAATATTTATAAAAATTAATTATTTAGTTCACTCACTAATAATAATCGCTGTTTAATAGAATGTTTCGTGGAAAAAAATTTAAATAATGACTATATCAAAAATAGATAATAGTTAATCAAAGAATTTTTTTGAAACTAAGTTTTTTATTAAAAATCAAAAGTAAAAAAATTAAGAAATTTAATCAGAAAGAAAAATTAAAAATTATTCAAATTTGATAATCTAAATAAAACAACAGATGAATGTGTATTTTTTAATTAAAAATCTGGTTTAGCAAACGAATTTTAGTTTGTTTATCAGTTTGTATTTTTTAATATTTTATTTTCTTTTATTTATTCAAATGTTATTTATTTATTTTTTGTTTGTTTGTTTCTTCTTTTTCCATTATTTATTTATTTCTTTTAATTTATTATTTTTAAATTTTAGCTTTTATTTTTCTTTTCTTATTTTTTCTTTTTAGAATACTTTTTATTTTCTTTTTCTTCTTTTTCTTTTTAAGTTAAGGTCGAGATTATGAACAGAATGAGATCCTTCCTTTTTAAGATTGCTTCTTTTTTCCTAATTTAAAAAATACTAATTATATATAATAGAAATAAGATTTTAAGCTCAATTCTCAATCTTGATATTGATTTGTTTGTTTGTATGGTTGTTTTTGATTGTACATGATGGCTAACAATTAATATTTTTATTGCTGCCGAAGCAATTAATTATTTGGAGTTGCTTCATTTTTAAGAAAATAAAAATAAATTTAGTTAAAAATTTGAATGTTAAAAATTTAGTTGGGAGGGTTATCTATTGATGAGAAAATATACATTTTTGACCATATCCATATTAAATAGATAAAATATTTTCTCATCGTAGATAAATTATGATGATTTTGTCAATCAATCATTCTATTTTAAAAACTTATTTTGTATTTTTTAACTAAACACTTTTACTTCTCTTTCTCCTTTTTTTATTGATTTAATCAATTTTTTGTAAAATAAAAAATAATAAAGAGAAAGATATCTATTTATCTGATTTCAGTTTTTCTCTTCATAATTAAATAATAATGCGAACATTTCAAATTAATATTAAATCATCTAATTTTATTGATAATGCGTACTAATTGATTTTACACAAATAAAATAGCTATAATAATTAATTACAGTCATTAATTAATTAAAATTATTAATTTTTATTAACTAGTAAATAAACATTTTATTGAATAAAAGGTTGTTTTGCCTTCAAAATGCGATTTTATTAACTTGCAATTAATTTCACATATAATTAGGTTTTTATTTTCCAATTTATTGCTCCATTTAATACTGCTGCATAAATGACTTAAAAGTATCTTCATCCATATTTTTCATCATTTTGGTAAAAGTTTGATATTATAATTAATATTCGTTACTTTGAGGTATGTTTTATAACTATTATTATTGCTGTTAATACTACTGCTATTATAATTATTGTTATTAAGGTTACATAGGTTTTTAACCAGAAAAATACTAATTGCCATTCATATATCCATTGCTTTAATTTATTGGTTAGTTTATAGACTAATATGTTTGTGTCATCGTGTTTGAATTTAAGTTATTCATATTATTATTGTTATTGTTGTTGTTATTGTTATTCTATGGATTTTGCTGCATATATTGATTATTTTAGCTGTTTACACCATTGCTAGTTTGGGATGAACCAAAAAAGTTATAATCACTCTATTTACTTTGATTAAAACCAAAGTTGGTATCACTTACTTGCTTTTTTTAATATGACATTCCACTCATTGGTCTCTACTTTCTATTTGTAGTCTCCTTTTTACAACATTTTAGATATAGTTTTGTTAAGTAATCTGTAAAAATAAATTACTTCACTATTTCTTGATTTAATAGAATACTCACTTTCATATTTATATGCACTTGTTTTATTATTTACTACTACATTATTCTTTTACTATTAATTGGGCTCTTCTAAATCATATATAAGCATCATGCAAGTTCCACTGTTAAATCAATTAAATTAGAACTAAATATTTTTGTTTTTATTACTTCTAAAGTAGATAAAAAATTACATTTCATCATTTTCATAATTGAAAATTCCATAAGACATTTCAAAAGTTGAATCTTTAAGTAATGATTCTTTTTTATCTTATATTAAATGGCTTTTTAAAAATTAAAGAGTTTAAAATACTTAGCTGTATTAATAAATAAAGATAATCTAAATTTTTAACTATTTTTTTTATTAATTTGCAATTTTTAGTTGAGTTGTCTTAATTTTATTGAAAATTTTTAAAAAATTTTGTATTAATTTTTTAATGTAAAATTAAATGGCCGCTAGTTTAACTACAAAAAAATTCCTTTCAATTTACTTGACACAATTACTGCTTTCTGATTCTTAATTCTAAAGTAGAAAAGTTTAAAAAAAAAGTTTTAATTAACCTTTAACAAATTTTTAGTGTTGTCACTTTCTTTCTTTCTTATTAAAAGTAATTATTTAAGATTTAAAGATAAAAATGAAAAGAGTCTAAAATGGTATTATTTGTTTTGATGCCAAATAATTTTTTGATAGACATTACAATAGAAATTTAAAAATACTTACAAAACTTTTTTTTCTATGAAGATGAAGCATATTTGCTAGAAAGAAATTATAAAATTTCAACTTGTAATTCATTTGTCAGATTATATTAATTAAGTTGCTTGATCAAATTCTTTAATGAATGCATCAAAATAGATGAATTCATATAAAAGAAATGGCAAATTATTTAATATTGATTAAAATCCAATCGAATACAAAATGAGTTTTGATGAGTTAATTAATTAAGCTAACAAAAATGCAAAAACAGTGTTTATTTGCAGTTTATAATAATAAGAAAGCATAAGAATTAATTAAATAGCAATTAAAAGAAAAGACACCAAGAAAAAACAATCAATAAAAGAAGAAACAATTTATAGAACCAGGAAAGTATAATCAAATAAACAATCAAAAAAAGGAAAACAAAAAAAAGCAAATAATATTACACATTTTTGATTGAACAAGATTAGTTTCTAAAAAAAAATAGTATATGATAGGTACATAAGAGATTCCCGAAATATAGAACAAAGTTCGTATTCTAGATGGAAAATATTAAATTTTGTATACAATCGGCGAAGGTCGCTATGCAAAGTAGATCATTTTTAAATCTGCATCATTCTACTCTTTATTATATTTCCTTATCTCTCATAGTCTACATTACTCATTTACACAAAGCTGACATTACTTAATTCCATTAAGATTAAAAACACTAAGGTGACATTAACTGCCTTTATTACACTGCAAAGTCACTTGAATAAAATTTTTTTTTACAGAGTGATATTTTGTTTTGAATAGTTTTATTTTATTGCGAGAGATAGTTGAGTTAGAATGTTTCAATTTTGTACGTGTTATCTTTCTAACCATTTGCTTAATCTTTAAATATTTACTATTTAAATAGAGTCAAATTGGGAATAGACATGGAAACAAAGAAAAAAGTGGCTATTAAAATTATGAGAGAACAAAGTATTACTGATGAAAGCAGCCTTGAATTATTTATTAATGAAGTTAAAATATTAAGTTAAGTTACTCCAAATCCGAATATTGTTTAGTTGTAAAGAGTGTGTCTCAATGGTAAGTACACAAAATGCGACGGTAGAGAGTTTGGAGTCTTATATTATGTTATGAAAATTGCTGAAAATGGAGAATTGTTTAAATTTCTAATGCACACATCTAAATTTGAAGAAGATCTTGCTAGATTCTTTTTCAAGCAAATTTTAGAAAGTAAATTTTTACATTTTAGTCAATTTCATGCAATAATAATCATAATCCCTAATCAAATATTTTGTTTGTGCTTGCTTGTCTTGTATTTACTTAGGGCTTTATACTAGCTATTTTTTGTATTATTATTTATTTCTTTTATATTATTGGCACCACAGTTGTAAACTAACCGAAAAGTGTTAGTGATAAAATATTTAATCAGGGTTGAGTGTTAGATACCAAGAGCACATTTACATTTTGCTAATTACTTTAATAAAATATTTCATCTATTTATTAACATACTGATCTTATTTTTAAATTAAAGGCATAGAATATTTGCATTAAAAAGGAGTATCACATAGAGATATAAAGCCAGAAAATATTCTCATTGATAAAAAGCTCAATATAAAACTATGTGATTTTGGATTTTCTGCAAGATGTAGAAATGACAAAGGATAAGTTATTTTATTTGACTCTTCTGAGCCAGTAGGATCACCAGAATACAACCCTCCTGAAATAACATAAAATCAATATAGTGGTGTTAAATATAATGCAGAACCTATGGATTTATTTTCTTCAGCTTGTGTACTCTTTATGATGGTAATGAGTAGTGCTCCTTTTGGAAGCACAAGCTCAAGCGATAGATATTATTCTCGCTTTTGCATGGACAACAAAAACAATTTCTGGAAAATATTTGCTTATAATTACAAGCCAACAAATGAATTTAAAGGTAATTATCTTAAGTTTTATAATATTTAAAAATACAAATCAATTAAATTTGTATAAAATCTGATATCATTGTTAAGATTTTACCATAAATTCAAAACTTCTTCAATTAAATCATTTTTTAAAAGAATAAGACTTAATTGTTAATAATTAAATAAATATAAAAAGATTTTATATCTAAAATTAATATTAACATTTAGAAATATATTATTTCACATAGTTTAATGGTAACAAAAATAAAAAAATTTTAATTTGACAAATTAATCACACGATAAAGTGATGCAAAGATAGAGTAAAATTTAGCTCAAATATTTCTAAAAACAAATTTAAAAATTGTTTTCTGATATTTAACAATTTTTTTGGGTATTTTTTATTTAAGTGAGAAAATTATTCATGATAAATGTGTTTTTTTGTTGAAATCAATAGGCGAGTAAATCTCTGCTTTGAATGAAATTGAAAAAGTGAAAAAAATAAATATTTTTAAATTTTAACAAGGAGATTAAATAAACAAAATGTGGATTATTGCTAGTGATTTTTATTTAAACATTTGAATCTTTCGAGAATTAATTGATAATCAGTATTGTTTTTAAATTTAAAAAAGAAACATCATTATAATTTTAAGCAGCTTAATTACCACAATCTTTAAATAAACAAAGAAAGAATTATCTCAATTAAATTAAAAAATTTTATTAATTCATTATTTAATACTTATTAATTTTTTTTATCAATAGACTTAATGCACTCCATGCTCGAGCGTGATCCTTAAAAAAGAATTAACATACAATAAGTTAAAATACACCCATGGATGAATGGTAAAATATTTTTAATTAATTAGACTTAAGCTTTAAGTAAATTTTTATGATAATAAGGTCCCATCCCTACTATTGAGGAAGTCCAATAATAAATGAGCGAAAGAATATCTATTGTTTTTAATAAAACTCTTGAAGAGCTAAGGCATAAATTAGAAAATAAGGGATTAAGTAAAAAGGAAAAATCTCATACTAGACCACTCAGCAATATTGATGGATTAAAAAATAAATACCTCAAATTAGTGCATGATATAAATTAATAAATTTTAAGAAAAATATAAAATGTTAAAAAGCAAAAAATCTTATTAAAGCAAGCATAACCAGAGTCTAAAGAAAACATTCCTCACCCACTAGAGGAATGCTTGTTAAAATAAAATGAAGATTTTATTATAGAATTTTAAGACTAATAACTATTAACAAATTAATGTGTATCTTCTTAAGAAAACCTATAAAAAAGTGATGTAGCTGCTTCATTTTTGCACCAAACTTTTAATCTATCTACATAATAAATATAAAGTAAACCAGAAAAATAATCGTTATCTATGGGTAATACTTCTTTAACAGGAATATAAAAGACAACATCTGGCAACTTAGAAGAATCTAAAACCGATAGCAAACCTGCTCATGTTGAAGAAGATGATCTCATTAATGTAGCACCTTTTAAAAAATATTCTTGGTAAAGCAAAGACGATACTTTCTTTGCAGCTAGCTAAAAGCCAATAAAAATAGCAGCTGTTTAATTCAATGACGATTTTTATTTGCGTAATCATTAACAAAACGAATTGTTTCATACATCTACACCCTCTTGTGACATCTTTACCTCTGAATTAGCAGTTGCTAGTAATAAAGGAAGAGTTTTGGATGTTGAGAATTATAAAAACAAAGATAATTCCTCTTAAATTAACAAGATAAATTACATAAATTAACAAAACCCTAATCAATCAATTTAGCAATCAAGTTAAAGTGGCTAATAAATAGAATCCCAAATCCAAGAGTAAGAAGGTTTTACTCAATAAAAATTTTAAAAACATGTTAATAATCAGCAATCTCTCTCATCATGATATCAATGAAGCATTCAAATTAATTATATTTCTCATAAATATGTAATAAAATTTCCTTTTGTTTAGCTTTTCTCTGAAGAAAATTACTTAATAATCGGAATCCTCATATATCCATCCTTAAGTCTTATAAAGCTACATAATATATAAAAAACAAAAAACCATCTGCATTATTTTAGCAATATATCTATCAATCTTTCTAAGCTAAAACTATGGTGTTAATTATATTCCACATACAAAAAAAGTAAATGAAAAATCATTTTTTAGAGGAATAAATATGTTTGATTAAAATGGATGATACCATTTATTCAAAAATTAAAACTCTACATTTAATGTGATTAGTTAAGTATTCATAAATCAACCAATCAACCAACCAACGAAGCAAGCTATTGTAAGAATACTCTATGCCAAAAACATTTATAAGGTTAAATTGTAGAGGTAAATATTCAGTTTAATCAATATGAGCATTAAAGTACATTGGATATCATTTAGATATCCTCAATTTATTTAACTTAATAAAAATAATTCTTAAAAAATAAGAAACAAACATTTTTATTATACTTTTTTATTTAATTTTTCTCTTTTCTGGTCATCTTGATTAAATTGTTATTTATTATCTTTAATCAACACCTTAATTCCTACTAACTTACTAATCAAAAACTAAAAAGTAATTAAAAAGAAGCATAAAACTTTATAAATCAATAAATCTATTCTATACTCTATAATAATATCTAAAAACTAAAATAACTACATTTATTATATACATAATTTATATAACCTTATAGTTTATACTTATATTAAATTGACTTTTTCATAACATTCTTTCTTTTAACTAATAATCACCCTAAAATTAACCAAAGGCACAGCATTTTTTCCAAAACCTTAAATAACTCTTTAAAAAAATAAACTCATAAAATTTTTATTTATTTTAAATTCTCATATTATTTATTGAACAAGGAAAAATTAATTTTTTTGTTTTGGTTTTGTTAAATTTTAAATCTTATTTTCCCTAAATTAAAATGATTTAAATTTGAATAATATTAAAGCAAATAAATAAATTTTGATTATTTTTCGAAAGTATTATTTTCAAATAAAAATTATTAAATTTTATTAACGTATCAAAAGCTTTTAATTGTTTTTATTTAATTGATGGATACAATTTAAATTTATAATTTTAAAAAAATTAATTTTAATATGTATCAAAAATATATTTATTTAGTTATTTCTTTTATTGAATTTTATTTTTGAAATTCACATAAATTAGATTGACATATTTTTAAATAAATAATAAATTCTTACAATAGAGTGTTTTTAGATTTGTTAAAGAATATATTAAATTTTAGTATGATATTTTTTACAAACAAATAAGATTAAGTTAATAAATATTATTAAATATTTAAATTTTATTTTTTTAAATTAGTGAGTTGTTTATTATTCAAAGTATATTTTAATAAATTTTAATGAGGCCATTTATCATTAGTTCATTCAAAGTGTTTTTAAATCAACTAGACACATTATTTGTATACGTCTTCTGATTTACTCATTTACAACTATTCTAATAAAGATTCACCTTCTAAGGAGAAAAATATCTGCATAATATTATTTTCTGAAGCACTATTTTCAATGGTATTATCATGAACTTGGATACCGTAATCAAATATTAAATCTAGTGATTAAATTACTAATTTTTCTATGTAAGGATTACCACATCTTCCAAGCCTTATCAGTATTTACATATATTCAAGCTAAATTAATTTTTTAATACCCATATCAGATTATAATAATTCTTTCAAAATGCTTAAAATAGATATCTTGATTTAAAATTCTTCCATAACTAGCAAGTTTAATAATTTGTAAATCAGCCTTTCCTAATGAATTATTTCTGCCTGTATATTTAGCCCTTCGCTACAATCAATTATTTTTTATAAAAGTCCTAAACCTTTGAGCTTTACTTCTCTATTTTAATTGCTCATTACTTTCTCAAGATAGCCTTAAAATTTAGTTTCTACAAATATTTTTCGAGTGAATTCATCACAGTTTTAAACAATTACTTTAAAAAAATCTAGAGATTCTTTGATTAATTATATGTTTGAACCTAATAAAAAGGGCATAATGTGGTGAATCATATCTAATTTCAAGACTTCATTTAAATAAGCCTCGCTTTTAGTTAGGAGAACCCAAAAACTTTTAATAATTTAAATTCTGACTTAAGGGATATCAACAAAAAATAATTCTTTCAAGATTTATAAAATTTTTCTTAAGGGATCTATTCTAGGCATAGGGTGCTTTTTAATGAGGTTAGTTAAAAAAAAGGTAAGCTCACTAACTATGCTATATCTGCTCTAATTTTAATTTTGCATTAAATTGTTTTTAGATTAATTTATTGAATTATCTATTTTATTTAATTATTAAAGAGATGTAAAATTTGTGTTTTCATAATAACGACCATACATTTTTAATATAAATTTTTCATAAAAACCCTAAATAACTGTTAGGATGAGCTAGGAGTCTTCAAATAGCTTTTCTCGACACTCTGCATCATCTGCAGCTAAATTTCCTAAACACCAGCATACATTTTCAAGAATATCTAAGTCTTCACAGTTCTCCATTAAGTGCTTAAATGTGTCCAAAATACCTAAATTTAATATATGCCAGCACTCTCTATTTTTACCAGCACATAAATTAATCAGAATCCATAAAGATTCATTTTATATATCCTTTAATTAATTATAGTCTATTATTTATAGAATTTCAAGAAGAATGATAAGGAACTATTTATCATCCAAAATTGTCTAGAAAACGGGATGCTTAAAATTCTCATAAAAGGGCATAGTTTCCTGAAAATTGAGATTTTTAGCATTTTATTTATTTTGTTTGTAATTCAAATTAATTATTTCTTGTTATTATTCAAGCTCGCTAGTAGCAATAGTTAGCTTTTTTCTTATAGAGCATAAGATCTCAAACAGAATTTTCCTATTACCATTTCTATATTAATTTTTAAACTCTTGTAAAGCATCAGCAATGTTATGTTCAGCAATTTTAGAATAATCTTATTTAAAATTCTAAATTTGCATGCTATTCAACTCTTGTGTTTGCAACACATTACAATTTTATTTATGAATATTTTCATTTAATTGATCGAAAAACGATTCTTTTTAATTGCCTTATCCTTTTAGAGTATGCAAGGCATTTCCGTTGACCAGATTGTTTTCTTTGACATTTTGACCAAGCATAAACTAATCTCCAGTCACATTTAGTTTTTTTTCTTGCATTAATTTGATACGCTTCATAGCAAACTCCTCCTTATTTTTACTTTTTCTAATCTCTACTCTAAATCTCTCTTTTTTGCAAAGAATAACTTGTCTAAGTTATTCGCTTTCACTATCGTAATCCATTTTTATGAGATAATTTGTATAAATAAATAGTTTTTTATTTTATTTAAAAAAAAATATATTATTGAATCCAAAAAAGAATTGCTTTTAATTTGGCTATATAATGGAATTAAACTTTTTATAAATATTGAATGAAAATTAAATAACTTTTAGCTCAACCAATAAATAGATATTTTACAATCAATCAAATTTTAGCTCCCGCAATATTTAATATGCCAATTTGAATCGATAAGCAGTAGTGTTCATCAAATAATTTACATATGCTTTTAATAATTTACTTATATATAGTAATACAATTAATTCCAATATTAAACTAAATTATTCATAAAATTCCCTCCTATTTCATGATTTCAAAATAATAAAGAGAAAAACATTAAAAATTTGAAAATTTGAAAATAGCTTGCTCCTTCTAACTAAAACCAAATAATTAATTATCTTTTATAAAATTAATAAAATAAAAAAAGAAAACTTAAAAAGAGATGAAATAAAAATAGCAAGATAAAAGATGGAAAGTTTTTTAAACCCACAACATTCAACTCTCTTAAAATCCACACACACACCATGCATATGT
Organism: Tetrahymena malaccensis 436; assembly: GCA_000231845.2. Classification (NCBI taxonomy): domain Eukaryota; phylum Ciliophora; class Oligohymenophorea; order Hymenostomatida; family Tetrahymenidae; genus Tetrahymena; species Tetrahymena malaccensis. Next base: position 562,684 of record JH719975.1, read on the forward strand.
AGCTAAATGCTATATATCAAATTGTCATATATTGTCAACAAGAGAAATTGAATATCCTTTAACCACTCGAATCCATCAATATAATAATCTTGCTATGCATATCTCTAAAATAATTTAAAAATATCAGTTATGAGCAAGCCCATCACTCATACCGATTTCACTATGTCCCGCGCCCCATCTTTGTTAAAAAAATCTAAATATTATTTAAAAAAATATTGTTTAAAAAAATGATAGATAAGACACTTTAAGATTGCTGCTGCTACTCCCATTCTCTCATCTAATTAAATAAAGATAAATAAAAAATTAAACTTAAAATAAAATAAAATAAAATTTAATATTAAAATAAATAAAAAAATAAATACCAAATGCAAAAACAAAAACAAAAGCAAAATAAATAAAAACATAAATAAGAATAAAATGAAATAAAAACAACTAAAGAAATAAAATAAATAGATAATATGATAATAGACTAATCCAAATAACAAATATTTTGAATTTAAAATACAAATACCAATTTTTATGAAAGAATGATAATAATTCAATTTTGAAAAAATTTATAATTTTGAGAAAACACGTTTAATTAATTTTCTGTATAATTTAAACAAATAAATAAATTTAAAACACACTCATTTGCAATAAAATTTTAGTATAAAATTTAAGAAATATAAATGACGTAAGAAGTGTTGAGTATATACATAAAAAAAGTTATTTTTGTAGATTTAGTAAGTAAATAAATAAATAAATTTGAATAAATGTTATTTAATTTTTTAATAGTAAATATTATAGTAAATTTTATTGTATTGATTCTTTTTGAAAATATTCAGTCAGCCTCAAATCAAATTTTCCTTTTGATTGTTTAAATAGCTAAATGTTTTTCTTAAATTTTTTTATGCTTGGCTTATGAACATTTATTACTTCTAAGGTTGCACCTAGGCTAAAACAGTCATAGTTTTTTAGGGTTTTGCCTAAAATTTCTTTTTAAGCTGTTATTATATATAAAGCATATCAAATATTGTTTGAGGTGAGTTAGACTTAGTACTTTAAGGGTTATACTTTGATTCTGTTTATTCTAACTTGTTTGATACATTAATAAATTGACTAGGCTCTAAAGAGCTATTGCGATTAAGTCTAATAGTTCCTTTAGTATCAGTTTTTTTTATTAAATATTTATGGCTTTTAGATTTTAAGATTTCCATTGAATTTTTCAAATATTTGTCATCTACACTTTTTTAAATTGAGTTTCTTGGGTGAAGAGGTTTATTTATTGGTATATCAGCAATTTACTTAGTTAAATTGTGTAATCTTTTTTCTTCATCTTTCATGGCAGTAGGTTTGGTATTCTCATCTTTTTAGTTCGCGCTAATTTATTTCCCTTAATAATTACTTTTACCTGCAGTGTTCGTACTAATTATAGCTTGAAAATTATTATAAGCCTCATCACTAAATGATGGATCTACATAACTAAATCCAACAGCACTTGTTTATCCTGCATTTGTGTTAATTCTTGACATGCTTACTCGTCTTTTCTAGGAGTTAGAAGAAATGAGCTTATCAAATTGTTAAAGTTATTTCAAAAAGCCAGGATTTGGAGAGATAACTCTTCTTTTCTTCTTAACAAAGTTAAACGCAGTGGGATAAGTCATTTATTTCTTTTACATAATATATGCTATCACGCATGATGCACTTCTAGAAACGCCGGCTGCGCAATGGACAAGAACACCGCCTCTTCGTAAACCTTCTTCTATTTCTATTATAACATCCTAAAAGTACCTTGATATGTTAAAGCTAGGGTGGTCAAGCATAAACCACTATCTATGAAAAATTTTAGCTGATTAAGGATAGTATATAGTAAGACCTTGAGCTGTAGTGAGTACAGTATTGATTCCTTTTGACTTAAGCATATCTTTATCTAAAGCAGCTGTATAATCACCAAGCCACAAAGCTCCCTTATTTTCATTAACATCTTCTTCCAAAATTAAATGCATATTCCTATATTATTCTAAAAACATAAATCTATTACTACTCATTTATTTTGAAAGGTTTTAACAATTAATTTTTAGTAATATATTCTTATGTTTAAAAGTTTATTATATTAATTTTTTCAACGAACAATATTAATTTATAATACCTATTTCTATTTTTTTCTTTGCGTTTTTTGTAAAAATAATTATTATTCTAAATTTGCATAAGCTATTTGAAATACGTTTGAATTATTAATTTAATATTTTCAACACTGCTCGCTCATTGCGAAAGAAATTAATTATTAATTAAAAGCAAAACAGTATAATATGTTAGTTAAATCAAAATAAATAAAATATTAAATTATGAATAAATGAAATAAAAAAATGAAATTATTTATTTTATTTTTAAAAATGTAAATAAACTTGTTAATTATAAACTGAAGAAACCGTATTAATTTGAATAGATTTTACTTAAAAATACTTGTTATTTAAATTACTAAAAAATAATATTGTGAATAAAATATACGTGTTTTTTTTATTAATTATCTTAATTACTTTTAGATTTGTTCAAGTTAAATAATAAATAATTTATTTAATTTTTCAAAACTTCATAAATCATACGAAGCTGTTTGTAAAGTCCAAGGAAATATCTTCAAAATGTGCATCAAAATCAACTATAAAACGATGTTTATTTTAGGAAATATCATTTTTAATAATTTCAAATTTGGCAAGACCATTTTATGGATTTAATTCTTGAATTTTTTCATAGTTAGCATCTATATTTTTAGAATCCTTCAAATCAAATTTATATCCCTATTTAACATTTATAGTAAAAATATTTCAATTATTCATTAAACAAATTCATTTTAATTTTTTATCGATTTTCAAAATTACTTCGCATGTCAAATAGTGGTATTCTTAGATTTCTTCTTGCTAATCCTATTTATCTTCATCATATATTCTTAAAGCAATTGGCTATTTACTTAAGTTTTTTTGTATTCTTTCAAGAATTCTTGTGCTGATTTCTGATAAATACTTTGCTTGATAAGGATGAGAAAGAGCTTCATAAAGTCCAACAATAATCTACTTTTTTTTCTTCAATGCTCCTTCAATCTAATTTTTAATGAAATTTTACATTAAAATTGCAATCAATAATTAAAACGTTTTTTGAATTTTCAGAATTAGCTATCTAAGGCTTTTGCATTATCTAAAATATTCATTTCGTATTAACTTAAAATTTTCATTACAAGTTCGAAAGCAGTTTCCAAAGTAGGACTAAGAACTCTTGAATGGAAGAGAGGATATGCGTCTTCAACGAATATTTATCCATTCTCAACTCTTCCTGTTAACACACCTGTTTGCATATTACATTTTAAAAATTAATTATTGGTTTGCTTGAAAATGATTCAAATGTACCAATAACGTCATCTTTTACGTATTTTAAAGCATGTAAGTATGCTTTTTTGTAAGCTAAAAGTTCTATTGTTTGCTTTTATTCAACCTAGGACATTTAATTGCTAAATAGTAAGTCTAATTGTTTATTTTTGAAATCTTTTAAGGAAAATATCTAATTTTTATTTAATTTTATGAATATAAATTTCTATGCTTTTAAATTTAAGATCAAAATAATTAGTTAGATAGATAGATAACAACAACATAAATAGAAAGATAAATAGAATGTTAAAAATTTTATAATTTTCTTAGTTAATTTAAATATGGTATCAAATTAGAAAATATGATCAATAAGTAGATTTATAAATAACCAAGAGTAAATGAAATAAAAAATAATTTTGATATTTTTTGTAAGTTTTGACAACTTTTTATAATTTGAAATAGTATAACTATATAATTTATGAGATTATTTAAAAGTGAAAAGCAAGTAATAAATTATTTAGCTATTATTTTAAATTGGTAAATTATTAAAACCTTACTAAGATTAAAAATAAAAGTGTTGACATTTAAGATTATATTAATTGAGTCTTAATTAATTTATAGGGAATATTTAAATCAATTTAAATGCATGAATTAATGAATTATTTCAAATTGTTTAATTTTTTATGTCTTTGAGTAGTTTATCGGATTCTATTTTATTAACATATTGGTCATAGAAGAATCTAAAATCAAAAGTCATATATTGTTAAATAGGCATGAAATCGTCAAGCTTGATAAATATTTGCATACATCTAATACCACGTAGAGAATTAATATCTTTTTCAAACTACTCAGGATTAAGAGTCTAGAGGGCTTGAGTAGCGACCTTAATGAATCTCAATCTATATTCTTTGTAATTTTGAGATTGGGCTTTGATGAAATTGTCAAAATCTTTAACTTATGCATAATTTGTAGTAGCTGGATCATTTAATTATTGCTATACTTCCTTTAAAATTCCATTAGAGAGTGTCTTAAAGAATCCATTGGCAGTCTATGAATCCTTTTCTATCTTCTAGAAAGTCTTTTTATATTGCTTGCTGTTCAAGTAGATTTTGAAATCTTCTTCATTAATAAGCTTATTGGGGAAAGATTAATTAAGAATTCTCTTCAATAAGTCAAGATTGAAATTATAAAAACCAGTAAGGGAGTATATAAGTTCATAAAAAATAAGTGAGTTTAACTGATATTTGTTACGAGCAGTAAAAACAAGTTGCATAGTTACATCTGCAAATAGAGCTTGATTACGTAGGAATAATATCATCTTATCAACCTTACCTATCTTTTGTAGTTCAATATCCTGTTATTAGAATTTTTAAAGAGAATTTCTATAATGGTCTTCTTCAGGATCCTCTAAATTAGTGGCTAATGAAGAAGGTTGAGTAGATTAATTGTCTTGATTGTCTTATTATAACTATTGTGGTTATTGCTATAAATTAATCTAAGGCTATTGCGAAACTTGCTAGTAGTTTTGAACTTACTATTAAGCAGTGTATTGTGTAAAGTCTCCAGTTTGTGCACGTGGTTATGGTGGCATTTAAGGCTTGAGATTATTATTGACTAAATTGTTTATGGGTGATTACTCAACTTTTGGTTTGTTGTATTAGTATGCTCCTATGTTATTATTGTTGACTTTAGACATGTCGAATTGCTAGTTTTAATTGTAAGACAATTAGTTGGACACTGGGTTAGTAGATGGGCTATAGGGTTAATTTTTGCTGAAATTATTATTATCATCTGTAGCAGCTCTATACTATTGATATCCAGGAACCTTATTAATTGGATTTATCTGTGGAGGATTGGGAGACTTTGATCTCACTTGCTATTAGTAATTATTCATAGGTAAATAGTCAGGCACTTTAATAACTTAAAAGTTTTATGCATGGTCAGTAATCAGTTCATTATCAAGAACATGATTTCTATTTTCCATAATACTTTGGAAAATAGGATTATTTTTTTCTTACTCAGAGATATGATCGTCCTAATTAAAAATATTATACTTTTTAGTGAGAGCAGGATGAGTGAAGACTTCTTCCCAAGAAATACGGTCATTTTCGTCGTATCTGAACATTTTACGAATAAGATTTTTGACATCCTCACTTACGACAACAGCATCATTAAACTTAAAATCTTTTCCCTTGACCTTATTTTAAATGTCTTGAATCAGAGTTTTCATATCTTTACCAATAAAAGGGTACTCACCGTAGAGCATTTTATAAAGAAGGCACCCTGCACCCCAAACATCACACTTAGAACTATAAATTTCTTTGAGAAGTAGCTGAGGGGAGGCATAAATAGGAGTACATTTAATTGACATTCTATGCTACTAATTCATATTGCCTTCAACAAATCTACCAAACCCGAAATCACCAAGCTTTATTTTTCCTATAATGATAATTTTTACATTTGTTAGTTTAGAGAAATTTATTCAGTAAATAATATTTTTAAATTCTTTGTTTGTTTGATTGTTTTCTTCAGTAATTAATTACTGAAATGACTTAAAATGCAAAAATAAAAATTTTATTTCAGTAAAATTTACTTGCATCTAAAATATTCTCTTTTAAAAATAACTTTGTAATTTCTAAAGCTTAAAATGATTTAGAATAGATTTTCGAAACTATAAAAATACCATAACTACTTCATATTAAATTGTGTATTCAAACAAAGATAAAAAGTTAAATAATATTGTATTTTTACCATTGTGAAGCATCAAATTTTCAGGTTTTATATCTCTATGAATGATTTTACTCTAATATAAGTGTTGATATCCATTAACAAACTATTTAAAAAACTCTAAAGCTTCACTTTCACTAAGTCTTTTTTAAGGCTTGTTATCTATGTATTTTGATAAATCACCTCCATTGCAATAGTCTAAAAAGAGATAAAGATTATTGGGAGATTAGGATATTTCATGAAGACATACAAGGTTTTCATGTCTGAGCTTCTTTAAAACATCAATTTCTTTTTGTAACATTTAAGAATTAGACATAGACTGTTAAAATATTTAAGAAGGTATAACTTTAACAGCATATCTTTTACTCTAATTATTTTATTCAGCTGCTTCATATACTTTACCATACTACCCTTCTCCAAGCATACGTTCTTAGAAAATGATATAAGTTCCTACTAGCTTCATCTAGCTTACTTTTTGCATGCCTTTCTTTTCGCCTCCTAATTGATTGACTTATGTTTTCATTTATTTAACTTTTTAACCTTATCCTACCTACTTACTTACGAAAAAAGTGTTAATTTATTCAAAAATATGTTTTTTCTTATTTTATTTAATTTGAAGATTTTACTTTACAAATTTTAATTAGTTTTTTGTAGCAATCTCTAAATAAATTGTCAAAATATATGAAAAAAATTTAATTTTTGCATCAGAATATTTCAAGAGTTTTGATTATCAATCTATCACCCAAAAATTAAGATTAAGGTCAGGCACATAGTTGTTTTTATTTAGATAGAAAAATATAAAACAAGCAATAAATATTAATATCTTGATTGAACATAACTTTATTTATCTATTTTATAAAAAAATTTAAAAAGAGCTTCATCAGCTATTCTTTCATGCCCATGATTTTAATTCGTTTTTGTCGATTGTCACTTATTCTTGTATAAAATAATTATGCTTTAAAACAATTTTTTACCTTTTTGTTTTGATTTCTTAATTTATCAAATATTTGAAGAAGGCAAACAAAATAATCTATAATTTCTTATTTAAGAAATTTTAGCAATAAAAATATAAAGAAACATGCAAAAATGCTGTTAAATTTTCATAATATAAAATATTTTAGTGTATATTTAATTAAATTTCAAAGAATCTTTTTTAAAATAATTATTAAAAGTGCCATCAAGCAAATGAACAAGACTATTGTACATAGAATTATTATTGAGATTTGTAATATACCACAGTGAAATTGAATTTAAACAAGCTATCCTATAATGGAGGCAATACAAAATATCAATATGATCATATCAATTTTTCTTCTTTTACTCATTTATTCAAGTTACTTTTATTAATTTTTATTTGAATTGGATTTCATCTGTCTCCATGCTATAATAACATTTAAAGTAAACAAAAACTTTGTAATTATAGCAGCTATTGTCCAATACATTTATTTTTGGCATTGTGAAATATCATCAGGATTATACCAGCTTTTTTTGCATAATATGATGATCTCTAAAATAATAAATGCAGTAAAAACAGTTGATATTAGCAATTAAAATTTTAGTATTTTTATTTTTTATGATAGTTTTTTTTTGATAAAATCTAGATCTTATAAAGATTTACTGCAAGATGTTTAAATTTAGCTCTAAACTTGAGAAATTAGAATTTAAGATTATGGCTTCAAGTCAGTTTTAATAATGCTAATCGGAGTTTAAGACAGAGTAATATTTTTTAAAGATGATTTTGTATTATTCTTATCTATCATTTTTGATGTTTGTTGTTAATATTTTTGATTATTTTGTTATTATTTTGCTATTATTTATTTATATTGAAAGCAAAAAATATTCGCCAAATTATTTCACCATAGTTACTCTAAGCTACAACCAAGCTAAAGTTTTAATGGAATTCATCAGAAAGTGCAATTTTTCTTGTATTTAAAATTTTATGTAGATAAAATATAAAAAATATAATTAAAAAAGTATATTATACTAATGTTTAAAATATTTTTAGCTTGTAGGAGATATTTTTAAAAATTTTATAATTATAAATTTTTCTACAACACTAAATTTAAATATTTGCTTAATCTAATAATTCACTATTAAATCTTGTGGAAAATTATATATCGATATTTAAATATATTCGGGTAGATGAAAAAATAAATAATGATCTAAATAATATTGTGTAATAAGATTTAAAAGCTTAATTTATAATAATTTATTGAAAATTATAAAATACTACTTTTACCATAGAAATTCAAATATTAGTGAATTCTATTAATCGCTTTCCTCTAAATTATTAACAATTTTTAACAAATAATATAAAAATATATCATTAGCATAAAAGAATAATAGAAAGAAATCATAATTATTATTTACAGGAATAAGTAAATACCTATTTTTCTTATTTTTTAGACATAATCCATTTTTTAAATAGCCAATTATGGTTTGCTTTAAATAAATGCAATAAATAATATTAAAATTTTTAAAAAAGTAAAGCTCTTCTAATTTTAACTTTTATGTTGTTTTCAAATTCATTTTCAATATAAATAAATTGAGTTTGTTCATTTAAACATAATCTTTCTATATGAATAAATTGAGTTTATTCATAAAACTTAGTCTACATAATATAATCGTTTATCAAGGATTATTTAAAATAGTTAGAATATCATTTAAATCTTAAGATTTTATATATAAGTAGCTAGTTTTCTTTTAATATAAAATTTTGCAAAATAAATGAAATAAAATTTTTCAAATTTTTACTTATTTATAATTTATGTCACAAATCCAAATTAATTTTTACTAATAATAACTTTAAGTTAATTTTTTTTAGATTAATAACTTAAAATGGTAATGCAAGAAGTCTTTATCTAAATAAAAATATAATATTTCTATATAAATAAATTGAGTTCATTCATAAAAACTTATTCTATTAATTTAATCGTTTAGCAAAGGTATTTAAAATAGTTAGAAAATTATTTAAGTCTTATGATTTTATAAAAAAGATCTAATTTTCTTTTAATATCAAATTTTGCAAAATAAAAGAAAAATAATTTTTTAAAATTTTTACTTATTTATAATTGAAGTCACTAAATCCAAATGAATTTTAATTGCTAATAAATAACTTTAAGTTAAATTTATTAGAATATTAACTTAAAATAATAATAAGAAGTCTTTATTTAAATAAAAATATAATTTATTAAATTTAGATAATTAATAAATTAATATTTAGATTTTCAAAGTTATCAGTTTAAACCTTTAAATGATAAATGGCAATTAATATTTACAAATTTTATGCCTGAAATTTATTTAACAAAAAATATTAATAATTGATATTTTATTTTGAAGTCATTAGATTTATTTCTAAAAATAATAATTTTCAAAAAACCTGCAAAATATTTCATAGAGGCTTAGAAAATTACACATATGAATGTTACACAAATAAAAATAAATAAATAGTATGAATATTTTGCAATTAGTTTCATTATTTGGTAAAGGAATTTCTTTTGACTAAATTATAAAATGTCTTTGTTTTATTTCTTTTTAATGTAAAAAAATTATCAAAAATATCATATAATAGTAATTGATAGAAAATTCAGGAAAGCAATTTTTAATAAAAGAAAAAGAGCGAAAAAAAAAAGTAAAGTGAATTAAACCTAATAAATTATGACACTTTATTGTTTAAGCAATTTTAAATAAAAAGTTTGTTAAATAAATAAAATGAAAGTTACCTTCCTTAAGTCTTTGTATTGAACTTAAATAACTTTGCTGGATTTACTTCTAAGAGTTATGAAAATGGAAGATTATAAATGGAGACTTTAAAAGTATAAATAATAAACATTTGAAGAGAATTATTCATCTATTTTTATAAGCATCTACTCTTTTTGATTTCCACAAATTTTATTTTGCAGGAAAGAAATATTAAATCCGAATCTATTTTTATTATTGAAATAGAGACAATTAAAAACGCTTAAAATCCACCCATTTCTTGCTTAAAAATATAAACATAATTTAAAATAAATTATAAATTTAATCAAAATTAAAAAAAAATCTTAAAATGCTTCCTGCTTAGTAAAAAGATCTGTTTGGTCATTCAAATTAAGGTGAAAACTACGATAAGTTCAGACCTGTTTATCCTTAAGAATTTTTTGATGTAATACTGAAGAATACTGTAGATCGTGAAAACTATATTGATGTAGCTTGTGGAACAGGCTAGTTGCTTTTTGAATTGAATAATAGCTTTAAATTCAGCTTAGGAACTGATATTTCACCTAAGTAGATAGAAGTTACAAACTAAAAAATTTAAAAGAAAAATCTCTAAGATAGTGTCCAAGCTATTGTTTGCGATGCTCATTCTTTATAGTAGATTTCAAAAGAAAAGGGTTTACCTCATACATATGACCTAGTTACTATTGGCTAAGCTTTGCATTGGTTTGATACTTAGAAATTCTTTACTGAGGTAAGTAGGAATATTATGAAATAAAATCATACCAGTGTATTTGCTGTTACAGGCTATTTTTGCAGGGGATTTGATTACATAGTCGGTGAAAATAGATTTGAAGAAGATTAAACAATTTACAACGAGTTTTATGATAAAGTCAAAGAACATTTTGATTGTGATAGAGAGAACCTCTCACTAGGATATGTAGGATATGATTTTTCTAAAGAATTCAAAGAGATAGAAAAAGTAGAAACAGTAATCAATACTCCTTGTTCAATATTTGAAATGGTGAAATATTTAAAAACTTACAGTGCTTATAATACTTTATTAGAAAAGAATAAAGGGAATAATGGCTTTATTGATCCAATTTTAAAGTTTGAAGAAGATGTAACTAAAAAAGTTTAAGAAATTTAAAAGACATCCTAATCCTAATTCTAAAATCCAATAAGAATGAAAACATCTTATTTCTTAAGAATATTTAAGAGACTTTGATTTTTAAATTTTCGAATCTCTTTATCAGCAAAATTTAGTTTCTGTGCTAGACAATTTGGCAACAAATTACATTTATCATTTTTTATTATGAATTATAAGAAACAATTTTTATTTGTTAGGTGTTTGTTTTGTAACTCTTGTAAAATTTATTTTAGTTGGATGTTAAAATATCTAATTACTTTATTGATTATTTATTGATTATTGTTTATTAATTTTATTTTGTGATAATTCCTGTAAAAATTAATTAGAATGCTATTTTTTTATTATTTAAACAAATTATACATTAAAGAAATCAAGAAAACTAAAATTAATAATAAAATTGATTTATTATTAAGTTTCAAAATAAATAGGGTTTAAAAAAATATTTTTATTAGATGGTGGTTTTTATTTTTTCAATTTTATTTATTTAAATCTAAAGACAAATTAAAAAATAAATATAAAAACCCTAGCTACTAATTTTTTAATTTAATTGAAGTAAATAATAATTGGCAATCATCAATTAATAATTAATAATAATAATAAGGGAAAAATTTATGGCTGAAATTTCTTAACTTTTGAAATGAGAGTAGCTTTATGATATTCAGTAAGCGACACTATCATTTCTTTGTTAATTCACTTTAATAAAAGTGTTTAGTAATTATATTTTTGCACTATATTATCAAAATCCTGATATTTTATTTGCATATATTTTAATTATTTATACAGTAATAAATAAAGTAATAAAAGTATAATGCTCAATTATTAATTTTAGACACAACTATTAAATTAATAAAAAAAATTATTAATAGATATGAGAAGTAAATTTGCCAACAAATTCTATGATGAGCATAGCCCATCTAAGAGAGTAAGGTGGAATTCACCCAAATCTCAAGTTTAAGAATCAGATAAAATGAGTTAAGCTCAAAGTATGCTGGTATCTCAAGAAATATCTTTAAATTAAAGTTTATAAGCATCAAATAAATAATTAGATATTAGTAAAGAACTAATTCAAAATAAAGAAAGGCTTATCAGCTTCTTGGTTGATAATAATATAGAATTTCAAAAGCTTCATCCAAATGAGTATGCAGCAACTATTAAATTAGTAAATATAAATAAATAGACATTAAATGAAGCTAATACTGATGCGAAAAGTTTATCACCTATGAAAGTTTCTTAGTCTAAAGGTTATTTTGCATAAAAGGAAAAGGATTTAGCAAATATTTCATAGATAAATAAATAGAATAAGCAGCCTTTCATATCAGCTATTTTAAATGACATTAAATCTTAATAGTAACCTGTTGATTTAGCTAATACATTTAATATTTCTATGGTAACTGACCCTTCAATAGATTAAAACTAAAGATTCTTAAAATTTTTGGAGGAGAAATAAGCACACATTTAAAAAGAGTTGTCAAATGCAGATTAACTACTTAGTATTCATAATGATAACTCAAGCATAAAGCAGCTAAGAGATAAACACAATAGCTTGTTGATTACACATAAAAATTTATGTGCAATATACTTAAGATCTCCCTAAGAGTTTAGAAATAAAGCTATTTAATATTTGAAACCTATACAAAGCACTATCATTTAAGGAAAATATTCGAATCTCAAAAATAATTCAGATTTAGAAATTCTATATGCATTGCTATAGAAATTGCTTTTAGACAACTGTGATGCCTAAACAATGGAATAATTTGTAGATGAACAAATAAGAATGCAAGCAAATTCTTTATATAGCTCAACAAACTCAAATTAAAAAGCATCAAACAGATCTGAGAGCTTAAAAGAATTAGACAATAAAACACATGGATCATTAGTTTATGAAAAGCTAAATTCACTTAAAAAAAGAAATAAAGAATAGAAATCGAACAAAAAAATAATCATAGTTTAATAGAACTCAGCAAAATCTGCCTCTCCAAGTAAAAGAGTATCTAAAAGTAGTAATAAATTATTTTCATTCACTAAACTTTAAATAAAAAGCTTATTTTAAAAATAAAAAAAAAGGTGATGCAAATAAATCAAGAAATGATGACCTCAATAGATCAATTCACTTTAAAAAAGATAATCTTAATAAGTCTTTTAATTCAAAAAAAGATGAAAAGCTACTAATAAGTGAAGCCCCTTAAGTTTAAATTGCTAATCATAAAATATTTTCTATTTATGGGAGCAGTAGTAAAATAAAGTAGTATACAAAAAAACCTAATTCTAATTAAAGAAGCTCGCTCAGTTTTGTTAATAATTCAAGTACAGCATCATCTTTAAAGGAAAGCTTACTTCTCGGCAAGTCATAAATTTCTAACAATAGCTTAACGAGTAAAAAATAAAACTGTCAAAAAGATAAAAATTCTAAATTTTCATTGGGTAATTATGCATAAAAGATAGGAAATAACTTTAAAATTGAATAAATATACAACAAAACTTACAATTCTGCAAATACTCTTAGTCCTAATTACAGTGACAGCTTAGCTGATCAATTTTATTCTTAGTCGGCAACAAATAAATAGGTAGGTGATTTCGATTTTTCTAAAGCTGTCAGCTAGCAATCAAATAGAAGTTTATCTAGTAATAAAGATAGAAAGAATGAATCGATTTAAACTAAGTTCTTTTCAAACAGAATAACTACAGAAAACACACCAAAATCTTAAAGGGCAAGCTAAAGGAGAAATTCAAGATCTCTTTCTCCATCTAAGCCTAAATCATATATCCCATCTGACAGCTAGGATAACTCAGTCTCTTCAAGAAAATTAGCTAAGGCTTCAGATATGTAGAAAGAATATTAAACTAGCAAATCTCCTTCACCTACACGTAAGAAGCCTGCAAACCTTAGTTAAATCCATAGTCCCCAAGTACTAAAGTCCTAGGATTTTCAGAGAGAATATGAAAAAATTCTGATTCAAAATTTCGAAAATTTGAAAAAATAATACTCTAAAAGTAAAATTATCGGAAAAGTAAACGAAAAAATAATTTAAGAAGAATTCACAAAATCTTTAAAGATACTTAACTAAAACTTTCATTTATTAAGCAGCGAAGAACTAATGAATTACTACGACTTTATATAAAACAAAGCATAAATATTATATAGGCAATTTATGAAATAAAACTAATTTTGGTGATTAAAAGCTCATTTAAGCAAATAATCATTCATTATCTATTTAATAGATGAACACAAAGTGATAAATTGATATTCATTTTTGATAGTTGTTTGTAGTTTTTATTATTAGTTTGATATTAAAACAACATTTTTTAATTTATCTGTTTATGAAATAAAATTTAAAACTCTTTTTTAAAATAAAAAATAAATTTAGTCAAAATTAATTGTTTATTTTTCATCTTATTTGTTTTTTGTTTATTGTAATACTAAAATTGAAAATAAGTTTAATGGAGTATTCACTTACATTAGAATAAATATTAATGTAAAGAATTAAATTACTTATAAAAATATCTTTAATGTAAAAAGAGATGATTTCATTTTACTATTTTTGATGTAAATCAATTCAAAAAGAAATAAACCAAAGCAAAATCTAAAAAAAAAAAACAAATTTTAATTTTTTCAATTATTATTTTGATAAACTTACTTATAATTGATTAAATTTTGTTTCAGGTAACAAATATCAAGCCTTAAATAGTGCCACAGATCCTATAAAAGAAGTCTACTCATTAAAATTATAATATTAAAAATAAAAGCATAAGTAATTTAATATATAGATACAAAAAATGCAAAATAAATTCAACCATGCTTACAATTTAATTATCACCAGTAAATATTATATGATATTCTTAAGCACTTAGCTTGTTGTTTCGGTTTGCGTTCTTGTTTATGTAATTATTTCTTTTAAATTCTTTTTTTATTTTAGCACAGCTTAAAGGTTTATTTTATTAATATAGATACTTCAAAATCCTGCAGAGAAGTAATTTTAATGAACAAATTAAATAAATTGAGAGAGCTAAATAATTTTTAAAGTTTAAAAAAGCCAGTAGTTTTAATTGTTGAAGTTATTTTGGCCGTTACTATCCTTTTAGACATACTATTAAGATTAATAAAAGAATAGAAAGTAGACATTTAAGAATTACTTTTGATTAAAATTATATTTTATTTGTTATAAATAGGCATTTTTTAATGATTGCTGGAATCTGTTTGATATAATTTCCCTGGTGATAATAAGCTCACTTCTAGTTATATTTTATCAAAATGAATATCACCTGTAATTAAACAGTTCAATTTTTTACTAAATTTATTTTAACACTTTCATTTTATGTTTATAAAATTAATAACATAATTTAATAGGAGTGAAATAGAAATTAGCAAAGGTATGGAAAATGACGATATCATTGGTGTTGCATTAATTTCCTTTCGCTATATAATTCAAATATTTAGAATATGCGCTTCAATAAGAAAGTAAATAAGATTATATTTTAAAACAAATATTAACTTACGAGGATATTATCATTTAATATTTAAAGGCAAAATCAAAGCAGAATTCTGAACAAATAAGTAAAAGAAATCAATCTGTAAGATTTTTAAGTAGAGAATACAAACATAAAAGATATTCAAGGAGAAAATTTTTAAAATCATTTAGAAAATATTAAATAAATGAATTCTTAAACTAATAGAACATAAAATGATTCCACATATAATAACAAACACTGATATTAAAAATGTACTAGATAGACTCCTTCCTTTTTTTTTTAATTAAATAAAAAAATCTATTTCATGAGTTTTATCTTATTTAATATAAAATCTCTGATGTAACAAAAAGGATTATATACCTTTAATTTATTTTATATTTGTTATTTACATTAAAATTATTACAAACTATTAAATTATTTTTTCAGAACGTAATTTTAATCAGTAGAATAAAACAGAAAATAGATTTTCGACAATAGTATTTGTGGAACATTATAAATTGGTATTAAAATTTAACTTATTTTATTTAATTGCTCTATTTTAACTGTTTATAATTTTTATGTGTATAAAAAATGATGGTTTTTAATTAATCAATAATGATGATATTTAGTACTATTATTTTAAAAGGTATATTGTGTACCATTTTATTTTCCTATTTCATCTGCTTGTTAATTGCTTGGAAAAAGCAAATAACCCTTATTTTGATATTAATTGATGTCTTAATTCCCGTTATTTTGATATAATTATGCATTTTAAACAGGCTAATTACTTACTTATTTTATTGACTCTTAAGGCTAGTTATTATTTTTGATTTATTGTTGAAATTATTCATATTTTTCGATTTCTTAATTTCTGTATTACTTGTACAGACTCTGCAGTTCATTCTAAAATGATTTTTCTGATACTTCTTTCTCCATATCTATTTACTGAGGTTATGTGTAGCCTTTTATTTAAGCAGAATTTTTAAGCTATTCATTCATAGATAAATTTATTTGCTAAAGATATTGAGAATTATTTTATGCTTTATTTTATATGTCATTCAGTTACTAATTTTCGGGGAAAGAGTGGTAGGATAAAGAGCTCTGAGATAAAGGTGTACCTGTTTTAATTGAAAAGGGAATATCCTTTCTTTATTATATTCTAGCTAGAAAGCTTTAATCTGAGGGAGCACTTAAATTTTGAGAGTATTAATAGGGACTTTTCATATCTTAAAATCTACCTAATGGGTGAATATCTTTTTTTTCATCTGATAAGAATGCTTGGTTATTATAATGTAAATAAAAGTCCTTGTTTTAAATTTAAGATAATTAAGCCAGTTAAATATTTAAATCATATATTTTATTATCATTAGAAAGTAGTTAAGCTTCTTAGTTTCTCAAAGAGTAAATAAACTAATTGCATTTTTCACTATCTTTATAAGATGTTTAAACAAAGTTTGAAGTAAGTATTTGAATCATATATTTAATTCCTTTGTGTCCATCTATTTTTCTAGCTATGTTATCAAGCTCATTATTTTTTTCCTTTAAAAACTATTCTACAATCATTAATTACTATTCCAGATGATTTGTTTCATTTTTTTAAATGATTTCAACTTCCTCTTGTAGAAAGTTAAAAAAATCATTAATGACACTTTAAATTTTTTACTTAAATTCACCTAACTATTATGAAAGAGTTTTTGAATTAGCACGGTACTCGTAAAACTCTTTTAACTTTTAATAATTTTAACCAAAAGTGCTATATAATTATCTAACTGTTTTAAGTACATCCTAATATGTTTAAGATATTGTTTCGATTTAAGGTTAGTCTTTGCTATTAAAGTGAAACTAATAATGATCGTTAATGCATTCTGCGCATAAAGGCATAGAACAGCTAGGCGTTCTGCAAAAATTTGTGATTGGCTTTTGCTTATGATAAATACAAAACTATTCTATCATCTCCTAATAAATAATTTAAACTTTTGCTAATATCTATCCTAATTATTATATTTATTAATTTTTTATTTGTAAATATTTCTTTTCAAAATAAGATTGCTTTGCATATAACTTTAATCAAAATTCACAAATCTAATAACTTAGATAATATTTAAAAATATTTCAGTATTTCTAATTTTAAAGTTAAATTTTGTTATTTAATATTAGAAATCTTATTATAAATAATTAATGTTTTGTGACTTAAATTTATTTTTCAGATATTTATTTTGAAAAAATAATACTAAAATAAAAATTTAGGGGTTTGAAAAAACATTTAATATTACTGTAAATGCTCTTAAAAAATTCGGTTTAAATATTGCTGTTCCTGGTTTTAAAATTATGTAATAAATATTCTATTCAAAAAATTTTACAATAAAAAAAATGACACTTTCGAACTTTCGAGGTGTATTTATCAAGCCAATTAAAGATTAAAAAATTTAACTAAATTTAAATTATTTTTAAAATTGACATCAGTTTATTTTAATAATATTACAAGTATTTTTAAAGAAGTAATTTAGAAATATTTTTAAATTTTGATAAATAGGTGTATTGAATAAATTAAAATAATTAAATATTTGCAAATATATTTTTAATTTAATTATATAAAAAATATTTAATTTAAGTTAAATTTAAAGAATTATCATAAAGAAATAAGTTTGTAACTTTAATAATTTAATCTAATAACCTCGTTCATTTATTTCATTTATGGCTTTTAAAAATATTGTGAAATCGACTAGAACAAATTATTAAAAAATTTCTAATTTTTAAAGTGGAGAGCTAGCTAAAATGGATCAGAAACTAATTATTTTGCAGAACAATTCCAGAATTAATTTAGACTCTAAATAATAGAGATGTATAACGAGTAAAATACTTTCTTACTTTCAAATATTTCCATAATGATTTTTTCTGGATACTATTATAAGAAGCTCATGTTTACTTTCTAAATTTAAAAACGCCAATAAATAAATAAATATTAATACTCAAGTTGAATCTATGTTTTTGTTTAATGTATCGCAATCATTCTAATACTATGAATATAATTATATAATAAAATGAAGAATCTTTAGAATTTCAGAATTTTTTAATATTTATCACACAATTAATTATGTTTATGTAATATATCTAAAGGGTAGCAGTAACTCTTCCTTTTGATTCTATTTTTAATATTTAATTAAAAGATCAGAATTAGGATCTTTTTAAAACTTGATATTGAAATACTCAAAAATAAAAATAATAATATCTTTCTAAAAAATTAATAGCAAATCAATTTATAAATTGTCTAAAAAATAAATAGTTTTTGAAATGGACGCATAATTAATCGCTGAATTCATTAAGACCACTGGTTAAACCATCACTTGCAAGGCTGCTGTTGCTTGGGAAGCTAACAAACCTTTAGATTACACTGAAATTTAAGTTGCTCCTCCTAAAAAGGGAGAAGTTCGTATTAAAGTATTTGCAAACGCTCTTTGCCACACTGATATATACACCTTAGAAGGACACGACCCTGAAGGTCTTTTCCCAAGCATTTTAGGTCATGAAGGTACAGGTATTGTTGAAAGTATAGGAGAAGGAGTTACTTCTGTTAAGCCTGGTGATATTGTCATTCCTTGTTACACACCTGAATGCAGAGAGTTCTCTTGCATTTATTGCAACAATGAAAACACTAACCTTTGCCCCAAGATTAGAGCCTATTAAGGTAAAATTAGTCTTTACTAAATTGAGAATTTACATATTTTAGCTTTTATCAGTTTACTAATGATAATACTATTGTTTTTAAGGTATTTTATTAAAAGGATAAAGGCATTATTTATGAATTCTACTTATTATTAATTAACAAGTAATATATTATTATTTTTTTAAATAGGAAAGGGATTGATGCCTGATGGTACAAGCAGATTTTCTAAGGACGGTAAAACTATCTATCATTTCATGGGATGCTCTAGTTTCTCTGAATATACAGTAGTTGCTGAAATATCTTGCGCTAAAGTTAGCGATAAGATCGATGTCAACCAAATGTGTCTTTTGGGTTGTGGTATCAGTACTGGTTGGGGTGCTGCAATTAATACTTGCAAGGTTAAAGCCGGATCAACAGTTGTCGTATTTGGTCTTGGTGCAGTTGGTTTAGCCGTTGTTTAAGCAGCTAAAATTAAAGGAGCAAGAAAAATTGTTGGTATTGATCTTAACAGCGATAAATTCCCTTTAGCTAAAGATTTTGGCTGTACTGAATGTTGGAACCCCAAAGAATTAAATGGTAAAACTATTAAGGAGCATCTTCTTTCTTTGGAGCCTTGGGGATATGATTTCACTTTTGATTGCACTGGTATCACTGCAGTTATGAGAGATGCTTTGGAAGTCGCTCACAGAGGGTAATCAATTTTTTATAAAAATTTTCTAATTTGATATTCAAATTAAAGCAATCAGTAATAAATAGAAAGGTTATTTGTAAATTGGAAATTGGAAGAAAAAATTCACAATTTAACAGAAATATCTTTTATTAATTTTTTCAAAATAATTTCCAAAAAAAATAGATAAATTTGAATATGTTTTAAGATAATTTTTTAAATTAAATAAGTAAAAATGCAAAATTTTGTTTAACTAATATTACATTTTATACAACATTTAGATTTGGTGAAAGCTGTGTTATTGGTGTTGCTGCTTCAGGCCATGAAATTTCAACTAGACCATTCTAATTAGTTACTGGTAGATAATGGAAAGGAACTGCCTTTGGTGGATGGAAAAGCAGAACTGAAGTTCCCTAATTGGTATAGCAAGTACTTACTGGTGAATTACCAATTTAAAAATACATTACTCATGAAATTAAGGGCTTATAGAATGTTAACCAAGCTATTGATGCTTTACACTCAGGAAAATGCTTACGTGCTGTAGTCCACATTAACGAAAGACCAGATTTCTAGAAAGAAGAAGTATCAAAATTGTATCCTCGTGTTTACTATACCTCAAGAAGTCACAACGGATGGATAAAGAGATTAAAGCATTACTCTTAAGTTCTTTAATGTGAAATGTAATTCTCCATTTACATTCCTGATAAGAGATCTCGTAACGATTAACTTCCCCCTGTCCTTTATTACCTTAGTGGACTTACTTGCACTGATGAAAACGCTTTGACTAAATCTGGTTTCTAGAAATACGCCTCTGAATATGGCTTAGCTGTTGTATTCCCTGACACTTCTCCTCGTGTTGATATTGAAGGTGATAATGAATCTTGGGACTTTGGAAAATCAGCTGGATTCTATTTAAATGCAACATAAGAAAAATGGAGAAAGAACTACAATATGTTCACCTACATTTCTGAAGAATTACCCAAATTGATTGGAGAATTTTTCCCTGTAGATGTAAGCAGAGCTGGTATTACTGGTCACTCTATGGGTGGTATGGGTGCTCTTAATATTTTCTTAAAGAATCCTGGTAAATATTAGAGTGTCTCTGCCTTTGCTCCTATTGCAAATCCTACTTAGTGTCCATGGGGTGTTAAGGCATTCACCAACTATTTAGGTTCTGTAGAAGCTGGTAAATAGTATGATCCTACTGAACTAATTACTTAATATAATGGTCCCAAAACCAAAATTTTAATTGATCAAGGTACATCAGATAACTTCCTTTAGAATTAACTTCTTCCTTAAAACTTCTTAAAGGCTGCATCTTCAGTTAACTACCCTGTTGAGTTCAGATACCAAAGTAATTATGACCACCTTTACTTCTTTGTAGAAACCTTCATCGGTGATCATATCAAGCACCATGCTTAATATCTTTTAAGATGATTTATATAATAGATAAATTAGTTTGAATTTTCTATTTTATGTTTTACCTGTAGAAAAAATATCATAATGAATAACATTTTATTGAGTTTTAATAATAAAATTTTAAAAACTTTAAATTATGTGAAATAATTGTAATTTAAAAATTGCTAACTTTAATTTCAGGTTATAGTCATTAATTTAAACATGGTATTTTTGTAAAAGTAAAAGAGTAAATAAAACAAAATTGACATTAATAATTAATCAGATACAGGCAAAAAAAGTTAAGTATAGCTTGTTCCTTAACTTTCTACTAGTAATAGTCTTTTGAATCAATATTTTTCGATATATGAATATTTGTATCGTTAGCAAATCTTTGATTTTTCTTAACTAATTCCTAACTAGTGTTTCACTATATCTTTCTCATAGATAAAAATTTCCCCATTTCTTTCCTTGTATTATTTTTAATACTAATTTATTTATTAATCAAAGTCAAAATCTTTAAAAATAACTATTTTAAGAATTAGATTTTCTAAGATTTCTTAGTTCAAACCAATAAGAGTAATTTTTAATCACTAATCAATTGATATTTACTAATCTAATAAGTTTACCATAAGCTAAAAAATAGAAAAAAACTTAAATAAAAGAAAAAATTATTAACTTTTGCTAATATGACACAAAAAAAACTGCATAGATGCAGGAAATCACTAGAAATATAATTTTTTAAAAAAAAAAAGAGGAAAATTTAAATGGAGATTTATAACATTAGATTATTCTTAATTGTGTAATCGTAAACAAGAATACTTAGAAATAGAGAGTAAATTAATTAGACTTGAAATGCAATGATATTATATGTTATTATATGGAAATAGTAATAATAAATTAATATAGATGAATCTATGCATGAGGCTATTTAATAGAAAAAAGTAAGAAGAAATTATGCATTAAATGCATATTAAATCAAAAAATCAATATTAGTAGAAATAAAGGTAATAGTGAAACATGAAGTGTGAAATTAAGCACACATAAAAATATAATTTTTGTGTAAATAAATCCTAATGTTAGATAAATTAAGTAAAACTACTTGATTGTCATTTGTTGGATATGATCTAGTAAATTAATTTACTCATTGTCATCCTAATTATTTTTACTCAAAAAATCGATATAAATATCTATATTAACTTTTTCAAATAAATGCTTCAAGTTTTCCCATAAATTTACTTCTATTAAAAATAATAATTGTTAAAAGTTAAAAAAATTATTAAAGTCAATTTCAAAAAAATAATAACTATTTATCTATCTATCTATAAGACTCGAAAAGCTATCAAAAAGTCCATTGAAATTAGGAGTTTTTGAATATCTTTTTACAAAAGGTTAGCGAAAGCTAAAACAAAATTCAATACACAAAAAAAGTTAATAATTATTTAATAAGGCTAATAAATATCTGGAATTTGAGAATAGTTTTTGAAGACCTAAATGAAAAAAAATCATTTTTTATGCCTAATATTCTTATTCATTACTCGCGGATTTTGTATACTGCAGCTGATCAATTATTCTTATGACCATTTCCTTGATGAATTTTTAATATTATTGATCATTATACTCTTGGAGAGAGTTGCCAATATACTTTATTCTTAATACTACATCTATTAAGCTTACCGCAACATCTAAATTAACATCGTCTAATTTATTTCTAGTCTAGTTTTTCTTGATTACACTAATATGGGAATGCTAAGAAAAGAAGATTTGCATTTCAGCCATTACATATTCATCAGAAACATGAATTTTACAGTCTACTTTTTAAGTGTTTTACCTCTTATCTTAAACTTTACTTGCATTCATTATACAACAGGAGAATAAATGTTTTTTGTTTATCCACTGACTATATTTTTTTTATTATTCACTATGGCCTTTGTTTCAACTGTTTACATCTATGAAAATGAGTAGAATGTGAGCAAAAAAAAATACATAATCACCTTTTTAATTTAATATTTAAGAAGCTATTGTATATGGAACTTAACTTCGCAGCTTTTTTATAGAGTGAGTCTTTATTTGCTCATTTATTGCATTTCAGTGCTGCTAAGTACTTTTCTATTTTTTGGAATTACAAAAGAAGCTAATATTCCAAATTAATTGATGAACGCCTAAATAGGAAATAACAATAACTTTAACAATTTAAACATGTCAAAATATAAAGATAAAGCAAGATTTATCAAAGTTTTGATAACACAGGCTCTAATGATGGTCCTCATAGAAAATATATGGGCTTTTAGTGAAAAAACTTCCAAAAAACCTTCAATTAGAAAAATCGCTTAGTCTGTGGGTATTTATGCCTTTTTTTATATTTCTTTTATTGTGAAGATGTGTCTATTTCATTATGAAAATGTGCTAGACTATCCAATATACTTGTATGGAGTACTTTGCCACATTGAGATTTATTACTGTATTAAAAATATCCTGTTTTATTACAAGAATGGTCCCTACTAAGATGCTATCCAATTGAAATATGAAGGTTCTATAAGTGAGTTAGATTTAGAAACATCTTTAATTAAGAAGTATTAAAATAGGATGTTGCTCACTAAATTTAACTTAAATATTCAACTTGAAAATTCTTCTGCAATTGATGAGTTGAATTTGAACTTATTTGAATTTACAAAATAAATTTCCCACATCTTATTTAAAATAAGCTAAAATTCTTGCAGGATTTCTATAAATATTTCAAACACAGAAGAATTGATTTTATATCGCAAAGATAATGAATTAATTTTTGGTATAAAAAGAAACGCAAATGACTTTACTATAAAATTTCTTCTCTCACTATACAACAATATATAACTATATGATTTATATACAAAATCAAAAATATTAAATATTTACTTCACAAACAAAGATCAGCTCAAAAGAACTATCTTAAAGCTTGAAAAGGTTCTAATACAGGACTATAACGCATGCATCCAGCCTAAAATCATTTTAAATTTTAAAGAAATAGAAATTTTCAACAAAATGAACTCAGCATATCAATAATAATATTTAATGACTTGCTTATTCTACAAATAGATTTAGAATCTCCTACCTATCAATCCAAATGCTGTTCTCTTTGATCTTTATGAATAAAATCCATTCTGATATCTACCAAAATATCAATCGATCTAGCTATATAATTAATTAATATCTCTATACTGACTTATCCTCTCAACCTTTTATCAAATTAATCAATAAATATATAATAAAAATTTTTTACATTTATTCAAATTAAACTACTAATAAATTTAAACTATGTATCTATCCTATCCTTCACTATGTATTTTATTTTTAAATTTCCTGATAATAAAATAATTTTGTTCAATGCATTTCTTTCTTTTGTATTTTTAATTGCTGTAAAAATATCAAAATATATTTTCTTAATACAACTAATTCTAAAATAACAAATTTGTTTCATCAATAGTTCTCAAAATTATACTTTTTAAGCATGAATTCATTGAGTTATATATTTTTCATATGTTAACAATATGAAAGATTAATAATCGATACCACTAGAACTATTTCTAAATTATACTAAATATCTATTTAATTTTAAATTTAAATTTGTTAATTTATCTTCTTTAGTAATAGCATCATATTTTTTGCTTTTATCCTAATCATATCTATAAATTTGTAAAAACTTACTAGAAAAATTAACAAAGAGACTAACAAACGACCTATCCTAATTTTAGTCGCAAATTTTATAATTTTATTTTAATGAAAATAAACATTGTTAAATACTGACTAAATCTCTTTTAAATAAAAAAGTTTAAACATTAAATAGAAAAAAAATATTTAATTGGAGTGACTAAATCTAAGCTTATCATTATTTGTTAAAATAAAAAGAATAATATTTTATTTTAAATACTTTATAGAAGTAATTATGTTTGTCGTTGATATTTATTTATACTTTATAAAACAATCCTTACAGCAAAAATTTAATTTTTTACTATCAATAATACTTTTTTTCATTTAAATTTCAGCAAGAAATAATAATCTTAAGAAACAAACACTTAATAAAATAAATGGATGATATTTATCATTTAATTTCTTAAAATAAAGTAAAATTCTTTTAATTTTTATTATTCTAAATTGATATTTTAAATTTAAGATAAAACATAAAATTTTTTGTAATGTATAGAAAACTTCTAGAATATCTTTAATTTTATAAACTATATAAGAATTCATTAAAAATAAATTGTTATAGATAAGTATTTCATAGTTTATCAAATTAATTCAGATCTGATCAAGTAAAAAATTGTTTAATTTTAATTTCGTTTAGTAGAAAATTTGTTTTTTAATTCTAGATAAAAGTTTGTTTTTTGCTTAATAAAATGGAATTTTTAAATCGATTTAGTCAAGATTTTTAAATTAAATTATTTTAATTTACGCCAAACGAGCTTAAGTTATTCTTTGATATTCATTTTTGGCTAAAAGAAGAAACAGATGAAATCAAAATTGAAGAAATATTAAAAAAGTTTTATCCTTAACATTTCTAAAAAGAAAATGTCTTAAATATTCCAAAAGATTCTGTATTTTTTTTAGAAAACTAACCCGTTTAAGATAAAAGTAGTCAAAATTAAGATAAGCTCGATACTTAAAATGTTATTGAAAAATTCTATCAGTTTTTATAGGCCTGCGAGGAACCTAGCTTGTCAAAAAAAATTATATAGAATGTAATAAATATAATATCTAGTGCTAAATATGGAGATATTATTAACATCGATTTTACTAACCTTAATTAAAATAATAAAAGCTTACTAATAGAACTATTAAAAAGCATTTAGATCTCCTAAATATAGAACACTTCTTTTTTGTTTTAATAAAGCAGCTAAGTTACTCAATACTTTATTCAAATATCTAAATAGCTAGTATAAGATATAGATACATCTTTTATTAAAGAAAACGCATCATAATAGATATTTATCCAAAATAAGCTGCAATAAGAAAGGGTTCAAAGTTAGTACTAAGCATTAGAGAAAAGACAAATTTTAGACAATTAATCTAAATCCTTAGATAATAAAGTTAACGATAATGACCTTTTAATGTTAGAAGAAGAGGAACAAATATAGTAATAAGATGATGAACAAAGACCAATTTTTAGCTAAAATATAAATACTATTTAAGACAATAAATTGAATGATGAATAGGGTATTTAGGAGTAATAAATGGAAATGGTTGAGGAATTAAGAGATGAGGAAATTGAAGAAATCAAATAAAAAATAAATTAAGTGATGCTAACATGCTAACCAAAAAAATAATTTATGCAAATTAGTCATTTGATCATTTTCAAGATGAATCCATTGAAAGAAGGGGATAATTTTGAGATAGACTTAGATAAATTTTAAAATAAAAATTAAATAGTTGAATTGCTTGAGTGTATTGGAGTATTTAATATTTAAAATAACAACTATGGATTGTTTACAACTCCTCAAAAATTTGTTTTTTTTAAGTAGTTTGCCAAAAGTATGATTGATGAAATAGGTGATCAGCTTCCTGCTTCATCTGAAATTTAACAAAATAAAAATATAGCAAATGATTAGTTTATTTTTGAAGAGTAAAAGATGTTTGAAAATTTATATTAAGTAATCTAGGCCTTCGAAGGTCAATCTTAATCAACAAATTAAATAAAGTTTATTATACAGAAAATTAAGCACATTAATGAAGGAGAAAAGTTTCAATTAAATCTCTCTTTGTTTTCAGACGAATAGAAGAGAGCAATTATTTTATTGTTTGAGTCTTTAGGTATTTTTGAAATTGATGCAAGTGTCTTTTAGCTCTTTTCATCAAATTAACACATTTAACTATTTATAAGTTTATCAAGCGAATTACTCAATGACATGTAGAGCTAAGTTAATTAAATTTAAAATGGATAATAGTAAATTGGAGATATTAAATAAATAAATGATAGAGCATAGTTAACAAAGCTTGCATAGCAGCGTAAAAGAGAATAAAACAACTAAGATTACCCTTAATCGTATGCATAATAAAGCAGTCGTGAATAAATGGAAGAATATCGTAGAAGTAAAAGATAAAAAGATTTAAATAAAAATAGATTCACTGGTAAAAATATAATGACACTTGAAAGGTTAGAAGAATTAGAAGAAAAAAAATATGAATATATGAATGAAAATCCTTCAGCATAAGCACCTAATAAATTCATTACTCTCAGAGATATTGAGAATATGACAATAGCAGAAAATTTATAAAAATTTGGTAATCATTATATTAGAGTTATATTGAAAAGTTTTTTATATTTTTAATAAAATCAAAAGGAAAGTAGGCACTAGAGTATACAAACTAATTTAGGAGATAAAATAATTTACCTGATTTAGCTTGGAATAATTAGCTAACGTTTATAGGGATGAAACATTCTTAAAACATGGCTGAAGGTTTAGTACCATTTGGTCATGATGGCTTTAATGACAGAGTGAGATAAATTACCTTTTCATAAAGAAGTGTTGCAGAAAATGTAGCCTATTGCAGTGGTGGATACAGTAATATTCCAAAGGTATACAAATTGAAAATTTAATAATAAGATATGATTTTTTATTTTAATAAAAGACTATTGTAGATGGATGGATTAATTCTCCTGGGCATAGAAAAAATATGCTTTCAAACTCAAATGTCTGTGGCATTGCAGTTTACAGGTATGTTCAGTTTAATTGTAATAAATCTTAATCTTTTTTTGTTTTAAAGGAATAACAAAGGATTTTGGTACTTTACTTAGCTATTTGCTCTAAAGGTATGAGAATAAAAGTGTAATAAAAATAAATTAATAATAGTGTGATTAAAATATAAAAGCTTTTAAATTTAAAATAAATAAAATAATGTTAATAATTTTTATAATTTAATATTTAATAAACAGAGCTAATTAATTTTTGTTAAATTAAAGTTTGAATCTATGTTGGTATGTGAATTAATTTTTCCCTATCAATCAATAAATATTAAAATTAGATATTAACTTTTAAACTTTTAATAGAATTTATTTTAAATTAAAATTAATTTACATTAATTTAAAAATAGCTTTAATAATGAATTTTAAGTAATTTTTGTGTTAAATTGAGATTAAAAATAATTTTATTTTATAGACTACATAACTAAAAGTTTCAGTTGATAATTAATTATTAGAAGAGCATAACATTTAAATATTTAATAAAATAATGTTAAATTATTGTTTTTAACATAAATTATATTATAATAAGTAGATTTATCATTTGTGAGTGGAATTTAATGTAAATTTCTTAGATTTTAGAATTAAAATATCATTTTATTTGAATTAATTTATTATTTTGAAAATTTTGTTTTTATAAATTTTTTATTCTTATTTTATTGAGAGTTTTTGCTTTAAATTAAATTTTAAATAGTTTTGGTGGGATCATTTCAATAGTTTTGCTATTAAAAGAACTTAATTTTTTTATAATTTATTATGATTTCAAATCAATTTCTTTTGAGGACTTGGTAGAGGGCTTTCTTAATAATCATCATAAACTGGCATCTAAAATTCAAATTAATTTGATTTAGAGCCTACTATAAAATTACTATTCTGCTTATAAAGATTGCTTATATTGTGCTCAAAAGCGGAATTAGTCTTTACTTCAATTATCTCATCATATTTTCTTTCTGTTGGAATCCCTCTTAAACATTTTGAATTCAGCATATCATTCTCTTCCTCTTCATATTCATCAGTTGTCTTAGTTATTACATTACTTTTAGATTGATTATGTAGCTTAGTGTTTGATCTAGTTTCGTTTCTTAGCTTGTTTTAATTCTATTCTTTGTACTAAAATTTTTTCTTTAATTTTTCTGGTGAATCTTGATTCTCTTCATCATCTTCTCCTTCAACTTCATCAATTTTATTAGCATTTATGTTGAAAGCGTTATTGTTATATTGTTATTACTACTGCTTCAATGATACTTCTGATAATCCACCATTTTAATTAATTTAAAGATTGTCATTTACTTGTTATTAATTTTCTGAGTCCTCCTCAGCATCATCTTTTAAAAAGGCATTACTATTTACAGGTTTGTATTTCTAGCCTTTAGCCTTTTGATCAGAATTGGTATAAAGCTAATTTTCTAAGCCCTCTTTTATACTATTTTATTTTGCTTAACTTGAGTTATTCGTTTGGTCTGGGTTATAAAATACACTGAGTTTTTGTCCTTCAATCCTAATAATAAAGCTTTAATATTTATAATTTATTTAAAATAAAATTTACGATTGCATAGAAGGATCTTTAGGGTTGTTATCATGAAAAGAGTATTCCTCATAAAAAAGACTAGGGCTCTTCCTTTATTTTATCAAATAAATAAATATTAGTTTTTTTAAATACCATGAGATAAATGAATAAATATTACATTCGAATGTTTGTTTCTGTATTATCTTCTTAACCTGAATATTATTAATTTGATTCTTCTAAAATAGTTCGTAAAGAGTCTCTTTTATTTTAGTTATTTTTCACATTTACAGTAAACGTTGCAGTTAGATTTTATTATTGGTTTTATTATAAAATTTATTGTTAGTTGAGTTGTTGTTGTTAATTAATAAAAAGCTCATGTTTTGAAGGTTAATCTTAAATTGCATGTGCAATATTATCTCCAGAAGATGAAGAACTTGAATTTTTTTTATATTATTTTTTAATTGAGGCATTCCTTTTACGGGTTAATGTTTAACTTTTTTCATTTTTTTCAATATCTGTATCTACAATAAAAGGATGCTAAAGAAGCTAGACTACATTCCATCTTTCTTCAGGTTTAATTTAAAAACAGTGTAACAGAAAATCTTAAAGTTTTTCACTAATTTATAAATTATCTAAAAATTAAGGTGGTTATTTTAGTAATCCAACTTTTAGAATAATTGTTTCTGCTAAAAAAGTAGCAAATGGAGGCTTTCCAGTTATCATTTCATAAACAGTGCATCCTAAACTCCATATATCTGAGAATCTGCTATTACTAAATATGTGAAAATTATATTAATTTGGAAGGGTATTAACAATTTTTTTTATTTTATTTTTTAATAAATACCATGTTCCAGATCTACAAACCTCAGGTGCCATCCAATTAGGAGTTCCTTGTGGTAATTTTAACTGCCCTTCATCTATCTCTTGACTTATACTCTTAGCAAGTCCAAAATCTATGTATCAATAAATTATGAAATTAATTGCATAAAAACACTTTTATTAAATATACCTGCAAGTTTGCAAACTCCATCTGAATCGACCAATATGTTAGCCCCCTTAATATCTCTATGGGTAATTCCATGGTTATGCAAGTATTCTAATCCATGTAGTATATCTGTTGTATATTTTCTTATTAAAGGCTCACTAAATTTTCCAAATTTCTGTATTAATCTCCATAGAGATCCACCTAATTTAACAAAAAAATAATATTTGTCAAAATATTTTAAAATTGATAAAAATTATACTTACCAGAAACATACTCACAAACAATACCTATGTGATCTTTAGCTTTATGCTCTTAAATTCCATAGTATCTTACAATATTTTTATGTCTCATTTATTTTAATATTTTTACCTCATCTATTATTGACTTGTATTTCTATTTTAATAACATAACATATTAAATATTAATATAAGCATCATAAATTACTAATTACCTATTTTCTATCAAACTATGTTTCTATCAATTTTACTGCAACGATTTCTCCAGTATTCTTATTATGACCTAAAACAACAGTTCCAAAAGTTCCTTTACCTAGTATTTTATCATCTGTTTTGCCTGGAATCCATTTTTACTTACCCATTTAACTTTTTAATTAAAATAGAATAAATTAATTAAAATCACTAATTTCTATATAATTTATTTTTTAATTTTATATCTAAATACTTCTCTAACTCTAGTTACACTTTTTGCTGAGCCTCCTCTTCAATAAGACATTATTGAACTTTGATATATTATTCTCTTGTAAAGTAAGCATCGCTATTTTCTTTTTTAAATTACTCTTCTTCTAAATTAATTTATGGAGTAACAAGATTCACCTTTTCTGGCTTTTAAAAATTTAAGATTTAAACTTAATTGGCACAATATTTATTTTACCTAAAATTCACCATTAATATTGAAAACTTATTTCTCTTCTGAAGTTTTTTGTGTCTTAGGAGATGAAGGAACTATTGTTTCTTCTTATTTATTGTTGATCGATATATTTTATTATGGAGTATTCAATTCTTAAATGTTATTATCTAATTATATAAATATGCTTTTACTTAAATTCTTTAAAAATAATTCATACTTTAGATAATGGTTTATGATCCTTTATTTTAAATTTATTCAGGAGTAATCACATTCGATTTGTTTTCTTTCTTTTATTTTTACTTTGTGCATGAATTAGAAAAAGAAGATCCCATACTTACAAAATAAAATCAATTAAAATTTTATGAGCTAGTAAATGTTAGTTAGTATATGTAGCACCTAGCTAAAATCGCTTAGACTTGGTTATAAAATATTCGACTAGAATTTCTATAATGTCTTAATTTAAAATGCTAAGTTAGAATAATACAAAAAAGCAACCTTTTTTGAAATAAATTCTACTCAATTAAGCTTTATATTGTTTATTAATATTTGATTTAGTAAGAAAAGTAATATTTATTTTAGGAACTATCCTTCTGCTAAACTATTAATCACAATTTAATTTAATGGCACTAATTAGATATATTTTTTAGAATCTACTATATTAAACAACTAAGGCTACAAACGCCAATCATATAGATAAATTTGAAATTAGCATATACAAAAAGCTATGTTAATATTATTTTGTAAGTTTTTTTATTTATTTTTTTTTGAGTTAAATATGTATTCTATAAGAATAGCACATAAATAAATAATTTTATTATGGATATTCACAAAGTTGAAAAATAAATATAACCAAATACTTAAACATATTTCATTTTTTACGCCCTCTCTAAATTACTTTTTTAGGAGGTCTTCCTTTTTTTCTAGGCATATCATTTGTTTATTCGTATTTTTAAGAGCTTGACTTTTCTTTTACTATTTTTTTCTATTTGGGAATTTCTTTTTTCTTTTATGCATTAGAGTCATTACTTTGAGTTCTCTATGATCTTCTTGTTCTGACACCATTAGCAGGACTTTCTTCTTCTTCTTCATCATCATCACTATTTTCACTTTCTTATTCCTCTTCTTAATCATCATCCATAGATTAATTATCTTCATCGTCTTAGCTATCATTTTCTTAATCTTCTCCTTAGTTTTCTTCATTTTCTTCGTTTTCATCATTATCTTATTTATCTTGATTGCTTGAGCTGTTGATATCTTTATCGTTGCTATTATCTTCGTCCTCTATTTATAGCTTTTCTTTCTTTTTACCAGCTTTTGTTTTTTTCAAATCAAATTCTTCCTCCTCATCTTCATTATTTTCATCTATTTCATCTGAAATATCTTTTTTCTTAATGTTACTTTTATCTTTCTTTTTTTTCCTTTTATCTACTTCATAATCTTCTTCATCTAAATTAGTTTAACTTTTATCATTATCATCCTCATCTTCTGAATTTTCTTAAAGTTTACTTCTTAAATTTAATTATTTTTTAGTCTGTATTTTGTTGGACTCGTTTTTGTCTTCTTCTTCTTACCATTATTACTTGTTTTCTTCTATACTATTGGATAGATGATGTATGTGTCTAGTAAATCTTGTTCTTAATGGTTTTTAGATTATTTTTTATTTTTTATTAGGGAAATTAGAACTTTCTTAATCTTCTGCTTCAATCTCCTCTTATTCTTTATTCTACTACTACTCCTCTTTTCTTGGTCTTCCCCTTCTGCCTGTCTTTACAGGTTACTTTTTGATTTAGAATTCTTCATCTTAACTATCTTCTACTACTTAGTTTGATCCTTCTTCATTATCTTCTATTCTTCTTTTAGATATTTTTGATTGAGTTTACTATTGCTATATTTTTGATTCTGTATCTAATGCAGTAGATTACTTTTCTTTATCATCTACCTTTGAAGAGCCTTCTACCTCCATTCCTTCAACGTTTTAGTCATTCTCATTTTATTAATTTTACTATTCTTTATTATTGTCTTAATTTTGTGTAGACTCTTCATCAATCATTTATTACTTTTCATCTTTTTTAGCTAATGGCTTTCTGCCTCTCTTTCCTTACACAAGAGATTTATTTTTTGGAGGTCTTCCTCTTTTTCCAGAAGATTTTTTAGCTACACTTCCATAATCTTCATCATCTTCATCATCGATATCAAACTAATCTTCATCATCTTCTTCCAAAAATTTATCCTTTTTTTTATTAAGATCACTTTTAACTGCTTTAGAATCTACAGATGTATTTTTTTTAATAGGAAGGGACTCTTCATCCATTTAGTCTTCCTTTTGAATATTTTCATCATTTTTAGCACCAAAAGATTTTATTTTAGAGTCTACCTCATCATCTTCATCATCCCCATCAGATTAATTTTCCTTTTTATCATTACCTTCTTACATTTATTATTCATCTTCATCTTTTTCTTTATCCTAATCTCCAATATTTTTAGAAGAAGCTCTTATAAGCGATTCACTCATACTTTTTGGTTTTCTACCTCTCTTTTTTCCTTAGTATGTTTGTTTCTTAGGAGGTCTTCCCCTTCCCCTTCTAATAACTACGCTACCGTCAGTATTAGATTCTAAATCTCCTTCATTTTAAGCTCCTAGATTACTTTCATCATCTTTTTCACCGTTATCTTAATTTGTAGCATCTTTAGTGTTTTATGTACCGTTTTGAATTCCATTCTAACCTCCTTAGTTATTGGTTTATTGCTCTATTTCCTAAACTAATTTACAAAATATTATTTAGTAACTATATATATATAAATAAAAATGCCAATACTCTTTTTATTAATTGCTTGTAAGTCATCTTCATCATCACTATCATCTTCGTCCTCTACATCACTAGAAACTACTTCACCTCTTTCTTTTCTCTCCCTTTTTTCTTTTTTTCTCTTTTCTTAATCTTCATGCCAAGCTTTAGATTTTCTTCCTCTTCTTTTTTAGGGTAAAACCTCTTCTTCTTACCTATAAACGACTATACCAGCAAGAAAACTAGCAAAGAGGTCTTCTAATTTTTCATTGACAATTTTTAAATTACTTTCAGTTAGCTCCTTCATCGTAGGAAATAATTTCATAAGAGCAATCTTTAATGAGTAAATACTTGCAAAATCCTAAACACTTAACTAAAATAGAATTTACAAATTGTAAAATATAAAGTTATCTTAATTTATTTACTAAATTTGTGTAATCCTTCACATAGTCACCCAGCAAAGGGAAATAAGCTAGACATATTTCATAATATTAAACTGCTTAAGCTACTCTCCATTAAGAAATATCCAGCATATCCCTAATATAAAATCAATAGAATGAGTTTAAACTAATATAAAGAGGAAATAAATTACAAGATATAGAAAGCAATTTTACATTTTTTACATTCAAAACTAGGAGCATTATTTACATAATTGCAATTTTTACAACTCTAAATTATTTTTTAACAATCTTTATAATTAATACCATATTTTTAAATTTATATTACACGTCTATCTCTGATATACGAAGCCTTTCCAATAGGTTGAATTTAAGAATTAGAGGATCTCCTCATTTCATCTAATTTACGCTATCTAGCAGTTTTTTTTTGGTCCTCTTCCTATTACTCTCTTAGCTAGCTTTATAACTTTGATTCATTTAATCCACTAATTTTCGAACTATTTGCTATTCCTTCTTTTATATCTTCATCTAATTCATATTCTTCATCATCATTTTTTTAATCTTTGTTCTTTAGTCTAGGATTATAGGTGTTTCTTTCTACATAATCAATAAGCTATTAATTTATGTTTATTATTTATTAAAAATTTAAAACAATTTTCTAGTTTTGCTAAAAAAAATTCAATTTAAACTTATTAATTATATTAGCAGTATTTTTAAGCAAAATTTTTACTTAATAAATAAGAGAAGATTTAAGCCTAGTCCTGTTTATTTCAGGAAGGTTCAAAGTATCGCATAGTTCATTAACAAAATCTTCAACTGAAACATTTTCGTCATTTAAATTCCAGTCAAATCTATCCTTAATAACTAAATTCTCATTGATCTCAATATCTAACTATTTAATTGAATATTTTTATAATAAATTCAATAATCAGCTAATTAGGTATAATATTCTAAAAACTATCATAAACGATTAGTTGAAAATTCTGCTAAATTCACTTATTATCAAAACAATTTTATTTATCAAATAATAATTACTTCAACTGGTACAAATTTTCTTTCTTCTGATAGACGACTTATTTTAATTTTTGGTTTTTTATAACTCTTAACATAAACAATAGAATTCTGAATTTCTTCTAATTTAGACTCAAAATTTTCTAAATAAGTATCTAAATGGATCATTTCCTTAACGTACTAACTCTTTCTATATTTTTTTATAGAGTAATGTTATTATTTTAGCTAAAAAACTTTGAAAATTATTTTTACTTGTTAAACCTGTTTTTATCTTAGTTATTAATTTATACTTACTTAATTATTACAAAAAGAGCGCCTTAAATTAATAATTTTTTATTAATTAATAATCTAGATAACAGTCATATTCACAAAACAAATCCCTAAAGCAGATATATTTTCTTGTAATATTTTATAATAATATCTAAATATCTTTATTCTTTGATTTTTATTATTTAAATATAAATAATTTACTGTCTTCTACCTTTTTTCATAATATTTAAGGCATACTCACTAGATTTTCTTTACTAAATAGTAATTTTTTAAGTTTATTTTTTAAAAATATACTGAATTATGTAAGCTGAGTTTAAGTCATTTACCTATCTAACCATTAAAATTTTTAATTTAAAGGAAAATCCCACTAAATCATTTGATATTTCAATTTTCAAAAACAAAGTTATTTTGTTTGAAGTAATTAATATTTCAAATAAAACTAAAAATAATTTCTCAAAACCAATATATAAAAATATAATTTATATTATTTAGATGAACAAAGAAAAGTTTGTGAGAAAATCTAATTTGAAAACGATTATAAATCCGAATATTAATCAAAAGATATTCAACAAAATAATAATTTAAATTAAAAAAATAAGAAGTGTGATTTTTAAAAGAAATTATTTAAATAACTCTTTTTGTATTGTTACAATTCAGAGAAAACATTAACAAAAAATTAATAAATTGACTTTTTATTTGTGGATAATAAGTGCCTGTTTGATTTATTAAAGATAATACATAATAATTAGATTTTTTTAAAAATAGTAAGCTATTAATGAATTTTGAAATGATTATTATCTTTAAAAATATAAAGACCTATTAGATATTATTTAAAACTAATTTTGAGTGTTCTTACATATTTTAGTACCCTAAAGAACATAAAAAATATTACTATATTAAACAGAATCTAAATGAAATTGTTATAATAATAAATAAAGTATGGCTTTGATTTGAAGGAAGTATAAATATCAATAGAAAATAAATATTTAATTTCAGGTAAAATTAAAAAAGACGTATTAAAATAAGTTAAGTTGTAGAAGTAAATAAAGAATTGTAAAAAAACTTCTAACAAAATTATTAATTTAAATAAACAATAACCTTTAAATATTTGAGATTTATCGAATTTAATAAAAATTATGAATATAAGGAAGAATAAATTTTATATATATACAAATATTATATATTTATTTATTTATTAATAAGCTGAGTTAACAGAAAAATAAGGTTACTACTATAAATTTTCTATTAATTAAAATTGTTTGTTTATGAATATTTTATATAAGTGAAGAGGATTTATTTTAAATGAGATAGATAGATAGATGAGGGATTTTTCTTATAAGATAAGATTAAGGAATTAGGAAGTTTTGAGTTTGAAGATATTTGCTTAATATCAAATACCTTTTTTATCAAAACATGGCATATTCTATTTTTTAATAGTTTTTATATTTAATTATTATTAATTGCAGGTGTTAGCAATTTCTAGCCGGCTAAGATATTTTTTAATTTTAAATATCATTAGCTCTTTATCATTTTTTTATAGGGAGAATAAGATAAGCTAGCTAGCTAATATAAGAAAAAAAGGTTTCTAAATTATTTAATTTATTAATTATTATAAAATGTATGAGACTTAAGATTAGAATGTATAATTATTATTTATTTGTTTGTTTGTTTGGTTATATGTTTGTTGCGTGTCTTTAATTGAAATTTTAATTAATAGGTTTTCTACTTTACATATTCCTTATTGAAGCAAAGTTATTTCAAATTTATATTAATCAGTCATCTTACAGGTTTATAAGGGTTTTCACCATAAATTAATTGAAGGAGGTAATAGTATCTTGTTCTTAATCTAAATCATCCAATTCTGCTACAGTAGAAGCGCTAATACCTTTTCTCAAAGATTTTCTTATTTTTTAAATTTTCTTCAAGTCATCGCCTGTGATTTTTTGATTCTTTTTTATAGTTTAAATTATATTTAATCATAAATGGAAAAAAATTGTGTTCAAATTATCAAAAAAATAAAAATAAATTATTACAATCCAAGGATGCTTGAGTGCTTACAATGCAGTTAATCTTTTGATAGGATCTTTTTCAAGCAATGACTCTAAGAAATGAAGTAATAAAGGATCATGGTTATCTTAGTTTTTATAAAACTAAAGAGGGTCGTGATTAATAATGTTAGAGATAACTTGCTTGTCACTATTTTAAATAAAATGAATGTTCAAAATATTTTCTTTCATTATTTTTAATTAATTTACCTATTATCTTAAAATGGAAGAAAGCCAAAAATCAAAGCAAATAAGTTAACACCAAGGGAAAATAGATCAATTGAGTGAGAGTAGAACTAACCTTAGAGCATTTCAGGGGCTTTGAAATTCAAAGTTCCTGTATTTGTAAGCAACTTTTAGATGGTAACAATCTTGGATACAGTAAAATCTATTACTTTTACCTATTCAGAAATAGGATCGTACATAATATTGTTGTAAGATAAGTCACGATGAATAATTCCTTTCGAGTGCATATGAGCAATAGCTTTTAATGTTTGCTTAGCGATACTGGCTATTTCTCTGATAGAAAACTATCTTTTGTTTTATATGTAATATCCTAGAGGTTTTCCTAAGGCATACTCAGATACGATGTAAGCTTTCTTTTTGTCCTTTTCAAGGAAAAAGCTGTCATATTTAATAATATTCTTGTGACTCAGTAAGCTCAACACCCTTTCTTCTTACAATATCTAAATTTAATTAAAAATAGTAATTTAAAAAATAGAACTATTTAAATTAAGAAAATTGAGACATAATTATTATTTCAACTTTTTAATCAAAAAATTATCTAGATGAATAAAATTAACACAAATTGCTTCTTTCTTTTCTCACATAATTTGAAACATTTTTATCAAAATTAGCTTACTAACTCAAATTACTCAAGCAAAAAAAAAAGAGCAGGCAGCGCTAAGTTATTTTTTGAAAATAATATTTTTTAATTGGTAAGCGTTATTTCTGTAATCAGCACTAGCTTTAAACATCAAATCTTATTTTTTCTACCACATATATATTGTGATTTTTTCATTTAAATTGTATCTATAAAATACAAACTAATAAATAAGTTGCTTAGGTTACATATTTTTCACTTTATAAAATCTTGTGCTGATGACGAAATTTAAAAAATGTTTAAATCTAGGTAATGAATATATGGTAAAAAGATAAATTAAATTTTTTATCCTTAAGATTTGAGTGATTTTATTTAGCTGGTTCTACTTTCTCTTTTCAGTGTAAGAGTAACGTATTTTATTTAACTCCAGCTGCTTTTTTATTTTTTTTTGTGGTCTAAATCAAAAGACTTTTTTTTTTTTAAATTAGAGGGTGTTAAAAATTTGATTTAAATACTTTTTTCATATCCTCTAGATGAATTTATTAATTGCTTATTTGTTGAATCTTTAATTAATTACCTCAAACAAGTATTCTGGATCTTTGTAGCTAATAATTTTAACAGCAAAGCTCTAAAGAGGAGAGTCCTCTTTTTTCTAGCATCTACGGACGATTGAGTGGCAACCCTATAAAATAAAATATGTTAATATCAAAAAGTATAATTTAAAAAACAATAAATATCCCTTTCTTTTTCTATCCTAAACTCATTTTATTATTTAAAAATGCTTAATTAATTTTTTTACTATTTTAAGTAAATAAAATAAGGATATTAATTAATTCATTAAATTGATTGATTAAATTTGGGATAGTTTATTATTTATTTGTTTCTTTATGCACACATATTTAATAATTTAAAATTTACTTCTCCAAGTTTTTCATGCATCTAAAATTTTTCTTCAAATTTTTCTTTTTTGATTATTGAAGGCTGTTGAGCATTAGGAATTTCATTTTTAGAACATGTAATAAGTCTCAAGGACTCTGGTTTAAACGACTTGAAAAAGCTGGATCTTCTTTTAGCAAATTCGTTTCTAGATGCGCTGTTTGTGTTAGTCAAAGAATCATCTGTTGAGTCATAGTCGTTAGAAGAATCAATCTCAGGATCCATAATATCACTATCCTCTAAATTATAAGGATTTCTAATGTTCAAATTAAGACGTAATCCAAAACGAGATTTTTTTGATTCACAAGGAATATGAGTTGATATGTATCCAGATGTGAATGTATTAGATTTTTATCTTGGAGCAGGGAAATCATCTTCTTCTTCTTCCTATTCCTCTTCTTCTACTTCTGTTGATTTGTTTTCTATTTATTAATCTTATTTTTGAGGTGATTCCTTGCTTTCTGAGCTAAAAGATGACTTTTGCTTGTCTTATTCTTCGATGATAGAACAATAAGTGAAGTTAGCTTCTTATTTATCCTATTCAAACTTCATAGGGGATAATTATAATCCAAATACTTTTTAAGAATCAAAATCTTATTCACTCTAAGAATTTGTATGTATGTTTTATTATTTAGCTTAATTTATAAATGTTTCACTGTTCATTTTTGAATCGCTAAGTGTACTAGCAGTAGTTTATTAATCGTCATTGGAAAGCATACAAAGATGATTAAATGTGTTCCTTAAATGAATAGTAGCCATGAATTATGTATTTTTAATTTTGAAATAATATATTTTTAAGCTGGTTTATAGTAAAATATTTTTCTTGTTTGTTTTAGGAAAGTGGTAGTTTTTTCTACTTTTCAAATATTATGTATTAAGCTTTTGCAGCCCTTTGTTAATTATTAGTTAGTTTTTAAGGTTTTTATTTGTTAAGGCTAACCTTTTTTTGATTGTATTTTATTTTTATTTTATTAAATATATTACATGAATTTTGTGTTTCTTAAAGCTTATTTATATTGTTCTTTTCTAAGTTGTTAATTAATTAACTAATTATTCACAAAACTCAACATTATGAAAAAAAGGGTGAAAGCATCTATTCTTTGTTAATTAAAGATTTGTTTAATATCATTTATCTATCTATTTATCTATCAATTGATTTATTTATTTATTGAATTTGATAAAAAAAATTATTGAATTTTTCTTTTTCATGCTTATCATTTTTGACTTATTAAAATTATTAAGCATAACCTTTTATATTCTGACTTCTTCACACTCATACAATACACACACACTATCATTCAAAAAATTATCATTTAATAACATAGTTTCACATTAAATTACAAATGGTCCTTTCATTTATAAAAAAATCTCGCCCTAAATTATATTTATCATCATAGGTTTTTAATTTTTAAATCAATGACAAGCGACTTTATGCATTTTTAATAATAATTTTTAGCACGTTTCTATTTTCATTATTTTTACATTTCATTTTTTTTGTTTACAACAGCCATATAAATAAATACATTAATTCTTTTAAACAAAATCAAATTTAAAATCTTAACCAGTAAAAAATCCAACTTTTTGTCATTTAACATATTTGCTTTTACGTATTTGTGTTGATTGATTATTTATTTATTTAATTGAGCTTGTTATGTTTACTGCATATTCTAAACACATTTATTTATAGATTTCTCAACAGTATTTATTTAAATCTTTCTAACAATATTTACAAAATTAATTTTTCATCGGATCTTCAAAAAACTTTAAATACTAAAATCTTTGATTAATTAGCCATCGTTATATTTTAAAATAAAATGAACTAGTAACCAAATAAATTCAACTAAAAATAGTTTAAAATAAAACCTGAAATAGTAAGAAATTTTCCCATCTTAATCAGAAAAATTAATAAAGTTTACTTAAGTTAAATCAAGTTAAAATATTTACTCTTTTTAAATATAAAAGAGCAAATAAAAGAAGGTTTATTTTTAACACTTATTAGCTTGTGGATGAAATTTGCTTGAATTAAGTATCTCGTTGAATCAAAATAAGTATTACAAATATGATATTTTAAATAATTTTGAAAAT
Source organism: Tetrahymena malaccensis 436 (assembly GCA_000231845.2). Classification (NCBI taxonomy): domain Eukaryota; phylum Ciliophora; class Oligohymenophorea; order Hymenostomatida; family Tetrahymenidae; genus Tetrahymena; species Tetrahymena malaccensis. The sequence goes on from JH719975.1 coordinate 604,189, forward strand.
CTTCCAAAATTATATGTAAATACTACGTTATTTAAATTTATTCTGTCGAAGCTCTGTTCTATATTTAATTGTGCGGTAATTTTTCCATTACTTTATAAAAATGACTAGTGTTAATTTAAATATACATTTATATCCTTTCTCATTAAATTTGATTTACAGCTGTTCACTATTTAGAAAAAATTAAGAGATATAGATCAAAATTTATGAAATAGAAAAGCCTTCTGCTTATTTTATCTATTCTAATTTAAATATAAAATCTTATTTCAACAACCTGAATTTTTAAGTTGCACAATCAAAAAAATATATTTTGAAATACTTTGTTAAAAATTAGATATCTCAATTCTAAATTAATATATTTTTATTAATCAATACATGTTTTTATTTAGCATAATTGCTTAAGAAATATAAAATTAAGTTATTACTTACTATCAACAAATTTTTTCCATAATTTCATAGATTATTTGGAAGAAATCAATAAAATTTATGTCTTTAAGAAGAATCTTTTTCTCCTTTTATAATTTAAGGTTTAAAGATTTTTAAAATATGAATCAGATTAAATCATAAGAATTTGTTTTATAATTAGATTAAGATTATTTTTAAACAAAAGATATGTTTCATAGATGAAAAAGCATTTAAATATGCATAAGAAAAAACACATTACCAATTTATTTAAAATAAATAATTTTATTCAATTTAAAAATATAATTTCTATTTAGAATTAAAGTTTTTAAATATAAAAATTTTTAATTTGTTTAGAGAGCAAAACAAGTATTATAAAAGCAACTAAAATAAAATCACTTTTTAATTTCTTTAAACATATATATCTTCAATAAATAAATCTTTAAATAAAAAAAATTGAATTGTTAATTTTTTTTGAAAGACAAAAAAATAAAATAAAATTTTAATTATTTTGATAAAAAGAAATAAATTAAGAATTCAATTGGTTTTTATTCTTTTTAATAATATAATTAATTCATCAAATAAAATTATAATACAGTTGATTTTTATATTCATTCTTTTAACTTTAACCCATCATTTTTAAAATCTGTATGGATACTAATTTTTTTAATTATGTTTTTAAGAAAATGGGTTAAACAAAATACTAAAATGTAATTTTTTTTACATTAAGTTAAGTTTAGGCAATTTTATTTTTTTTGTTGGTAAAATGATAATTTATTGAATTAATAAACATTTACAAAAACAATCTTACTCAATCTATTTAATTAAATTTCTATAATAAGCGTTATTTATAATTTTTATATAATTATTATTCTAACAAAAATGGTTATTGACTTATTTATTAGATTTTCTCAAAATAATACAATTTTTAAAAGTTATTTACTCAGCCATTTTCAGATCATTTATAAATTAAAATAATTCTTTGTTATAATTGAATTATTTGAAATCTATTAACTTTAAATTCTTAGTATTTAAAAGGTAAATCTAAAATTATTTATTTTTAAAAATAAAATAAACTACACTCAAATAAATATTAAAAACAATTTAATTTGATAAAATTATTCGGTAAAATACATTTTTAAAAACGTTAAATTAATTTTTAAGTATTTGAAACAAAGTATTTTTTTTCAGATATTTTATTAATTTAACTTTAAAGTCCTTTTTGACGGTATTAAAGATTAGTTAGCAATTAAGTTCTCTAATTTTAAAATTTACTTAAATTAATTTTTATCTTCAAAAATCTAAATATTTTTTAAAATTTAATCATTATTTAAATATTTTATTAATACAAAAAGTATTAAAAATTGTGAGTTATTGTTTTATGGTCATATTTTTTAAATAGCAATAGAGTATTTCTTTAAATCTATTTACTTCTACAACTATTTAATCAAAATATGCAATTTAATGAAACCCAATAAAATACAAGCAAGTAGAAAATTGAAATTATTTTTTATAGAAATCCTTAAAAAAGTGAATTACAAGTTGTATAAAGTTAAACCTTGCAAATAACATAAATAAATAGATTTATTTGCTTGTTTGTTTATTTATTCAGTATGCTTTGCATAAGCTAACATTAACATTACTGATGGCAGTTTGAGAAGATGATTGTAAGCTAATTTCCAAATTTTTCTATGAGGCTTTATTTCTGTTAACAATAAACTTGATATTCTAAAAGGTTGTATAACCTGTATAAGAAAATGTGCTATTGACAGTTTCATTATAAACTTTTTCTTCATTTTTACCGTCATTAAAAGCAGCATTTACTGTAATTAAAGGCTCATTAGTACCTGATTTGATATGATAGTTCAAATGTATGATATAATTTCCGTTGTTAAGAATTTTGAAGTCAGCAACCTTAACAGCTGAGTTAGACAAGGCACCATTGCTATATTCTTAAACCAAATTATTAGTAAGAGAAACACAAATATCTTTCATTTCTTCTCTTATTTCTTCAACTTCAATGTTCATATTTTTAAGAACTTGTAAAGTTGGATCATTCTCTGAATCACATATCAAAATCAGGTGAATTTCTTCAGAAATAAGAGGTAAAAATTCGTGATTAACCTAAACTTTTATAATCATTTATGCATCAGCGTTGATGATTTCAGCTTTTATATTTGATTAAGTACCTTCTAAAGCAACAGTAAAAGTTTCAGGTTTTAATCTTTTTAAGACTACATTTTCACTGCTATATTTTTGATGAGTTCTTCTGTTTTCGCATTCCATTTTGATGGTGTTGTTTTCCTATTCTAATACATAGAAAATGTATTCACCACTCTTTATTCTTTTTTATCCAGGAGTGAGGCTTTGCTCTTCCATTTTACTATTTTTATTTTGAGTGTTGTAAATTAAGAATTTGATTAAGTTTTAATAAACAAGTTAATTATCTTTTTTTTTTTTTTTCGTTTTTAATCTGATACCAAAGATTGGTATATAATTGTAAATAGAATGAAACAAATAGTGAATAAACTATTCTATGGTTGTGTCCCATACAATTATCATAAATAGATGTTATCGTCTGTCAATCTATTATAATAATTGAAGAAGACTCTTTAACTCTGATAAAATCTGCATCTTTTCTTTCATAGACAATACAATTTCAAACTAAATAAGTAATTATCAATCAATCTCATTTAAACAAATTTTTTATTAAATAACATTAAAAATGGAATTATCAGAAAAAGTTATATTTTAAAATAATTATTTATTTTATTAATTTAATTTAAACATTTTAAACTTAAAAAATAAATTAAATTTTGAAATTATGTGTACAAAACCTCCCTCACAGATTAAATATTAAGAACTAAATTTTTCTTTCATAATTTTTATTTCAGCAGATAAATACAAAAAAGATAAAAGTTTTACTTTTATTTTTAAAATTGATTTAATTTTACAATATTTTTAAATAGATTTTTACTTTTATTAATTTAATTTATAATAATGATTTTAAAATAAATTAATAATTATTTTCCACTTAGTTTTTTATTTAAAATATCTTAGAAATGCTAATAAAGTGTAAAAATAATTTCTTTTTAATTTAAAAAAACTAAATTATTTTCGTTTTTTAATTTGGAATAAAAATTTATAAATACTCTTAAAAATTAATTACAAAGTAAGTATTTTAAAATATAAAATTCATTCCAACTATTCAATGTCATTGTCAATTTCTTTTAAATTATATATTTTGTTATCTTGCTGGTTCTGTTTGCTTAGTCTGAGAGCGAGAATCTCTGGGTCAATATCTTCATCAGGAAAGTTAGCATCAATATTTTTAGATTCTGGGTAGAAAGTTTTATCATATATAAGAGTTAATATTTTTTCGTTATTTAGAAGTTTGTCAATCATAATATCTCTCTTATCACGAATTATTTGAGATTCTTAACTATTTAAAACTACTCTATTTTCTCCTTTCAGCTAAATAATTTCCTCTTTGATATCTTCAACACATTTTCTAATAATTTTTTCTAAGTCTGATTTTTATAGCAGTTCTTTCACATATGATTGTTTTAATTCTCTTATTCTTTTTTATTCTTACCTCAATTGAACTTATATTTCTTTTATTTTTTTTTCATTTCTATTTATTTTTAATAAAAATATTAAAAAAGCAAACTCTAAAATATTTAATTTTTACATTGATAATTGAACATTGCTTTGATCCATATTATTGGGATTGCTTACAATATTGTAATTGGCTTTAAACTAGGCACTTTTCTGTAATTAAGAGGTATCTTTTTAATCACTTTATTGCTATTAATACTTTTTCATCACCCCTTTATTATTTAAAAAAAAAAATTATTTACTACTATTTCAACAAAATTTTAAATAGATTTTACAGTTTGTTGATTTTGTAGTCCTAATTCTGATATTTTAAGATTAATTTAGTGACTTTTTCTTTGATGAAGCTACAGAAACATCATCTTATTAAGATTGATTATGATTAGATTGCTGTAAAAAGTTATTTTAATTATCCAAATGTGAGATCTGATTTTAATTTCTTTCTTCTTGTTCCTCATTTTCTTCTTCTTTTTGAACTTAGCTCAACATTTTTTCATAATTCTCAATTTAGCTTTTCAAAATAGCATTTTATTTCTTCTTCATAATTAATTCCCTTTTTTAAAATGAGAAAAAATATTTTTAAAATACAAATATAAAGACAAAAAATATGAAATACTTTAAGAGCATATCTCTATCATTTTCCTAGGTTTAATACTGAGCTTATAAATCCATAAATTTTTTCATCAAATTTATATTTTCGTTATCAATTTTTTAAGCTATATTTTCAATCCATTCTAACTCAGATATAAGTTAATTTTCTCTTTATATGTAATCTTAATCTCTTTTTTTTTCATTTAATAAATTAATTATTCAAAGACGTTTTCTAAATGTTTTATTTTTACAATTAATTAAAATAATTTACTTTTTTCCCTTTTTGATACGCTCATCTTCAAATTGCTTCTTAATTTCTTAAATTTTATCATTAAAAAATCTTATAACTGTTTTCTCTTAATCAATTAAAACATTAGATGTTTTAACTTGCAGTTTGGAAATTCTATCTAGAATTTCTTGATGGTATCTGGTAGCTAACTCCATCTTTTTCGCTTCATTTAAATCGAGAACAGCTTTTTGCCTAATTTCATTTTACAGTTCTTCAATAATCTTTCTATACTCTAACTCTCTCTGAACATACCTATCTTTCCTATTATCAAGATCATTTTTTAATTTCTCATTTTCTTATTTCTATGTTTCAAGTAGCTGTTCTATATCTAATGCTCTTTATCTAACATCCTCAGAGCTCATTTCTGCTTTCATAGGAGGTAATCCTGTAGTAATTTCTATGAAATTAAAAAATTATTTACTATTTTGGCTTACAATAATAATTATAATTAATCACTTTCAATACAATTATTTTTGCATATAAAAAAGCTTACCTCTTATTTTTTAAAGGTTTTTGTTATTTAAATTTTATTATAAGACTTCATTTTTATTTTATATTGCAGAAATTTTGTTTGTGCGCAGAATGCTATCTGATGGAAGAACTTTTATTAAAAATAAAAATATGGAATTTTATTTATTTCTAATTTATTTCAAATTTACATTTTGATATCTCTGGTGTTACACTTATCAGTCTATCTGCTATTCTTTACATCCTTTACATGGCATCAGAGCTCTTGATATAAGTCGCTTCATCTACTTCTCTTCCTTCACGCTATAATATCATTTGCGTAATTAACTTATTTGCTAATAGTAATTGGCTAATTATGAATTTATGCTAGACTAACTTCTATTCAGCAACTTATTTAATAAATTAATGGTATATATAATTTTTTTAACAATGTATTAACTTATTTTTGAATGAATAAAATAAATAAGCAATCAATGCACATATATCTATATAAATATATCAATTGTTTTCTTTATTTATATAAAATACTATAAATTAACTAGTTATAATTATTTTAAAAATGATTTATTTATTTATTTAGTTCAGCAGTAAGATTTTTTTTTAGTAAAATTAATTGTGTTGGCTTCATCTTAATCTTATTATTAATCAAAAAAGCCATCACCGAGATCTAGTTCGTCACAGTTTTCATCTTAATATGAGAACTTATCTAAGTCTATATAATCTTAATTTAACACACTTAAACTTTTTTTTATAGCGTTTTCTTCATCAAAAAGATCTTTCGGAACAGGGATTTATAAGTGATTATTCTAAAATTAGTTATCAACATAAACGTCATACTCACTTGCTTATCCCTCTTCCATAACTTCTTATAATCTTTATATATCGATGCATCCAGCAAAAGCTTCTGTTCTTTAATCTTCACTAAATGCATAATCATTTTATGTAAAAATCTATTCCATGTCTTTTATCCCATCACCTATCATAGACTTTAATAAATTAAATTAAAATATTATTTTAATTCAAACTTTTAATGATTAAAGTAAAGTTTACTTCAAAAATTTAATATGATCCTCCAAATTTATATTAAATTGGTTCTTCCTATTAAAGTTGCTGAGAGTTTTAAAAAATATTTTCATTTCTCGTTTGAGATTAATTTGGTTACGACTAAGCAAAAATATTTGTATTGTTTTTTAAATTGGTAGTGAAAAAAGGTGTTTCAGTCTTAGGAGAACTATTTATTAGTGGTTACGATTAAGTTAGTTATTGCTAAATATATTGCTGAGAAATTTGCTGTAGTGCTGGTTATTAAAAAATTTATAGTTATTGACTAAGAGAGTTTTTAGAAGAACTTTTTTCATTACCACTTTAAAGTAAGTACTGATTTCCCTACTGCTAATTTTTATTCTATTGCGCAGAGTTTGATAGTTTATGATGTGATATAGGAGTCTAAAAATTTAAATTCTTTTAATGGCTCAAATCATTCAAAGCAAAACGATTGTACTGCATAATTCGTTGATTGAATTATTGATGAATATTAATAACTATGATATGCTATTTATTAATTGGTGTGGGTTTGTTTACTTATTTAGAATTTCAAATTTATTTTTTTACTATATTAAGTAAGATGATTAATTAATATATCAAATTAGTAAAATATTTAACACAAAAGCTAATAATTATAGGCTCTTTTTAAGCGCAAAATCAAATTTAAAAAAATTATAAACAAAAATCTAAATTCTATTTATTCGTTTGAAAAGAAAGATACCTGTTGTAAATTAACAAAAATGGAGTCATAAGCGAAAAGTTAATTTGTCAAATTTTTGATAATTTAAAAATAATTAAATTTCATTCAATTCACGCAATAAAATAAAAAATATGAATTGTTGATAAAATATTTTTTTTGGATTTGCTTTGTTTATTTAATCTAAAATCATTTTATAAATTGAAATTTATATAATACGAATAAAAATATTAATCAACTGATTATATATTATTTGTTTTAAGATATTTATTTCAAACAAAACTTTGTTTGCTTGTTTATGAACTATGCAAAACCTTAACCAATTTCCACGTTCATCAAAATCTTGTTTCAATTAATTTTACCAATAAAAGAAAAATTGGTTAAATAAGAAGTAATTGTTTCCAAAATAATTTATTATAAAAAAAGGAAAAGAAATAAAGATACACTTTTTATTGATCCGAAATCAAAAGGGTTTCTAAAAAAAAATGAATAAATTTTTAGTTTTAGCACTTATAGGTTTGCTTGCAATCAGCGCTTTAGCCCAGTAAGCATATTTTCTAATATTAAATGAAATATAATACATATGAACTATCAAAAGCAGATATACACGCTAAAAAGCACGAAATTAACTTTTAGCCCATATAGAATTATCAATAATTATTTTTCACCAAAAACTAAACTAATTTGAGAATATTGCTTAATTTTAACATATAATGTTAAAAACAATAAATATAAGATTTTAATATTTCTTTAATATTATAGAGATGACTAATAAGCTACTGATACTCCTCAAGCAACTGATTAAACTCCATAAGATACATAATAATAGAATGTTTAACCAAACCAAGAAACAGAACAACAATAATAAAACCCTCAACCAAAATAAGCAGGATAGGAGGAATAGTAGTAAGAGCAATAATAAGAAAAGAAAAATGAAGCAGTTGTTGATGATGATGAAGACAGAGTAGCTATTATGGAAGAGTGGGAAAAGCATATGTAAGATTTCATCCCCGATGAAATGCTTACTTTTGAAATTGAATCTAAAAAGGAAGAAGTAAAAAATATTTTAATAAAATCATTAAAAATTAGTCACAGATTAAACTTTAAAAGAAAACAATCACAAGCAAGCAAATTCACCTATTTATTTTTAACTTATTAATATTAGTTATTTATGGAAGATATTACAGTTCCTACTTAAATGAGAGGTGCCTTCTTCGTATCTTACTTTTCAGATGAAAAAATTGACTTCATTGTAAGAATAAATCAATTTAATTTTTAATTAAAATTATTAATTAATTAATTAAATAATAAAAATTATTTTAAACCAATAAAAGATCAGAGATCCTAATAAACACAAAGTTTTCCACAAATTCAATAAGAGAGAAGGTATATTTAATGTAAATGCTACTACTATTGGAACATATGAGTTCATTTTCTCCAACTTAAGAGTAATTTTAATTTATTTAAAGATTTAATTATTAATTAATTTTTACAAACAGGGTAAGGATAAAAAATCTGTTACTTTTGCTTTAGATGTTCACAATACTACTGAAACTCATTTATCTCATCACGATTTAGATCCTGTTGAAAAAAAATTAGAACACGTTGCTAGTGGTATTAAAGTAAATTCAATAATAAAATTATTTCAACTTAAATAGGTTTTAAAAATAAAATTACATAAAAAAGGATTACTTAAATGAATAAAGATTCTCATCAAGAAGATAAATTACTCAATTAGAGTCTATTCAAAGTGCCCATTCAAGACTTTTAATTTTTTCAGTAGTTGAAATAGCAATTGTTGTTTTTGCAACAGCTTGGCAAATTTATTATATCAAAAAGATCCTTGATAATAAGAGAATCGTTTGAAAAAATAATATGACAAAATAAACTCACCTAAATAAATTTAATAGGATATGCTTTAGCTTCTAAATCCTAATATTTATATTTAGTTTAAAATTAATTGATAATTTAATTGTAATTATGTACTAAAAAGTATACTTTTTACTATTTGTATCTTTCAAGAAATTGATATTTGCAACCAATCCTAATTAAAAAAAATAATTTTTTTAAGAATTTTTTTATTGATTTAAATTACATAATTTTTTTCATAATCTTTCTCTTTTATTTAATAAATTAAACCAACATGTATTATTTTCATAATCTTACTAAATTATAAACTAACAAAATGATGTTCAAGACTCAACCAAAATTTTAAAGAAACAGATAGAAAAACAACAATTTATTTTTTTAGAATTGTTGTAACAATGAATTAAGATTAAAAAAAAGAATACTCTTTGAAATATAACAAGGACTATGTGGTTTTTAATTTTATTTATTTCGATTATAAAATTAATTGAATGACAAACAACAAACACATTTTATACTATTCTTTATTAACTATTCAAAATTTAACTTATATTTATTTTTTAACATGCATTTTCTTTACATTAACAATACTATAATAAATATTGAGAATTATCACTTATTAAAAAAATAAAAAAGCAAGCAAATGAAACCTATTTCTACAAGCGAAGCTACAAGCCCAGTGCTCAAAATAGACAAAAAAGTAGAAAGCAAAGACAAAAATAATTAGCAAATAGAAAAGTAAGCACATAAAAACTATAAATTTTGCTTGTTTAATGGCAATAATTCTGTAGTTTTCCGAAAAATTTTACTTTCAAGAGGTAATTGGGAAGAGGTAACCAAGTTTTTATTTAGAATTAGAATTCTACTATGATAAAATTAGTTTTTTTTATGCAGCTGAATTAAATTAATATTAAAATATATTAGATAAAAGAGAGCTAAGCTGAGGAAAAGAGCATATTTTAGAACTCAAATTTTATTTGGAAAAGCTACAACTTTTCAGTTAGGGTAAGCGTTTACATATTAATTGGGATTACTTTGAAACATCATTATTTTTACAAATTTTTAAGAAACTATCTATGCATTGAACAAATAAACTAGTAAATGCAATAGTATATGAGACAGGTTTATATTATTTTTTCAAAATAAATAAAAACAATTTTCATGTAACAGTTTTTAGTAAAGTATAAATAATTTACATCTATTTTTAAATTTTTCATACAAAAAACATATAATTTATATCTGTTGAAAAAACACTAATAAATAAATTTGATGTTGAATAATAAAAAAACAGACTTTTCAAATAAAAATTAAAATATTTTTTTAAAATTTAATTTATTTATTTAAATTAGAAATATGCAATTATTGAGGATATCCATAGAAATAATCCTTTTAAGCAGGTAATAATAATATAAAATAGTTCAATTTAACTTATTCCATATTAAAAAAAACAATAGATTATAAACCATTTTGAGAATAATAGAGGTATGTGCACAAAAACAGGCTTAATTCGCTCACTTAGCTCTTATTACAGGCATTTAGATCCAGCTAGTAAATTGATTTTATATTATTTGCATGCTAATTTTTAATAGTTTAAGCTAAATATACAGTATTTGATACATGTGCTACAAGTTTTGTTTTAACTGCTGGAATTAATGATGTGGAGTTTACATCTTTTATGTCTCGATATAATGAAATTGCAAAAGGAAATTTTACTAAAGTATTTTATTTATATTTTGCATTTTATGATATTCAATTTTTAATTTAGGAAAAAGTACCGAAAAAGCATTGCTTAGAAAATATATGGTTGCTTAAGCCAGCTGATGCAAACTAAGGAAGAGGAATAGAAATATTAAAAACGTAAAAAGATATAATAAGCTCCCTTGTTTAAAAATAATGTAATTCATACTGGGTAATTCAAAAGTATATCGAAAAACCTTTATTATATCATGGTAGAAAGTTTGATATAAGAATTTGGGTACTTGTTACAAAGTCAGGTGAGATATTTATCTATAAACCGGGATACATTAGAACATGCTGTGATGAATATAATATGCAAGATATAGATGTCAATTTGCATTTAACAAATAATTTCGTTTAAAAGCACCATTAAAATTATGGATAACACGAACCAGGTTTAAAAGATTTAATTTCATACATTAAATGAATATTTTTTAAAATTATTATAGGAAACACTCTTCCACTGGAATGCTTATTTGATTATATTGACTAGAAATTCGCCAACGAAAATACTGATGAAGTTAATTTGAGAGAAAAAATTCATTAAAGAATGAAAGATTTAATCATAGATACTATACTTTCAGTCAAAAAAAGTATGATAACTATAAAGAGATACAACAACTTTGAGCTATTCGGATACGATTTTTTAATTGATGAAGATTTGAGAGTTTGGCTTATCGAAGTATATTCTTTCTATCACATTCAATATTTAACAATTAAATTATTTTTTTAAAGGTAAACACAAATCCTTATATTGGAATACCTAATGATTTTATTAAAGAATTGGTACCAAAAATGGCAGATGATCTCGTTAAAATTGCAATAGACCCTTTGTTTCCACCTCAAAATCCACCTGAAAGTATTTGTTTTTTTATTAAATCTTACTTTAAATTAAATTATCAAATAGATTAAAATAATGATTTTGAACTCATTTATTGTGAAAACGGCAGCAGTTTTAATAATGGAAATCCTAAGAACGTTAGATAGCCTTTTTAAAATTCCCCTTATCCTCTTTAAAAGCTTGCTTAAAAGCCAAACAAAGTCTAAAGGCAGTATGGAACAAGTCTTTTATTTAATAATGCTTCTAAACCCTAGCTATAATCTGAGCAAAGTAATTTATAGGAAGAAAATTAAATAATTAATACTTCAGAAGTAAATGACTAAGCTAATTAGTAAATGAAATAAAGAAGTGCCTCTGCTGCTCGAATTACGTAAAATAATAGTAAAGGAGGATTTTCTCCTAATTTTTCTGCAGCAGAAAGAAATGCTCACTCTAAATCACCTGAATCAAGATTTTTAACTAGTAACTTAAGATCTGGTAGTGCTTAGTAAATTAAAACACAATAAGTAGAAAAGAACATATTAATTGAGAACGATTCTAAAAAGAAGCTAGAAAAATAAAAAACTGTAGAGGAGCAGGATTAAGAAGATGAATAGTAATCAGAAAATCTAAATCAAAATATAAACGAAAATATTCTCTAATAAACCAAACTTAACAACAATAATCAATCTTATGATCCTGATTTAATGTTCTATAACCTTAAAAAGCTCCTTAATACTTATCTTTATGCAGATTTCCAACCATTTTACTAACACATAAATCATATTTTAAGTAAGATGATGAATTGGGAGTTAATGAGTGAGCAAGAATTAAAAGTTGTAGTGAAGACACTGAGATTTATTTTAGAATCTAGAATTTCTAATATTTTAGTTGACTAAAAGTATATTGAAAAGCTCATATCAGTTATAGATTCACAAAATCACCCTATAGAAATACAAGAAGTTTCTCTAGAAGCACTTTGCACAATTACAAAAAATGTTTCTAACAAAGTTAGGATTGTTTCTAAAAATATTATTCTTTTGCTTATAAAGGTATATTTATTTATTTGATAGTCTCTTAAATAGTATACAAAAAATTTAATACAAAAAAACTATTTACTTCATTTATTGGAGATATTTATTAATTTATATTAAACGCTTTTATATTTATTTAATTAGATCAGTCTCTCTAGCTGTGATGAAAAAGAAATGGAGAAATATGACAGAAAGATCAGAATTTTGGCAACTAATTGTTTAATACATTTAGGTGGAATTTATAACAGAAGATAATACATTCCTGGGGAAACAAGAGATAATGATAAAATAAGAAGGTTAATTATTGAAAATGGTGGTTTACTGGCTTTGCTGTGGATTAGAAAAAAGGTAAATGATAATGAGATCAAAAAAATTTCATAAGATTTTATTGATAATTTGGATATTTCTGATTTTGAATTACAATACAATTTGGTAAAGAAATGGAGAAAGGCTCTCTTTTTTGAAGGTTAAGTGAAACAGATACAAAAAAATTAATACAGCTAAGAGACCTTGTAATAGTGTAATATGAGTGGAGAAATGAGCATGTTCTAAGAAAAAACTAAAGAAGAAAATGGATATGAAGATAACAAAGTTGATAATGTATCTTCTTTATAAAATGATAATGCATTACAAAAGAAAACAAATGCTTTTATTGCTAATGTTAATTGTAATAATTTTGTGCCTGTTTAAAATTTAATTTAATTTAATATAATTTTTTAAGAATTACAAAAAGCTAAACTAAAAAATAATAACGAAACTACTCCTGAACAAAATCCATTCTTCTTACAAACACTTGAATATTTTGATTTTTAAGGCAGTATGGATACTGCTGAAGATATTTACTTAACAATCAAAGAATAAATTGTAAAAAGAGACAAAGAAGATAAATTAAAAAAAGAGATGGAGGTAAAAAAGCAGTAGCAGTAGGAAGATGAAAGAAAATTACAACTCTTAGAAAGAAAAGCAAAAGTTGAAGAATTTTAGAAAAAGAAAGAAGAAGAAAAGTTAAAAAGGAAATAAGAAGAAAAAAGAAGGGAAGAAAAATAAAAAGAGATTCTAGCATTAGAAGAGAAGAAAAGATAACAAAAATATGAGGAAATGTAAAAGAGAAGAGAAGAACTTAGAAGGTTTTAAAAAATGGAAGAAGATAGAAGAAAATTTTAAGATGATGATGGAGGGCAAAGGAAGAATATGGAAATAAGTAGACTTAAAAGATATTTAGCACCTAAGCTCTTAATAGAAGATCCTACTGCAAAACAATAAATTGATTTCATAAATAGCAGAAACCGTAAATATTTTATTTATTTATTTAATTTATTTTTAGAACAATTTTAATTGAAAATTTTTAAATTTAATATTTTTTTAATAATAATTTTTTATGATTTATGTTTAGTTTAATTAAAGTTGGAGGAAGAATTTGTTTACATAATTTTTTAATTTATACAAATATTGATTAAATTTAAAAATAGATTAAGAAAAATTTATATTTATGATTTTTTAGTTTTTATAAAATCTAAGGAAAATGATTAAAGCAATTTATTGAGCAGTATTTAAAGCCAAGTTAATAATTTTAGTAACAGATAAAACTAAACATAGAATAATAGTTTTTTAGCAATTAAAGTGAGTAATAGTAGATAAAAACTTGCTTCATTAAGCAATAGAAATATTCCTTAATCTCCTACATTATTACAATAGACTTAAGTTTTCTCAGACTCAATTTAGTTATTAAGGCACTAAATGAAAAATTAGTTTACTAAAGATGATAATATATTAAAGTAGTCTAACAAAATTATTATTAAGTCTCCTAACTTAGCACAAGTAAAATTATATCTAACGAGTTAAACTAATTAATTATTGTTTTAGTCTTAATAGTTTGCAAACACAAAATATAGGAACTAAAGATTATTATCTCCTATTAAAGTAGATGAATAGTAAAATAAAGGAATATAAGAGGATATTTAAGAGGAATCCAAATAAGCAAACTAAATTCTTTTAGAAAATTAAGTTAAATATTTATTAGTAATTTATAATAATATTAAAGTTTTTTAAATTAATTAGGAAAACATTTCAGCTGTGGAGTAGTCTTGACAACTAAAAAAACCAATTTGCAATTATAATAAATTATTTAAATTTTAAAATTATAAATTACTTAATATTTATTTATCCCTACTTTCTATAAAATATAATAATTATATATAAACATTTATATTCGTTAAGCAAACTCATTAATAAACAATTATTTCAAATAAATTTTAAATCAAATTTATTGTTGGTAATTATTTTTCAGAAGTATTAACGTTTAAACATAAAATTGAGTTAAATTAAAAAACAGTTGAGTTTATTTGTAAAAATATCTAAAATAAAATTAAAAAAGGATTTTTAAATTAAATAAAAAAATAATTTTCTCTTAAAAAATATTTTAATACTTTAAATGTTGATTTCTTAATCAAATATATTTATTTGTTTAGATTTATTTAACTAAATAAAATCTAAAATAAAATTAAAAAAGGATTTTTATGATGAATAAAAAATAATTTTCTCTTAAAAAATACTTAATGTTTGTTTATTATTCAAATATATTTGTTTAGTTTTATTTAATTAATTTAACAAATATTTTTTAAAATTAAAGATTGTTTTATTTTAAAAAGGATTAGTAAATCTTAGTAAATAGACATAACACTAAACTCATGAATTTTAATATAATAAATACAAATATTTCTTATTTACACTATAAATCTTTAAATTATTACTTATAAACTTTCTTTTTTAAATAATTCAATTACATCAAAGTTAAAGATATTTCAAGTACCAACTAACTAATCATTCAATCAATTCAAGTTTCCATTTTTCATGAAATGAGAAGAATCGCTCTCAAGGTTTTAATTACTATAATTTTCGTTTTCATCAAAAATTTAAGAATTTTCTTCTAAAAATTTTTTTAGGTTTAATGAAGTGAGCTGATTTTAAATTAAATAATCAAAGAAATCATTAATTTAATTTTTTAAACTATCGAAGGTGCTATCATGCCTAAAACTTTCTTTATTTACATTATTGATGCTTCTTTTTTTTAATTTAAATATTAAATAACATTTTGAAAAAATATTTACTTATTAGGTTATGTTAGTGAGGGGAACTATCTGCTTTCATAAATTAATTCATACTTTTTATTTATAAATAATTTATTATTGCAAATATAATTTAAAAAAATTTACGTAATCCCTGAGTTAATTAAAGTCCTTTAAAGATCTCTTAACATAGTACTATGGAATATTCTTTTTATATTTTGTAAATTTGATTAAGAAATAGACGTCTTCATCAATCTCTGTGTTTAAATTAGATCTACCATGCACTATTACAAAACTTTCGTCAGGTTCACCGTAATCCCAGTCAATCACACAAATTTGTTCATATTTTGGTCTATTATCTGTTTTGCTAAACAAAATATCTATGCTGACTTATTTTTACAGATTCTACTATCCAAATGACATTGTATGAACTACCTATGAATCACTAAGATCTAACCTATTTCAAAAATTATATAATAATATAAAAACAGTTATATAGATATGATAGTACTGTTATGGAGATGCACTGCATTTTCTTCTTAAACTCTCTAACCTTTGAGATGCATCAGAACTTTTTTGATATGACTGAGGTGTTTCATTCATGTTATTATTTGCAAATGTTTCTACTTAATTAACTCTATTTTAGATAAAATATTTTATACATTAAATATTTCTTTCATAATTATTTACACAAATTCTTCGAGTTTATCTCTTGGCATTAAAAATTATTAAAAGTTAATATGCTTTCCTATCTACTCTATATTCACTACTTGCAATATTTTAGAGAAAATTTCCATTAGATCTTTTGGAGATTAGCTAGGTTAAAATAATAAATTGATTGATATATTTCTTCATTTATCAATTAAATCTTACTTTTCAAGCTTATTTTGTTTTAGCTTTGGAAAAAGGTATCTTGTATGCTTTTAAAGAGACTTAAACAGCTCTATGAATTCGTTAAGTGTTCTTTTTGTGAAGTAAATTTCATTTTTTCTTTCAAACTCAATTATGAATGTAAGACAAGGCTAAGATAAGTTTTCATTAATATATTTTTCAACAACTTCCCATCCTGTAACAAATATTTCTGTAATTTAGTTATTTTTTTTTTCTTCTTCAGATTTTTAGAGGAATGTTTGTCTTTCTTCCTCAGGTAAATTTACAAATTAGGGAGAGCAACATACTTGGGAATCGTTATATGTAGAATTATAATAAAAGGGTTTATACCTTTATCCATTAAATTTTTTGAACACTCTCTTTTTAACCACTATCTACTTCTAAATAAACCATCAATAAATCAAAATTATTTTTTAATTTAAATAATTCAAAATTACGTTGTTGATCAAAGGAGAATGTAAATCTCTTCTTTCTTATATGTCATTAGTACATAGCTGGCAGTACAAGACTTTATTATTTATTATGTTTGCAAATATTTAATATTAATACTAAATAAATAAAATAATGATTACAAAATATAAACTTTATAGCACATGAAAAGATAGCTGCAAACTCTAATGAAGACAGTCCCTATTAATAATATTTTAAAATAAATAAATATTAATCTCTAATTGTGTGTTATTTATCAAATTATTGGCTTTATTTAAGCAAATATCTCATTTATCAATATTTCAGCTAGCAAATTTAAAAAATCAAGTTTTGATTAGTAAAAGATAAAATACAAAAATTATGATTGAATAATTAATTTATTAGTTATGAAACTGGATAAAGAAAATTATATTTTAAGTAAGCTAGCTGTTAGATAATTCAAGAAATGAAACTAGAGATGTGCTAATTAATGCCCAAAAATAGAATATTAATAAATTAGAATTATAATAGAATTTACCCAAAACATAATTAAAGCTCCTATTAGATTAATAAGTAAGTCAATTAAACTAAATATTTTTAAGTGAATAGTAGTTCTCCCTAAAAAGAGGAATTCTGCTCTGATTGTAATTAAGCAA
The DNA here is from genome assembly GCA_000231845.2 of Tetrahymena malaccensis 436. Lineage (NCBI taxonomy): Eukaryota > Ciliophora > Oligohymenophorea > Hymenostomatida > Tetrahymenidae > Tetrahymena > Tetrahymena malaccensis. The sequence goes on from JH719975.1 coordinate 621,769, forward strand.
AAGCTCTAGAGAAATAGTTTTTAGAATTAAAAAATAAAATGATATTTTAATAGAAGAAATCAAACTAAATTACCCAGATGAATACTTAGAGCGAGTATAATATTAGAATCATCAAATAAACATTTTAATTCATTATTATTTCTAATAAAATTCCTACTATTGTTATAAAAATATTTGTTACTTCTAAAAGATATATGATATAGAGTAAAAATTTCTATTTGATCGCACTAAGTGTTACTAAGAACCAAGAAGAAAGCATAAAATACTGCTTTTGCTGAAGATATAAGCCCAGTCATAAAATAAAAATAGAAAAGATCAAGAATATGTTAATAATTTACAAGCATTTAACAAAGTTATAAAAATAGCCATTAATATCTTGAAAAAGTGGGTCTTATTTATAAAAGTCATGTGACGACGTCCATCTTTTCTAATTATTTGTGATATCTTTATGTAGCAAAATATAAATGCTGCTAAATTTCCAGTGCATCCTATAATCAGAACAGTATTTTCAATTAATTACTCTCCCTTTTAATGAAAATAACAAAAATTATTTTAATTAAGGTATTAATAAGCGGAGTATGGTATTTAGCTATAAATCATTAGCTAAAAATAATTAATTTTCTTACAAAATATATCAGCTACATTGTTGATATTTATTAATTTTTTAGCTTTTTATATTAATTAATTTGATTCGATAATTATTTGTTTTATATGATTGATTGATTGTATTGATATTGATTGTTGTAAACTACCCTGGGATCTTTTATTACAAATATATTATTCAAAGTCTTGCTTCTATTAATAAATAATAAATAAATAGCAAATTGGACTCTTTTCTTTTTAACCAATATGATTAATGAATCAATTAATATCTCATCTTTTTTAATTAACTTACTATCAATTTATTAATGAATCAACTTCTAATCTTAAAGTTGTCAAATATAGGAAGGATCACTGATTATTTTTTTATTAATTATATTATTTTTATTAACCAAATCAAATAACTATTTTATTTTTAGTAAAATATTTTAAACATTTTTTTAGTAAAAACTTATCATTTGGTAATTCTTCATTACTAAAACATAAATTTTTATAAACTTTTTCACTAAAAGCATTTTTTAGCAATTAATTAGCATCAAACAATCAACTAATTTATATAATATTAAATATTTGATTGGGCACTAACTTCAAATCCAAGAACGATGAATGCAATTCAAAATGTATTTAGAGAAAAAATTTTATTTAAATTAATAAGCCTTTCATAAAGTATTTGAGTTATCAATATATAAAAATTAAATACATATTAATAAAAAATGACAAAAAATAACTCTTTTTAAAATTGTTTATTTGATATGCCTTTTTTACTGATTTTAGAGAATAGTTATTTAAATATTTTAAATAAATTAATTTTATTATAGTTTCGGATAATAATCTTATTAAACAACTAAACATACAGAATATTGAAAATGAATACAATGACTTAAAAGCTGCATCGAATAAAGCAAGGTAGTTTTTGTTACTAATTTTAAATATTTTTCATTAATTTTAATTTCATCAGATTAATTTTACTCACAAGAGTAATAATTAAATATCATAGTGAGATGCAATATAATTTTATTTTATTAGTCTACTTCACATTAAGATCGCATTCTTATGACTGAATTTTAAGCTATTTATAAAGATCAATTTATCATATAATTTGTTTGCAAATTTATATCTTAATTGCTTCTCTTTTCTTTTTAAAAGTTTCTGTCTCACTTGATTTACACACTGCTACTAATACTACCTGTCTTCCTTCATTCAAACAACTTCTCTCTTTATCCGCAAAAGAGATATCAATTCATGACAATATTCTTCCCTTTTGGCATCTATTTTTTTTTTATCAAACTCTTATAAGAAATTTATTACTTATATTTTCACAAAAAATTTTACACATTTTCATCATCAGCATCTATTTTAGAAAAGGTGAGTTCAATATTATGTTAAAATGAGATCAATTAATATGCAATTCGTCATTTTATTGAGTCGTAGTCATCGAATTCAAATTCAATTCAAACCGAATATTAAAAAATATATTAAAAGCTGCCAAAAATATACTCATGTTTTAAAAAATATCCTATTATCAAATAATTTACCGTTGCTTTCTTCTAATTCTTAAAGTAAAGAAAAATCTATCATATTAGCAAAACGTTCACCATTAAATTGGTAACTAACTCTAATTGATTAGGCCAAAGCATTCTTTATCCTAATTTTTAATAAATAGTTTTATTTAAGTTGACATTCTTATAATATGGGGTTTGCTGTTTTCACTCAAAAATAGAAATTTCTGTCATAAAACATAAATTAATATTTAAATTGAAATACTAGGTCTAAATCATCTTATTTTAGAAATTAGTAATGCTAAAAACAGGAGCACTTGAGAAGCTCTTAATAGAACACTTGTTCATGCTCTTATTCATTTAATACATATTCTTTGAAAATTGCATAAATCCTCTCATGATCTGATTGATAAATTTACTTGTATTAATTATTTTTAATCTTTAACTATTTATAATTTTTTATAAAATTTGAAAAGATTCCAATCGAAATTTTAACAATATTCTTTCCTTTTCTTTCTATTTAATATTTTTTATTTGCAGTAAAAAATGTATCCTTGCAAACATTCCAACTAAATTAGTTTAAATAAAGATTTTAACAGTGTATTTCTACATATTTGCTAAAAATAGATTTTAAATAAAATAAATATTATTCAACTTTATAATTTTTAATTTTCATTCCCAGCTATTGTATTATCTACCTAAATTAGCTTCAAATAAAATAATGTATCAACAAAAAGTTTAAATTTTTTAAATAATCTACATTTAAAAGCATATTTCAATTCAAAAAATTAAATATTTTATTCAACCTGCTTTTTAAAATCTTTTTATATATTTTTTTTGTTAAATCCAGTAATTTTTTGTTGTGTTAATTATTTCTAAATTTAAATTGGATTAAAAAAGAATATTTAAGCTTTAAATTTTCTAAAATTTGATGCAAAAGCAAGATTTTGAAACAAATAAAATCAATATTTAAATAAATAAATTGAATATTTAATTAGTAAATTCCAATATTTAATTAACTGAGTTACTTTGTTAACTAAATATTTTGTGAACTGATAATTTATTTTTTTAAATATTAAATTGTTTAAAAAATAACTTTTAATAGTTTTAAATCTTCTAAAGTTTAAATTTTGAAATAAATAAAATTAATAATTATTTAAATAAATTAAATATTGAATTTTATTATTGAAAAAAATATATTTATTTCATTTAGTTGCTTTTCTAATTATTATTTGATTATTTAAATTTTTTGAATTAAATTTTGAATTAAAAAATTATTTTTTTTATTTTAGCCTTTGTAAAATTTGAAGCAAATTATTAAAACAAATAAAATATTCATCTAAATCAGATATTAAATTTAAAAACTTACTTTATCCTTTATAATTTTGCTTTTTGAAATGTAAACTTCTAGGTAAAGTTTCTTAAGAAGTTTACTTTGGATTTTAGCTTTGGATCTTTAAGATAGTAAGTTAATCGTGTATTAAATATGGTATATTTTCCAATCAATTTTTTAAAAATAAGAATTTTCTTGGGAAAAATTAAAAATAACTCTTTGGTTTAAAAAGTAAAGATATAACAAAAAAATGAGGTCAAAGTTGAAGCAACACACACATATGGTCATAATGTAAAATAATTTAACTAAAATACATAAGTTAAGTCTTTAGTTAGAAATTGAAGAAAGTTATCGCTTAATGCGCAAAAACATCATTACATTTTAAATAATATATCTTATGATGTAATCGAAGTGTGATTTAAATTTTAATCTGATATATACACAATTTTTAATCATAAAAAATTTAGAATATAAAAAAAACAAAAATTAAAAAGAAATATACCTACCTACTTATGGAAACTAAATAATCTATTTTCGTCAATAAAACAAAATATGTGCTGTTAGTAATACATTCTGGTTTAAATATACTTTAATATTCTATTTGCATGAGTTTGCTCAATACTATTGTAGGGGATCTTCCTACTATTCTCAGTTGGAGCGATGAAAATAAAAGCATTTTAACAGGGCTAGTAAATTCTGCCAATACTGCAGGCGCAGCAATAGGTATTAATTTTAGATTTTTTTGCAAAAATACATATTTCTCTAACTACCAGGTAGTATTAGTGCAGGATATTTCAGTGCTAGATATGGTAGAAGGATTATGTTTATTATTGGAGATCTACTTTGCATAGGAGGAGCATCGATTGGTTTAATATAAAATACTACTCCATTTGTAATAGGCAGATTCATATGTGGTATTGGAATGGGTATACTCGTAGATTTAGTAACACTGTTTGTGATGGAGTGGACCCACTATAGATATAGAGGGTATGCAGGTGCTCCAATGGTATGTTTTACTCCATTAGGCATGATTATTTCTGGTTTAATTGGTTTAGGAATTTAGAGCGGAGGATCAAACTATTGGAGTAAATTTGTTGTTATTATTATTATTTTTATTTATATGAGAATATAATATACTAGTTATTATAATTTATTTGTTTAACCACAAGATATCTAATGCTGTTAAAGGATTCTAGTTTCATTCATTTTATAAATCCCACTAAAATTATACATTTTTATTAATTATTTATTTAAGTAGAAGTAAATATTTAGTTGTTTGAACAAATAACCTTTTATTTGATTGTTGATTGATACAAATATTTTTTATAATTTTACGATAGGAATCATAGTTTCTTTTCCAGCCATTTTGAGCTTTGTACACATTTTTGGATACTTCATTTTAGTAAAGACAGACTCACCATTCTAAATATTTTAAAAACACAGAGATGAAAATGAAGCTCTAAGCTCTCTGAAGACGATTTATACTAGTGAAGTAAGTGAAGAAATATTATCTAAAATAACAGAATCAATTAAAGCTAGAGAATAAAAAGATAAAAATAGAAGAATATTAACAATTTCAGAAATGTTTAGCATTAAAAGTTATCTTATTAGAATGATTGTGTGTGCCTTATGTGCATTGAGTGTTAATTTTTCTGGATATTTTATTATATCTATTTATACAAATTAAATAATATAAAATGATAATGATGGAGATAATACCAAAGCCACTTTATTTTCTATTTATACGAGTATAGCAGATTTACTTTCAGTTGCTTTAGCTACAGTTTATGTTGAAAAAATTGGAAGAAAATTTATTTTCTTGGTTGGGATGATATTTACAACTTTGATGCTTTTTCTGATTGGATTTTTAGCAGAGTACGAATTAAATAACTTGATCCCTTACTCTCTAATAGTATTTAAAATAGGATTTGGCACAACTATTTCTCCTTTATATCCTATCATTATTTCAGAAACTATAGTCGAAATAGGTTTCATTATAAATAGTTTAGTTTTTTGGGTTACAAACACTACAATAGTTTAACTCTATCCCATTCTTGTTGACAGTAATCTAGGTTTTTCTGGAATATTTTGGCTGTTTTCAGGAATTATGGTTGTATGTTTTATAGGCCTATTTATATTTATGAAAGAAACAAAGGGGCTGACATTAAAATAAATTCATATGTTGTATAGAAATCAAACATACTAAAATGAGCTCAATGATTAAAATGAAGAATATTCAAAAAACTTATAAAATTAATTAAATAATTCTAATTTAATTGATGATGATGATATTTGAAAGCAAAAAACTAAATAAATAAATTAAATTTAAAAATTAAATATTTTTTTAATTAATTCAATAATTTATTAATATGATTAAAATTGTTTGTATTTTATTTATCAAGTTACTTAATTTAATTTAAATAACAAATTCTATGTAACTTGATGTAATTATATTATAATAAAATATTAACCAAAAAGTTCAAAAAGTTTAAAAATTCTTTCATAACTAAAGTTTTAATGAAATTATTTAAATAATAAATATCTTTTAGTGTTCTGATAATTATAAAATGTAAAACCTGCTTATTTTTACTTTTTTTTATTCATAATCATTTATAATTTTGTTTATAAATTCCAAATTCTTTTAGTAAAATTATAAATACCTTAATAAATTAAGATTTTAAAAATATTATTTTAACTACTCAATTTAACATTTTTGGATTATTGTTTTATTTAAAAAGATTGAATTTATGAATAGAAAGAAGATTTTTCTTAATATAAAAAACATGATTAAATTTGAAATAAAATTAAAATGAATTCAATTAAACTATAAATGAATTATTAAACATATATTTTCCTATTTTTTGTGTATTTTTTCAGTTAAAAGTTCTATTAAGGTTTTAATTTTTATATAAATAATTTTATTTAAGCTAATAATTTGCTGATTAATTAAAAAGCTGATAGTATTTAAGAAGATTTTTACTTAATAAAATAAAAGAATTAAATTCATAAACAAATTAGTTAATTAGGATCAAAAAATATTAAAAATCTTCATTTGTTCAGTCATTTTTTTAGTTTTATATTTCTAATTATTTTTACTATATTTATTTAACTAAACTATTAGCTAAATCTAGTTCCTTATCTTCATTTTGTATAAATAACATAATATCTTTGAGAGCTTATTCGTAATTTCCAAATTAAAAATAACATCTCCCTCTACCTAAATAAGGATAGTAATAATCAGGATCAATATCTATGGACTTTTGATATAATTAAAATGCTTCATTTATTAAATTTTTTTCAAATAATACAGTTGCCTTGCTATCGTATACATTACGATATCTATCGTTTATTTAGATACCCTAATCAAAAATTTGAATAGCTTCATCTAATTACCCTAAATCATGTAAGCAACATCCTAAGTTGTTATATGCCTTATAGTAATTTGGATCAAGACTTATGGCTTTTTTATATGATTCTATGGCATCTAAAGTCAAATTTAACCTCTTCTGATTAATACCTATATTATAGTATATAGAAGGGTCTTCTGTAATTTTTAAGTATTCTCTATAATTAATGATTGAATCTTTATATTTTCCTAAATTAGAAAGGCATAGCGCTCTATTAAACCATAAGCTAGTATTAGAATAGTCATAACTTAAACCTTATGTAAAATACAGTTTAGCTTTTTCATATTCTTCTTTTTGCTAATAATAGCGTCCATACTTTAGATAATAGACAGCTAAGGTAGGATCTTAGTTTATTTATTATGAATGGTACTATTTTAGGTGGTAGGTGTGATCCTCAACTTTTAACCATTCTCCACACTCTTCACATTTTACTTTGTATTTATTAAAATATTTTTGTTTGAAATCTTTTTGAATATGGATAAAGTTTTATGGAGCGCACCTATTAAAGCATTAGTCTTTTTTTGTTTTTTCAAATCTTTTTACGCATGATGTACACCATACGTTTTCACAGCTAAAGCATTGTTAAGATTCCTCATTTAAATATTTGAGGCATATAGAACATTTCATAGTAAACATGATTTCTTCATTTCCCTTTTCCTCAATATTAATTAGATTATTAACTTATAAAAGGTATTATTACTTTTGAGCTTCAGTCATCTTTTACAAAGGAGGAATAGATAATTATTTTGAGTACTCAGGATCTTAAAACTTGTAATTATGAGTTTAAATCAAGTGTTATTTGAATTAGAAAGGGTTGATTTAAATTTGGCAAAAATCACATTAGATTTAAACTGATTTTTCTATAGTATTTTACAAATTTCTACTTATCTTTATGATGTTATTCACAGTACATTATGAAGGACATGTTTTATGAATAAATAAATACTCTGTAATGCAGTTTTAGCAATACATATTTTCACAAATTTCGCATTAAACGGGTTCATTAAGTGGATATAAGCAAATTGTGCAGATAAATTGTGACTATTCTTCGTTTTTTATTATGTTGAGGTTTTAAAGATTTTATATTTACCTTTCTGTTTCCATCTTTTTTTTAATTCTAACTTAATTTCAATTAGTATTTTTATAAATATTTTATATCAAATTTTATCATTAGTAAAAAAATCAATTAAATTTCAAAAGTATCACCGATTAATTCTAACAAAATCAAAAAATTAATCAAAAGTAATAACTTAATAATTAACATGACATATAATTCTTAGTTATTTTGTAAAATAAATAATATTTAATTAAATAGAGTCTAATTTAGAATATTTTGATTAGGATATTTTTTACAATTTTGTTTAATCATTTTAAGTTCATAAAATAAAACAAATAACAATAAGAATAATTTGATTTTATTTAATATTTTCAATTTATGTTATTATTAAAAGATAATTTGACTTTTTATTAAATTAGATAATTTATGTTATTTTAAATTTTAATAAATGATTGAAATTTAAAAAACTTTTGATTAACTTTTTAAATAATATTTGATAAACAATTGATTAAAGAAGAATAAAAGAAATACTAAATATGATTCAAAAGTCTATTTTAGAAAATAAAAAATCCATTTTTTAAAATAAAGCTAAGTATGTCCTTTTAGTTGTACATTCAGGATTAAATATCCTTCAGTATTCTATATGCTTGAGTTTGTTAAATACATTAGTTGGTGATTTACCGCAAATATTAGGTTGGAGTAGCGAAAACAAAAGCTTTTTAACAGGGTTAGTTAATTCATCGAATACAGCTGGAGCAGCTATGGGTATTTTTTTAAGATTGAAATAATAATGCAAAATTAAATTAAAAATAGGAAGTATAAGTTCTGGGTATTTTAGTGCAAGTTATGGAAGAAGAAATATGTTTATATTTGGAGATTTATTGTGCATATTTGGTTCAGCTATTGGCTTAATATAAAATACATACACATTTATATTGGGAAGATTCATATGTGGAGTAGGAATGGGAGTGTTAGTAAATTTAGTTACTCTGTTTGTTATGGAATGGACTCATTATAAATACAGAGGATATGCTGGAGCGCCCATGGTTTGCTTTACTCCACTCGGAATGATAATATCTAGCTTAGTAGGTTTGGGCATTAAAGACGGCGGGTAAAATTATTGGAGTAAATTATTTGATTTAACTTAATTTGAATAATCTATTAATTTATCAATATTGACTTTATTTTAATTAAATTTGTTAAGATTTTTAAAATTATTTTGTTTTTAGTAATTTAAAATTGATTTCTTAAAATATTTATGAATTTTATACATAACCTTTATATAGGAATTATTGTTTCTTTCCCAGGCATATTAAGCTTCATTCATGTTCTTGGATATATTTTTATGATTAAAACAGACTCACCTTTTTAGATATTTCAAAAATACAGAGATTCACATCGAGCATTATCGTCTTTAAATACAATATATAATTGTGAAACTAGCGAAGATATTCTAAATAAAATAGTTGAATCTATTGAACAGAGGGAGTAAAAAAATGATAACAAAAAATTACTCACTATTTCTGAAATGTTTAGTATAAAAAGTTATAGGATTAGAATGATCGTTTGTGCTATTTGTGCAATTAGTGTAAATTTTTCTGGATATTTTATAATATCAATTTATACAAATAAAATAATCACAAATAACAACAGTAATGATAATAATCAAGCAACGTTATTTTCAATTTACACTAATATTGCTGAATTAATTTCAGTAGCTCTTGCAACTATATATGTAGAAAAAATAGGAAGAAAATTTATATTTTTATCAGGTATTTTGTTTGCTATGATAATGCTCATAATTATAGGCTTTTTAGCTTAATTTGGTTACGATTAATTTATTCCTTACATTCTGATTTTTTTCAAGATTGGATTTGGGACTACTATTTCTCCACTTTACCCTATAATCATTTCTGAAACAATAGTCGATATTGGTTACATCATTAATAGTTTAATCTTTTGGTCAATAAACACATCTATCGTTTAAATATATCCAATCCTTATAGACACTCAACTTGGATTTTAGGGTATTTTTTGGCTTTTTTCTGGGGTGTTAATCATTTGTTTCATTAGTCTAATGTTTTTGATGAAGGAAACAAAAGGCTTGACTTTGAAAGAAATACATTTTCTGTATAGGTAAACAAATAATGAAAGTATATAATCAGGACTCACAGATAGCATTATACATGATAAATAAATTCTAATAGACAAAGAAGATGGCAATTTAGAAAGTTAAAATTGATTTACTGTGAAGCAACGAACTTATAAATTTAGAATAAAATTTAGTAATAGGCCTAGATAATTTTAAGTAAAAATTTAGGTACAAAAATTTAATTTAGTTGATTTTCAATATAAGAAACGATCTAATTATATGTTGTGGTTGGTTATTTGAATTATAGCTATTTATGGGAAATAATTAAGCTTTTTACTAGTGAAAGACATTTATTTAATCTGTTTGTCTTTAAAAATATTAAAAGTTTTTCTAAGTACTTCTTCGTTCTATTTATAAATTAAGAATGAATGTTTGTGTAAACGTGTAAAAGATAAAAATCAAATAGACCAAAATAATAATTAAGCTGAAGGATATAAATATTATTTAGTTATATTTACAAATTTGTAATCAAAAACAAAAGACCATACGTATGTAATTGAATCAGAAAAACCTTACAAATTTATTATTCCATATAATCGAAAAACATAATATTAATAGTCTAATACAAATATCACTTATTTATTCAATCAGCTTTAAACCAATTACTAAATTCAATTAGTCTTAAAGTATCAAAAAATAAACACAAAAGCATTAAAACATTATTTTATTCTCAGTAAATTAAAATATTTGACTAAAAAAATGTGAATTTTCTTTTCCACGTAAATTATTTTTATTTATTGAAAATAACGAGTATTAAATCGACTCCTGTTTATAAAAATTACACTAATTTCAGAAATTTGTTATCCTTCTTTATTCTTACAATTAAGAAACTTGATACTATTTTTAATAAAAAAATATACTTTTTTGATTAATTGTTACAATTTAAAAAAAATTAATCTTTGTTACATATCTTTTGACGTTGGCGATCTAAATAACTTCAATTGAACTATCAATGCATTAAATGTCATAGAAAGTGTAATACTAATTAAATGAAAATCCGTTTTATAGTAAGGAGTTCAATCTGCCGAATATAATTGTGTAAGAAATTAATTGCAATCAACCTAAAAACTACAAAGTTCATTTCATTCTATTAAAATTTTACTAGAAAATTTCTAACATGCACTGGAAAATTTACAATAACTTTTCAATCAATGTAGAGTTTTTTATTTATTAGTACCACTACTATCTATCTATCAAGAAATATAATATTGTTGTAAATATTATAGCAATTGTTTTGTTATTAAATAAATATACTTGTGTGAAATCAAGAAATGAATGCTTTGTTTGGTATGGGAATGGTAATAGTTTCTCACAGACTATTATTTTCTGATAGATAAGGATACAAATGAGGAATTAATTCACAATGTTAAGCACTTTTTACTATCTTTGTGATTAATTTACATAATCTAATCAGAACATTTTTAATTAAAAAAAAACTTATACAAGTTGTACTGATCTATGACATCATCATAAACAAGCATTTAATTAATGTTGTGATGCGCTTGAGGTGTAAGGAAATAAATGATATTAGTTAGTATTTGAAAATTGCATTATTTAAATTGCAGTTTAACTCTTTTAAATGCTACTTCAACCATATCCTATAATAAAATTTTAACCATTTTAAATAATTAATAATTAATACAAATCGTCAAACCATTTTATCAAAATTGTTCTAAAAATGACTCAAGATTGCAGTCCACAACACGTAGATACTGAAAATAATTAACTTGGCAATTTCAACTAAAATAAAGATGAGCCTCAACTTTAAAAAAACTCATCAGGTATAAATCATTAATTCAATCATCTTTGTATTAATTGATTAAGTTTAAATTATTTTCATACATACACTCATCCATTTTTTGCTAAATTTTTCTGAAAATGAAAAAAATAAGATGAATAAAATAAATTTTTTTAAATGAAAATTTATCGAATTATTCTTACAAATTTTATGAAATAACTAATTTTCTTATTTAAATTCTATTTTATAAAAATTAGAATAAAATTCTAAAAAGCCTATCTTTAAAAATAAATTCAAATTCATTGTTATGATTTTTCATACCAGTATAAATATTCTATAATACGCAGTCTGTCTCAGCTTGTTAAATACAATATTAGTTTAACTACCTACAGTTTTGGGCTGGAAAGCTTCTGAAGTTGAAGCTTTTACAGGTTTAGTTAACTCTGCTAATACTGCAGGAGCAGCTATAGGTAAATCTTTAATCATCAATTAATTATTTATTTACTTATTGCTATTTTCTTTAAACTAGGATGTATTTCATCAGGCTACTTGAGTGCTTTATATGGAAGAAGAACTTTATTTATTGTTGGAGATATTTTTTGCATAGTTGGGTCTGCTATTATGCTTATTTAAAATACTGGATCTTTTGTATTCGGAAGATTTATTTGTGGTATAGGCATGGGTATTCTTGTTGATTTAGCTGTGTTATTCGTAATCGAATATACTTACTATATTTACAGAGGTTACACTGGAGCACCTATGGTATGTTTTACTCCTATAGGTCTTATTATTTCTTCTTGCATAGGTTTAGGTGCTGAAAACGGTGGCGACTAATACTGGAGTAAGATATTAATTTTATTGATTTAGCATTTTTTGAAAGATTATATTTCATAAATTACTTATATTATTTATACTTCATTCTGCATCTAGATACTTACATTTTTTAATTAATTTAAAGAATAATTCATATGTAAGGAATATCTTTTATTTGTTGTAAATCAAAATATCTTTAATAAATTGGCTGGATTTGAAATTATATGATCATTAAAATATTGTTTATAAAAATTATTTTTTAACCTTAATTTTTATTTAATAGGAATTGTTATTGCTATCCCTGGTATGATAAGTTTATTCCACTTGTTGACTTATAAGTTAATGTGCCCTAATGACTCTCCATATTACATTTACTAAAAGTACAGAGATGAAGAAAAGGTTATGTAAGTTCTATCTGAGTATTATTATGAAGATGCTGCAAAAGACATCCTAAATAAGATTAAAGAAGCTATTATTGCTTAAACAAAAGAAAAGGCTAAAAAGCATTTAAGTCTTCTTGATTTAGTTAAAAATTCTGGATACAGAATGAGATTATTTGTTGCTAGTCTTTGTGTTTTTAGTGTAAACTTTTCTGGTTATTTTATTATCACTGTTTATACAAATATTATCATTATGAAGGAAACCAACGATAACTAGTATGCTACTTACTTCTCTCTTTATACAAGTTTAGCTGATCTTTTTTCAGTAGCCTTATCTGTCTTTGTAATTGAAAGGGTTGGCCGTAAATTTTTATATTAATCTGGTTAACTATTTTGTGCAATTATGCTATTGATTATCGGTTTCCTTGCTCATTATGGTACTGATTCACCAATTAAATTCCTTCTGATTGTTTTCAAAATTGGATTTGGTCTAACTATTTCTCCTCTTTACCCTATTATCCTTTCAGAACTTGTCCCTGAAGTTGGTTTTGTTGTAACTAGTATTGTCTTTTGGGTTTTAAATACTGCTATTGTTTAATCTTTCCCATCTTTAATAGCTTCAGATTTAGGTTTCGATGGTATGTTTTGGCTATTTGGAGCTGTTATGTCAGTTATATTTGTTTTATTAGCCATTTATATGAAAGAAACTAAAGGAAAAACTTAATATGAAATTTACGATATGTATACTAACCCTAAAAAAGCATCTTCCTAAACCAAGGTTAGTTCTGTTTAAGAATTACCTATAAAATAAATTAGTTCAACTGAAAATGATAGTTGAATAAAAAAATAAATAAAATCTATAGTCTGATTAATACTGCCATAGCAAATTAAATAAACAAATAAAAAAATATAAATATAAAAGTGTTATTTTCATTTATTTTAAGGATTAAAAATTAAATTATAAATTATCTTTATGTATTATATAAACATATATTTGTAGTTAAATCTATTGAAAAATTTGATAGCTTAGTTTATCTTTAAACATATTTTATTTTTAATAAATTAAATCTAAATTACAGGATGCCTAAAATAAAATATTATGAATAGAAAAATTAATTTTATAATAAGGAAAAGGAGGGTTAATCAAATAATTTATTAGAATAAATTATATAAATTTTAAATTCCATTTATATACTGATAAAAATAAAAATGGAAAAAATAATGAAGGCAATATACAAAAAAAATTATTTTGATAATTTTAAATGAAGGAATAGCTTTATAATAAGATAAATATTATATAGAAAATTATTAGCTAAATAAAAGAATTTATCAGAAGGTATTTATTTAAAGAATTAAGATATTAATGTAGCTGTACAACATAAAAATATAATAATAATGTTAAATACATTTGCGAATATTTAATAAAATATATAAATAAATATATAGAAAAGTATCAATTAAACGATAGAATTTATTAGAATGTATTTATAATAAGGAATTGGCATTAAAATAAATTAAAATGTGAAGATATTCATTTATAATTAAGAGTTAAAAAATATTGTAATAAAAATCAAGACATGAAAAAAATCGATTTAAAATCTCCTTTTGTTTAAAGCAGCAGCAAAGAATTAAAACCAAAACTAATAAGTAGAAATAACCAGCTCTAAAAATGCTCTACTTTAGTAAAAAGTAAAGATGAAGCTAAAACACTCTAAAAAGAGAGCCTTGGAAATGAAATTGATAATAAAAAAGTTATAAATATTAAAATGATAATTAACAAATCAAATCAGATAGAGGAGGCTTAAAAAGAATTGCTATTAAAATTACAAAAAAATAGCTGTAAAGTTGACTTGTATCTCAAAACTAATTTTGCAGATGATCAACAACTTTTAAAATTTACTATCAGCCTATAAAAAATAGCTCATCAGTTGACTTACTTTACTTGGATTATAGAAGGTAAGTTCACTGATGATGGATAAGCTAAGTGTATTGGAGAATTCATTGGTAAGCTAACAAATGCTTACAGATTAGAATTGCAATTAAATAGTACATTTTTTGCTGATACTGGAGCAATTTACTTATCCAAATGTCTAAAAAAGCTAATCAATCTTCATGTTTTTAAATTCGATTTGAATGTAAATATAGGTGTAATATGTAAACAGATAACAGAGTTAGGATATAAAAAGATATATGATTCAATAAAATGTTTACCTAATTTGGAAATATTTGATGGATATTTTTTTGAAGATATTTTTAATGAAAATAATTTAACATTAGCATAAAATGAATGCTTCCCAAAGCTTTCTCATTTATTATATCCTCTAAATTACAGAGATTAAGTTGATAATATAAAATACATCTTAGATAAAAAAAAAAATGTTTTAACAAGTATTAAATTTGGATTATTCGAACCATCAGAATTACAGGAAATTTTAAATAAAAATGTAATAAAAATATTCTAACTTTTTTTAAATTTACCATACTTGACGAAATTCAATTGCTTTGATGATAGTTACGCTTATTAACTTCACTATCCATTACAAGGTTAGGAATATTTATGGATTAAAAAAGCTGACTAAATAATTTGTGATTTATGCTAAACGAGATCAAATATAATTAAATTTATCTTGAGTTTTGATAAATTGATAAAAAATGAAATGACAGTTAATCCATAATTAATTATTTTAGATTTATATTATTGAAGTTAGTAAGTAAATGTTTATTTATTCTTTTTACATTTGAAATAATCTAATTTTAACTTTTATTTTTCTTTTTGTTTTGAATATTTATTTTTATACATAAAAGATTTCTCAATTCAATTTTAATGTAAATTTATGTAATCAAATAAAAAGTTAAACATATTTTTCTTATTTATTCATAAATTATTTAAGTACTATTTGTTGTTGACGAAAGATTTATTATATTTGCCTGTATTATTATTTTTCTTGTTTATAGGCACAAAATTTTTCTTTTTATCTTTACAAATCTTTTTTGTTATGATGTTAGATTAATCTTCAATTACTTTTCCGTCGTAAACATCAAAATAATCCTCCTCATCCTCTTCTTCCTCAAGTTAACCAAAACTTTAATCATGAAATTATTTTATATTATTTGATTCAAAATCATCTTCTTCTAAAATGTAGAGACTTTCATTAATTTAATTTTTACTATTAGAATTTTCTTTGTTAATTTCTTATGCTTAACTTTCTTCCTCCATCTAAGTAGAATCATTTTACTCTTATTTAAAAAACTAGTTAGTAAAAAATAAGAAGTTAAAAATTACTCTTTTCAGTCACTTTGATTTTCTTTTTAATTTTATTATTATCTAGGCTTTGTATGCTGTGCATAGAATTTTCTTCTGGTTAGCTTAATTGACCCTTTTGTTTGAAGTATGTCTTTCTTTACCTCTCCATTTATCTCTTTTCTCTAATTTTTTATTTTTCCTTATACTGATCTGATTTTCCTTTATGAACTCTACTAATATGTCCTCCTATTTTATATAATATTCAATAAAAGGGAAATTGAGCAAAATTTATTACCTAACGAACAAGATTTGTTAAAAGTTTTATTACAGAATTTGCATTAAAACTACTTCTTTTAAATTTATTCCAATTTTTAAGTTGCTCCCTATAAAGGAGAGAACTATAACTATTATTCGATTAATCCTGAAGATTCATTATTATGTTTTTATATTTGCTTAAAAAACTAATAAATAGCATTTTCTTATATTTGTTGTTTATTTTAAATTTCAGCTAATTAAGTATTAATCCCAATTAGGCTGTTATGTAATGAATTTTGAGGAATTTTAGTAGATTAAATTGAGAATTTTGATTTTATTTCTGTAATATTGTTCACGTTTTCACAAAATTAGTTTATAACAGATTCATTATTATGATGCTATTTAGTGTAAATCTATCTTTTCTTATCTTTATCTTTGCATCCTTGATCTGAAATATAACTTTCAAAGCTTTAATTAAGATCTTAATAAATTTAGCTGTTAATGTTATCAATTTAGCAGGTACTTTAATTTATTAAATTCACTAACTCTTACTGATCACTTTAAATGTCTTCAAGTTCATCTATGAGCCTCTAAATGCAATTATCTCTATATAATTATTATTTTTCAGCACAACTTTTAATAATTTCATTCTTGTTGGGCATAATCTCAGTTTTTTCATTTCCTTAGATTTTAACATTCTCAAACTTTTGAAATAATCTCTCTGCAACATTTTAGTTTTCTATTTCTATGGATTCTCCTGATGATTTTTTTTCCATTTTGAGCAAGTCTTTAAAATGAATATTATCTAATTTATTAGCAACAAAAAAATTTACAAATTAAAAATTAATCAATTAATTGGTTGTTTACCTTACTCAGTTTTAATTTTATCATTTTATAAGCCTTCATTTAAATAGTTTCCTTCTTTTTTTATAGTGAAAATTTTTTAAATTTGATGTTATTAAAGTTATTTCCTTTAGTTATTTTCGTTACTATTTTAATTATTTTTATTTTATTTTACTTGTCCTTCTTGATTTACCTGCTAGGAGTTCAATCTAGCACATTAGATATTATCATAACAGAAGCTCTATTTTTAGTCATATTCCTTATTTTTATGTTAATAAGTAGGATCTTACTGATAGCTTTCATTAAAAGTTTAGTTGTTGTTAAAAATAAATTTTTATACTTTTTGCTTGTTAAAATTCGATATATTTACGTTTTAGAGTTGTGCCTAAGATTAGGCGTTTATAAGCTTGTTAGAGTCACTTTGAAGCTTAATTAAACTGTATTAAATTGGTTAATCGTATAAATTCTAATTGGAGGAATAAAAAGGCGAGTATAAAATATTATTTTAGTTTTTATTCAAAAAAGCATCTACTCTTTCATCAGACATAATATAAATATCATCTTGAATTTTTATTTTTTGAGATGATCTTTCTGTCAAGTTGTATTTTTATTTATCTGCAGAATTCTACTTTGGAGTTTAGTAACCTGCCTGATTGTTTTTTGGATAGTTCATAAAATATTACTACTGATCAATCCTGCTTATTTATTAAACTCCAAATATGTTATCAGATACTTTAACAAACTGAGTATATTATTATTATTGTTCTAAATTTGTAGATATTAAGTTCTACATAATACCATTATTAGATTTCCTTTTTTTCTGACTACTTGATTCTTGCTCAGGTTTTTCTATAATCATAGGACTATATTTAGTAATAGCTTTTTAGTCATTTTTGCATGTTTAAGAACTAGAATTACTTTTCTTATCAGTGAGTTCATTTACCATGCTACATGGTGAGTATTTTTTTTGGACTTAGTTATTGTTAGGAGGTGTTTTATAAATTAAGGAATCATTAATACAGATAGGAGACCTAACTTTACTTTTTTTTCTTATGGGACTGTAGTCAAAATCCATTACAATTTTTTGATTAACATTTTATCCTTTCATAGATGGATTCAAAACCTTTTGAAGTTTTTAAGAGAAATTTTTAGACATTTATTTGATTGAAAATAGCTTATTTATTAATTTATATTGTATTTATTTTTCTTTATTACTGATTTTTTGTGTATCTAAAATAATAATAATATATTCAATTTATTTAATGATTGGCTTTAAAGTAAATTAGCTAGCTAGGAATATTATTAATCAAGATATTTATATAAATATAACAAATTGAATCTGATTTAATATCAAACCCTAATTTAAAATATTTATTATACTAAATTTCAGTCCAAATATCTTTTTAATATAAAATAGATTTTTTTAATAGCCAATTTAAGTTAAAAATGATTAACCCAATAAATAATTCATAATAAAAATTTTTGTTTTTTTAACTTTAAAAAAATTAATTTCAGAAAACATTTTAATTTTTTTTTTAAAGATTTTTTTATATAAAAATATATCTTTGGCGGTTTATTATCCATCAATTTAAAAATGTTGTTAATTCTTAGATTATAAAATATAATGACATTAAATTAGCGCCAAATGCTTAATTTTTTATATCTATAATTTATCTTTTTATCTAATTCTGCTGGCTTAATAAATTACGCAAAATTATATTAATTAACAATAACTCAGAAAATATTAAAACAAAAAATCAAATATTTACTACTACTCTTAAATATAAACACACAATCATTTAGGATAAATAAATCTAGGTTAGCATAAAAATGGAAGAAGAAATTGAATTCGTTAATGACAAGAACTTGATGGTCCTTGCTGTTTACTTCACTTACCCAAACAACACTCGTTAAGTGAATGCCGCTATTTTAGATAGTGATTAAAGAAAATTCTAAGTTACTGAATTCTAAGACACAGAATATTATTCTAATTTTGAGTCCCTCATCCTCTAGACAAACCCTTAAAATTTGCATACTTAATTCTGTTTGTTTATCCAATATCCAGATTTGATTACTGAAAAAGAAAAAATCAGTGATATTGTTTAGCAATGTGATATTGAAGTAAAATAAAAGTAATTTACGCTTTTTAATTGTAAATTCATTTTAAAATCTTCTTTAAATACAAAAATAAAAAAGGGATAAGAAAAGTTTTATTGAAAAGGGCTATGAAGATGATCTTGATAAGTTATTAAAAAAACCTTTAGCTTAATATATTTAAGAAAGTTAGCTTACACATGCTTTAAGCAGCTTGGCTTGTATAGTAGGTGATTTATAACTCTCAAAAGAACCTACTAATGAAAAGTAATTCACTGTAGAGACATTGATCCTAAACAATTTTATGAAATTGGATCTTGCTGCTATTAATGCACTTTTAATTTTCCCAAAAGAAAAAGATATCTAGAGAAGAAACTTGATGGGTGGTCAAGAAAATAACTTTAGTACATTAGTTGACTTATTAGACAAGTGCAAAACTCAAATCGGTAGTAGAACCTTAAAGCGCTGGATCAAACAGCCTCTCAAAAATGAGGATGAAATCAATAGAAGACTTGACATTGTTGAATATTTTGTCAACAATCAAGATTTGAGAAACTACATTTAAAATGAATTTTTAAAAAAAATAGCAGACTTAGATAAGCTTTATGCAAAATTCTATAAAGTAGCTAGCAAGAAAAAGCATAACGCTAGTTTAGCTGATTGTATCAAAGTCTATCAACTAGTTACAAATCTAAATACATTAGCTTAGTATATTGAAAACAACCACTCGTAAGTTTTATATGCATCATTAAATATTATTTTACCAATTAAATTTAAAAAAAAGAGCTGACGAATTGGCATAAAGGGAATTTTTAACACCTTTAGGCGAAATCCTTGAAAACTTTGAAAAGCTCTCTAATATGATTGATTAGTCTATCGATATGGAGAAGGCAAGACGTGATAATGAATACTAAGTCAGTTCTAAATTTTCTCCTACTTTAGCAGAACTTGCAAAATAAATGAAATAAATCATGAAGTAAATTGAGTCATTAAGAAACGATTATGCTTAGGAGTTAGGAGTTGAACCTAAATTAGTTGAATCTACTACTCACACTTATTTGTTCGAAAGTAAAAAGAAAGAGACAGATGAAGCCTTCCGTCGCCTCCACAGTCGTAAGTATAAATCTATATCTGTTAAAAAAGGCTGTATTTCCTTTACAACAGATGAACTATAGGCTTGCGTTGCTGAGTACAACAGCTTAAAAGACAACTATTAAGAAGAGTAAAAATCAGTTGTTTAGAAGATATTAGATGTCGTTTCTACTTACTATCCTGCTATGGAGCGTGCAAGTTTCGTTATTTCTGAATTGGATGTTCTCGCTAACTTTGCTTCTTTAGTTAACTCAGCTACTCGTCCATATGTAAAACCCAATATACATGCTTCAAATAAGTAAATTAACTTAGTAGAATCTCGCCATCCATGCTTAGAAGTAATGGATACTAATTGTGTAGCTAATGACTGCTTTATGGATAATGATAAATCACGTTTCCATATCATAACTGGACCAAATATGGGTGGTAAGAGTACCTTTATTAGATAAGTTGCCATATGTGTTTTATTAGCTCATATAGGTTGCTTTATACCCTGTAAGAGTGGTGAAATGCCTATCATAGATGCAATCATTACAAGAGTAGGAGCTAGTGATATGTAACTTCGTGGTATTAGTACTTTCATGAGTGAAATGTTAGAAGCTTCTAACATGTTAATGACAGCAACTGAAAAATCTTTGATTATTATTGACGAACTCGGTCGTGGTACTTCTACAAGTGAAGGATTTGGTATTGCATGGGCTATTTCAGGTAATTTTGTAACATTTTATGAATTTAATTAAATTATAAATTATTTAAATAAACTAGAACATATTGCAAATAAAATAAAATGTTATTGCTTATTTGCCACACACTTCCATGAAATGACGAAAATGGAATAAGAAGTAAAAGGAGTAATTAACTACTATGTTAGCTGTGTAACCATAGACAATAAGTTGACTATGTAATATAAATTAAAGAGAGGTTTTGCTGAACGTAGTTATGGTTTGTTTGTTGCAGAAACTCTAGATTTCCCAAGAGAAATCCTTGAACATGCCTCAAATAAGCTTTTAGAACTAGAAAGTTATTCAAAAGGAATTTCTGAGAACCAAAATTCAGATTAAAATTTTGAGAATTTCAACAAAAATAGCTAAACAGATGACATATTTTTACTTAGCAAAAATTCAACAATTGCTCAAAAAGAGGCAGTTGTTGACCTTGCTTCTTCCTATAATGAAAAAATAAGAAATGCAACATCTAAAGATTAAAAAAAGCAACTGCTTAATGAATTAAAATAAAAAATTATTACTGCTTTAAAATCTTGAAAAATGTTTAGTTTCTTTGTTTTATAAAAATATTTTTTTCTCATAAAAGTGTTAAAAAATTTCAACAATAAATTCAAATTATTAATTAATTATTTATTTACAATTATTTACAACAATAGACAAATATAAATTAAAAATATTTTATTTTTTTATTTATAAACTCTAAATAATTTAATAAAAATATTTGAAATACAAATAAAATAAGCTAAGATATTAAGTTTATTATTAAAATTGATATTTTACCAAATAAAAAAGTAAGTTTTAAAGTTTTCCAAGTGAGGTTAATGATAAAATTATCTACTTTTATAGTTTATAATTTGCTTATTTTGACTGCTATATATTTATTTATACTAACTACTCTAGTCATATTTTAAAAATATTTTTTTTAGGAGAAGGGTTTTTTCTTTTAAAATTTTATTTAGAAAATCTAAATTCATTGTTTTATTTTTAAATTGGAAATATTGAAGTAAAAGTTTATTATTTTGGATCACAATTTGCATCTTGCGAAGAACTTTTAGAATAAAATGTTTATGCCATCTGAATTTATTTCTTTTGAATGAGCTTGTTGCTGCTCTTATTAGATAAGGTTGAAACAAAATTTTCTGCTACTGATTTTTAACTCATTTAAGACTTGTTTCTTAACGGGATATGTGAGCTTTGAGGAGTTTAAATTTACTCTTACTCACAATTTAAGAGTTGCTATAAATTTTTATACTATTCACGAAAAGCCTTGGATATTTATAGAGGTTTATAATTTTCTTTTTATTTGTGCACAGAATAGATTTAACTTTAAGGTGTTGTGCTGAAGTTAAAATCATCTTTAGTAATAATTTACAGGTTATCATGATTAAAATTTGCTAAATCTAACTTTTCTAAGTTCGGTATTTGAGATAGCTCTTTTCTTATTTGCTATTCAAAATCATAGTAATATTTATCTTTTTTAACATTATGCTTAACTTATTTATGGAGCAACGAGTTATGTTTATAAAAAGTTTTACCCCAGCTACTACCTATTTTATAAATATAAATTTAAATTGGAAATTGAAATATAATTTGTATACTTTATAATGGGGATTTTTCAATATTATCTGAATTATATAAAATTGGAGAGATGACTCTTCCATGAGTACAACTACTTCTTTTAGAATGTCTCATACTAATGCTATTATGTTTTTCACCGTTTTTTATACTATGGCTTTAGAACTATTTATTTTTGATTACCTGTGAATTACTTTGAATAGGATTTAATCTATTCTAAGTCTAAGTGTTTTATGTATTCAAATTTGCATCACTTTCTGTAAAATTTATATTTTAATGTACATTATTATTTTATTTCATTTCAGGATTAACATTTTATTTTTGATTATCTCTCGTTTTCGGGCTCTCAGTGTTTAAGTCATCAATTGGAGTTTACAAATAAGTTTGTATTGAATCAGGAGTCTTTTAATTAAGATAAATATTTATATGGTCAGTTTATTCTACTCTGCTTTATGGATCAATAAACATCGTTTTAGTAGTATTTTATTATTAATTATTTTCATAGTTCTCAATTACATTATCATTCTGAGCTTAGTTATTTTCCATCTAACGATAATATTCTTCTAAATTCAAATCAAAAAAATTATTTTAACTATCCTACATTAAATTATTATATTGCCTCTATACCAGCATGTTTATTTGTCTGTTCTTAATTCTCATAACTCTCTGGTGAGGAGTTATTGGTATATTTTATTATGTAAATATTGCACTGTTAGAAAGTTTTGCAGCATTGCTAATACTTTCTTTTTTACTATTAATAGGAGTGTTATAATTAAATTAGTCTTACCGAGTTGGAGTTGCATGATCAATCTTTAAATTAGACGGCGTTTTAGAATTAAATGGGAGAGTAGTTAACCATTTATAATTTCTAAGGGTTTAAGAATAAGATAGAGATTAGCTTTTAGGATATCCACTTTTATAATCAATAGCAGTTTAAATATTCCTATTATCATAAGATTCTATTTACTTCTTCTGCTACTATGAAAGCTGTTCTTGATTAAATTAGTTATCATCTTATTTGCTGATACGCTTTAATTTATCATTGATTTTTAACAATTAGTTTGTTTCATAATCATTAGTATATAACTTTTTTTGGCTATTGTTAATAGTCACTTATCTAGCATCGCTATTTTATTAGTAACTAAAAGAAGACTGTTTTTCAATTTTGCCTTCTGCTTTATTCAGTTCTAATCTAAGCTATTCAGAAGGATTAAATAAATAGTATTCTAAGAGCCTATCCATTATGTTGCAAACCAAATTTTGCTGTATGAATACTAGATATTTCGATATAAAAGTATATTTTTATTGATCTAAATTCTTATTATTTTTATTATACTAACGTATCCTCTAGTTTAATAACTCACACTGGAAATTTGCTGAGTTTTATAAATCTTAAATCAAATTAAAATACTATTTTTTATTTTAGTATTAGCTAAATAATAATTTAAAATTGTAAAAATCCTAGAATACTAGCAAATACCCTGAAAACCTAAATAAAAGAAAATAATTACCTAATATTTCTTAGCAAAAATAAATTCATTTAAGCGTTAAAATAAATTCAGGAGCTTTTAAAAAGTGGTTAGCTTTACGAAAATCTCTACTAATATTTAACTCAAAAAAATTGTGAAAGATGAAACAAGATGTGCGTGCTAAGATTTATTGCTTATTTATAAAATAGTAGAGAAAGAATATTTAAATTTATTAAAAAGAAATATAGAGAAGATTTAATTTATAATAGAAACAGCAAATAAATACACAAAGTAAAGACATACATTAGATATTTAAAATATTTATTTATAGAATTTAGTTATTAAATTTTAGAGTTTTTTTATAATTAATTATTCAACTTGAACAGTGAATTAGTATAAATGTATGTATGTATGAATGAATGCATGTATGCAGATTGTATATATATTTTTTAATTAATTAAAAATAAAAGATGCTTTTTTTTCAAGTAAAATTTACTAACTTAATTATTTCGTCCATCATAATTGTTGTGTTTGTTTATTGATATCTTTTTCAAATTTATTGTTATGGTAAGTAGCATTTTTTAGTTTTTATTTGGATTAAGTTTATATAAAGTTATTTGGGTTTATTTCATTTTATATTAGGCAATGCATAGTACTTCTGATTGAAGATATTGATAGCAACTTTAAATTCTTCTAATGTAGTATTATTGAAACGGTCATCATAAAATTTGTTAAAGTCAAATTCATTATACTATTTAGATGGGATGAAATCCTCAATGTGGGTAAATATTTAGGTCATGTGAATGCCTTTAGAAGCAGTTCTATCTATAGTATTCAAGTCTATGAATTGAAGGGATTTGTAAAATATTTATTGTAATTTAACTCTATATTCATCATGTTTAATTGATTTGTTGGAAATAAACTTGATAAATTCTTAGGCTTCAGGTGATTAAGATTAAGATAGCTAAATTTCATTTATCATAAAAGGTTCAATGTCAGTAAAGAGCTATTTAGCTTCTAGGACATCTCTGCTAATTATGTCTTTAGTTTGCTAAAACTCAGCACTTCTTTGATAAACTTCAAACCCATCTTTTTTAATTACTTTTTATTCTGTTTCCTTAAATAGAATTTTTCTTAAGTATTCTAATCCGTAATAGTAGTAACTGCAAAGGCAGTAAAGTATAGCACATTAAAAATCTGATGGTAATTTGAATTATCTAGTGCTATTCCAGAAATTTAGAAGGGTTGCATTTGCAAATAATGCTCTTTTTCTCATAAATGAGAAGAAGTTATCAATTTTACTAACAAATGCTCTTTCAGCTTCCTTGATTTTAATTTATTTCATATAGAGGACATATTTTTCGTTTTCAGTGAGGTCTTTGTTTTCTTCAATTTTTGCAATAATCTCCTTGTCTTTATTAGCTATGCTGCTCAAAGTCTGTGTTTTTTATTCTGGAGATTATTTTAAGGAATTTTAATTGTTGTTATTAATTGTGTTTTAATTTGAAGTCCCAAAATTATTTGTAGTCACTTATATGTTAGTAGCTATAAAGTAGTTTTATTAGTTAGAGGTAGGTGTGGATGGAATAGTTTAGGTAGCATTTTTAGTGGAAAATTGACCATTTTGATTGCCTTAGCTATTTTGTTTGGTTAGGCTTTAAATACCTCCGCTAGTAGGAGTTGTGGCAGTGTTCCATAAGTTGCTTAAAGGAGCAGTTTGGTGGAAGCTTAGAGCTTTTTCTTTTTCATAGGCATTGCGATACATATTTTCTTTCTACTATTACTAAAGATTACTATTTGCTTTGTAATTAATACCATATTTCTCAACAAGAGTATTACTATGATTATTTGACCTTTCGCGATAACTAAGACTGTTGGTTTATCCATCACTTGTGGAGTTTGAAGAATTTGTGTGGGTTAAAGATTTATTGCTATTACTGCTACTTGTATTTTAATTATTAGAATTAAGAGAATTCATATTTTAAGGAGTATAAGGTTGTTTGGGAGTTTATAAAGCTGAATTTTACTATGAATCATATCCAGTTTAAGGTAAAGAATTAGGGTTATTAACATTACTTGTGTAGTTTATTGTATGGCTTCTTCCTGATTCTTTTCTTCTTTCAGTCTATGCTGCTCCTGATAGAGGGATATTAGAAGGTGTTTCAAAGTTATTATTATTATTATTGTTGCTATTTTAGTTTTTATTTTGTTAGAAATCAAAACGATTGTCTAAAATATTTATTGAGTTAGCTCTTTTTAAAATGTTTTCTTTATTTTATTAAGAGCTATTACTGTTGTGATTACCTCTATCTGTGTTTGTTGCAGGTAGATAAGTTGTGTTGTTAGACATGATAGGAGGTTAAGATGGTACAACTGTCTGTGCGTATTGACTATATCTTCTATCGTGTCTTTAAATTTAAATTTCCTGTTTTGGTTAATTTGTATTTTTTTTCTCTTCTTCTGTACAAGGAGAAGAAATTGCTTTGTTTAATGTGGTTGCCTAAATAGCTGTTATAGTTCCTGTATTAACAACACCTATCCCGTTTATTGTATTAGGCTATGGTGGTAAAAGACCACAATTAACAATGGTATTATTTGAAGGAGTACTCTGATTTTTTTCAATTTAAAGAGCCTGGACTTATTGACCATTTAATTACTTGTTTTCGTCATTTTAAGTTAAATTATTAAAAAGGGTCTGATTAGAACCAGGTACAGCTGTTATTGTTTAAATAGGGGGTAAAGCTGGTTAAACAGGCTTGAAAGCATTTTCCCACACTGCATCTAGGTTTTTACGAATTGATTAATATAAAGGATTAGTAGAAGGTTCTATTTATACATTTTCAACAACTTTCTTTTAGAGATGCTTTTACAAAATAGGGTGATTGAAAATTTCATCCCAAGAGATTCTATCTTTTTCATTGTACATAAGCATTTTAACTAAAATATCTTTAGCTTCTTGAGCAATTGGTGGATAAGCTGGTAATTAATAAGGGCCAGATCCAACCATTTTTTTAATATTCTCTGTAAGCGAAATAATAGAGTGAGCGGTGAAAGGAGGTTTTCCGTACAACATTTCGAAGAAAATACAACCCATAGACCAAACGTCACACTTGGAAGAGTATTTTTCATTTAGCAAAATTTAAGGAGGAGCATATAAAGGAGAGCATTTTTAGGTCATTCTCACAGCTTGATCTAGATCGTTAACGATACGAGCAAAGCCAAAATCACCAATTTTAATTTTATTATCATGCAATAAAATGTTTTCTGGTTTTAAATCTCTGTGGATAATTTTTTTTTCATTCAAAGCTTAATACCCTGCACACATCTGCTTAAAAAACTCTACAGCTTCCTTTAATATTTTAAAAATATTTATTTTGATTAGCTTTTAAAGCAATTAAATATTTAAGTTATTAACGAAATAATCTGCATTGAAAAATAAATCTGTTGTATCTTTCTTTAATTATTTATTTTGAGGGTTTTTGAGTGTTATGAAAATAAACACTCTGAAAAATTTATTTGTAGTTTAAATGCGCTCATTGAATTTAGATAACTGATGAAGACTATTCATTTGTTAATTTTGAAAAGTAGATTTTTTGAAAATTAAAGATACATTGACAAATTAAATCAGGCATGATCGATTGAATGATAGATCGATTGATTGATAGATACAGAAGATTTTTGAAAAATAAGCGATTAAATATATTAATTAGACTAACAAAATAAGTTTAATATAATAATAATATATTTAAATCTCTTTATTAATCGTGCTATTTTTATTTTAAAATTATGGAGTTGTTGCTTAGATTGATTGTAATATTATTGTAAATAGTATTTTAGATTTTAATTGTTAGTTTAGTAAGATAATCAAATATTTTTGCATCAGTAATCAATTATAAACTACATATTTTTCATATTCCTATGTTAATCCCACAAACACTCTAACTTCTTTTGGTGAAGCTGATACAAAAAAGCAAAAAAAAACGAGAAAATCAAAGATGAAATAAACTTAAATTACCTCTTCAGCTAATCTATTTTTCTTTTTAACTATATATTAACGCAAGTCTCCTCCATTACAATAATCTAAAAATAGGTAGAGATTGTTTGGAGTTTATTTTAAATCGTGCATGCAAATAAGATTTTAGTGCCTAGCCTTTAACAAAATCTCAATTTCTTTTTAAAGTAGTTAATTGTAATTAGCAAATTTTTAATACTGAGTGGATGACATAGGAATTATTTTGACAGCAAAATATTATTCATGAGTTTTATCATTTTTATCCATTGCCTTATAAACTTAAGAAAATTATCCTCCTCCTAGTTTTTCATTGAAAACAATATAATTATCAACATGTTTTAGTACTTATGGGAGTGCTGGAGTTTGCTAAGTTCCTGTTGATGATTGTTATGGTTCTGCTTAGTTTGAGTTGCTGCTACCCTATCCTACTGCGCCTGTGACAGTATTTTACCTTTGGCTAGTTTACATGCTTTACTATGAGCTTTATTTTTACATGGCTTGCTTAGTATCAAAGCACTGCTTTGAAATAGGTGCTGGTAACATTTTTAGTCTTAGTTTTCAATCTATATATTAATTATTACTGCACTCTCTTTCTTAAATTTAATGATTTGTTTGTTTATTTATTTAATTTTTTTTTGCAGAAAATGATATTCAAATTTTTTTAAGCAACATACAATACTTTCAATCAATCCTATAATGTTTGAATTATTAATCGATTAATTAATTAATTAATTAATTAACTAAAGAATTTGCTCACATTTTATCTTTCATTCAATAAAATAATCGTTTGATTTTAATTTTTTCTTGTAATTATACAAAGAAAGCAATCTTGAAAAAAATATTCAATAATTAAATAAATAAAGAGCTTCATTTCTATAGAAATTTTAGATTGGTTAAATAATAATAGTTGATTCACATGTATTTATTTATTCATTTAGTTAGCTATTCTTTATTTCTCAGTTAGTAATGTTTTTTCAAATTTTTTCATTATTATTTTTGAAAATTTTAAGAAATTAATTAATTGATTATGGATATTATTTTGCTTGCTTTCCAAAAATATCATTTCAAATTAATCCTTTATTTTTTTTCATTATCTTATTTTATTTTTTGATTAACTCTCTCAACTCCTACTTTTGAAAATTCTATTACTTAAATAATCTAAATTGCTTTAAACAATCCTTTATTTATTTTTAAATTTCATTTATTCTTGCATTTAATAAATCTTTCTAAAAATATATCGTATAAAAATGCATGAAAGATGAATTATAGCTTAACCTTCTAATTTATTTAGCATATTCTCATTTCTAGCTACATTAATATTAATACTTTATGCTAATTTTAGATATTTATAAATGTCTTTTTTAAATTTTATTGCAAAAATAGCAAGCAAATTCATTTAATAAAATTTTTAATTTGACTTTTGTATAAATAGGATCTTTTATTCTTAATTATCTTATTTGATAAATAGAATTCCTTAAATTAAATTATAAAAATTTCTGTAACAAATTTATATTTTGATTTAAATTTTAGATTTTAAGTAAGTATTTGTCAACATTACATTGTAAAAATATTAAATATAATAAATAGATCACTCTTAATTTTCACTAGTTATATGCTTCTATATTGCCATATCTAAATCAAATAAATATATATCGCTAAAACTCATGTTATGTCTATCACCTCCAAATATTAATAGCTAGTTTTAACGGATAATACAGCAAGCATGGCCATCTCTAGCACAAGGTTTTTTCCCTACAACTATACTCTTTTCTTTTTCAAAAGCTATTGGAGGTAATTTTATATCCATAGCTTGGATTGTAAAGGATCTATTCAAATTTTAACTTTTTTTATTTTATAAAGTATATTCATTAAATTTGCTGTTGTAAGTACTACTGCCATTTAACATAAATGTATTTTTTGATTAATTTCCAATTTAACATAAAGAAGTCTTCAAAGCTGATGTCAAAGGTGAGTCACTTCTAGAGTACAACGTTTCCATTTGTTTAGAATTTTTATTTTATTAGTTTAAAGTTTATTTTATAGGCGATATTTTTTCACTTGTTAGACCTATTTCAAATGTTGAAAGAAAGTGTTATTTTTTAATTTAAAACTCTTTTTATTTTTATTCCGTTACAAATTTTCCAAAATGACCATATGAATTCTTCATATCTCCTCTTTAAACTATTTCATATGTGTATTAATTTTTTATAATTTTTTAATTTTAAATCTCTTCTTTTTCAGTGTGGCTAAATAAGCTCTTTTATTTTCTAAATTAGCTCTTTCTGTTAGTATTTTATAAATATGGATCATTTTTTGATGAGTCATGAGTTAATTAACTATCAGCTCTTTTTAAACTATATCTTATGCTATTGCTTCGAGAGTCATTACTTTCATTGAGTAATCGTTGCTAATTTTTCATTTTATGTTTATTTAAAGGTGATGCTGCATACAAAAAATTAGAATCTGTATGAACCTAAATCCATCTATTTTGAATAACGTCATAAGCTTAAACATCGTTTAGTTCTTATGTCATATTGTACATACCTCCAAATACGAAAAGATAATTTTTATACGTTACACTCTGATGCCCACTTCTACCCTATTTATGAAATATTTTTTATTTTAAAAATACATTATTTAAAATAAAGTTATTTTTTATAATTAATTGAATTAAATTGTATACAGATGGAATATCTCCTTCAGGGTTTATTTTTTACCAAATAATATTCCCCTAATTATCTGTTTATGACATATTTAAACACCAAAGATCATTCAGTCTGGTTTCTTCATTCTAACCTCCAAAAACAAAAACATAATCGCTGTATAAGCTCAAGCTTGCTCCTGATCTTTTAGTAATTTATTTCGATGGTGATGAATTATTTTAAATAATTCTCCAAGAAAAATTAATTAAATTAAAAGAATAAAGCTAATTAGAATATCCTGATTAAGTTGAGTAACCTCCAAATATGTACATCTCATTTTTGTACACATATGCATTGTGAGAATACAATTAAGGAATTAATATTTATTTGTTATTATTTTTTTTAATATTCCATTCGTTCTATTAGATGTTGAATTCGTATACATCATTCACTCTAACAGTCTAATAATTACTTGTCTAACCACCAAATAAATAGATTTTATCTTGAAAGCTAACAAGTGTATGCCTTCTACGTGTTCCTTTTAACAAATAACATGATTTAAATATATAATTATTTCTACTCTAAACAATTGAAAAGCAAAATATTAAATATTTATTATAAATATTCATTTATTTGAAAAAATATCCTTTGTTATACATACCAGGAGTTAATGATGTTTTCTTACTAATAATTTCCCAATCATATTTATTGTTATGGTTATGAATTTTTAGTCTAGCGAACAAGGAACTCATAATTTCATTATTTTCATAGCCTCCATAAGTGTATAAACTAATTATTTTTTTATCTAAATTATCAAAATAACTTCAAATTATATCAAATTACTAATCTCCATTTATGCAAATTGCGTGATAAGAACGACTCTCCAAATTTTTTCCAGATACCTTAATTTCTTGCCATCTTTTATCTATATTATCTAACTTATTAATAGGAGTAATTAAAGATATTTATTTTCTTTTAATATCTTGAATTGGAATTAATTGTTCTATAGATTCTTGCTACAAAGTTAAATTTTTTTACATTTTTAAAAATAATTGTACTTATATTATAAATAATAATTAATTAAGTATTTATTACTATTTATTTTCATCAAAAATAAATAAATTTACAAAATAGTATATATAATATTCTTAAAAAGCAGATTATGTTCTCTATTGATATTTATTATAAACTCTGATTACAAATAAATACCTTTTATTACTTCGCTTTGTTTTAATATTAAAAATATCACAAATTTTATTTAGTAAAATTCTAATGATATTTAAATGTTTTTTTATAATAAGATGAATAAATAACTACTTAAGATGAAATATGATTTTTAACTTAAAAACAATTAAAAAATCATTTATTTTAATATTTAAATTACATTAAGTTGATTTAAGAATGAAAATAGGTGAATAAAATTATTTTTAAAAAGTTGCAAGAATCAAAACTTAATAAAATTCACTTAAAATTTATAAAAAGTATTAAAAGGTTTAGATCGAAATATCATCTGTTTAAACGAAAGATACATTTTCTTAAAAATAATTATTAAAAAATAAGTAAAGATCTATCTGTGAATTTAAAGAAACAAAATATTTGAATAAATGGAAACAGAGAGAATTATAAAAGAATATATTTTTGAATAATAAACTAAAACTATTTTTCAAAAATTATATCTTTGAATAATAAACTAAAATAATTTATAAAATATATTTTTTATTTTTAAATTAATTCAACCCAAAAATGATATTTTATTTTACAATCTAATCTATAAAAATAAAATAAACAATAAGAAATTTAAATAAAATTTTAAATTAAAATGATTCTTTTAATAAATTATTGTAAAATTATTATTTAATATCAAATTATGGTTTAAATTATTTTAACTGAATTATTTTGAAAATATAAATTAGTTTGTTACTTAATAAATGAATCTCATTTTATTAAAAATAATAATTTAAATTTTTACTGATTCCAGTATTGGTTGTAAAATTATTGATAAAGATCTTTTGATTATAAATAATAATTTAAATTAATAAAAAACTAAATTTTCATATAAGATCTATCTTAATTTTTTAAAATGAAAGCTAAAAATAGCAAACAAAAGCAATAAAATAGATAAAATAAAAATTTTAACACTTAGCAATAATAAGATGGTGATGTAACTGCATAGTAGTAAATATGTTAATTAGAATAAGAACTTATTGCTTAAGCTTAAGAAGAGTATTTAAATGATTAGCATGAATAGGATTATTAGAAAAGCCAGCAAAATTAATAATATGATGTAATAGATTTATAGGAAAGGACAAACTATTTATATTATGAAAGAATAAAAGAAATGTAAAGAAGTCTAGGTATATATAATACTAACATTTAAACCTAAATTTCTAACAAAGTAACAAATAATTTTGAATAGATTTGAATGAAGATTAAAAATCTTTAGAATTAAGATAAATCGAATTAGAAGAAATGTATATAGGAAAACTAAGGGAATAGAGATAAAGAGTATGTAAATAATTAAAACAGTATTTTCCTCATATCTAAAATTTAAATAATTGCAATATTTAAGATGGAAAAAATTAAAGTAGAGTTTGAAAAGAAGTAAAAATATATTAATGATCTCGAAAGAAGAGTAGCTTAATATGACTGTAATTTATTAAGCATCTTATAAGTTAAATAAATGTTCATTGTTTTTATTTTTATAAAGATATGGAAGAATAGTATAATTAGATAAAGAAAAAACTAAATGATTCATTAAATGTATCTGAAGACTCTGTATTTGAAATTACAAAATTGAAAAAAGAAGTTCAAATATTAGAGCAAAAAGTAGAAAGGTAAATAAATAAATAAAATAAATAAATTAGTTTTAATATCTGCAAATTTTAAATAGATACAAAAATGAGATCTCTGAGAAAGACTTAAGGATATAACATTTGTATTAGGATTAGATGATGTATTTAGTAATTTTGATTATTTATTAATTGGTTATATAAAAAAATGTTACTCTTAAGAAATAAGGTAGTGACGTGTAAGAGTAGATAGAGAAGTTTAAATAAAAGTTAATAGAAAATGAAACTCAATTTCATTTGTAATTAGAATAAAAAAATTTACATATGCAGCAACTTATTGAAGAAAATAATGTATACACATAAAAGAAGATAGATACTGATTCTTTAATTTACGAAATTGAGATATTGAAAACTCAAAATTCTGAGTTAGAAAGAGAAATTAAAAAGTTTACAGATATGTATCAGCATGAAAAGATTTAAGTAACTTATAACATAGTAATAACTGTGTAAATTTTAATTAATAAAATAGAAAGAAGAAGCAATGAATAAATTAGAAAAATTAAGTTCTTAGAGTAATCAAGACATTGAAAAAAACTCTAAGAATTAATAGTCGTATTTAAAGTTAATTAATGAATTGTAAGAAGAGCTAGATAAACATAACCAATTGCTCAGTATGAATTTATTAAATAAAATTAAAATATATAAATGTAGTATGAAAATTATTAGAAAAGTAAGAAGAAACAATTTCTGAATTCCGTAAAATGAAACAGCAAGATGAAAGAAAACTATTGATGATAACCACAGAAATGGATTTATTTTAAAAAGAAATTGAAAAGTTAACTTTATCTAAAAAGTAAAATTATACTTCTTTAAATCAAATTAAATTTGAGTATTTTATATAAAAGATAACAAAAGGATGAATTACAACAATATAAATTTATAGTCGAACAAAAAGATAATGAGTTAAAATCTTTAAAAACTTCTAACTAAGAGCTTAAAGCGAAAATCCTGCAATTTAGTGACAATTCAATATATGAGAACAGAATTAAAAAGGATCTTAACAAGGTTTATAAAAAATTAGTTTTGAAATTTAAAAAAACTAAAAAATATTAAATTAAAAAAGATAAAGGAAGATCTAATCCAAGCAAGAAGCTTAGAATTGGATAAATACAATGAGAATTATAGTTCAAACCAAATTAATCAATAGTAATTTGTATAAAATAATCAACTTAACTTATAAAATTAGTGAGAAATATTTTATTTTTTTATAACATTTATTTTTTACAAAGTTATCAAAAAATATTGCAAGCATCCTCTTTTTAATTTTCATGATCTTTTTCTTCTATTTTTTCATGGTTTCCATGCTCTTCTATGTCTTCTTATTCACTTTCTGATGATTTATCTAATTCTTTCTCTACATCAAAATACTAAAATTAATTTAACTTTTAAACTATTTCCCCTTCCTAAGCATCACCTTGTCCTATTGATATTGTGTCTCCATTTTATTTAAATGGACTTTATTGACTAAAAAAAATAAAATAAATAAGCAGTAGATGAAATTATTAAGTACTTAACAAAATCAATTGGTTTAACTTTTTGTGTTAGATTATTATCAGATTTAATGGTCGGAATCGTTTATCCATCCTAGCTTTGTATTTCAGGTTAATGCATTAGAAGCACATGAGAGTCTCTTAAGTTTAGATTAGTTTGTAAATTCTAAATAGATTATTACAAAACAGAAGATACACCCTAATATGCCTGTCTTCCATAAACGACATCTTCTATCATTTTCTCTCTTTAATAAATTGTTGATTTGTCATAATATTAAAAGTATTTTCTTGAAGCCTCATTTAGATATAATAAATATTGTTCACTATTTTATTAAGATTCAACCATTTCTGTCAGCTGGTTTTCTAGCTTTAAAACATAATTGAGATATTATCCACATATAATAAATGTAATAAAATCATACAAAAGCTCTTGTTTCATTCAAAGAACTCATAGTCAGCTCAAATTAATTCTATCGATCTTCGAAAGTTTTTTTTTCAGCTTCATGCTCTTTTTTCATACCTTCTAGCTCTTAAAACTCTTTTTACACCTATACATTTTTAATTTATATTGAAAAAAAGTTTCTTGATAAATTATTTTAAAGTTTACTTATTCAAAATATAAAACTTTAATCCTTATTTCTTAACTGATTATCCAACACTCATTAATATTTTTAATAAACTAAAATAACTTTTCTAGTTATACTTTTTGTTTTTTCTTTATATAAGGCTTTGCCAGAAATTCATCTTACTTACTTAAAATCTCAGCTGCTATAAATGATTAATCTCTAGTCATCCTTGATGCTTTTTTATATAATAACCTTTGAACAAAATCTTCTATAGCATTTTTTCTGAAGACCTAAGATTTAAAGTTTTCCCAGAAATAGTCTTCTTTATAATTTCCATAAAGTGCTATTGTGCACCATAAAAAAACTAAATTTAGAGAGTCATCTATATCAGGGATACTAATAGAACCTATTTATTTATTTAGAAATTGAATTTTCAGATTATTGTATTATACATAAAATTGTTTTTATACCTAATAACATAGGTTCAAAACCCTCTGATAAACTTATTCTTTCATTTTCTAAATCATGCATATCTTCAAACATAGCATCTAATTCTACTTCTTAAATGTTAATGTTGTTATACTTTTTTTAATTTGTAGTTTCTTTTAGCTGAGCCTCCATTTTTTTTAGCTTTTCGCTAATCTATTTATAGAATACAAATCAATAGAATGCTTATAATTTTAATTATACTTCATTAAGCTCTTTTTTCTGAACTTCTTCATACTATCTTATCATTTCTATCAAATTAAATAAATCAATTCCAATAACGTAAAGATCATCAATCTAAAAATGAATAGAATAATATCACTAAACGTTATCTTCTTTCTTTAAAAAATTACATATTGAGAAAAGAAATTAATATCTTTGTGGATCATGAGTGAGTGAAAATCTTTTACTTTATCATTTATGCTTTCTGATTTTAGTATAGCGGATTTAATGTCTTGTGATTGATCTAATTTTAATGGTACATATTCATGTAGTTTAAAAAGCTGTTTGTTTAAAATAGTAATTCTATATTTAGCAAATTAATAGATTAAGCAATACTTCTCTGTCAAAGCTTTATTATGATATATTTAAATGTGATTCATCATCAGAAATGTCAACCTTATTTATAAAATTTATTTTCATTTATATCTATGTAGGTTATAATCTTAGTAAAATATTGATTTGATATCTAATAAATAAATTTTTGTAAACAATCTTTTTTTGTATTATTATTTGTTTAAAATATAAAATTTAAAATATTTTTCATAACCCTTACTAATTGAAACTCAATAATTTAATTTGTAACTAGTTAAAATTTAAAATGTTTATCTTTAAAAATTCAAAAAGTAAAATTATTGCTATAGACTCAAAAGTATCAATAATTAAATTTTTCATAAAAAAAATAGCTGGTTTCAATCTAAATATATGGTATAACGAATACATTACTTTATAAAATAAGCTCGAATTAAAAAAAAGTTAAATTATTAGCAAATATTTAGATTTTTTTTATTTTCTTTAAGAATTATAAAAAAAATTGTTTTAATTAATTGATTTTGAAAATTTTCTCTTTTTCATTTAAGGTTTTAATTTAGTTAAAAAAAAATATTTTTAAGATATTCTTTTATGCATTCAACAAAAAGAAATTACAAAACATTAAACAGATAATTAATAGTTTTACATGTGCTCTTAAATTAATCAATTTAAGCTGCCTTAATTATTACTTTTATAACAATTAGTTGTCATGCATTTTTGCAAATCCAAATATTGTTGTGTTTTAGAAAAATTTAAAGATTTTTCTGCATTTGAATAAAAAGCATTTACACATGCGCTTATAACTTTTTTAAAATCGTCATTGGTATTAAAAGGTACATTTTTACAGAGTGATGGAGCCAATATCTCACTTTGTTATCCCATAAAGACGTTAAGGTCTGTTTATTGCTAGCTGCAATATTAAAGCTTGCATGCTTGTAAAGAACTACCAGAGTATTGACTAGATTAACCACAATTATTAATTTAGCATATTTTTTATTTCTTTATGGAATCAGTGCTTGAACAATTATCAGCACATGCAGTTTGCTAAGTATAAATAGAGTGTGAAAACAGATTATTTAGTGTTGCATATTTGGTTTAGCAATTTTAAAGACAAGCTTTTAGCTAATTATTTTCGTCATCAGTTAAGATAGAATTACAATCTTAGCATGTCTAAGACTAAGCATTGCTTAAATAAACTTGACAAGCGAAGCTCAAGATGACAAGATACACAAAATATCTCATTATATTTCTAAAAAATCTTATTTTTGAAAAATTATGATCAATTAATTTTTTACAAATTATTTGCAACAATTAATTTATTTTTTAAGACATAAATATTTACTTCAAGCTATAATTTGGAATATATGGAATTGAAATGAATATTATTGATGGAAATATTCGCTTGATCGTAAAATTCAGAATATTCAATGGTAATTGTTAAATTATATATATTTAAGTAATAATAAATTTGATGCATTTCTGGAAATTGAAATATTTCAATTATAATTTAAGTAAACATGTGGTTTAAATAATTTTTAAATGGATAAAATAAATATATTTTCAAAAATATTTAAAAATATGAATTTATTTTTTGAATAAATTAATTTTATATGCACTACATTTTATTATAAAGTTGACTATGTTTAAATATCATTAATTACTTTAATTTTTATAAAATAAGCTTTATTCAATCAATAACCTTCATCTTCAAAATAATTTTTTATTCTGGCTAACAAATCTTCCTTTATTTTATTTGGGACTGTATTTCTTCCTATTATTATATACAGTTTAAAAGAATATAATTTATTTATTCATTCTAAATGATACCTCTTTCTACTAACTCATTAACTAATTCATCAATTGTAACTTTTTCAAGACCTTTCTTTCTAATAAGTTCTTTAAAATAAACATTTTACTTTTATTTTTTATTTGAAATAAAAGAATTTACCTTTGCAATATTTCTTCAAATCGTCTTTCCATCCAGACTCGATTAATTTTTATCTTAGATAGTCCTCTAATCTATTTTTGAGTAATAATTAATGATCAATATATTATTTACATAAATAGATTTTTAACAGATTTAAAAAACCTAAAATAAAAAAATACCTTTATTCTTCACCACCCTCTATGAGCTTTTTCTCAAGAGCTATTTTACGGGATGCTACATATGTATCTGCCCTTTAACTAATAAAAAACACCAGTCAAAATAATAAAAACCTAATACTAATATTACTTCATTATTTAATAACTTTTTTATGATTTGAATTATTTGATAATATCTAAAAAATTTAATAAAAAATTTTATAACAAACTAACAAACATCATCATCAACCTTTATTTATTTAGTAAAAAATAAATAAATTAAATATTTTTTTTGATAAAAATAATAAAATTTTTTAATGAATCTATTAAAATGATTTCAATAAATATCAACTATCATTTATTTTTATGATAAATTTATATATTATATTAATAATGATTAGTATTTTTATTTTATTAATCAATTTTAGTTAATCTTAATTTTTCTAACCCTAAAAATAATTTAAGCTAGAATTTTTTTTAAATAATTGTAATCTACTATTTAGAATACTTATTAAATAAACAAAGTTCTTCTCAAATAATAAAAAAATTCTAAGTTTGTAGTTGCTTTTAATTTGTTTAAATATAAATGTTTTTATTGAATTGAATACTTATTTTTATTTATTCAAATTAATACAGTTATCGAATTTTCAAGCTTGAATCAAATATTCTTCATAATTAGCATTTATATTTTTAATCATTTTTCATATCTTTAAGCTATTTTTTAAACAAAATTTGTGTTAATGAGTAACTGATTCTAAAATTGAATGAATATTTTACATTTAGTTATTATTATTGTAAAAATTATGATGTAGAGATTAAAAATAACTAAAAAAAGTGTGTGATTGCTAATAAGCACAATTAAAAGTGCATAATTCTTAAATTATAAATCAGCACCAATTATATTTTCATTGTGTCATCATATGTAAAATGTATAGATAGAGTAAAAAATATTAAATTTTCATAGATCGCTTATAAATAAGGATTCATAGTAAATAATTTTTACTTTTTCTTAACTTTTAAAATAATAGTTAATATATAAATTGAGTATATCATTCAATTAAAATGCAACCAAATGTATTAAATTAATAATAAGATAATATTAATAATAATAAATAAGAAGCATATAACAAAGCATTAATTTAAAAAAGAACTTTAATGCAAAAAAACGCTGACTTCCACATGAGAAAGTCTGGAGTCAAAGCTTCTTTTGAGCGTGGATAATAATCTCAAATGCTTTTGTTTGAGTCATTTAAGACACGGAATTAATTTGAAAATGAAAGTGTGGATGATGTAGAAACATTTACTATTGATCAGAATAGGAACAATATATTGGATTAAGATAAGGTTCTTTAGCCTTCTAAATAAAGACTAAACTAACTCCGATTTCCTTTTTCGTAATCCTAAAATTTTTTAGAAGAAACTAATAAATTAACAGTTGATGATGGTGCTAAAAACTAACAAAACAATTAAGAAATACCTGTAGCATCTTAAGAAAGTAAAAATAAATATAAAAAGGAATCAGAGTCTAGTTCCTCTCTTCAAAGCTCAAGCAAAAAATCAAATGAACCTAAGAGTTAAAATGCCAATTTAAATGAAGAAAAGGAAGAAAATAAAATAACTTTAAACCCAGACAAAAGCCCAATTCCAAAAAGTATGCTTTATAGTCGCCGTGGTTCTAGAAGAATTCCTGGGGCTATGAATATTAGTGGAGCCTTCGCAAGGGAAAGTATTCTTAATACAACAAATAACCATGGAAAAGATGTTACAAATGATAATAAAGGAAATTAATTGATAGGTCATAAAAGTGGTTTTTTTTTTGCTCTCAAGATGAAATAGTTTGCTAATCATTTAGTATCAAAACTATAGAGTAGGAGATACAATAATCTTAGAGCTCGTCACTTACAATTCTTTAATGATAAAACAATTGTTCCAAACGATTAAACAGGCGTATTTAAAAATACATCGAATGAAGATGACTCGGATGAACATGAGGCAACTTCTTCAATGAACTTAAAAAAGAAAATTTCATCTTTCCTCAAAAGTATTTATGTTAGGCTATTTTCAGAGTAGATTAAGCATTATTTTTAAAGTATACCTCTCTTTTTACCATCACATACATTAAAATTGTTATGGGACTCAATTAATATGATAAGTATTTCTTATTATCTAATTTTCTTTCCTTTAAGGATTGCTTTTGGTTTGGGGTATGAAGATTCTATGGCAAGCTATTTTGCTTTAGGAGTTTTGATTTTAGATATTTTTATTTATTTGAATACAGGTTTTTATGATAAAGGTGCTTTAATTACAGATAGAATATAAATTTTTATCCACTATTTGGATTCTCGCTTTTTTACTGACCTCTTCAGTATGGTACCTTTTGTAGTATATAATATATCTTCATCTGATAGTAATTTTTTGTCAGATCCTTTGAAATTTTTAGAAAGTATTATTTCTCTACTATTTTTAGTAAGAGTAAATCATCTTGGCTAAATTAAGAAAAAGATTGAAGAGAGATTTTATCAAAACAAAACTTTAACCCATGTGATATCTTTGTTTACATTATTAGCAACTGCTTTATATATAGCTCACTTATTTTCTTGCATGTGGATAATTATAGCTGAATTTAGATTATCTACATAAAATACATGGATGCAGCTAGCCAAAGTAGATTAGGAAACTTGGATAATCCAATATCTTTATAGCTTATACTTTTTAATTATAACCATGACTACTGTAGGATATGGCGATATAAGACCTTAAAATGATATAGAACATTTAGTGATTATAATTATAGTATTAATTAGCAGCGGTGTTTTTTCATTTAGCATTAATAGAATAGGTAAAAAATATTATAAAATTTTTTTTTTTTAAGATTTTAAAACAATAACTATTATGCTGTAGTCGGTTTTAAATATTACTTTTTTAACAAAATACTTTATTAGTTTCCTTTTAAAAAAATATATTTTAAATACTTTGCATTTGAGAGAGATTAAACTCTCATAAAAAGCAGTTTTGAATTATAAATATTTAATTCCTTACAATTTAAAGCAAGTTTTATAAAAATAAGTTAAACAAATAAAAAATAAAAATAGGCTTGTAGAAATTAAGTTAAGAAAAAGAAAGCAAGAATAAGCACGATTTATCAAAATATTAAAATTACACTAAAATAATTAAAAATTTAGCTTTGAATATTTTAAACGAAATCAAAACAATAATTTTTAACTTGCTTACTATAAATAATTGCATTTATTAAAAAATTTGGGAAAAAATTTTTAATTCAAATTTAAAAGATATTTTTAATTAATGAAATGAAAAGGTTCTATTGTCTCACAAATGTCCTTTGAAAAAGAGAAATTAAAAGAAACATTGTAAGTCATAAATAACTACATGAATAAGAAAAATATCAATATGAGTTTGCAGCAACAGATAAGAGAGTATCTGGAGTATTATTTAAAAGAATCTATAATGAACGATAATGAAACTGAAGATAAAATTATTGATATGCTTAGTGAGCCACTGAAAAGATCTTTAATGATTGAAGCTAACAAAATTGCTTTAAAGGACTCGCCAATTTTTCGCAACAATTTTTCTGAATCAACTATTTCTAAAACTGTATCTCTTATTTAAGAGCTGAGATGCACACCTGAAGAAGTATTATTTTATGAAGGAGATATTGATGATAGTGCAATATATTTTGTATAGTAAGGAAAGGTAGAATTATTTATTGATTCATATAACGGAGAACCTGTTATAACTTCTCTCAAAGTTTTTTCTAAAGGCTCAAGTTTTGGAGAAACCAGTTTCTTCACTGGTGCTCCTAGAGGTATAAGCATAAGAAGTATTGACTTTACTACTTTGCTTATGATTAAAAGATAAGAATTTTTAAATGTAGTGAAAGAAAATACAGAAGACTATGAAAATTTTTGCAAAATAAGGGAT
The DNA here is from genome assembly GCA_000231845.2 of Tetrahymena malaccensis 436. Lineage (NCBI taxonomy): Eukaryota > Ciliophora > Oligohymenophorea > Hymenostomatida > Tetrahymenidae > Tetrahymena > Tetrahymena malaccensis. Next base: position 664,642 of record JH719975.1, read on the forward strand.
AAGATCACATTTTACAAAAATTTTGATGATTTAGGAATAAAATGCATTAGCTGCAATAACAAAAATCATTTTTTAAACGACTGTCCTTTTATCCACTACGTTCCAGACAAAGAAAAGGTAATATTTTAAAACATTTATAAAAGTAAATAAAAATTAATTTTATGGTAAAAGATTATAAAAATGCACTAATTACCTTCACAAAACGAAAGGTAAAAAGAAATACCAAATAAAGTATTTCATACAGTAACTAAATATAATACTTTAGGAAACTTAGATGATGTGCTTAATTATCTAGGGGCTTTCCTTGAAAATATGAAAAGTTACTTAGAAAAATAAGATTGGTATGATGGGAATTTAGAAGATGAAGAAGAATATGAAATTTATAATTAATATGATGATGACGAAGAAGACGAAGAGGAAGATAAAAATTAGGAAGGTGATATACCTGATATTAATTTGAAATATGTTTATCAATAAAAAGATCCTTTGTAAAATGAAAGCAATAGGCATGAATAATATTTAAATCAAAATAGTTTAACTCATCCATCTGCAATAAAAGAAAATTCTTTTGTTCCAAGCTAAAACCTTGAAAAAATGTCATATAAAAAAGACGACAATTAATTTTTACAAAATCCTCCTCAAAATGCTGGAGAAACTCACTCTTATAAAGGTTATCGGTAGTACAATAATTTAGAGATAGAAGGATAAAGAGAAAGAGCTTCTTCAAATTTAGGTTTAAATGAACTCTCTTTAACTCCATCTGGCTTGGTTCTCAATTTAATTAACCCTAATCCTGGAAATATTAGAGAGAGTAGCTAAAAGCTAGAAAACAAAAAGCGAAGTGCATCTAATTCAAATTTAAATGTTAATGTAAATAGTGCTAGTAATCCTTAACTTCTCATCAAAAGCACAACTCTTAATGACGATTACAATTAGCAAGTAAATCCTTCTATTAATAATATTATTCCTACTCCATTGCTATCATCATTACAGAATGTTAATTCTATAAATCCTTTAAATAGCACTCCTATAAAAGAATCAACAAATAATTATTCTATAAAGTAATCATCTTTGGCTAGAGCCAATTCTTTAGTTCGAAGAAATACAAAAAGAAAAAATACCGAAAAAACAGCAAGGTCAACCCATAAAAGGAAAAGCACCAAAAAAACAATTGATTCCAAAATGAATATATAAGCTAGTACGAGTAGCTATTAAAATGACAGAAAACCATACAAAAAGCTAACTATTATTCGAAAAGGATTTTAAGAAAATTAAATATAAAACACATTACTTGCACTATAAGGTATGGAGAATATTTTACTCTAAAATAAATCAAATTCTAATTCTAATGAATTTGATATCATGAAAAATTTCGAAATATATTTTCCACATAATAATGTTGATGTTGTTATCTTCTAAATTAGAAAAAAGAATCCTCACCTTTATGCTAAATCTAAATCCTTTGTTAAATCTCCAACTAAAAAACTATTTGGTGCTATGACTATGAATTCTCAGCACAATCGTATGAGCAAAATGGACATGGTTTTACAAAAATTCTTATAATCTGAACTTGAAGATGATAAAGATAAAGAATCATTAGTTTCTGCTTCTAGACAAAAAAGCTAGACCTTTGTAACGCATAAGACAGATCATTTTAAAACTCCAAAACAAAGTGATTGGTAGTCTAGAAATACAAGAATTAATGATAAGAAAGCCTCTTATAATAACTCTCATAATGATATCCTAGAATTGCAAGGTAGTCCAATCCCAAATAAATCCAGAGCTAAATCTATGAAAATGATACAATAGCATGGTTCAAACAACTAAGACAATTTCTCTCGTGTATTAAATAATTAAAATGATGATGCTCAGTCTCTACAACATACATTACATCATGATGACATATATTTAGAGCCTTTAGAAAAATAATAATAAACTTTCACCCATATTTAAGTAGCTGGGTAGCAGAGTAGCATGATTTCTAGTAAAGTAAATAGCCATAATTAAATATTAATTGAAGAAAGCTCACCAAAGAAAAATGTAAGCTTTTAAGAGAATAACTTTAAAGGAAGTAATTTAAATATTTGAAATATAATTTGATTTATGAAAATAGTGTAAATAAATACATATAAAAAATAAATAAAAATATTATTCAATCTTTCCATTAATCAAATATTTTAAATAAATACTTTTTATATTTAATGTGTTTTAATTAATTTCTTTTTAATTCAAACTATTTTATAAAATGAAATTTTAAAAAATATTCAAAATTTTAGTTTGTTTATTTTAGTAAATTTCTTATTTAAAATGAAATTTTTTCTTAGTATTTATTAAAAAATATAAATCACTAAACTAATAATTCTTAAAAAATTTAGTAAAAACAATTTTATTTAAGTTGATAAATTAGTTAGTGAGAATAATAGATAAATAATAATATTTTAAATTTTCTAAATTTTCTAAAAAAGTGTTAAATTAGATCAAACACAAAACCAAGCGAATTTTAAAAAATATAAAAGATTAGTAAGACTAATATACTATGTAATTTTAAGTATTTCTGAAGATAATAATAACTTTTAGTTCAATTTAAAGATTTTTCTTCTGAAGTTTATTATTACTAAATACTTGTCTATAAATTAATAGTAAATCTTTTTCTATTTTATCTGTTAGAAAATTATTTAAATTGCAAAATTTTTGGACTTAATAAAAAATTTTAAGAAGAGTTAAATTGATTTGAGAAATGGGATGTTGTTGGTGATTTGGGATTCATTGTTACAACCTAATCTCTTTTCGAGTCTGCTAATTTATTTGAACTTTAATCAATAAATTTCTACAAATTTTCAATTTAAATTTTGGATAAATCTCCATTTTTAATGCATCTTCTTAACTTTGACCAACTATAATTAAGCAAATTATTTCAAATTAAATAAAGTATTTAAATGAAAAATTTACTTATTAAAAACTTTGAATGGATCGTATTCTTAATTAAAAAGTAAATTATAAAGCAAATTCTTCTTTTTAATCAAGTACTTTTCTATCCATTATTGATTTTTGACTAATTTTTTTGAAATAAATTAGAATATCTTAAGAAAGCACTTGCTTTTTAAAAAGAAATATTAGTTTCTTCTAAAAATTACACCAATAAAACATATAGCTAATTATCCTTTTTTTATTTTAATTATAAATATTAAAATACTAAATTATTAAAAAAAAATAATTTACCAAACATCAGAACGAATAAAACGACCAAAGCTATTGAAAAAATATAATTAAGATATATTTTATCATTTAACTAATCAAACAAAGAAATCCAAAAAATTAAAAGAACATAAGTAGCTGATTATAGCTCTAACTCGTTTATTTTATGATCTTAATATGGCTTAAAAATAACTTAAAAAGCACAGTATATCGACTATACAAATATAACTGAAATCAACTAAATTGATGGTTAGCTATTATAGTAGGTAGATAAAAATAAAATTATTATTTTATACCAAGATTTGATAAACTCCCACCACCATCTGTTTTTCTTAAAACCTTAAAAGAAATAACCATATCTTCTTATAACATTTGTTGATATATTGTCGAACATTTTAGAATGGTTTCTGCATAAGACGTATAACATAATTATAGGATAGATAACTAAGACTAATGTTAAAATGGGAAGTATGATAATTGCTATGTAGAACTTATGCTCTTCATTATAACACTCTTAATCCATTTAGCTTTTCATATAATAATTATCTCCAAATTTTTCGCAAATAATAATTTCTAAAGCAGCCTAGTAAATATTCTATGTAGCAAGATAGCTGAATACAATTAAAGTACTAATTGCCATATTAGAATTATTATATTTAATGTAAGTATAATAATAATGACTTGGCTTAATACATTATATTACAATAAAAATCAGGTTAATAGAAATATAAATTAGTATCAAAAATACAATTGGGAGCACAATTGAGATGTATATAAATCTTAAATATTATATAGGTATATTGATATTTATTTGACTCAAACTGCAGTCTATTGAATATAAAAACATCAATATTGGTTATGAAGTTGCTTAAGGAAAGCTAAATAAACTATCAAATAATCCAGGAAAAGTAAAACCAATACTAGATTTCAAAGCTGAAATTACATAAAATTAATTGATAAAAATCTTCGATATTACAGTAGATTGTAATATAAACTGCGACACACCCATTTAAAGAATTTTAAGTGAAGACATAATTCGGATTTGACACATTTTACAGTTACTATTCTAAGATTCTAAAATTAAAAAAATTAGATAAAGAAGTATACCTAAGAGTATTAGTATTTCTTTAAATGTATTATTTTAGATAGAAGAGCATAAAGAGCATTAGATACTTCTCAAGCCTAATTCACTTACTTTTCCATATTAATTACCCCAAACATATCCATAATTATCGCAAGAGGAGCATAACGCCCCAGTGAATCCCTCTGAGCAGTAACCTTTTGATGAGTCTCCATTACAAGATTTTGAAAGTTAATCACATTAATATATCTTATCAGAATTATTATTTTATCTCCTATTTTTTTAATTCAAAATAAATAAATAAATTTTAATATTCTTATTTTTTAATACCAATAATTCTCTCTTAAAACGATTTGGCTTAACTCGCAAAAGCTAGTTTATTAAGAGTCACAACTTTTGCATTAAATTTCATCTTCTATTTGTGGGTAAATTAGAGAATATGTTCCATTTAAACATTAAATACATTCTTAAAGTTAGCAACCTTAACATACTGAGTTGTAGTACTCACCAACTTAGCAACTCCTAAAATATATAGAAATGCTTATACTATCCACATCTACAAATTAATTTGTGCTATTTAAAGTCTTCATTCCACTTAGTTCAAGCATTATGGTAGCATTTTACGATGGAACTCCTGTAATTTTAAAATTATTCATAAAGCATCCTATTTTTTTGGGTGAATAATAAGCATAATCAACTAATGTTGCTCCTTCTATTTTTACTATTTCTTCTTATAAAGATGTGCTACTTTGTTAAATATATACCCTACAAGTATATGAGCTCATTTCTTAAAATAATTCTTAACTAATTTAATTGACTAAAGCTATTTTATAAAGTTATAATTTATTAGAAATGAAAATTGGTAAAAAAATTTACTTTGGTTTTACAAGTCTATTTGTTTTACATTATTTTTAAATTCGTCTAAAAATTGTATTGTCATATCAAAGTTACTTTATCCACTTCTAAAATTATTAAAGGTAATATTTGGATAATTTTTAATATCTACAACGAAGTCTTTGCTAGGTAGGATAGAAGCAAACTAAGGATAGCTTGCAATCTAATTGCCAAATATTAAAGCTTAATTAGATTTGCAATAATTAGAACCATATGTTTTACAAGAGTCTCTTGAAGAGTTAGTTCTTGCATTAAGAAAAGAAGGTTTTAAGTTAAAATATCTAATTACTCCTCCTATTCCAGCTTTATTATTTACAAAATTAGATTTAGAAATTGAGATATCTGAACCATCAAGTAAAATAACTCCTCCACTCCTATTTTTGTAAATGTAATACAATTTAATCACATCATAAAATATTTATAGATTTATGAAAATATATATGAATTAAATAAATAAGATATTGGAAATCAAAAAATAAAAATTTTGATATTCTTATTGTATTATATATAAAAATACTGCAATTAATTTTTTATTCAGTATTAGGAAAAAATTTATTTTTTTTCAGTATATGTGGATTAATTTTTGTAAAATATCTTTAATTCATTATTAATTTTTCATATTCTTTCTTTTTTATTAATAAATATTTCAAAATGAAATAAATTTTGAAATTTTCAAGCAAAAAATAAATCCAATCCCCAAAATATATATTTTGTTTGCGAAATATCTATAATTTCTATTAAACTTTTTCATTCTAAAAATTTAAATGAAAAATGAATTAAAAAATCTATGTTTTATAAATTAATTATATCAACTTTAAAATTCATGGTAGTGCTTTATGGTTTTACTTAAATTATATTACGAAAGTATAAATGCCTAAAGCCTGGAATTTGAAATAATACGTATAAAAATTTTTTTAAATATTTTGAAAGAAAATTAAATAATAAATACCCTAAAGCTTAGTTGTTTGAGAAAGTTGAATTGACAATCTAAGAGTTATTTCCAATAGATTGGGTAATATACAAAACTCCACCGTTATTAAAAGCTTTACAATTTAACTAACTAGAGTTTGATATTTAAATTAGAATAGCTTAATTAACAAATGCGAATCCTCCATTCTAATTAGACTAGCAATTTTAAGCGTTGATTTCATTTAATATCAAGCTTCCTTTTTCAAAATGAATACTTCCTCCAAATGTTGATTTAGAATTTAGAAACTAGGAATTACTTATATTTAAATTAGAATTTGTAGAATATATTGATCCTCCTTGTTATTAGCATTGATCTTTGTTAAAAGAAGACCCTTCTATCTATAGCTCACTTTATGATAAAAAGATTGAACCACCTTAATTAGATAAGTTACTTTCAAAAGTAGAATTTTTTATTTCAATTAGTGATTCTTAATCTATATTAATAATAGAATTCAGTTAATTAGAACCCCCTGAGTGATTATGTAGGAGTTTTAAATTTAAAATTTAGAGAATCGATTGAGTAATTAACAAAGCCTGGGTAGCATAATTATTCGTAATTTGTGCATTTTTAAAGGTACCCTTGCTTTAGCTTTAAATTACAGTCAATTAATAAAAGCCTTAGTTTTAATCAGCAATAAAATTATTTATATTAAAATCATCAACTGTATTTATTGAAATAAGTGTATTTTTGCTAGTAGAATCAATATTTTAGATGATATTTATATCAGTAATATTTATTTTTTGACTAATTATTTCTACTGTTTTGTATTAATTAATGCTATTATATGTGTTATTGCTTAAAGTTAAGTTGTTAATTTAGACATTATCGTTATTAATTTACTAATTGATTTTAAAATTATTCTATTATTAATTTAAGCTATTTTGATATTAAAGAAGCATCAAGTTCACATTATTAGTAAACTTAATGTTCATGAGCTGTAGATTAGAAATTAAATAACTTTTTATAAGTGGTAATACGCAATTATTCTAATTCAAACTAATATTTGACAAAGAAATGTTAAAATAATTAGAAATAAAAATTGGAGCAACACTTTATGAGTCTAAATTATAGTTAAATTAACATTTTATTATATTTAGCTAATTAAAACTTATTTAAGCTTTTTGGACATCTATATCATCTTTGAAATAAAATAGATTGACCTAATTAAAGTTTGATTAAGAAACAGTTAAATTATTTAGAATAATTTATTCAACTCCTGTAATGTAAAATAAATTTATTAAACTCGGACTATCCAAAATTAATTCAGAGATAGAGAGTTACTAGAAGAGAACATTACTAACAGAACTTATTTAGAAACTAAATAAAGTTTAGAATCCAACAAATTAAATATTATTAAGCTAAAATGATTAAATGTCCTTAACTATAAATTTGAGATAATCACTTTAAGATATGGTAGGTTCTATTGATAAATTACTTAATGATACTTGACTATATCCTGAAAAAGAAGCAAACAGACTTTCACTGACAATTGTTTTGTATAGTGTAATATTATTTTAAGAAATAACATTCACTTCTGAGTAGTTTGAAAACTAAAAACCTGGAAATGGTGGTAAAATTGTATCTTATTCTATCAATAAGTTAAAAATAAGTTTCTAAATAGGATAGTAGCTCTATATTGTTTGATAAATACTTTCAATAGAATCTAAAACCAAAGCAAACTAGTCTGGAGTTAAATTCTCTTAGCAAATTAACTACCCAAATATTGGAAGCTATATTTAAGCTATTTAAAACCCAGAGTATAAAATAAGCTATACATATACATTATCTGAAGTATCAAATATTTCATAATTTGCTACGCTTCCTAAATTTTAGAAGCTAGATGAATATGTCCCTAACAAAGTTATTGTTTAATTTGATTTATTTATTCGATATGTCTATATTTGATAAGTATAAGCATCTATGAAATAATCTTTATTAACAAAAATTATTGAGTTGCTTTTTGGAGTGAATACAGAATTTTAAGGATTTTAAAGAAGGCTAGATGTAAATCTTCCATAAGATACTAATTTCAAAGTAGAAATTTCGTTTATTTGATAAGTTCCTAGGCAGCTTTGTAAAATATAATCAAGAGCTTGGCTTATATCAAGCTTGTAAGAGTATCCAATGCAGGGACTAGTAATTTAGCCTACTAGAGTCATATCATAAGGATTGTAAAAGCCTAAAGAAAAATCCTTTATTCTTTTAATTATTATCTATTTGTTTATAAAAATAAAATAAATGAAAATATAGATAGTTTTTTTATTTAAAAATTATTATAAAACAAATTGAAAAAATTATGAATTAAATTTTTTTATTGCAAAAATAAATAAAAATAAAATTGAATTTCAGAAAGTAGATAAAATCTTACATAACCATTTGAGTATTGAAGAATATGAGCATGAGAATTTATTCCAGGAAGCTAAAGATTTTATTAATTTAAAATAGCAAGCTCTTAAGATAAAACTATTTAAGCTATTTACCCACTTAGAGAAGAAACTATAAAAATATAACTTTTAGAATATTCAACAAGTAAGCAATTTATTATAGCCTCATTATTGATGAGTTAAAGATTAAATATTTGATTGAATTGTAACTATTGTGATTAATAGTTAATTTTATAACCAATTAATTACCCTTATGTTGTAGTTACAAAAAACGAATTAAGAGACACGATAGCTCTGAGTTCTATAACAGAATAATTTTTATTGATAGAAATTTATTAAAATATTTTAAAAGCATAAACATCTAAAATAGTTATTTTATTAGCATTTGAACAGATCAAATAACCTTTTATTTGAGTATTTTTATAACAATTTAGTTTTTAGATGTTAATTAAAGATAGGGTATTAATATCAAAAAATAAGATTTTTTCAATTGTTAGTAAAGCAGCTACTGAATCTTAGCCTTCTATATTAATGAATTCACTTTAGACATCTATCCTTTATTCTTAAACAAAAAATCCATATTTTAGAAGCTTAGATTTGTAATCCCAGAGCTAGACTATATTACCTTCTTGATAGAATATTACACCTTGCTAGGTATTAAGAGCTGACATAACACCTTTAAATTAAATAAAGTTAATGAAAAAATTTTTTTATTAATATCATTAATTATTTTATTTTTTATTTTCAACTATCTGAATTACTAAATAATCTTAATATTGAAATTAAAAAAAATCTAATTAATTTTAATCTTACCTACATAAGTATATGAGAAAGTTAATGCATTTGTTTAAATGAATTAAATTAGATTATAATAGCCTATAGTATTAGACCCTAAGCTTCCGAACATAAGCATGTTATGCTTTGAATCAAAATAAAGATTATTTATTTAAGATGTAGTCACTTGCATTTATTTGACTAGAACTAATTATGGATATGTTAGTACATAAATAAAGCCATTGAAATCAGATACAAAAACCAAATTGTTATCTTTGTCAAGAAAAGCATCATATAGAGGATTTTAAAGCTAAACTTAGTACCTATTTTTTAATTTAACAATGCAAAAAGATTCATATAATTAAATAGAAAAAAAATTTACATTTTTTCAGGATAAAAATAATTTGTATAATTCCAAGTTTTTACATATCTATCTTTACTAATTAATTATTTTAAGAATATTTAATTTAAAAATTTTTTTAGAATAAAATTGCATTCATACCTTACAGTGGTTAGAATTGAATTTTACTCATCAACTAGACCTTAGTATATCCAGTTCGTATGAGCATATATATAGCCTTAATATACACAGTTACGATCATAAATTCTGACACTTCCATTGTGCTATTATGTTTTAAAAATTTTATAAATTGAATCATTCTCAAAAAATTTTTTACATCCCATAATATTTGAAGTTAATTAGTGACGTCAAACTTGCCAAATAATCCACCCATCCAGCATTTACGTTGGAATGTATAATAATCTACTGCTTAAGACCACCAAGTCCACTAAATTATTATTTTTAATTTTCAATAATTGTTTTTTTTACATTTAAGAATAAAATTTTTATTGATCTTTTAAAAGTTTTATAAAATTAAATTAGTGTTAAAAATGTTTCCTTATTATTTATAAATTTAATATTAAAGTTAAGCTAAAAGTAATTAATAAGCTATAAAGAATCAATTTAATTATAAAAATTTTACCCCAAGAAACATAATAAGCTTGGCTTAAGGATTAAAAACTATACCTGTAATTTTATCGACATATTCTATTTGATCAAGTACTTATATCAATTAAAAATTTTTCGATAAATCCCAAACAACAATAGTTCCAGGTGATAAACAACCTACAAAAAGCCTGTTTAAATATTCATCATAGTAAAAATTACATATTTAAGTACACTAAGTAACATTATAATCCATCCTACCTATCTATATATATGTATTAAGCTCATACACTATAACATAGTTTGAAGTGAAATTTGCAAACCCAACAAATAAATAATTTTATGATGGTATAGAATATACTATGTAGGAATTAGTTAAATCAAAGTTAGATGGTGAGCTAGAGATTTATTACTAAGTAATTTAATTGTACACTTATACTTAATTTGATAATATTACTGTCAATCCACTTTTTACATCAATTTAAAAGCTATTTAACTTATTTGAGGTAACAATTTAATTAATCAAGCAATTATCTGTCAAGGATCTCGTAAACATCTGTTAAAGAAATAGAAATATTATTTAAATTATATGATTAAGTTTTACAAATTTAGTAAATTAAAATTAAACTTTCTTTACACATTAAATATTATTTTATTTTAAAAATAAATTTCTTTGAATATAATTTTAATCATAAATAAATTAAATTAAGTTTCAAATAAAATTGCAAGCTAAATTAATAAATATATTCTTACATATAAATCAGACTTAAGAACAAGGGTGTTATATTTTGAGTCTAAATCTTTAATGTCAGCCTAATAAATATTATTAAACACACTGGTTATAACATTATTTATATAGTTATATAAGAGCACTTATCCATCATTGTATGCAACCATCACTAATTATATATCTGTATAAATGTCAACTGCTTGTATTGTATTAGAATATATTTATATTTAATAGAGAGAATTAGCAGTAGTAATATCTATTACAAGAACTTTATAATTGCTAAGTATTGCTACCAATAAGCCTTTAGGACCATCAACTGTATAAAATAAGACTTGCTAATCATTTAAATTTAATATGGATTCTTTAAAATTTTGATAATTCTTAAAACAAATCTGATTTCCTTTATTTAAAATTAGTGTTTACTTTACATCAATCAAGGAGATCTTTAAAGGTTATCCTATGTTGTAGTTTATTGTGCTGATTAAACTAAATTAAGAATTACTGTATTAGTATATCTTTTTTTAAAAATATGTATTTAAATTTTTTTAAATTTAGTCTTTTTGTATTAAAATGAGATAATTTTATGAAGTTTAAGAATATAATTTACCTAAATTCTCTATTATTAGATTTGTATTAGAGTCTAATCATAGCTAAGATAATAGTATGAAAGAACTAGAGCGCTATTATTTTGTAACTATATTTATTAATTGCTATCTCCGCTTGAATAAAAGTAATTAAATAGAGATAGATATCCATTAATTACTATTAATATTTGTTAAGTTTATTCTAACAAAGTGATTTACCCACTAATAAACCCGTTTTGTTGAAGTAACCCACTAAATATTAATTAGTGATCCAACCCTTCATCAAGTTTATATATTACGTATTATGTTGTTTAACTTACAAATCCTATGATAAACTTATTCTATTTGTCTTAAATGAGTACAAAATCTTAAAGATTACTCTATACAAAAGGATTAATAATAGAATCTATCAGGGTTCCGAGTGTATAATCATATATCAATATTAAAATTTAGTTCTGACTTGTATAAGTCGCATATTACACCAACTTCACATTAAATTAATTTTTGAAATTATAAAAGGGTAGTTAAGTATAAATAAAAATTTTATAGAAATTAATTGTAGAAAACACTAAAAAATAATTTTTTAAAATTTACTTTATTAATTGATTTATCAATAAAAAAGGAAGAGTCATTATTTATATAGCCAAACCTTTTTTCTAATACGTTATTAATATTGAATAAAGACCAGTACTAAATCATGCCACCTTTTTCAAGTTTAATGATTCTAATTTATTTAACAATAAATCAAATTAGTTTATTAATTTTTAAATCTACCTATTAAAATCAGAGTCAATTTGTATTTTTGTAGGTAAATCATAAGATGATTATGCATAATCGAAGTAGTCCATGAAATAAACAAATTTAGATGTTTAGAGATCTATTGTAGATACAGATTATTTTTAACATATTACAACCTAATTCTCAACTACAAATGCTTGGTTCCATTAAAAAACTATCAAAAATGCTTAGCTTTTAAATAAAAGGGGTCTATTCTCTTCTAATGAGTATACAAATAGGTATTTTTAAGAAATAGCAGATATTTAATTTTTTTGATTGATTGAGCCAAAAGTAAAATTAATTGTAGAATCTATTGAAGTTGTATTCCCATCTCTTTGATCGCAATCAATTTTTTAGAAATCTGCTTGATAAACTAAGCTATTTTGCTTTATTGACCACACTTAAAATAAATTGGACTCTCCAATAATTATGATAAAGTCCTCTTCTTAGCTAACCAATACCTAAGCTGATGCTTAAGAAAATGTATTCTAAAACTGAAGAACTGAGTTTTTATATGAAGAAACAAAGAAAGACCCATTTTATGAAGTGTATGTTATAGAAATTTAATTTTTAGTTGTGTAAATAGATTATAAATTAACAAATTTATCAACTTAAAATAGCTTTGAGAAAATTTAACTAATGATATCAAATGCGTAGAGACCTCCTTAAGAATCAATAAGCAAAAATCTTCTGTTTGCTTTATCACTCATACACATAGTAATCTTAGTTTTGTTCAGCTGAATTGTAGTGATTGTTGAAGCAGAAATGGTTGAAGAAGAATAATTGATGACAAATAGCTATTTTAAAAATCCAGTTAAAAAAAGTTAAAGATAATTAATGTACGTTTGATGAGTCCCAGGTCACGACAATTAACTCTTCGGAATTCAAGCATGATTTAGGATTGACTTAAATTTATGGAGGAATCTAAATTGTACTTTGCTTTGATCCATTTCCTGAATTCCATCCAATAATCCTGCCCTTTGCATCTAGTGTGTGAATAACAGATATCTATAGATGTTATCTATCATCTTTATCTATTTGATAGAACTAAACATCCTCTGAATCTTCAACTATTGTGTACCTAATATTTTTTTGGAAGTTAAAAATGCCTACTGTGAACGGTGAGTAGACAACTGCAGCAATATCTTAATAGTCTTGCTGAGGATTAGATTTCAAAAGTATCATAGTTTAAACTAATGTCCAATAACTTGAGGAACCTTTTTTCCAAAAAGGACATCCAATCGCCTTAACTAAAGTAAATTAAGTGATAAGAGCACAAAATTGTAATAATATGAAGAAATTTAGCTTAACAAATTTCATTCTTTTAAATTGTTGTTTTTACAAATTATTTATTACAAGCATAAAGCTCAATTATAAAATCAAATAATTTAAATAGGAAAACCTGAAAAATATATGATGAAACGATATTTAAAAATAAATTAAAACAAAAAAAATGCATGCTAAGAGTTAGGTGGGGAAAATAAATCAGCTATTGAAATATATTTAAATTTTTAACTTAAATGCTTAAAAAGAAACATCAATAATCAATCAGATTTTCTAAATTAACAGCTTTCTAACATTATTTGACGATCATTTAAAAATCATAAAATCAAAACAATTATTCAAATGATAATAATTATTGTCAAATAGAACCTTAATAATTATATTAAAATCCAAGAAAGTAAAAATATGTAGTTTTTAATTTCAATAAAAAATAAAAAAGTCCAATTAATTGACTTCTAATATTTAAATTAAATTACCTAATATAAATAAACATTAATGAGGAATATAAATTAAATGTCAATATTTAGCATAGTTTTCTTTGAAGCTGAAAGTTTCCTTTTTCTTATTTATTTATTTGAAAAAATTAAATAAATAAAAATCAGAAAAAAACCAAATTTTGATGCTATACTAGTTTTTTTTATTTCTGTTAGGAAAAAGTAATAGTAAGTCGAAGTAAAATGGAAATAAATAAGTATTTAAAAACAGATTTACTATTGCATACAATTTTATAATATTTAAATGTTTAATCCCATAAAAAATATCATATTAAAAACTATTTTGTTTTCTTAAATTTCATTTTTAATAATGTTGAAATCCCTAATTTTACATTAATGAAAAAATTAATCATGAAAGCTTTAGAGTTGAAAAAATGAAAGCTAAAAATCATATAGAATGGATTTTATAATTAATTTAAATATTTTAACTTTTAAAAGACTATATTTAGAACGAATTTCTGTAAAAAGGATTAAAATTAAATAAATTTCAGTATCGAACTAGGGCATTAATTGTATAAATATGTATACTGAAAATTTTATAGTAGGTTCAAGAAAATGGGCAGAATTTAGTATATTAAAACTAGTTTAATTTTTCTTTCAATTTATTAATCTTTGAACTTTTAATCCTTTTAAAAATATCAAATAAAAACCTAATTCTTTAAAGTATTTTATTTTAAAATGAAAAATGTCCTCATTTTTCATTTAAGAAAAAATTAATCATAACAGATTTAAAAAATCAAAGCTAATAAATAATAAAAAGAAATTTATGAAATGTCTTCACTTATAAATATATTAAATTTTATGAAAAAAATAATATAAATGATTTATTTTTAGAAAGTATATTTGTAAAATTTAATATTAAATAATTTTCAGCATTCAATGAGTAAATCAAAGATATATGAAAAGTAACTTTAACTTATCAAATTTTTGCTTGATAGTGTATTTTTAATCAAAAATAGCTTATTTATTTTATTCCTTTTATACTTCCAATATTTTATAAAAGGTATCTAATTAGGGGAGGAAAAAATTCTTTTTTTAATGGAATAAATTTAAATATATAATTTATCTTTTTATTTATCGATAAACAATATAAAATATGAAGAAAGAATCAATTTTGTTACAATAAATGTATTAAATTATATTAATAATTAAACTAATTAAAGAATTTACTTATAAAAACAATAAAGCTTATTTATAGGTTTTTTAGAAAAAAGGAGTCAGTAATAATTGAAGTTTTAAAAATTTAGATGATTTGATGAAGATAGAAGTTTACACTTTCAATTTACTTATGAATAAAAAAAACTGGTAAAATCCTATTTAAAAAACTCAATTTATTCTAATGTTTCTTATCTTTATGAGTAACAAAGTATAGTTAGGCATTTTTATAAAGTATTGTATGAAAATAAAAGTTTTTTTCTTTAATTATATCATCAACTTTTGGAAAAAAGATAGCCATTCTAAAATTTTGATTTTAAGTTCTTTAAAGTATTATATACAATCTTTTTTCAATTTTCTTTTTAGTATTGCATTTTTATTTTGAAAAATTATGATTTCTAAAAATTAGGTGAGATTAACAAAAATATTATTTATTTTATACTATTCTGTAATATTAATTTAAGTATTATTTTTATTATTATTAATCTTTGCATGGTAATAAATAACTTTCCTAATCTTTTTAAATTAAAGTTAATAATACATGATTGTAACAAATAAGATTAAAATATTTATATTTTATTTTTAAATTAAAATATCTTCTCAGACATAATTAAAATATATATGATTAGAGTTTTCTATTATATTAATAAAAATTAGATTTATTTGAGTACTTTAAATATAGAATTGGGAGAGATAGATTTTTGGACTTAATATATTTTAAAAAGGACAAGAGTACTCAATTTACTCTATATATTAATTAATGAGAATATTTAACAAATAAAAATATTTCAATATTTCAAATTTTTAAAAAATTGTCAAACTATAATATTAAAGACAATATAAAAAAAATATATATAAGTTTACTCGAAATGTACTTTTAATAATTGTTAGGATAAAAATTACTCATAATTCAATTTGAGGTTTTTTCTTATAGCAACTAGATACTTTTCTATAAATTTAATTTAAATCTAAATCTTTTTTATTTTTTAGGCGATTATTTTAATTGTAACACTCTAGGACTAATTAAAAAATTTTAAGAAGAGTTATGTTGAATTGAGAAACGAGAAATCCTTGGTGTTTTGTAATTCATTTTTATATCCTAAACAATTTGAGAATTAATTAATTTATTTGAACTTGAATCTATTAATTTCTAAAAACCATCAATTTAGATTTTGGCTATATTTCCATTTTTAATCGATCTTCTTAACTTTGACCAACTATGATTAAACAAAATATTTTGAAATAAAATAAAATAAATAAATGAAAAATTTACTTATTAAAAACTTTGAAAGGATCATATTATTAATTAAAAAGTAAATTATATAGCAAATCATTCTTTTTAATGAAGTACTTTTGTATCAATTATTAATTTTTTGTTAATACTTTTCCAATTAGTTTGAATATCTTTAGAAAGTACTTGCTTTTTAAAAATAAATATTAGTTTCTTCTAAAAATTACTACAATAAAACTTATTGCTAATTATCCTTTTTAATTTTAGTTTTAAAAATTAAAATTCTAAATTATTAAAAAAAAATAAATTTACCAAACATCAGAATGAATAAAACAACCAAAGCTAGAGAAAAAATATAATTAAGATATATTTAATCATTTAACTGATCAAACAAAGAAATCCAGAAAATTAAAAGAACATAAGTAGCTGATTATTGCTCTAAATTGTTAATTTTACATTCTTAATATGGCTTAAAAATAACTAAAAAAGCGCAGTATATCGATTACACAAATATAACTGAAATCAACTAAATTGATTGTTAGCTATTATAGTAAGCTGATAAAAATAAAATGATTATTTTATACCAAGTTTTGATAAACTCCCACCACCATCTGTTTTACTTAAAACCTTAAAAAAAATAACCATATCTTCTTATAACATTTGTTGATATATTGTCAAAAATTTTAGAATGATTTCTGTATAAGATATATAACATAATCATAGGATAGATAACTATAAGTAATATTAAAATAGGAACTATTAAAAAGGTTATATAGAACTTATGCTCTTCATTATAGCACTCTTAATCCATTTAGCTTTTCATGTAATATTTGTCTCCAAACTTTTCACAAATAATAATTTCTATAGCAGCCTAGTAAATATTCTATGAAGCAAGATAGCTGAATACAATTAGAGTACTAATTGCCATACTTGAGTTATTATATTTTATCAAAGTATAATAGTATTCATATGGCTTAAAAAATTACATTAAAATAAAAATCAGATTAATCGAAATATAAATTAGTAGCAAAAACGCACATGGGAGCACTATTGAGATATATATAAATCTTAAATATTATATAGGTATATTGATATTTAGCTAACTCAAACTGCAATCTATTGAGTATAAAAACATCAATATTGGTTGTGAAGTCGCTTAAGGAAAGGTAAATAAGCTATCAAATAATCCAGGAAATGTAAAACCAATACTAGATTTCAAAGCTGAAATTACATAAAATTAATTAATAAAGATCTTGGATATGACAGTAGATTGTAATATAAACTGAGACACACCCATTTAAAAAATTTTAAGTGATGACATAATACGGATTTGACACATTTTACAGTTGCTATTCTAAGATTCTAAAATTAAAAAAATTAGATAGAGAAGTACGCCTAAGAGTATTATTATTTCTTTAAATATATTATTTTCAATAGAAGAGCATAAAGAGCATTAGATACCTCTCAAATCTAATCCACTTACTTATCCATATTAATTTCCCCATACTTATCCATAATTATCACAAGTGGAGCACAAAGCCCCTGTGAATCCCTCTGAGCAGTAACCTTTAGATTAGTCTCCGTTACATGATTTTGAAAGTATATTACATTAATATATATCATCAGAATTATTATTTTATCTCCTATATTTTTAATTTAAAATATAAAAAATTTTAAAAAGTTTAATTTATAAATACCAATAATTCTCCCTTAAAATGATTTGGTTTAGCTCACAAAAACTGGTTTTTTAATTGTTGCAAATTTTGCATTAAATTTCATCTCCTTTTTATGGTTAAATTAAGGAGTAAGTTCCATTTAAACACTAAATACATTCTTAAAGTTAGCAACCTTAACATACTGAGTAGTAGTACTCTCCAACTTAGCAACTCCTAAAATATATAGAAATGCCTATACTATCCACATCAACAAATTAATTAGTGCTATTTAAAGTCTTCATTCCTTTAAGTTCAAGCATTATAGTGGCGTTTTATGATGGAACTCCTGTAATTTTAAAATTATTCATATAACATCCAATTTTTTTTGGTGAATAATAAGCATAATCAACTAATGTTGCTCCTTCTATTTTTACTAATTCTTCTTATAAAGATGTGCTACTTTGCTAAATATATACCCTACAAGTATACGAGCTCATTTCTTAGAATAATTCTTAACTAATTTAATTGATTAAAGCTATTTAATAAAAATTATAATTAATTAAACTCAAAAATTTAGCAAAAAATGTACTTTGATTTTATAAGTCTATCTAATTAACGTTATTTTTAAATTCGTCTAAAAATTGAATCGTTAAATCAAAGTTACTTTATCCACTTCTAAAATTATTAAAGGTAATATTTGGATAGTTTTTAATATCTACTACGAAGTCTTTGCTAGGTAGAATAGAAGCAAACTAAGGATAGCTTGCAATCTAATTACCAAATATTAAAGCTTAATTGGATTTGCAATAATTAGAACCATATGTTTTACAAGAGTCTTTTGAAGAGTTAGCTCTTGCATTTAGAAATGAAGGTTTTAAATTAAAATATCTTAATACTCCTCCTACTCCAGCTTTATTATTTACAAAATTAGATTTAGAAATAGAGATATCTGACCCATCAAGTAAAATAACACCTCCACTCCTATTTTTTATATATTTAATAAAAAATTTTACATGAAAAATTATTAATAAATTTTATGAAAATATTTATAAGAGTTAAAGTATGAAATAAAAAAAAAATTTTTTTAATTAGTAAATTTTTTAAAATATTGAAGAAAATAAGTTAAATAATAAGTACCCTAAAGCTTGGTTGTTTGAAAAAGTAGAATTGACAATGTAAGAGCTATTTCCACTAGATTGAGTAATATAAAAAACTCCACCATCATTAAAAGCTTTACAATTTGATTAACTTGAGTTAGTTATTTAAAATATAATAGCTTAATTAACAAATGCAAATCCTCCATTCTAATTAGATGAGCAATTTTATGCGTTTATTTTATTTAATACCAAGATTCCTTATTCAAAATAAATACTTCCTCCAAATATTGATTTTGAATTTAGAAACTAGGAATTATTTATATTTAGATTAGAATATGTAGAATAAATAGATCCTCCTTGTTTTTAGCTTTAGTCTTTGCTAAAAGACGACCCTTCTATTTATAACTAACTTTATGACAAAGAGATTGAACCTCCTTAATTAGATAAGTTATTTTCAAAAAAAGAGTTTTTTATTTCAACTAACGAATTTTAGTCTATGTTGAGAATAGAATTCAATTAATTAGATCCATTTGACTAATTATTTAAGAGTTTCAAGTTAACGATATCCAGGATTGATTGAGTAATTAACAAAGCCTGGGTAGCATAATTGTTAGTTGTTTGTGTATTTTGAAGAATACCCTTGCTTTAACTTTAAAAAAGAGCCAAATTATAAAAGCCTTAGTTTTAATTGGCAAAAAAATTATTTATATTGAAATCACTAATTGTTTAAATTGAAATAAGAGTATTTTTGCTAGTAGAATCACTATTTTAAATTAAATTGATATTGGTGATATTTATTCTTTGACTGAGTATTTCAACTGCTTTATACTGCTTGATGCCATTTAATGTATTGTTGGTTAAAGTTAAATTGTTAACTTAGACATAATCGTTACTTATTTTCTAATTGATATCAAAATTGTTTGTTTCTAAATTTAAGCTTTTTTGATATAAAAGAAGCATCAAATTCTTATTATTAGTAAACTAAATGTTATTAATCTGTAGATTAAAAATTAAATAACTTTTTATTAGTGGTAAAAATACACCGTAATTCGAATTCAAATTGACATTTGACAATTAAATGCTATAGTAATTAGAAATAAAAATAGGAGCTACATATTAAGAGTCTAAATTATAATTAAATTAACATTATGTTATATTTAGTGTATCAATACTAATTGAAGCCTTTTACTTATCTAGGTTATCTTAGAAATAAAAGAGAGTGGAATTATTAAAGGCTGATAAAGAAATAGTTATATTACTTAGAGTAATTTAATTAACTCCTGTAATGTTGAATAGATGTATTAAATTTGGACTATCCAAAATTAATTCAAAGATAGATAGTTGCTAGATGAGAACACTACTTATAGAACTTAATTAGAAACTAAATAATCTTTTTTATCCAACAAATTAAATGTTATTAAGCTAAAATATTTATACTTCCTTAATTACAAAATTGAGATAATCATTTTAAGAAATGGCAGGTTCTATTGATAAATTATTAAATGATACTAGATTATAACCTGAAAAGGAAGCAAAAAGATTTTCACTGATAATTGTTTTATAAATTATGATATTGTTTTCTGAAATAATATTAACTTGTGAGTAGTTTGAGAACTAAAAGCCTGGAAAGGTTGGTAAGATTGTGTCTTATTCTATCAACAAGTTAAAAATAAGTTTCTAAATAGGATAGTAGCTCTATATTTTTTGATAAATACTTTCAATAGAATTTAAGACCAAAGCAAATTAATCTGGAGTTAAATTCTCTTAGCAAGTTTACTACCCAAATATAGGAAGCTATATTTAAGCTATTTATTACCCAGAGTTTAAAATAAGTTGAACATATAAATTTTCTTATGTCTCAAATATCTCATAACTTGCTACTTATCCTAGCATCTAGAAGTTAGATGTATAGGTTCCTATCAAAGTTATTGTTTAATTCATTGGGTTGATTCTATATGTCTATAGTTGATAGGTATAAGCATCAATAAAGTAATCTTTATTAATGAAAATTATATTGTTGCTTTTTGGAGTAAATACAGAATTTGAAGGATTTTAAAGAAGGGTAGCAGTAAATCTTCCATATGATACCAGTTTCAATGTAGAAATTTCGTTTATTTGATAAATTCCTAGGCAGCTTTGTAAAATATAATCAAGATCTTTGCTTATATCAAGTTTATATGAATATCCAATGCACGGACTGGCAATTTAGCCTACGAGAGTCAAATCTTAAGGATTGTACATGCTTAAATAAAAATCTTTTATTCTTTTAATTAATATCTAGTATTATTTATTTAATAAATAAAAATAAATAAATGCTTGTTATTTTAGTAAAAAAATTTTTAAAATTTTAAATAATCTTAGTAATTTAAAAAAATAATAGAGTAAATAATTTAAGAAATTTGAAGAAAAAAACATTATTTCAATATAAATTAAATTATATTTTAAATTTATAAGATAGCTAAAATTTTACATAACCATTGGAGTATTGAAGAATATGTGCATGAGAACTTATTCCAGGAGGCTAAAGACTTTATTAATTTAAAATAGCAAGCTCTTAAGATAAAACAAGTTAAGCTATTTACCCATTCAAAGAAGAAACTATAAAAATATAACTCATAGAATAATCTATAAGTAAACAATTTATTATAGCCTCGTTATTGATGAGTTATTGATTAAATATTTGATTGAATTGTAACTATTATGATTAAAAGTTGAGTGTATAACCAATCAATTACCCTTAAGTTGTAGTTACAAAAAAAGAATTAAGAGACACTATAGCTCTGAGTTCAATAATAGAATAATTTTTATCTATAGATAATTACTAAAATATAGTATAATCTTAAACTTCTATTATAATTAGATTATTCACTTATGAACAGATCAAATAGCCTTTTATCTGAGTATTTTTATAACAGTTGTGCTTTTAGATTTTGATTAAAGATAGGGTATTTATATCAAAAAATACTGTTTATTCACAAGTTAGTAATGCAGATATTGAATTTTAGCCTTCAATCATAATGAATTAACTTTAAGCATCAACCATTTGGTCCTAAACAAAAAATCCATATCTTAATAGCTTAGACTTATAATCCCAAAGCTAAATTATATTACCTTCTTGATAGAATATAACACCTTATTATGTTTTAAGAGTTGACATAACACCTATAAATTAAAAAAGTTGATTAAAAGATATCTCTAATAAAATCAATTTAAAATAATAAAAGATAATTTAATTATTTATTTATTTTTAATTTACAGCTTTTGATAATGATATTTTTTTAAAATTTAAAATAAATTTTAATCTTACCTACATAAGAATAAGATTAAGTTAATGCATTCGATTAAATGAATTGAATTAGATTATAATAGCCAATAGTATTAGAATTTATGCTTCCAAACATTAGTATGTTATACTTTGAATCAAAATATAGTTTATCTATTTAAGAGTTAGCTACTTGCATTTATTTAACAAGAACTAATTATGGATAAGTTAATACATAAATGAAGCCATTAAAATCTGATACAAAAACTAGGTTGTTATCCTTGTCAAGAAAAGCATCGAAAAGAGGATTTTAAAGCTAAACTTAATACCTATTTTTTTAATTATCATTGTAAAAATGAACATAATTTAAATAAAATTATTTTTTACATCATTGTTAACTAAGCTTGATTTTAATAATTCCAAGTTTTTACATATCTATCTTTGCTAATAAATTTTAAAATATTTAATTTTAAAATTGCTGTCAAATAAATATGCATACTTACCTTACAGTCGTTAAAATTAAATTTTACTCATCAATTAGACTTTAATATATCCAGTTTGTATGAGCCTATATAGAGCCTAAACTTACACACTAGTAATCATACAGCCTGAGGTATCCAGTGTGCTATTTATTATGTTGGAGAATGTTAGCAATTTAATAATTCTTAAAAAATATTTACATCCCATGATATTTGTAGTTTATTAGTCAAGTCAAAGCCACCAAATATTCCCCCTATCACACAATTTTGTTGAAATGTATAATAATCTACTTATTTACACCACCAAGCATACTATATATTTTTTAAATGAATAAAAATAGTTTGTTTATATTTAGCAAAGAAAGTTTAAATCATTAAACAAAATGTATAAATTTTAGTTAGCTTAAAGTTTCTTAAATATTTTTTAATTAAAATGATTATTTAAAAATTACAAAATTTAAAAGTAATCGTTTTTATGATAAATAATTTACCCCAAGAAACAAGATAAGGTTGGCTTAAGGATTAAAAACTACACTTGTAATTCTTTCTACTGATTCTATCTGATCAAGCACTTTGATTAATTAAAAATTTTTAGATAAATCCCACACAACAATAGTTCCAGGTGAAAAACAACCTACAAACAGCCTGTTTAAGTATTCATCATAGAAAAAATTATTTATTAAAGTACACTGATTAACATTATAATCCATCTTGCCTATCTGTTTATATGTGTTAAGTTCATAAGCAATAACATAGTTAGAATTTGAATTATTAAACGCCACAAATAGGTAATTTTATGATGGTATAGAATATACAAAGTATGAATTAGTTAAATCAATATTAACTGGTGAGCTAGAGATTTATTGCTAAGTAATTTAATTGTATACTTATATTTAGTCTGATAATAATAATATCGTCAAGCCACTTTTCGCATCTATCTAAAAGCTCTTTAATTAACTTAGGGTAACAATTTAATTAATCAAGCAAGTATCATCCAATATTCTTGTAAACATCTGTTATTAAAATAAAAATTTATTTATTTAGAATTCTAATAATAATGAAAATATTTTTAAAATATCTCATTAAGTTATAGAATTTTGTAAACTAAAATTAAACTTTCGTTTAAGTTTAAATTTTATATATTTTTAAGATTAATTTCTTAAATTATTTAATTTATTTTACATATAAATCAGACTTTAGGACAAGGGTGTTATATTTTGAGTCTAAGTCTTTAATATCAGCAACATATGCATTATTAAATAGACTCACTATAGCATTATTTATATAATTATATAAGAGCACTTATCCATCATTATATGCAACTACCACCAATTGTTTGTCTGTGTACATGTCAACTGTTTAAATTTGATTAGATTATATTTAAATTTAGTATAGACAATTTGTAGAAGTAATATCTATAACAAGAATTTTAAAATTGCTTATTATTGTTACTAATAAGCCTTTAGGACCATCGACTGTATAAAATAAAACTTGCTAATCATTTAAATTCAATGTTTATTCTTTAGAATTCACATAATTCTTAAAGCTAATCTGATTTCCTTTATTTAAAACTATAGTTTGTTTTTCATCTACCATGGATATTTATAAAGGGTTTCCTATGTTGTAACTAAGCGTGCTGATTAAATTAAACTAAGCATTACTTTATTAGTATATCTTTTTTTAAAAATAAATGTCTAAAATTTTTAAATAATTAATATATAAATACAAATAAACTTTATTTATAGAGTTCAGAAAATTATTTACCTAAATACTCTGTTAATATATTGAAATTAAGGTCTAATCATAGCTAAGGTAAAAATATGCTTTTACTATATCACTATTATCTTTTAACAATATTTATTAATTATTATTTCCACTAGAATAAAAGTAATTAAATAGAGATAGTTATCCATTAATTGCAATTAATATTTGTTAAGTATATTCTAATAAAATAATATCCCCACTGATTTATCCGTTTTGTTGAAGTACTCCACTAAATATTAACTACTGATCTAAACTTTCATCAAGTTTATAGATTACATATTCAGTAGTCTGTCTTATAAATCCTATCATAAACTAATTCTATTTGTCTTAAAATAGAACAAAATCTTAAAGATTACTCTATCCAAAAGGATTAATAATAGAATTTATTAGGGTTCCTAGTTTGTAATCATATATGGCTATTAGAATATTACCTTGAGTGGTAA
Source organism: Tetrahymena malaccensis 436 (assembly GCA_000231845.2). NCBI lineage: Eukaryota > Ciliophora > Oligohymenophorea > Hymenostomatida > Tetrahymenidae > Tetrahymena > Tetrahymena malaccensis. Next base: position 689,841 of record JH719975.1, read on the forward strand.
AAATTGAATATGACACCAACTTTACATTAAATAAATTTAAAAAAATTACAATATTGTAATTAAAAAAATAAATAATTTTAACAAATCAATCAAAAATAAAAATAAAAATTCTTGAAAAAATTTACTTTGTTGATTGATTTATCTATAAAAAAGAAAGATAGATAATTGACTTATTAAACCGTTTTTTCTAATACGTTATCAATATTGAACAAAGACCAGTATTAAATCACACCTGATTATTCAATTTTAATGATTCTAATATATTTTTGTTTTGAATTGAATTGGTTTATTAATTATATAATTTACCTATTAAAATCAGAGTCAATTTGTATTTATTAAGGTACATCATAAGATGATTATGCCAAATCGAAGTAGTCCATTAAATAAACAAATTTAGATGTTTAGAGATCAATAGTAGAAATAGATTTTTATTAAGATACTACCACTTAATTCCCAACTACAAATGCTTGATTCCATATGAAATTTATTATAAAAGCTTAACTTTTAAATAAAAGAGGTCTATTCTCATCTAATGAGTATACAAATAAGTATTTTTAAGATACCACAGATATTTAATTTTTTTAATTGATTGACCCAAAAGTAAAATTAATTGTAGAATCAACTGAAGTTGTATCTGCATCCCTCTGATCGCAATCAATTTTTTAGAAATCTGCTTGATATACTAAGTTATTTTATATAATTGACCATACCTAAAATAAATTTGACTCTCCGATAATTATGATAAATTCTTCTTCATTACTAACCAATACCTAAGTTGAAACTTAAGAAAACGTATTCTAAAATTGAAGAACTGAGTTTTTATATGAAGAAACATAGAAAGACCCATTTTAGGAAGTGTACGTTATAGAAATTAAATTTTTTGTTGCATAAATTGACTATAAATTAGCAAATTTATCAATTTAAAATTGCTTTGAGAAAATTTGATTGGTAATATCCAATGCATAGAGACTACCTTAGGAATCAATAAGCAAAAATCTTCTGTTTACTTTATCACTCATGCACAGAATAATCTAAGTTTTGTTCAGCTAAATTGCAGTTATTTTTGAAGCAGAAATGGATGAAGAAGAATAATCGATTATGAAGAGCTATTTTAAAAATACAAATGTCTAAAAAAATTAATGATTATTAATATACATTTGATGAATCCCAGGTCACAACAATTAATTCTTCAGAATTCAAGCACGATTTAGGATTGACTTAAATTTATGAAGGAATTTAAACAGTACTTTGCTTAGATCCATTTCCTGAACTCCATTATATAATCCTACCATTTTCATCTAAGGTGTGAATGACAGATATCTAAAGATGTTATCTATCATCTTTGTCTATTTGATAGAACTCAATATCTTCCGAATGTTCAATGATTGTGTATCTAATATTTTTAACGAAGTTAAAAATTCCAACAGTGAAAGGAGAGTAGACAACAGCAGCAATATCTTAATAATCTTGCTGAGGATTTGATTTCATTAATAGCATTGTTTATACTAATGTCTAGTAGTTTGAGGATCCTGATTTCCAAAAAGGACATCCAATTCCCTTAACTTAAGTAAATTAAGGGATTAGAATCCAGAGCTTTATAATAACCAATAAATTGATTTTTACCTGATTCATAGTTTTAAATTGTTTTTTTTTCTTATTATTTATTTTAAATATAAAACATATAGTATTAGGCCAATTATTTAAATGATAAAAATCAGAATAATATAGCTGGTAGTTTCATAGAAACAAAAATAGAGAAAGTAAGTTGTGTGTTTGAGGGGAGAAAATAAAAACAACTATTGAAGTAAACGTTAATTTCTTAATTATTATATGATAAAAAAACAAATACTGGTTAATAAAATTCAAAAAACTATATTCATTTTGGATGTTAATAATTATTCAAACTCTTAGTAAAATTTACTTTTTTAAAAAAATAATAAGAAAACAACCAACTTACTCTTATTAAATTCTAAATTTTTATACTGAAAAAGAATGGTAAGATGAACAAAATGAAAATAAGCAATTATATAATTTCAAATTGCTTATTATTTCAAAAAAATTTAAAAAATCTATAATGAACAAAATGTGAAAATTTCTTATTTTCACATAAACGGAAATATATCAATCATAACAGTTTTATTTGAAAAATCAAATCAAATAACTTACAATTTATTAATTAAATAAAATACAATTAAAGATTATATTTTATAAAAAGATTAATGTAAACTACTTATGTTTCGAAAATAGAGTGAAAATAGAGTGATTTACATTAAATTAAAATTAATACACAATTCTAGAAACCTTCAATAATTTATATTGTAATTTTTAAAAAATTTTTTGATGACACGAACTATTTTTAGTTAATGAGTTTATAATTAATTATGCATCATAATATATAATAACTAAAGCTAACACATTTTATTTTATTTTATTTATTAACTATTTACTTGATCACTTACCATCAGTGATAAAATATTTCTAAAATAGCAAAGTGCGAGGAATTTTATTTCATGAAAAATTTAAAATTATTTTTTAAATGAGTAAATAAAAAAATATTTGATTTAAGTTTTCTTTTTTATATTGAATTTTCTTAGTCATATATTAAAATATAAATATCAGATAATCCGATACAAAATACTAATAGCTTTTCTGATTATTTGATCATAATTTAGTAAAAACTAAAAAAGAGAAAGTACGTTGAGACATGGATTTGAGAAAATAAAACAATTACTGAAGTAAATTTAAATTTTCTAATAATACACTAAAAAAATAAATACTGGTTAATATAATACAAAAAACTATTGTTAATTCAAATGTTAAAGATTATTGAAACCAGTTGTGAAAATTTACTTTTTTAAAAAATAAAAATAAGAAAATCAACTTACTCTTTATAATTTAGAAATTTGTATCATAAAAAAGAATAGTAAGATGAATAAAATGGAAATAAGTAATAATATAAATACAAATTGCTTTTTATTTCAATATAATAAATTTAAAAATCTTTAAGTCAACAAAAAGAGTAAATTTCTTATTTTTACATAAACAAAAAATATCATAACAGCTTTATTTGAAAATTAAATCAAATAGCTTTACAATTAATTAATTAAATAAAATACACTTATAGATTATATTTGGTAAAAAGATTTATGTAAATGACTTATGTTTAGAAAAAATAAAAAGTTATTTTTATTAATTTAAAAATAATACACAGTTTTTGAAACCTTCAAAATTTTATATTGTAATTTAAAAAAAAATTTTTGATGACACGAACTATTTTTAATTAATGAGTATTACAATTATGCATCATCATTATTAAATTTAAATAATAGTAACTAAGGCTAAAGTATTTTATTTATTAACTATTTACTTAATAGCTTGCCATCGGTGATCAAGTATTTCTAAAATAGTAAAGTGATACGCATTTTATTTCATGAAAAATTTAAAATAATTTTTTTAATGAATAAATCAAAAAAATATTTGATTTAAGTTTTCATTTTTATATTGAAATTTCTTTGTTATATGTTAAAATATAAATATCAGATAATCCTATACAAAAGACTAATAGCTGTTCTGATTATTTGATTACTATTTAGTAACATACAATTCAAAAAATTAATTAATTCTAGTGTTTTCTTATTATTGTCTATATGATAGTTAACAACTGTCTTATCTATTTTACGATGAACTTTTTTTAAAAAATAAAAATAAAATAGCCAACTTACTAACTTATTTCTTTTAAATTTTTTAATTTACTGCCTTATATGGTGATATTTAAATGTAAAAATAAAAAATAGATGAAAATATTTAGCATAAATTACTACCTATAAAATATATTTATTTTCTGTTTTTATTAGCTGCATTAAATGAATAAAAATATCAATAAAATCTAAATTTGATACTATATAACTTATAATAATGTTTAGAAAGAAAAAGAATTTTTAAATTTAAAAGTACGTCATTATTAATAGCAGTTATTTATATTAGATTTAAAATAACCACAGTATGTGTAAGCTTAAATTATTATATATTTAAATTTCATAATTATGATGCTTAATTATTATACTGATTAATCTAATAGTGCGTGTCTTCATAAAAATTTATTGTAAGTCACAATAAAAATTTTGAATCATCCTGGTACTTTTATTTTATTTATTAATTGTTTACATGATTACTTGCCATCAGTGATCAAGTATTTTTATAAATGTCAAAGTGCTAGATTTATATAAAAAATTTAATATTAATTACTTTTCAGTATTTTACAAATAAAGTAAATCAAAGTATATAAAATACTATTTAAGTTTATGAAATTAATATTTACATGTTTTTAAATTAAATTTATTTCATTCCCAATATTTATTCTAGATATTTTTTCCTTTTTTTAATACAAATTTAAAAAATATGGAGAAAGTATTTTTTTTTTCAATAAATGTCTTGAAATATTTCTTTTAATCTAATTTAAAAATTTATTTACAAAAACTTTAACATGCAGTTATAGATAAACTATATAAAAAGGAATGAGAAATCATAGGTTAAGTTGAAATTAGCCTTTTTTGAATCTTAGATTTTTAAATAAAGATAGATGTTTGAATTATTAATTTACTTATTAAAGAAAAAAACTAGTAAAATCCTACAAAAAAACAGAAATTCAATTGATTTATTAAATTTTTTAGCTATTTGAGCTTGTAATAATGAGTAACAAAAGTTATTTAAGTCTTTTTAAAAATTACTTGAATACATTAGAAGTGTATAAAAAGAATATATTTATAATTTGTTAAATTGTGTATTTTTTAAATATTATTTTTTGTTTTGTATTTTATTACAAAAAATCAAGATTTTTTAAAATTAGGTGAAATATATCATGGTATTATAGAGAGTATAATATGTAAAATTAATTTAAATATAATTTTTAACATTTTTAAAAAGCATGCTTGGTATTAATAATAAACTTCCTTAATAAATAATTTAAGATAATCATTAATAATAAAATTTACTGAACTAACATGATTTAAAACAATTAAAACAAAGTTTACGTTTTAAGTTAAATGTCATTTTGTATAAAAATATTAAGAATTTTTTAAAAATTTAAATATCATTAACATCTATAAGCTAATTTATCTCTCAAAAAATAGTATTTGAAGCTTATTAATTAGTTAAATTAAATTTTATAATTGAAATATCCTGAATTTAAAATATATATATATAAAATAAACATAAAAAACTAATTTAGAAGAATTTTACTGTTTAAATATTTTTTTATTTGGAATTTAATAAATAATATGTAGAATTTTGTAATAACTAATATTTTTGATATTAATTCTAATATTTTTTTAGTTTGGTAAATACCAAAACCATTTATTTATTTATTTATTTTTTACAAAATATTTTTAATATTACTATAAATAAATTTAAGCAAATAGCTGTAATTTTATAAAATTTTAAGAGAAATAAAAAATTGGTGCCAATATTTAGCATAATTTTCTTCCTAAAAATAAAAGATATTCTTTTTCATTTTACTTATTTCAATAAAGTTAATTCTTAAAAATAGTAAATAACAATACTTTTATGCTACCATTCTATAAATTTTGATTTTATGTTATAAAAATACTAATAAACTCAATAATTTTTTAATTTTGTTTTTAGCTTAGCTATTATAATTTGAAAAATCATAATTTTTAAAAATTAGGTGAAAAGTATAACCATATTATTGATTTGATTTTATTATCTGTAAAATTAATTCAATATAATTGTTAACTGTTTACAAAACTTGATTGGTATTAATAATATACTTTCTTTTTCTTGTAAATTAAAGTTAAACGTAACTATATTATTTATTGAATTAAATTTATTATACATTTATTTATTACAACATATTTTGTGTAATAATATTAATATTTTTTCATTTTATTTTTAATTTAAAACAACCTATCAATCAAAATTAATATATAAGAGGCGTATTACATAAAATATCCTTCTGATTAAAAATAATTAGAATTTTAAAAATAATTTTCATAAATAAATTAATGAATATCTAATAAAAGAGCATTTTTAAATATATAATGCTTAAAAAGTAAAATTAAATTTTATAATTGAATTTCAAATATTCCTAATTAGATAGATTGTCATTATTTAAATTTTTTACATACAATTAAAATAAAAACTAAACAATATTACTGTTTAAATATTTTAAGATTTGAAATTTGATAAATAGTAAGTAGAGTTTTATAAGTAGAATTAGTATTTTTAGTATCAGATATTTTATTTAAAATATTCTAGAAGTAAGTATTTTTTTCGATTTGGTTTTTAATATTTTTTTAGTTTTTCAAAATAAGTGTGACTTTTAGCAGCATAATTGATTGATTGATTATTAGTAAAAACTAAATTTCAATTTTTTAGATTTCTTTTTCTCAGTTTGCAGGTTAATAAATATTTTGTTTTACTAAAGAATTTCAAAGTGATATGAAGATCCTTTCATTTACAATCAGCTATAATATCTGTTATGGATTCAATATTCTATTTAGAGGGATTTGACCTTTTATATTAACTTAGATGTAATATTTATTTCACTTTGCTGTGATCATCAAAATTAGAAATTTTTTCTTAGGAATTGTCACAAGAATTGTTTCTTTGTTAGTCTCGCTGCATCAGTATTTTACGTCTTTACATTAAAGGGGAATCGTTTATAGAGTTATTAAATAGAGATGATATTATTATTTCGGAACCTGAATTTTTAAAATTGCTTTATTATATTTTAGTAATTTGCTATTATATTTTAAATTCAGATTTATTTTGTACTGATAGACCATTATACATTTTTTGAGGAGATGAAGTGCAGCTTTGAGATATTAACTTTTCAGAGCTTTGACCATTTATATAGAGTGTATCTTTACAAGATAGTTAGCTTTAAGTGATAGAAGAGCAATTTTTGTTAAAGTTTAGTTTTTTACACATTATTAAAACTTATGAACGCTTTGAATCGAAGTATTCCTGATGATTTTAAGAAGGATTAACCATCCTTATTCCTTAATCATCGAGCCACTTATCAATTCTTTTTTCTAAATCATTTTAATTATCAATAACGAACTTCTCACATTCTATGCTATTATCTTTGTTGTTTTTTGAATTTTCTTAGTTCTTAAAGTCTATCATTATGGAACATTTGGATGAAAATGCATCATTTGTTAAAGATTGTTCCTATGATGAGTTTTGCCTTATACTGTCATATTCTTTAATTGGTGTTTAAAGATGTTTGTCGCTTTATCCTGCTAAGCTTTTAAAGCTGATTGGTTCACTGACAACCTAATTATATTCCTTCACTTCTTGAAGAGAATTTTTGTTTTTTACCATCTTTTAATGAAAATTAATGCTGACTTTCCTTGTAGGTACCTAAGAAGATTCAATAATAGTCTAAGAATGAGATATATCAATCTTGGAGTTTTCTGCTATTTTTTATAAGCTTAAAGCAGTCTGTCTTAGTAAATTCTTAGCCTGTTTAACTTTTTTTTCTATATCTTCATCTAAAGAGAAGCAATTAGATTTTATAATAGATATCGCATCATTACATTCATTTTTACTCTATTAATTTTTTACGCTCATATTATAATAATAGACCTGTTTTATCAAATCTTATTAATTATCAATTATGATTTGATGATTGAAAATTTATTGATTTTGTGTCCACTGAATTAATTTAATTTATTTTAATTATATAATTATCAATTCCTTTTTAATTCATTTAAATTATGTTAAAGGTAGAAATAAGATTAAACTAGAAGTTATGACAGTGTTATATATATATATACTTTTTTTTTCAGTAAAATTGAATATAGTTAAATTAAGTTTGGTTTAATCAGTAAATTATCAATAAACAAGAAGAAGAAAAAAAATTCAAAGGATTTATATAGGGCTTATATTTGATATAGTCTCAAACAAACAAGCAAGTAATTTAACTTGAACAAAAGGCCAATTACTGATTTTATTTTTAAGGAAAAAATAAGCAATTACACTACACCTGTTAATAAATTTAAAAATTTTAAAAAATCCAAAAATGAAATTATTACAAAATAATTCATAGTAAACTATGACAACTAACTAATATATAAAAGTTAATATAATTTTATTTGCATTCCTTACAAATTTCTTTAATTTTACTTCATTTACTTTTTACAAATGTTATATATTAATTAAAGAAAATCTAGTCAGTCCTAAGCAAGCATAAAAAATAGTATTAATTTGATAATAGTTTTTTATATATTAGAGAGATTAAAATTTCTCTATATTTTTATAAAATTTTTGGCATAGTTTTAAGATTTTTTACACTTATTTAATCATAAAATTTTTGACAAAATGTTATTCACCCATAATCCTACAATAGGCTATTTTTTATTATCATTTGAGTAAAAAACACCTTCCCCATTTACTTTATCATTGACGAATTTACCACTGTACTTTTCTTCATTTGTAAATACTAAGGTTCCTGAACCATTTTTTAATCCTAATTGGAACTCACCCTCATAAACTTTCCAATAATTTGATATTTTATTAAAGTCACTATAGCTGAAAGAGTTCTACAAGTTTTCAGCAAATTAATTATATAAAATACCTTATCCATCAAAAAGATCATTCACCCACTCTCCTTCATAGATAACCGTTTAATTTTACTTATTCCTTAAAATACCATATCCTTATTTTTTTCCATTAGCATCAAGAACTCCTTCAAAAATATAATTTTGATTGAAATTCTCTCGATCTATCTACTTTTCTTACCTACTAGAATTGCTAGATTCCTCTTTTTATATATTATTAGAACCAAAAGATTACAAATTTTATTTAAATGGTGATAAGTTTTCTTAGCTCGTTAATTAATTTGATTTCCCTGAATTTCCTGCTTGTATGTCAAAACTGATAGAATTATTTTCTTTGCTAATACTATTCAGTTAGTGATCTTAGTTTTATTATGGAGATCTAATTTTATTAAATAAATTATATTTTACATTAAAAAAATTTTATTAGAAAAAAATATTTACTTTTAATCAGATCCCATAGGAGTAATTCTGATTTAATAGTTTATTTGCTGGTAAGGATCTAATAGATTATTTTACTGAAATTATAAATTTATGTTTGGAGAGAGGGATTCTTTATTTTAATTCGAGGAATATCCAAATGTATTATTATCTTTAGACTATGCGCTATTTTAGTCATAGTTCAACTAAGTATGCTAGAATTAATAATTTGTATTGTAATACATTTAATTATCTTATTAATCTTAATAAGCATCTTAATCGTAGGTTTAAGCTGGTGGAGGACTAGCTAAATTTTTGCTTTAAAAATGCCTTTAAACTACTTGTCTAGAGCGATAAAGTGCTTCATTCACTAATTCGTCTACTTTTTATCTGCTTTATCTAATTTCTTCATGTTTTTTACTTTTTTCAATTTTTTTTGGACTTTCCTAAGCTTAGCTTAGAATATTTATTTACTTTTATAGTTGCTATTTTTTGGATTTAGATTTTAGTTTTTCAATTAAATTTTATGTTCTTTCAACACATTTTTAGACTATTTAATTAATATTTTTCTTTCTTCTCTCTGTTGTGCATGAGGAAGAATCTATATTATTTGTTGTATTTTCTTATTTTGGGAGTAATTTTGTCTAGTTTACTTAATTTTATAAATTTGTGGTAAAATTGCTAGATTTTTCATCAATTGTTAAATATAAATTAGGATTAGCTATATTTTGTGAAGATATTGTGATATTAGTGTTGTTTGTAAAAGAAGGATTCTACCCAAGTTGCTATAAAATCTATTCAGCCTTTTGTAAGTAATAACTCTTATTTTCATTTTAAGAAAAATTTTAAGGATTATTTTAAGATATATTTTCAGTGCTCTTGCTTTTAAATAGGGATTATTCTTTACTTGTTAAAGGTTTGGGTAAAGAAGGTCTATTTAAATCTTACTTATTTTTTTAACTTGCATTATTATTATTTTCTCTTAAAGATGCCCTATTTTAGTTAAAATTTTTAATTTAATCAATAACAATACTTTCAGTATATTCTTCATTCGTTTCTTATATGCTATTAGACTGCATTTATTTTTAACCATTTAACTAGTTTTGAGGTTATGAGTTATAATTGTTTATGGAATGTGTTTCAATTATATTAATAGGATTGCTTTCGCTTCTAGCATTTTTTGTTGAGCTTGGATTCGAAAATAAATTATGTAAATTTGTTTAGTTAAAAAAAACATAAGGATCATCAGTGCTATTCATTCTTTTCCTAATCAAATCGCTTTATCTAATGAAAGAACTACAAAAAGGGCTTTGTTCATTACCAGTTATGTTACTGTTGATACTACTTAGCAAGTTTAGCCCCTGAGGTAGTTGAGTATTATTATTTTAAGGAGCTATTATACTATCTTAATTACCATTGCTATTATAATTTACTATTGTATTATAATTTGGTAAATCATTAGAATTATATTTAACCTTTTAATCTGCTTAGTTGCATCCTTCATTATCAAAGTTCAATTTTCCAAAGCTTTCAAATTTTTATAGATTTGTGTTATTATAAAATTACTTTTATTAAGCATCTTAAGCTTCGCTTTCTTACTTTTAATTTTCTTGTACTTAACTTTAGTAACTACCATAATCTTCAATTTCTAATATTGTAACTGTATTATTTTCCTTTAATCTTTAACATTGGACAGATGTTTTTCTTGGTGGTTATAGTATTTTTTCATTTTCTAAATATTATGTTTGATATTCTTAATTTTATAAATACTAAACCCCCTTTTAGCTTTCATCTTATTTTTATAATTATTCATAAATTTTTATAAAGCTAGGCTTTTGTGGATTTTTATTTAAGGTAAAAGGACTTCCACCCCCATCTATATAATTAGTGTACTTTAAATCTATTTTTAATTCATTTTCTTAGGAGCTTTCCTTTTTATTCTCGTTAATACTGCTTGCCTAAAAATTTAGATAATCATTTGGATCTATTGTTACTTTATTAAGATATATTTAAAATTATTTAAATTCATTTAAGTTATTTTCTTTTTTAGGTAAATATTCACTATTGCTGCGCTTGAGTTTTTCCTATTAATTATTGATTTCTTCTTATCTGATTGACTATATTTAGTTTTTTGCTTGATCCTGTAACTTTTATAAATGTTAACCTGCTTAAAAGTCTGTATTTTGTAATAAAGACGTTTGAGTATTAGTTAAACTCATTTTAGAAATAGGTGAAATATTCTATTCAGGTTGGTAGATTGGAGTGCTGATGCTTTCTGATTATATCAAGCCTTTAACTGAGTTTATTTTCTCCATACTGATTGGTAATATTTATATGTTGCTTGAAGTAATAACATATGGATTACTAATATAATTTGATGATCCTATTTATGAATTTGTTTAGGAATACCTACTCAATAAGTTGTCTTAATTGGCATGCTAATAATAATTTTATTCCCAATTATACTATTTATTATTATTGATAGTTTCCTAAATAGTATATTTATTATCCTACAAATTTTACTAATTTCCTATTCTAAATTGTCCATAAGAGACTAATGTATCAGTATTTTATTCAATTGGATTTTTATTAGGTTTTCCCAATTTAGGTGGAAGTGGAGCTTTATGGATTGAAGTGCTAGAAAAAACTTTCTACAAACTCTTTCCATACTAATCATTTGCTTGTATAGGAATGCTTGTAAACTACTGCTACTACTACTTTAAAGCAGGGATTTGTTGTTAGTAAATTTATGTTTACATTTTCTATTTAATTAGTTGATTAATTAAAAATTTTTAATTGATTGTTAAAAATATTTAGAATGAATGATTAAATAAATAGTAAAATATTAATATAGCTGTTATCAATTAGTTAAAAGAATAAATAACTTTAACTAATATCCTTATTATCTATCTGTTTTTTATTTATTACTTATTAATAAAATTCACTATAAAAATGCTGTTATATCCACGAATCTAATCTAATTTAAAATTCTCTTCAAAAGCTTATTATCAAAGTATATTGATTTCAATTCTTATAATTTATTGTATTAAACTCTATAAAGCTAGTTGTTGGTTGATAACTTAACATCTAACTAAAATTTTAAAGAAAAATTTAGAATTATTTTTACAAAAAATAATTTTTTGATAACATTTTTTTTCTTTCAAAAAATAATTTAAACAATTAAAATCTTCAAATTTATATTATTAACTTTTTTATAATAGGTAAAGTAAAATTTACCAAAATCAACTTCAAAAATAAATAAATTTCTAACTGCATCAAAAATTTGTTTAAAATAATTTAAGTTTTAATTAAATTTAGTTAAAAAATGATTTAATTTATTTCTATGAAAAATGACTTTATAAAAATGTTTTGTGGTTAAAATTAAGAAACTCATAAAATGTATGGTTAAAATTAATGGATTAACTTAAAATAAATCAATTGTATTGTTTTTATTTTTTATTTTATTTTAAATCATCTATGTAAGAAGTTGTCCCTAAGATTGCAGCATTAGCAGGACTACTCAATTCATTTTTCTTTTTAAATAAAGCTGAAGTATTATAATTAACTGAGTTTGCACTTCTTTTTGGTGTTTCGTCTTTTTCATGGACTAACCTAGCAAGCTATGTAACATCTTTTACATTATTATAAACTCCGTTATGTTCGTTAAAAATCATAGACATTTTTGGAGTCTCAGAATTAACTTAAACATTGTCCTTAAAATTTCCACTAACTATCTATTCTTAATAATCTTATCTAACTTTATACTTATTGTTTAGTATTTCTTGATTCATATATTTTGTCTTCCATTCTTCGCACTACTTTGTTTTTAAGTCTACTAAATCAGTCAGCCTTTATAATTCTTCTTTTAAAATCTTATCCTAACCTTGATTTAGTTCTAATCTAGCTATTGTTGTTTTAAGTGCATCGTTTTCTTCTTGCCTTTTTATTTTAGCTTTATTAAATATTTTATTTTATCTATTAAAATTTTTACTTGATTTTGAGAGAGTTATATAAACGTTCTGCATCATATGCTGAATATCCAGTTGCTATGAATTATGTCTTTGGTTTATCAAAGGCTTATAGCTCAAGTACATTATATCTTCTTTGCCATTCTTCAATTTATAATTTCAAAGATTAATTTTCTTACTCAATACGCTCTTTAGCTCTTTTTAGATGATCAACTTCTAATAGCTTTGTATATAAATCAGCTATTTCTGATTCTTTTGAGTGAATTACCTTATTTTAAAGCTCGATGTTTTCTTAAAGAGATTTTATTTTAGCTTCTAGCTCATCAATTTTAGCTATATCTTAAACAACATGCACTCTTTCTTTTACTACTATGTGTTTTCTATCATTATTATTTTATTGCTAAGACTGACTTTATAAGCTAGCTTAAGTATAATTTTAAACAGCAGGTCCTGCTGCTTCTGATACTCTATTTGAAACCATTTAGTATTCAAGAGGACGTAAGTTATAACTGCTTTATGATTAATTTTATTAAATAGCTTAAGGTGTTTAATTATCTTCTTAAACAGCATTCCTATTACTTCCTTGCAAATTACTTTATCTTACACTTACTATAAGGGGCTATTTTTATAAATTCCCGTTTAAGCTACTACGTACATCATCTTATTTTTCCTATCCTACTTAATTTTGTTGTTATTATGATTAGTAAAACTATTAATAGCTTTGCAAGTTTTATAGAGACTATCTTCTTGTTAAGTTTCTTTATTGTTATTATTGTTTTACCTGCTAAGGATTTTAATTTGCTAACTAAAATATTCCTGGTGTTTAATATTTTTCTTACTCTTATTGAACTAAACTTTACTACTAATTTTAGATTTACTAAAATACCGAATTAGCAAGAATTATAGGCTAAGAAGCATATGCAACAGTAGCTTAGCTTTGCTACTACTGTACTGGCTATCCATAAGTTACTACTTAAGGAGTAATTTAATTTTATTAGATAGGCTGAATTTAATATTAAGATTATGCAGCTTATCTTACAACAGGAGTTCCATTATATTCTTGGTCAGCAATCACTCTTACTGGTCCATTTTAAATAGATTATAAAATAGAGCTAAAATTTGGAGATCTATTTTAATTTATCTATTGCTTAAACTAATTCTAAGTTGGTTATTACCTACCTTGGAACTCTACAATTTTAGGAGACTATAATGGTTGCTAAAAGAATTGCTATTGGCCAATAGAACTTGGAGTGTTAATAGATTTTCTGATAACTGGAGATTGAACATAAACAGTATTAGGATCTTTGGAGATTTGATTGACATATTAAACAGCAGGTGCTTACTGAATAGAAATTTGCTACTGTTGCTGTTATTTTAACACTTGGTTTGGGACAATAATCATTTATTCACTCATTGATCTAGAATGCAAAGCTTTTTAGCTTTATCTATATAAATTTAAAAGTAATAATTAGCAATAATGCAATAGACTTAAGAGGAGAAGATAGGAAAGAAAAGTTATTACTGTTAGTTTAATGGCTATGCTTTAAAATTGTTCACTTTTGATAAAAACTATTTAATAGTAATTTATTTTTTTATTTATTTATTTGTTTTAGTTTATGATTTTATTTAAAAATAGTGTTGAAATAAATAATCGTTTTCATTTAAATAAAATTTGATATTTCTTAATTATTTATTTATGTTAGAAGAAAATTCTTTTCATTCATAAAGGGTTTTTTTGGATTTTATTTATTTTCTTTTTATTTTGATTTTTTTATTTTAGTGGCGTACCAACAATGTTTAAGATTATATTTTACTGACTTCGTAACGATGAAGACATATTTACAAATATATTAGTTACATCTAATAATAAATTTATTTGCAAAAAATTTCTTTAAAAATGTTTTATTTTTTCAAAAATTAATATCAAATATTTTATTATTTTGAAGTTTTTATTGCTTTTATAGTAAATTTATATGAGATTAGTTAAATTTTTTACAGTTTTTAATAATGATATTCATTTATCTGAAAAAATATGAAAAAGAAATATTTTAGTTAATTTTAGTGTTAATATTACATTTTATAAACTTAAAATCTAATATTAAAATATCTTTTTGATAAAAGAGCAAATCAATTTTATCTGTTGAATCAATCTATTAATATTTAATTCAGAAAGTTCTTAATATTAACTTGTCTTTTTTAATCACAATAAAAAAATTTACATTAAATTTTTAAAAATGTCTGCTGCAATCCCAAAAATAAGTCCTATTTTAGGAGGAGTGATTAAAATATGATAAATTATTTGTTAGAAAACTTATTTTTGTAAATATAATATAGGTACTGTTAGGTGGGTGTGGGATATCTTTGCATGCTTATATGTAGCACGAATGCACTTAAAAAGAAAGAAATTTTTTAGTTGATAAAATGTATTCTTAACCAAAAGATTCTGTTGACAGAGGTAAATAAATCTTCGATGTTATTTTAAATGTAACTAATACATTTTAATTAAATAAAAATAGAATAAATTCTAAAATAGTAACTTTTTTTCTTATTTGGGAGTCCATTTATAATCATTAACTTCAAATCAAACTAGAATAAATTATTTAGAAAATTTTGATAACAACATCATTTCAAAGTATAATGTTCCCATTTTCGTTTCAACGGTAAACATTTTCGATTTTAAAATCCTAAATCAATTATGATTAATTTAAATTAAGCTATTTGGTGGTCTTTTCTTTTCAAAAACATTCCTTGGTTTAGTATTAAGCGACCTAAGCTTGAGAATTCTACTTAGCTATAAAAAAAATTAGACAAATTACAGCTAATATGAGCTTGAAAATTCAATTGAATATAAGGGGTTGACTTATTTAGAATTATCTATATTTGCAATAAGTGCTACCTTGCCTCTTAAATTCCTTCTTAGAAGAAAATTATGAAAAGCATTTCTATAACTATGGATAGCACAAATTTAATTTTCATAGTTAATCACTCACTCATACAAGTATTTTTAATAATTAAAGTAAAAATGATAAATAAATATTAAGTAAAATGTTTATGAATAAATGATGTAATAATAACATGTATATTTATATAAAAAGTTATTAATCGTATACGCTTTAATAATAAGTTAGTATAAGTTTATTTAATTTAGCACTTTCTTTTTGGAAATTTAAGCTAAAATTTTAAGTTAAATTTCATCATTTTTTTTGAAGGTATAGCCTTTCTTAATTGATTAAATCTTCCATCAACTTAGTATTTTTTTACTTTTTGACTTTAGGGACGTAATCTTCATTATACCTGTCATATACCTAAAGTTTATGTTAGCTTAGTGAGTTGTTAGTTTTGCTATTGATATTATCTTTATCCAAATAATTTCTACTTGTAATTTTATTTTTTAAAGGAGACTAAGGTTTGTAAATATCGCTTGTTGTTTGATATTTTAGATTTGTAGATGAATTTGGGTTATTTATAGTAATCTAATTTATTACTGGGAACAATGTACTTTATTATCCATCTATTTTAATATCAATAATTGTGTTAAAATGTTTTATAAAATATTATTAATTTACCTCTAGATTATTTAAATGCAGAGTTGAATTACCCTTTGTTGGCTTTTTCTCTTGAAGTAAGCATGCTTGTGCTTTATGATACGGAATTTGATGTTGAATGATAATAATCTGAAGTAAAATTTTTAGATAGGGGTGTCAATAAAGTTGATTTAGTCTTATCAAACTAAGGCTTAAATTATTGCAAAATTAATCTAGAATCTATTGAGGCTTAGCTTTAACTTTTAAATTAAGAATGACTATTTTTTTTCCAATCAACACTAGTTTATTTTTCTTAGTCAATCTACTTTTGTTGAGAGTTATTAGAACGCTTTGACAAGTAAAACTAATCTCGAGGTATCTGTTTATTATTTTTAGGAATATAGTCTTCCATATGTAATCCAGTGAATTTATCTTTAAAATCTTTAGTGTTCTCAACTTTATTTATAATTTATAAGCTAATTAAAACATCTTAATAATTATCATTAAAATATTACGTTTTCTCAATTTCCATATTACTTTATCACTCTCTACAAATGATTTCAAGTAGTGATAGGAAGTTGTTTCCTTATGTTAATAAAAGTCTCTCTGATCATGAAGTTTTGTAATTGTTTAATTTCTCATAGACGTTAGCTAGTTTTCATCTCTACCTTCAGCCTCATTTTTAACTTACTTACTTTCAAAATCTAAATATTCCTATAATATTAATTAATGAGCTTTGTGGAAAAAAAGTTAGAAAATAATAAAAATACTTCTTCATTCATGTTTTAATATTTTAACTATTTCTTAGTATTTTAATCTAGAAGATTTATTTCATCATCATCTATGCTATTTTATTAATTAATATTCCCATTTTAATTATCTGAGTTGTTTTTCTTTTTCTAAGGCGATTCCTATATCGACCCATACTTGTGTTTTTTACTTGTGTCAGAGTTAGCTAATTTGAAGATTATTTTCTTTAGATCATCAGTGTTTGCCTTTTCTTTAGCTGATTCTTCCAAATCTTTTAGATTAACCATTTTATTTTCTGTAATAGGTTCAGATAGTGGATAAACTTCATTTTTATATTGTTCTAATTTATCAATAACAAACTCTTGATATTTCTTTTGCAATTTATTATCCTATTTGATATGCTTGTTTTTAAATGCTCTTTTTAAATTTACACTCGCATTTGACAACACTTTAAAACAAAACAAAAAATTATTTTCTAATATTAATTTCTAAAATAATTTACAGTTATCTATTTGATCATGCATGGTTGTATAAAATTTAAGGTACTATTCAAAAATTTCTTTAATATTTTTCCAATGGTGTTTCTAAGATTGCTCTTTAAGAATGTAAATTTTTTTTATTGCTTGTATTGAAGCTTCCTCCTCATCTTCGTATTCATCGCATATATTAGATAAATACTCAAAAATAGAATCTAAACTCTCAAAAAAGCTCAAATACATATCCTTAATTAATAATTATTAGCTTATTTATTTTTTATTTAAAAGTTTATTTTACATTTTTTATAGCCTCAATAAAAATTTTGCAATTTTAATTTTAGGAGGGAAAAAATTGTAAAAAAGTGCTCTCAATTTCTATATAGTCTAAAGGAGCGTAAGAAAAGTTATCTAAGAATTTTTCTACTCTATTTTTCTTTCTATCTTACTAACTAACGCTTGTGGGTAAATAACCAGGGCCAGAAGCTATTTTTTAAAAAGTAAATAAATAACTTACAAATTAAATTTTTTTTTTACCAGTTGGCGTGGTTGGAGATAATTATTCTTCAGTAGGATTTTCTTTAACAAGAATAGATTATTTATTTTTTTCTCTTTCGAATCTTTTAACAAGAGGTTCCATGAACTTTAAAAATTGTAAAATTTGTCAATTTAAGAAATAAAAAAATATAATAAATAAAAATTTAAATATGTAAATTCATTAATTAATTTTATAAATAATTACACTAAACTTTTTAGCATCCTCTTTTCTAATAACCTATTTGAAAAAATAAATTAAGATAAACACTTTTTAAAGATTTTAAAATACTTTTGGCTCAGGATTTGATTCGATAAAATTAATTCTATTCAAATTAGTGTTTCTTTTAACAGCAACACCCTTTCTAAAATTAGAAACGAATTTTTACAGAATATCTCCAAAGTGTTCTATTTATTTATCTGACATGACTGATTTTGCTTTACGTGATACATCTTGAACCATTTAAGTAAGTCTTTTTATTAATTTTTTAAAGATACTAAGTGGAAATATAATTTAAAGTATATACCTGAAGAGAGTTTCAACAAAATTCAAGAATACCTAAAATCCAAATTTCTCAAATTAATCAATTTTATTTTTAATTTAGGTTTTACTGAGCTTTGAAACCTCAGAAATGTAAATCTACATTTAATTAATTGTATTATTTTTCTGCAATGTTTGTTTTTGCTATTCTTCAAGTTGTTTTAGCACTTAATTAATATTTTACTCTTCTTTGATTAATTCTGCTTAAGTAAATTGTTTTAAAGATTTTTGCTGTAGAATTTACTTTTCTTTAACAACCTTAATATTCTCTCTGCTCATACGAGGCTTATAAGGACGATTTTATATTGTAGGGCTTTCGTTTGAGTTATCTGCATTCTATTCTCTATCATTTTCTTACATGTTTTCTTAGACTTTAATATCTTTTATGGCATCTTCATTTAGCTATAAATTTCTTGCTTACTAAAATTTATTTTTTTCTTTTTGGTCATTGTTAATTTCTTAATTTGATTATCCAGAATTATTATTATTTTAATAACTATCTCTTTTTCCATCATTTTCTTATTCTTAGTTAACATTTTTTTCTTACAATTCTTCTTCTTAATCACCTTCTGTTTCATTAATATTATTATTTGGTTATTTTTCACCCTATTCATTGGAATTATCTTCATCTTAATTTTCCATTTCTTCATCTTTTTCCTATATTTCCTAATCATCTTAATCATCTTAACCATTTTAATCTTTAATTTCATCATTATTACTTTCTTCTTGGTTATTTTCTATGATATTTTACTTATGATTTTCATTATTACTTAAATTCTTTTCAGCTTATTTAGAGGTTTCCTCTTAATTTTAATTATTTTATTTATCATTTTACTCATTCTCAATATTGTCTTATACATTAATTGCCTAATTTTAAGAGTCCTCTGTTTATCTTTGAACGTGAGTGTGAGTATCCTATTTTTAATGACTCTCAATTTATGAGCTATACTTTCTTTCTTAATTAGTAATAGAAAATTAAGAACTTTAAATATTCCCTAATGAATTTAATCCTTCATCTTCGCAATAGCTGTCTTGTTCATCTTCGTCTTCACCAATATTACTACCTGAATGTATTTCTTTTATTGTATTGTTATGTTTCTTTGAATGTGTTTAAACATTTGGAAGCAAATTGCATCTCATCCACTCTTAGTAGTTCTCATAATCCTCGGGTGGAGCAACATCTTCTGTTTTATCTTTACAGTTTTTTTGAGTAATAATTAAATTTTCTTAACCTTAGCAATTTTGTATTTCTTCATCAATATGTTTCAATTAAATTTATCTTTCTTATTAAAGATTGATTAATTCTTAATAACGCTTATGGAGACTCTAAGATAAAACCTTTAGGCTTTCTAGCTTAAATTTGAGTTTTTCAATAATGTCAAATGGACCTTGCTCGTGTTTTTCATAGAATTAATTGAGTCTTTCAACTAGTATATTTCTATTTTAATCCTGATAAATTATTGGTAAGAAAAATAGTAAAAATTAAATAAAATTTACTAATTCGTTATTATTAGATTTCAAAGTGTTTTTTCTTGAGCTTTCATTAAAACTCTATCCATGGGTCTAATCAAACTCATTTTAATTATTTTAAAAGGTATCTTTTTAATTAGAAAGACTTTCATCATTTTTTTCACCATTTTTGTTTGGTGATAATTGATTCTCCTCATTTTAATTTTATTTTTAAGGAGATATGCTCATAAAGGTTGGGTGAGTTTCAAATTTAATATAGTTTTAAATTTCTTCATCTTCATTGTTTCCTAATAGAAAAATTCTTTAAAAAATTTTACAATTTTACTCAATTTAATAAAAATAATGAATAAATTACTTTTCTAATTTTTCTATACAATCAATGTAATTAATTATGTACTTAGATTCATTTAACTACTATATTAAATCTGATTCTTTTTATTCAAGTTTCTAAATTTCTTTATGCTGCTATTCTTTAATTAATTTTTTTTTCTAAAATTATAAATTTAAAAGTTATTATAATAATTTCCTTCATTCATTCATTCATTTAAAAGCTTACATCGATTTCTACTAAACAAACTGTAATTTCATGTTTCATGTGCTTTATTTCATTGTAAATGTCACTTTTCTCTTATTGTTTCTCTTATAAAGCTATTTGGCTCCTATAATAAGTGTCTTACAAATCTTTATTGTAAGTTTAGGTAATTACCTCAGCTTCTTCCTGTAATAAAAAATAATTATAGTGTCAAGATTTATTTATAATTAAGATTTAAACATTATGCTTACATTCTTTTTTTAGGCATTTATCTCTCTTAGCTCCAAGTTTCTGAATTTTTTATCAAAAAGCTAATTCATATCTATTATTTGATTTCTCTCTTTTTAAATTTTATCCTTTTTAAAAATATAAATATTTAACAAAAAATTTAAGATATTAATATAAATGCTAATCCTATTCACATTAAAAAATATATTTACAATGCACACTTTGATCTCTTCAACTTTTTACTCAAGCTACCCCATTATGTCAACCTATACTTCTGTCATATCTTTTACTTTTTATTGATTTTATACAAGTTACTCTACAGCTTCAAAAATAAGCTGAGGATTCATGGATTATTTAAGTGAAAGCATGCTGTTATTTAAGCTTTTTTTCATCTTATAAATAGAATTAATATAAACTAGCTGCTCTTGATCAGGATAGCTGGATGAATGATTCATTCTACTCATAGTAAAAAAGCTTTTTTATAAAGTTGAATTGCTTACATCAAGCTCATTTTGCTCATTTAACTATTTTTCTTTTTCTTTTAAAATTTTAAGTTCATTAAACTTCTTAGTATTTAGCTCCATTAATCTGTCCATTTCCCTTTTCAGCTTAAATTAAACAATTAGTAAATTGATTAAATTTATTATTTTGCTATAAATTAAGTTATTTTTCATTCATAATTTGTAAGTAAATAAATAAATAAAATAGAAATTCAGCAAAATGTTTAAAAGCAATTAATAGCAAATATTTACATTAGTATCCTCCACTTAAAAATTTTAAGCCTCAAAATAAGTTTTAATGTTCTTGTATTCATGGAATTATTCAAATAATTGCTTTTCCTTTTCATTATATATCTTTTCTTCCTTTTGTTTATTTAAAAGTTTATTATTATCAGAATTTTTGCTCCCTTTTCCATATGAAACATTGTTTTTTATGATCCTCTGCTACTAATGCGCACTTCCATTCTTTTTAATTAACATATTTTAAATTTAGAATAAGCCGAAGCCTAAATCATTGAATTGAGCAAAAAATGACTCATTACTTAATTATTTGAGCTTTATTATTAATTATTAGATTAATTTGACATTTCTTTTTGCATTTGCTACATTGGAGTTGTGGGTTCTCTAGCAGCACTTGGTATCCTTTACATAGAATTAGATGAGCTTTGCACATTACTAACTTGTTGCTATGCCATATAATTTTAATTTAAAGCTTTTGGGGATTGAGCGATGATAGAAGCCATTTATTCAAACCCTAAATTCTTAATTATTTATTTATTTATGCCTATTTTTATGTATGTCCAGCAATTTTTCTAAACTAAATAGTTATATTAGTTAAAACTGCAGATAAATTAATAAAAATAAATACCAGATTTTCTTAAGCACTTTGTTGTGTAAATTAAATATATAAATTATGTCACAATAATACTAATTAATATTGAATTAATTTTTAAAACCACTCATTCAATAAAACTTTCAAGATTCTTAAATACAAAATAGTAAAATATATGCTATACAAACATTGTATCTACATTTCTAAAACGAAATGCATTCATTATTAAGGTTTTATTTTATTTTCTATAATAAGTATTTTAATTAATAATATAAAACCTACCAAAACTGTTCTGAAATAAGATATATAATATTTTATGAAATTGAAGTTTTAAATTCATTTAAAAATTATTAATATTTAAAACTGTCTTAACTTGCAATTTTAATTAAAAATTAAATCTACTATCTAATTAATAACAGAATTATTGAGTAATACTAATAAGTGATCATGTTATATTAATCAATTATTTTATTTTTATAAACTGTACTTTTTTTACTTACTATTTTTAGAGATTATACCTTTTTGTTGATTTGTAGTTTTGAATATTTACTTTCTTTACACTAAGACTTCTCTATTTCTGTTTAATATCAAATTTTGCAACTATCTATTTTCATTAATCTTCCATTTTTGTATTTATATACTATTTTTTAATAAAACATAATAGAATTTATTAAGTACATATTAACTAAAAAATTAGAAGGATTATATCATTTACTTATTACCATTAATAAATGAAAAGACACCCGTTCTTTTAGGCATTAAAAAATTATAGAAATTGTCAAGATATATATTTTATCATCAATCAATAAAGTCCTTTATGAAATCTTTGATAATTATATTTAGATTGTTTATTAAGTATATTCAATAAAAATTTTATATTTTCAAATATAAAATTAAATAAAATATTAATCAAATTTATTAAAAAAAATACTTGGCTTCAAAAATTTGTTAAATTTAATATAAAACACTACATTTACAAAATAAAGCAAATCACAATTGATTAAGTAAATGACTTAATTTATTTATTTAAATGTTATCTATTGTTAAACAAAAAAATTTACTTTTTTTTATAATCAAATTTCAATTTACAATTTTAAATATTTTAATAAACTTAGATTCTAATTTACTTTATTTATTTAGTCTTTTATGCATATTTAGAAATAAAAAAAGTACTCTTCAAAGCATCTTTTTAATTTTATAGAGATAAAATATAAATAAATTACATTAGTATTTATATTGTTAATATTGAATAAAGTATAAGCATTCTCTTCATACAAATTTAAAGAAAGGTGAAATTATTTATCATAAAGTGTGTCTTATTTTGAATACTTTCTAATGATCCAAAATATTCAAATAAAGCTGCTAAGAAATATAATTAGGAGATAAAGTGAAATAAGCATTAATATAAATATAAATGAGAGTTTTAAGAGCTGATTATAAGTTAGGTTGATTTAAATAAAACCAAAAATATTAATACTACAAATATGTAAAACAACAGTTTTGGCAATTATAGTTTAAAAAAGTATTCACATTTTAATAGTATACATTTAAGTTTATAATTTATATATTTTATTTTTTTTCAAACAACGGAACCGGCGTTGGAAGCAACCTTGGGCCAGATATCAGCACATTCCTTGGCGACGGGACCAGTGATTTGAGAACCCTTCATTTCACCCTTGGGGTTAGCAATAACACCAGCATTATCTTTATTTTAAAAAAAATAAAATTTAATACTTGTTGCAAAATACTTAAAATTTTTTTATTTAATGTTCATTTATCCCTCGATCATTTGTCTTGATAAAATAAACAAAATATTTAATCAATTAATGATTGATTATATTTTTGCCAATTAATTAGATAATGCTATAAATTCTACTTAGCATTTTCTGAAGTTATATTTGAATAAATTTGCAGATGAAGTCTTCAGGAAATTACGAGTGAGTAGAGTTTATTAAATTTTCTACAATATTGATTTTAATGCTAATTTTCCTCTTATAGAATACCACATAAGGCTCAATTTATATTTATTTGATAGCTATACTCTATTAAATTATTACTATTGCTTTTTAATTTTTTTGCCTAATCTACTCATCTTTTTTTTTGCAATTTTAATTATATCTTGGAAGACTTATCATTCATTTTTTGAATAATCTGGGATAAATGATTATTTCATTTTTATTAATTTGCTTTATATTAGAAATATGTAAAATTATTCACCTTCGAAGTAGATGAAGACACCATCTCTTCTTCTCCAGGGTCTTCTTTGTCTGATGACGATAGCTTAGAGAACTATTATTTAAATAATTATTTTAGAATTAGATTTAGCAAATTTTTATTCTATTATTTACCTTTCTTTCTGAGCTTGGGGGAACCCTTCTTGACGGAGCAGAGAATCATATCACCAATAGAAGCACTGGGGAGCTTGCTCAAATGACCCTTGATACCGAAACAAGCAATAGTATATAAGTTCTTAGCACCGGAGTTATCAGCGCAGTTCATAACAGCACCGACGGGAAGACCCAAGGAAACTTTAGCCTTGGTACCGACTTAACCACCTCTACCTATAATTTAAGTAATTTAAATTTAATTTCAATTAATCCATATTTTAAGTTTTTGTATTTATGAAAAACAAATAAACAATCAATCAAATGAATTAATATCATGTAATTGTTTGTTTATCTTCTCCTAAAATTGAATTTTTCATCCAACATTTCATAGTCTAGCACATCTATCTAATTAATTTAAATATCTTGCATTTTATTCGCTTAATATAAATGTGTTTGCCTATCAAGTTAATTATTTTGCTTATCTCAATTCAAATTATGTATTCATTACAATATCAAATTATTTTTTATATCAAAGAGACATTTCCTTATAAATCTGTAGAATTTAATGAAAATTTTAGCTTTGTATAATGGCATTTAATAGCAAATAAAAGCTTCCATATTTTTTATGAGACTTTATGATGATGCGAAAACATTGAGCTGGCTGGATGAAAAATTTGTGAAATTGATCAATACAAATTTAAGTTAAAATTACCTCTAGCAGCAGCCATTTTGTATTATGTATTTCTTTTCTTTTAGTTTTAATTTTCTTATTAATTTAATTTATCTTTATTAAAAATTCCTTTGCTTTCTTCTCAGTTTTTGTTTTTGACCCTTCTTATTTTTCTTAATTTCCACCGATAAATTTGCATATCTTTTTCTTCCTTTTAAATTTATACGTTTATAATTAATTTATCCATAAACATTTTCTATTTTAAAATTCTAGTGTAAATTTCCTTATTCTTATTTTTTTAACTCATTTTATATTTTAATAAAATTAATTTATTTATTTTAATTAAAAATAATTCGATTCTTAAATCCTTTTAAATAACTTGCTATTAATTACTAATTTACTTATTTTATAATATCCCAAATTTTCTTTTAAGTGGGCAACTATATTTATTTGTTTTTGATTAACTAATTTTTAATAAAACTTTCTCTCGTCAATAATTTATTTTAATAAAATTATACATAAAAATCATTTTTTAGTCTTTTTGCGATAAATTTTATTTTAGTTTTTTAGTCAAAAATTTTTTATTATTTACTTGTCTTTTTTCAATATTTTATGTTCTAAAATATTTAATAAATTATATATTATAAGTAAGTATGACCACAATATTTTATGTGAACCTTTGAATTTACTTTTTGAAAAATTTACAAAGGATATACATACAGTCTTTTAGTTAATTAAAAATTTACTTATTTCAAAAAATATTTAAATAACTAAGCACTTTCAAAAAATTTAAGTGCGTTTTAAATTTATGTTATAACTTAAAAAACTGTTTAGCAAAATGTATTTATTGAAGGTTTTTTATTTTGAATTAATAAGATTGTCTAAAATGGTTATCTTAGTTTTTAAATCAATTAAAAAATCTAAAAAATAACATAATTTTATGAAATAAATTTATAGCTTACATAATTATTTTTAAATTTTACTTTCAAAAAGTATGATATTACAAATTGTTTTGTTAAGTGTTTTATTCAAATAACAAACAAATTTTAGAAAATATAAAAAAGCCTTTTAAAGAAAGCTAAAATAGGTTAATATGAAAAAAAACAATATTTTAAAAGTAGAACAATTATATGTAACTTAAATAATTAAATGATACTTGGTGTTTAATCAAATCTAATACCTTAATAGTTACAAAATTTTGAAAAATCTTATGGCATGCAATTTGAAAAAAAAATAAGTGATTCACTTGGATTTAAAAATTAATAAGTATAAATGACTCATGAGCAATTTAAATTACAACTTTAACTTAATTTAAATTATTAAAGGGAATTCTTTTATTATAAAACTTTGTTTGGTATTTAAACTTTTTTATAGCTTTATTTATATAAGAACCTAAATTTTTAATTACATTTCATGTTTAAGTTAATATTATTTAAGTATTCTATATTAATGCTATCTATTAACTTGGTCTAGTGATTTTTCAATTTACTATAAAAAAGAATAATATTTTTAAATATTGCTTATAATCTTTACATTCAAAGACGATATCTAAATTAATCAAACAAAGAACTAAAAAAACTAATTAGTGGTAAAGTATTTTCTTACATAAAAAAGATAGACCTTTTACTTTAAAATGCGACCCAGTTAGATGATTATACTTCAAAATTACACTCTTTATATAATTCAGTATTTATGTATATTAAATATAAACTTTAATAAAAAAAAAGAAAACAATCTTACATTAAATTTGACAAAAATAAAAATAAAATGAATAAAATTATTAAAGACGTTATTGTAGTAGGAGCAGGTATATCTGGTTTGTCTGCTGCTCATGCACTTGTTTAAAAAGGGTTGAATGTAGCCATACTAGAAGCTTAGAGCACTTTCGGAGGTAGAATTTCTAAGAATTCTTAATTTGCTGACTTTCCAATCGAAACTGGAGCTGAAGAAATTCATCTTAAAGAAAGTGCTTACTTTTAGCTAGCTGAAAGTGTTGGAGCTATTATTCAAAGTGATGATTAAGTGAACCACTATATCGAAAGCCCCGATGAAGAGGTTTTGCTAGAAAGAGACTTTTTCTTTGACAATTCTGGTAGAGAAGAATTCTATGAATAGGTCATGAAAGATCGTAAGCAACTCAGTGATAATATGTCTGTACTAGAATATTTGAAAGAATAAAAAGTAGAAGAAAAATACTTCAAATTTTATGAAAATTTTTGGGGTGCTGAAAATGGAACTTCTATCAAAAATATCTCTATTAAAGGATTAGCAGACTATGAAAGTGGATGGAAGAGCGATCATGACGTTAATTATCTCATAACAAATATGTCTCATTTCGATGTAATTGAAAAGGCTTATGCCTCTGTTTTACATTTGATAAACTATAATACTCCAGTAAAGAGTATTCATTATGGGTCTGATATAAAAAGTTTGAATGATTAAAATGATGAAGAAAGTTACTCAGTTTAAATTACTGATAAACATGGTAGATTATTTTATTCCAAATATGCATTGATTACAGTTCCAGTAACATAATTAAAATAAGGTAAAATAGAATTTTATCCTCCTCTACCAGAATAAAAGTAGCAGGCTATATAAAGTTTATAATTAGGTAAAGGTGGAAAACTACACTTAAGTTTTAAAGAAAAATTTTGGCCTAATAATTTTGGTTCTATGATATTGCAATCTTCTATCGGTATGGTATGGAGTTGCTCAGATTTAAGAAGTGAACAATCTCATGTATTATGTTGTTTAATTACTGAGCCTGTTGCTTTAGATATGAATGATCCTTTAAAATAAAAATAATTAATAACTGAATTGCTTTAAAAACTATCAAAAATCTTTAAAAGAGACGATATAGAAAGTTTACTTAATAATACTCATTGGATTGAATACTCATAAATTGAGTATATTGAAGGTAATTATACATATCCTTCTTTAAATATGGGTAACGCAAAAGAAATATTATCCCAAAGCATAGATAATAAATTGTTCTTTGCTGGAGAATCAACAAACCCAAGATACTCATCAACTATCCATGGAGCTCTCGAAACAGGATTAAGAGAGGCAGCTAAAATTATAGATATTTAAGAAAAGCAAATTGAGCAATTATAAATTTAAAATTGACTGTAGTGTTGATTTAAACTTATTATTTATTATGTTTGTTTAATTTATTAATAAAAAAACTATTCTTTATTAAAATTAAAAAAAATAATTTTATTAAAAATTTTACACTAAGAAAACGATTTTTATAAAAATTTTTGGTGTTTTTGTTTTATTGTTGTTAATTGAATACTTTGAACTAAATTTTTTATGATAGTAAAAATAATTATTATTTGTTTTTTAAAATAATAAAATAGGAAATATATATAATCTTTTACTTATAAAATTAAAAAGATTATTTTAATAAATTTAATTAGAATTTTGATTTTGATAATAAAATATTAGTTAATACATCTACTTAAACATTAATAAATTAATAAGAAAATATTTATTAAAATATTATTTTTTAAATTTTATAAAAACAATAATAAAATTTAAATAATTTTAAATAAAATATTTATTTTTTATACATTAAATCATTAGCTTTAATCAAATGAAATTTATATTCACAATTATTTCTCAATTAAAACACTATTAGGCTTAATTGATGAAAAAAATTTATAAAAATTCTGAATGCATTTAAGAATTTTAATTTTTTGCTAAGATTTTTAATCTGTATTCATGCAAATCTCAATCTAAATTTTTTAGATATGTCTCTTTATAAATTAATTGCATACTTTACCAAAATATGCCTTGTAATAATTATCTTATTTTGCGCGCAAAATATAAATCCTAATTAATAATTTCAAATTTAAAAAGATATCAATTAAAAACTATTTGTTAAAAGACACATTGTAATTTTTAAGAGAATAAATTATTGTTTACTGTTGATCGAAGAATATCTCAAAATAAAAATCTATTATTTGTGATCTTAAAATAAAAATGAACTATGAGAGTGCAATTTAGTTGATAAATGACTCTAACTTTTTGAAGTAGGAAAATAATATCCATTAAATAATTTAACTTATTTAGCAAGCAGGGTATGATATATACACATCTATTTTTAATTATATAATTTTTACATATTTTTTATATGAAATTTAGACTTTAGTAAAATTTAAAGAAAAACTCAGTTAGCCTTGTTACTAAATTTCTTTAGGTAATGTGTGCACAGAAGGATATGAAGAAAAAAATATTTTTAGATAGTTTATTAGAAAGTCTCAAAGCAATATAATTATCTACAAAAAAAGGGCTTAAAATAGATATGAAAATAATTATTATGAAAATTATATCTTTTGCAGGCGATAATTCTTTTATTGATGAAGGGTTACTTTTGAGCAAATATTATTACTATCAGTAGAAAAATCCTTCATGCTTTTACTACGAGTTTTCAAAGACAAATCCAAGATGGAACTTAACAGATTTAGAAGCAGACATTATTAAGAATACTGATGATCCTAAGGATAAAGAAAAGAATACATATGTTTTGATTTCAAGAATTAAATTATTGTAAAGGACTGTTGGAGGATTTAGTAGTTACTATGAAGAAACTAAATCTAATTTGTAGTTAGCCTCTCTTGTCATTAGTGAAAAGGATACTTACTTTAAAGACTATATATTTCTAACACATAAAATGATAATTAATGCTCTCAAAGGGAATGAAAAAATAGACTAATGTACTATATGTTCTTTTTACTTCTATCATCTAAATTAGGAGAATATTACAATAGATTAATTTGGTGCTATGCTAGTAGATATTCTTAATTTAAATAAATAAAATAGTTTTTAAAAAAATATAATTCATTCTATAATAGTGGATTGTATATAGCAAATATCTAGCAAGAGCTCAAAAAATATATACACCTAAATTTTTGAAAATAAAATAGTAATAAATATGATAGAAGTACTGTGCTTTTAGCTAGAAGATTTATAATTAATTGAAAAAACAGCTCTTTATTTGAGCGAAATTCCTTATAACTAAAAAATATAACATATAAGTATATTGCTAAAAATTTCTTCAGCATTAAAAGAAGAAAAATAAGCTATTGAAGAAAGAATTCTTTAAAAAAGTTAAATGTAATAATAAAAGTAGTTATTCAAATATGAACAGTAAAATATTAGTAATTTATCATTTAATAACGACCAACAAAGTATGACTATAATTTAGGATAAGTGTACATAGTAGCTATCATATGGTAATTAAAATACTAATGCAAGTTAATTGTTTACAGTTACTTAATCCCATATCAATACAAATTAGAAATATAATAACGATTGCAAGAAAAAATCAAGAAGAAGCAAGAGTAAAAAGCGAATTTCCAACACTCCTTTAGAAATAGATAAACAGATAAAAGATAATGATTAATTTGAAGAAATTAATAATAATAATAATAATTATAATAATGGTTCTAATAATGATGAGGAGTAATACTTTGATAATAAGGAAAATCTTTTTGAGGAGAATGTTATTTAGCTTACAGCTCCTGCAAATACCTATTTATAGTAAGCTGCTTTAAAAAAAATAAAAGAAGAAGATCAGTTTTATAGACTGTGTGAAGACTACTAAGAACTTGATATAAAGGAAGTAGGAGGTATATAAGTGATGATGGCTTATA
This sequence comes from Tetrahymena malaccensis 436, assembly GCA_000231845.2. NCBI lineage: Eukaryota > Ciliophora > Oligohymenophorea > Hymenostomatida > Tetrahymenidae > Tetrahymena > Tetrahymena malaccensis. The sequence goes on from JH719975.1 coordinate 720,846, forward strand.
AGATATTTAATTAAATTTAAGACCTAAAAAATATTTATTTTAATAGCAAACTCAACTTTAGAGAGATATTAAAAGAATTAGAAAAACCCAAGTAGAACAGTATGGTCTCAGACAGCAGCGGAGCCTAAAGAAAAAATATTTAAAATGATATTATTGATTAAGACTTATTAAATATATTTATTATCTAAAATGAGATTTGCGAGCTGATTAATGAACAAGAAATTAATCGTCAGGAGATTAGGTGCTAAAATCTATTCTATATTTTCACGTTTTTTTTAAGTATGATTGAAGATTAAGATAATATTTATTTCAACTACAAAAGAAACAGAAGGAAAGGAGGAAATAGCGGATACCAAGTTATTTCTGTTCAAATAAAATTGTTGGTTGAGGATATGTTTAAGTATCACAGATATTAGAATATTGATAAAATAGATTCTAAATCTTCAAAAGGCAGATCTAGGACTCTGCCTGAATATAAACAGAAAATGGAGGAGATTAGAAATTTTTAGATGAGTTATACAATTAAATGTTCTATTGCTCTATTTAAGAATAACTTAGATGTCCACGTATCATAAGACTTAGTTGATACTATAGTAGAAAATTTAGGTTTTGAGGATTTAGATTTAATTCATACACTTATTTTAGCTTTTGCCCAACAAGAAAATATAGATTTGAATAAAAAGCTCAGCATAGTTGCTGATAGGTCTATTGAGTTGTTTATATCGATGCACAACTTTTAAAATGATTGCTAAAATATCAAAGAAAGCTAAAGATTGGTGTCTAGTGTTTAGAAAGAATAGAAAGCAATTTCAGATCTACAGAAACTTATGAAAACATTAGAGTGTATATGTGTAATAAATTTAGTATACTTACATCATGCATCTATTGATTAAAAGATCAGAAACTCTCATATTGTATAATGCCTGAATAAAAAGCTCAATGAGTACAAAGAATGTGTTTTAAAAAATTAAATAGACTCATAGCAGCTGTATGTTTAAATAATGATGGAAACTGTCTGCAAATACATGTTTAGTAAAAAAAAGAAAAGCTAGCAGTAGCTGAAATAGCTAAATTTATAAGGAGTATTCGAAGAAATAGGAAATAACTTTTCACAGATACTTTCATGGAATGAAAAAAATCTTTTAGAGCAATTAGGTTTTTTTATTTAATATATGGAATTTAGTGACTTTTGTATTACATAAATGCAAAGAGATAAAAATGAATTTGGAACAGAAGAATCTATTGAAATGTAAAAAAATTTAAATATAATAAGAAGAATGACAGTTAAAAATCTTGAGTCTTTTCATAATGTAGATAGTTTAGATGTTAGCAATGAAAAAGGTTTTAACAAAGTACTCATCCAAGTTTTAACGAAGATAGTTTAAATTATCAACACAAAATTCAACATTTAAAAATCTGTTTTGTAGATCAGTTTTAAAACTATTAATTTGAAACTAACTCTTATAAATAAAATTATTTGTTTGATATTAGAAAATAAGTTAAAAGACACAGCCTCTGTAGCTAATTTAACTGCAATACAAGTCCTTTATGAATCAAGCACATATTATAATCAAATGCTCTAAATGCTATTAGAATTAAATGAAGATATATACTATATATTGTAGCAAAGAACAGGTTCAAATTAGTAAAATTGGGATGTGTAGCATTCATATTCTTTTATAGTTAATTTTTTATTAGCATCTGAAAACATGGAAGGGTCTCCTTTAATACTTAAATTCAATTTTTTAAGATAAAATTTGTCATGGAGAGAAGTTAAGCAGTTTTTACACACTCTAAAGTATATAAGAGAATTAGCTAGTTACTTTTAAGTTGGAATTCTATAGGCGAACATAATTGTGTTTGAGCTGCTACTCTTAAGATTTTTAAACTATGAAGGTCAGTTTTTGTAAAACACAACACTTGATTTCCAAGAAAAAGATTTTACTGAGCAATCTAGATTTTCTTTAGATTAAGGTGCTGGAAATTAAAATGAAAGAGAGATAAAAGAAGAATCTTTTTTTAAATTTATTGAATTAAGAATAGAAGAAAAGTTGGAAGAATATATCAAAGTACTCCATTAAATTTAGAAATCAGATGAATCGAAAAAATTACTTATATATTCCCAAGCTAATACCAAAATAGAGGATATTTAATCCTGGCTAAAAGAAATATAACAAAGTTTAAAACGCAAAAGAGTGAGTTGTGGAAAGCTTATAGAAAAAAATACAAGTTAAATAAAATACATTATTCATGAAATTAATGTGCTTAGAATAGAAAACAATAAAATTAATTCATTTTTACCAGGCAGCCAAGATGAATAAATAAGAAAAATTCACTATAGAGACATTATGAAGGAGGCAGATGAGATTGAAAATGAAATAGAAAGTTAAGATAGAAATTCAGTTTCTTCATAAAATAAACAACTATTAAAGCTAGATTATATAGTATTAAGCTTAAGAATGCATATATACTGTGCCTAGTATATAAGAAACAGTAATTAATCCTATTTTTCTACTTAACTCATGGAGAAGGCTTTTAAAAAATTAACTTCAATTTGTTTTGAAAAAGCTGTTGGAAACTTAAGTGACATTTATGAAAATTACTCTCTTCAATCAGGTGCATGCTAAATGTACCATGCTGCAGCAAAGACTCAATAGGAGATAAATGCTTAATAATCGCAAATAGGGTTTATCATCAATCCCTTTACTAAGATACAGACCTTAGTGAATAACAGAAAATATTCTTCAAGCAATAAAATTTTAGGAGATTTAGTAGAATATCTAAACATTGGTAATGGTTTTTCTTATTTTAAAAATACTGGAAGCAAGAGGATATAATAGTTGCTAATTCAGTGCTTAAAAATATATTGCAAAAACTAAAATTCTTTAAATTGCTTTAATAATCTGAAATATTATGGAAAACTTTTACAAATAACTAGCATTAGATTCCTAGTTTTGCATGAATTTTTAAGAATTTAGACTATTTTAAAGGACTACTCTGATTTTTTAAGAAATGGAGTTCTAATTGATATCATAGGCAATCTCCTATTATAAAAGTAATTTAATCTATAAATCCTTCATAATTTATTCAGCAAACGCAAATCGAGTGTTATAAATATGTAGCTAAGTAATTTTATTTAATCACTAAATGAAAAATTTTTAACATAAGATTAAGATTTAAGGTCTACTAAAATGTACAAAATGTCTATGCAATACATGATTTCCTTGTTTACCTCTTCAGTACGTATAAATCATAAAAACTTAGAGAGTGAAATTTGTGAAATGATATTTTTTTCAAGAAAGAAATTTTATTTTTTAAATCCTTAACAACATAAAAGTCTGCAAGATAATTCGGAAATGTCTAGAAATGGAAGTATTGAAATAAATAAAAAAAAGATAAAGATTTCAAGAAATCAAAACTAAATAAATGATTCCAAAATAAATTAAGTTGCACTAGGGGGAGTATGCGATTTATTTTATAACATTTTATCAATCGATAAAAATAGCTAGAAGTAAAAAGTTTATTTAATAGTAAATGAAGATTTTTGTTCCCACATTATTTCTCATAAGAACCATTATTCTTTTACATTGAGATATCTTACTTTGATATAATCATTAAGTTTATTAAGTAAAATAACAGACTGTAGATTGAGTATGAGTGAAAATTCTAATCAAAGTAAAAATCCAACAGTTTTATGTGATGAAATTCATGGAAATTTTATTTCCTTAATAAATTTCAGGTAGTTATGCCAGCTGATGCACAATTCTTACCTTTAGTATGATTTAACATATGCAAAGTAATTCTTTTATTTATATCATAAATTCGATGAAACTATAAAAGAGTTATTGAGAGAAATTCCATCTCTAATATAAGTTTATTAAAATAATACTGTTGTTAAAAATTGTTCATGTCTTTCTCCTTCCTAAGTTAAGACTTCTTTATTTTTAGATGGAAGCAAATAATTTATAACTGAATCGTTTGCTTTAGATGCTTCTTACATGTATAAAAGAATGCTTGTTAATTCCTAAGACTTATAAGAATAGTAAGATGATATTTTGTTAGAATAAGAAAATTTTGAAGAACCTGATTCGAGTATGAAGCAGTCTTCGTAATCTTCATCCATGTCAAACAATTAAAGTGAGCAAAAATTACAAAATTAGTAAAAATTAATCAAATAAAAAATTAATATAATGCAAGATGAATCAAATCAAGCTATTTGTTCTAAATAGCTAGGGTAGTTTGAAAAGCTAAATTCTTAAAATATTATACAGCAAGCTTAAATAAATTTTGAATTTAAAAGACTGAGAACGAGTATGAGAGATTTTAGTATTAGCAAATATGCTAAAAGCGATTTGACTTAAGTTTTGCAAAAGTCTTTTAAATGCAGCAAGATTGACAATTTTACCCAAAGACACTACTAATTTTAACAGATAAAATTAGAACATGATTTGATAATATTAAATTTTATAGACTACAACAATGAAAGGGCAATTCAAATTTCAAAATTTAATCATCTAAACTAAAATTATTCTAATTTCAGAATAAATAGTCAATCTCAAACTAATTTATTTTCAGATTATATAAATGACATAAAAAGGATACTTCAAAATAATGAATCTGATATGAGAAACGATGAAAAAAAGCGCAAGTCCTAAGTTGATCCAAATAACTGGTGGAAAAGTAGATATAGCAATGACAAATAGTTAGAAAAGATTCTATGTCAAACTCAAACTATTCTTGATTACCACATAGTAAAAGTTTTATACATGATTTTTAATTTTCTAAAATTTTATTATTTAAAAGTTCTTGTTTTTTGGAAGTGAAGACACAGAAAGAGAGAAAAAAATAATGGAAGACATTTTAGAAAAATTAAAATAATCTGAATAAATCTGCAAAGCCAATCAGACGAATGACAAATCTTCTTTATTCGAATAGGATATTTTAATTTAAGAAAAAAATAATTTAATAGAGCTTTTATTTTCTTTAATTAAATGCTCTTTATTTATAACTTTGAACTAAACAAAATCAAAGCTTATTTTTGAGTTAATGTGCATATAAAATATCTATTTATAATACTTAGGTTTTCAATCATAACAACTACTGTTTTAAGAGGTATTTAATTTTTTTCTTTATTCTAATAAAATCAATAAAAATTTACTATTTTTATTTTTAAAGCTCTGCAAAATGTAAAGCTAGTACTAAAAAGGATACAATTCTTCTTAAAGAACACCAATGATGTGGATCCTAAGTGAAAATCTTTTGCAGACACCTTTAGAATTTATGAACTGCTTTTCTGAAAATAATTAAACTTTTTATAGAATTCCTTCTTTACACTACCTTTATGAGAAGTATAATTTATTCATCATAAAAATAAAATTTTTAATATTATTTTAATTTAGTTACACACCTAATAACAGTGTTAATTTCTCAAATAATTATTATTTACTGAATCCGTCAGGAGATTTAGTTCACACTTAATCAAAATTTTAACATAAATTTGAGTCGTAATATTTTATTTTAATTTAAATTAAATAATAAATTAATCTTTTATTTATATTAATCTAGAATCAGGTCATGGGAAGGTGCTAGTGGATTTAGTGTAAGCTCTAAAGAGCTCTAAAAAGTGCTTAAAAATTATCAGTCATATACATACATAGGACATGGAGCAGGAGAGCTCTATATAAATTAAAAGCAAATTTAAGAAATAAAAAACATTAAATCTGCTATTCTACTATTTGGATGCCAATCAGCTAGATAAGCAGTGCAGTTAGAATTTAATTCTCACTAATACGAAATTACAGGAAACAGCTTATATTTTTTAATGAATAACTGTAAAGTGCTTATTGGCAGTCTCTGGGATATAACAGACAGAGATACTGACAGGATGGTTTTAAAATTAATTTAGATCATAGAAAAGGCTACTTTCAAGAAGCCTATAGACTTTAGCTAAGCCTTTTTATAGTCAAGAGAGTAATTTTAAATATAATTTTTATCTAAAAAATAAATATTATTAACAAAAAAAAAGGGAATGTAAATTAAAATGGTTGAATGGATCATCTTTTGTTTGTTTTGGAATCCCAACTGAATTCTACATGAAATGAACTTAAAAATAAAAATTTTCCAAAAAATTTGTTTATTAAAATCTACTAATTAATTAATTAAATATTATAAATTATATAAAAACTATTTATATTTGTAAAATCATTTTGTTATTTTAGAAACATAATTATTCTCTACTTATGTTAAATACTTTATTAGCTAATTCTTTATATTCTCAATAATTTGATTAAGTATACTATTCATCTAAAATAATATCGAAACAGAAATTTCTAAATTATATAAGATTAACAAGAGATATCTTTGCATATGAAAGATATAATAAATTAAAAAAAATTTACACAATTATTGCTATTTCTTTTAAATTTTGCATATTAATAAGCGAAAGCAAATATTAGTAAACTTGTAAGTAAGTAAGTAGATAGATAGATAATATATATTGAATAATGTAGCTTCCTAAAAAAGATTTATTCTTTTACACTGATAGAGAGAGTCTCACCACATATGTCTATTATAAAAACAAGCTTGATTAAAACTATAAAAAAGCAATATACTATCCTGATCAATATGAAACTATGACTAATTCTTAAATTGAAGCATATAGAAGATAAGTTAATTTAAAGTTCTTAAAATGGTCATTCTTTAACAAAGATAAAATACTAGAATCTGCAGACCGTAGAATTATCACTAGTTAACTTGTTGATTTAAATTTTGGTCTCTTAGGATGTGCTTGCGTGGGCCTCATATTCTTTAAATTTCTTAAAAGAATCGAAGCACCATTCTTAGAAATGTATCTAGAAGATAAAATACTTGGTTTGAATAGTTTGAGATTGATAGCAAGCTCTGGTATTAGCTTATATGGATTAAACTACATTTATAAAAATATTTTCGGATAAAAATATTTGTAAGATTTATCATTAGAATATAAAGAACAATTTTTACCAAATTAAATTGTTGACAGTAAAGTAGAAGGTATTATATAAAAATACTTCCCTTCATAAAAAGATCAATAAACTACCTAAAATATTGAACCATAAAAATGATAGATGAAAAAATAAGGTTGTTTTTTTTAAAAGAAATTTAAGCACTTGTCAAATAAAAAAAAGTTAAAATTATGTTTTAAGTTGAATTGACTTTTTATTTAAAAGCATTAAAATAAATTATTGTTTCATGCATTTGTTTTATATTATATTTCAAATTAGAAAAAACATTATATGCTAAAAATATCATTTTTAAATCAAAAATAAAATCAAATTAATTTTATTGTTTTAAATATCCATTATTTTCTAAAGAAATATTAATAAGAATACCTTAACCTTTTCAACTGCTTGAGATTAATCTGCAAAAAAAAACTGCAAAGATTTTAACTTACTTGAAGAAGTTCATAATACATAAGGAATAAAATTATGAGTAAATGATATTTCAAATCTAAAATTTTGTTCAAAAATAGTTTGATAAAATGAAAATAGAAAAAATCTTCAATTTTTATTTTATATTTGGTTTAAAAGGCAACTTTAGAAAATTAATCAGAATAAAACATTTAAATTCTAAACAGATAACTTTTTAAAATTTTTTACAAATAATTTTAGTAAATTAATACAAATTCCTCTTAGAAATTAATATTTTTAAATATTTCGAATACCATTTTAATTTAATTTAATTGTTTATTCGATTCAATAATCTAAACTGGCTTGTTGGTTTTTTTATATTTTTACGTTATCAATAAAATTGTTTTCTAAAGCTATGTAAATATCTTTATAAATACATTTAATTTAATTGATAAAGTCAGTATAGTGTGAAATAGTTTATGTTATTTTTTACTACTCCAAGCTATAGACTACAACTTTTGATTGAGAATCTACCTTTGAGTTACATCCATATACTATTAAGTCATAATGAGAATTGTAGTCGAAGCATTTGATGCTCCAGCTAGACTCTTCTTTTATCTAATCTACTTCGTAGTACTAGTTGTCACCATCCCAAACATATATGCACCCATCATCACTGCATGTTACTATATATATTTGAGCTTTTCTTTTTCTATGGATCAGACTGATTTAGTTTATAGTATCATCGTGAGCTTGTACTTTTTTAAAGAGCTTGTAAGTGCTAAGCTCCCAGAATTATACGTACTTATCGCTAACACACAAAATCATTTTATTATAAATTGAAATTTCATTGATTATTGATTCTGAATAATCTAATTTATTTTTTCCTAATCCTTTTTCAATATCCCATACAATTAGCTTCATATCCTTACTACTACTAATTAAAGTTCTTTCATTCTAAAAAGCCATACTAACAATGCTGTCTTCATGTCCTTTCAACACATGCACCTTTTAAAGTACAGGAACAGGTTTCCAAATTATAATAAGATCGTCATCTCCTCCAGATGCTAAAATTCTGCTCATATTATGATATTTAATTACTGTTATTGAGGCATTGTGGCCTTCAAGTGTATTCAACAGCTTATATTAAGTTCTTTCCCAAATTTTAATTAGTTTATCATCTCCTCCACTTGCAATTTTATCATTACCTATTAATTCAATTGATTTTATTTTTCCGTCATGAGACATTTGCATACTTTGCTAAATTTAATTATAGGCTACCCTCGAAAGATCCAAATAAGATGTATTTTATGATGGTGAGCTTGTATTTAAATTTGATCTACTACCTCCTCCTCCATTGTTAAAAGAAGCACTATTCACATTATAGCTTGACCTAATTGTATTATCATTTTTAAATTATTTTTTTTCAATGTTAAACTTGTTTTATAAAGGGGAACTAGAGTTAATCTACAATTGCTTTGGAGAATGTTTAGGAGGAGTAGCTGGTTTAATTTGGTTTTACAAAAACTTGTTTATATCAATATTTTAATGTAAAGTATCTATTTGAATATTTTAATTTCTTCCTTTACTATCACTCTTTGTAATATAATTGTGAGTATTAGCAGATGTTTCTTTAGGTTTGTTATCGCTTTGCTACGTATTCATATTCTCGTTTTCTTTTAAATTGATTGATTATATCATAGAATGGCTGCCTACTTTTGGAGGTTAATTATTTTAATCTTGGAGTTGCAAATTAGTATTTTACTTTTAAACAGGTCTTGGTAAAGGACTGTTACTTGTATTTCTTTTTGGTCTACTAGAAAAATTATGATTACCAGAGCCCGAAACTAGGGTCGGATCTATTATTTCTGGCATTTAACTTAATTGTGGCAGCTTTTAAGGTTGTTAGTTTATGTTATTTTTATCCAATTTTTCTTTAAAAGATTATTAAGCAATTTATTCTTAACTATTAAAATTATCATTTTAGAATGAATAGATTTTTTTTTATTAAGCTAACTCTTATTACTATTTTTAAGTTATATTTAATTAAGCCACTTGTTCTTAATGTTCAATCTAGTTAGATTGAACAGACCTTGGATTAGCCAATTGCTATTTGACAGCATTTTATTAGCTTGAGAATTATTATTATTATTATTCAGGTTCTTACATTGTTGATAAAATTTATTATTTCTATTAAATTGGTAATTATTTTTAAGATTAGAATATTGCTGACTGATTTTATTACTACTGCTGATGCTATTTTTAAGGCTATGGCTATATTTGGTATTGCTATTAAACAAAAATGGAATCATTGTTAATTTTTTGCTACTATTAATTTATTTAAATATTTTATTGCAACTATTCTAATGGCAACTGTTAATTTTAAGATAAAGGCTCATCTATTTATTAGATAGGAAGGTAAGATACTGGTAAGATAGAACTTTAATTTTATTATTGTTATATATTTTTTTTATTTAGGTTAGATTAAGATCCACTGTTTGAGCTATTTTTTTAAAGGTTTAGATTTGTATTCACACTTTTATTACTTTATAATCCATTTTAAGCAGTAATTCGTTGTTACTCATCTCCTGCTTTTTCTTTTTTATCTTCTGTCATTCTACTTCTTATTGAAGGACCCTACCTAGAAAAAATATTAGTCCTACTTCCACTGGCACTTCTTGGACTTATCCCTTAATGCTAAGGCTAAGGAGACTAAAAAGACGTGGTAGAATAGCTTATCCCTTACATTGGTGAAACACTTCTATTAGTAGCAGTATTATCCATTTAAGATTGATTATTCATATTATAATTAGTCCTTTTCGCATCATAAGCTTCTAGTGCTTAGTCTATTTATCTCAAGTATAAGTATAGGTCTTTAGCAAATTTAGGTGTCTCTTAAAGTATATTATTCCTTATAGAGTTATTTTTTCTGGTTAAGAGTAAAATTGCTTTTATGTTATCTTCTCTAAAAGTCGAAACTTAAAAAAAAGATGAGTCATTTTAGCTATTATTGTATTTTAATCTAGCAATCAACTATTAAATTTTTTCTTATGCTTCGCCTGGCTAACTTATCATTTATGTTTCTATCTAGTTTATATGATCAAAATGCTTTTACTCAACTTCTAAAATACTATCTATTAGTTCTCTATCACATTCTATATTCGTCATAATTCTCTTTTTAGCAGATAAAACTATCTCCTATAAAGATTAAGAGAAAGAATCTAAATAATTGAATAGTTCTTGCTAAATCAGCTCCAATTTTTAAGAATCTCTCTTTTATTCTTAAATCGCCTATGATAATTAACAGCTTTCTTTATATGTATTTAGAAACATAGAAATCGGTTAAATATTATGATCTTTATGAGTAGTTGCTGCACAAATTTAGCATACCAAACCTCTATCTATGCATCCATTTTAGATACATACATAGCTTAATTAGCTACCTTGATGGTTTTACTAATTGCAAAATAATGAGTGATCTTATAATTTATGATTATAGTTTCCTTATTAAATCATTTTATCTAACAAAACCTACTTATTATTTACTTATTTAATTATATAAATGTGCTAAATGAATGCTATTCAACAAAAATAGTGCAAAGTTTAATCCTAAATATGTGCTTTTAGATTGAAATGCTATTGAAGTAAATATTTATCTAATTAATTAGTAATTTTTACTTTGATTTTTATATTTTTATAAATACTTTAAAATAAATAAATTTTCTACCTTGATAATCATCAATTTATCTAAATTAATTAATCAAAAAATCTTCGCAATATTTTTTTAAGTATAAGTTTACCGTTAAACATAAATTTAATTAAATAATTGTTAATAATTTACTTTAATAATAAATCTAAAACATAAAAACTAAAAGCATATTTTTTTGCAAAATAAATTTAATTTATGTGTTTCAATGATAGAACTTTGAATATTCTAAAAATAGCTCAAGATCTTCTAGCTTTATATATCTTTTAGTGCAAAATGATTTCCAATCAAATTTTATATCTTGAAATTCACTAATTTATTAATTAGATAAATCCATTAAGTAACTTTATTCTTAAGTGTTTGTTATTGAACCATAATATTTTACTTAATTGATTTTATTATTCACAAATGCATTTTATAATTTCGGGAGAAAACATTCAAGTATATGTTAAGATCTGTCTTTGTGATAATCAGATGTTATTACTGAGATATTCAGTTTTTATCCTTTATAATTTCTTTCATAGGTTTTCCAAATATAAAAGAAAGAAAATACAAAATTCTCCACAGTAGTCATTGATAATTCTTCTTGTACAAGAATTTCATCTTTGTATTTATAAGTCTGTTTTAAATAATCTTTCATCATCTAGCTTTCATTACCAATCTAACCCTTTCCACTTAAAATTATGCAAGATTTAGTTTAAATATTATTATTTATTTGCTATTCATCAAATAAGTTTGATTAAAATAATCTGTTAGCAAATTCTAATCTATCATATAAAAAATTTTCCATTTGATATACATTTTATGAAACTTCTCTCAATTTTAATCCCAGCACAATTATTATATTAATCTCATTTTATAAGCTGCTTTTTTGTTATTCCATTTAAAGATAAATTTTTGATATATATATTGAAATTATAAAGAAGAAAACAGCTTTATATGGGTATATTAGTATATATTTATTGCTAATTATTAAATTAAAAACTTTCTCAAATGAGTATAATTCATACATTCAGTTATTCTAAAAACTGTATATAGAAAAGAAAAATCCAAAGACTATATATTTATTCCTATATAATCGTAATGTATCAGATTTTAGAGTATATACCCCATAATCCCTCATTTTTTTTCAGATTATTTTGATTTGAAAGAATAAATAAGGTTAATGAGCCAACCATATTTCCTTTTTAAATCTGACATTTTCATTTTTCTATATTCAAAGCAAGGTCCCTTTTAGAAGCATTTTTTATTTCATTTGGTATGCAAATTTTCCTTAAATTAAATTGTATAACATACGATTTAACAAATCAAATAAATGATAATGAATTAAAAGAAAATTAAATATTAAAAAATTTGAAAAAGAATTTAAAAAATACATATATTCTTTTGATAGATAATAAAGAAAGATTAATAATTTTTTTATCAATAAGTAATTAATATTAATATCAAATTTTTCAATTACAATCACATTTTTGTTATAAAAAGTAAATACACAAAATAGCCATTTTAGGAATTTACTGAAATAAATCAAAGCTGAAAATAGGATTAAAAATATTAAATGAGCTCTAAAACACGTAATGAAGAGTGCGTCAAAGTCGCAATGAGATGCAGACCTATTTCTAAATAGGAATAACTAGATAATAGATAGGAAATTGTAAAAATTGATCCTGAAAGAGGTGAAATTATTGTAAATAATCCAAAAGGGGAAGGAAGTGAAAGCAAAAATGTCTTCACTTTTGATGTAGTTATTAATTAAAAATCAACTTAAGAGCATGTTTATAAAATGACAGCACTGCCTATTGTTGAATCAGTTTTAGAAGGTTACAACGGAACCATTTTTGCATATGGTTAAACAGGAACTGGTAAATTAATAAAATAGTTTCAAACAGCAAAAATTGTTTTTTTAAAATTGAGCATCTTTGTTTTAAATATTTTTTGTTTAAAAGAATTTCTCTGTTAAATTATTTTAGGCTTTTATTAGTTAGTTTTTCAAAATTTATTTTTTAAATTATCATAGGTAAAACTCACACTATGGAAGGTAATAATGAATCACCTGATAATAGAGGTATTATCCCAAGAACATTTGAGCATATTTATAGAGTTATTGAAGGTACTCCTTCTAAGCAGTTCCTTGTTAGAGCAAGCTTTTTAGAACTTTATAATGAAGAAATCAGAGATTTACTTTCTAAAAATGCCAAAAATAAGCTTTAATTGCACGAAAATCCTGATTCTGGTGTTTATGTGAAAGATCTTTCATCATTTATTATTTAAAATCCAAATGAAATGAAAGAAAAACTAGCTCATGGTCGTGAAAATAGAAAAGTAGGTGCTACAAAAATGAATGAAGGATCTTCTAGATCTCACTCTCTATTTATGATTACTGTTGAAATGAGTGAAATAAGAGACGGATAATAGCATATTAAAGTTGGTAAATTAAATCTTGTTGATTTAGCTGGTTCTGAGCGTTAATCTAAAACACAGGCAACTGGTGAGCGTTTCAAAGAGGCTATAAACATTAATCAGTCTTTAGCTACTTTGGGTAAATTCGAACTTACTCAGAAAACTGATATTAAAAAAATTCGAAATAATAAAAATAGGTAATGTCATATCTGCTTTGGTTGATAGCAAGCCTTATATTCCTTACAGAGATTCCAAACTCACTAGATTGCTATAAGATTCTTTGGGTGGTAACACAAAAACTGTTATGATTGCTAATATCGGACCTGCTGATTATAATTACGATGAAACTATTAGTACTTTGCGTTATGCAAATAGAGCTAAGAGTATTAAAAATAGACCTAAAATCAATGAAGATCCTAAGGATGCTATGATCAGAGAATTTTAAGAAGAAATTAATCGCTTAAAAGTAGAACTTTAGAGAAAGATGGGCGGAAATATTTAGATCGGTCCAGATGGAAAGATTGCTAAAGTTGTAGAGGTAATACATACTTTATAATTAAATTTTATAAAATCTTATATTTTTTTTACAACTATCATTTTGTAATATTTTTTAAATTCGTTTTATAAGGTTTAAAAAGTAGTTGTGGTTACTGATGAGTAAAAACTAAAGGAATTGGAAGAATAAATAGAGAGAGAAAAAAATCTACTTGAATCTACTGTAGGTAAAAAAAGGGAATAAATTGAAAGAGATTTGGCTGATTCAAGAGAACAAAAAGAAAAGTTGGAAAGATAACTTAAAGAAAAAGAAGAGCATGTAGCTAAATAGGCTTAAGAGTAAGAAAAGTACATCTAACAAATTAGAGAAATGGAAAGTAAGATTATGGTAGGAAATAAGTTGAAAGAGACTCAAAGAGAGAAAGAAAAGCAGCTGATTAAGGTTTAAATCGAATTGGAAGAAAAAAAGTAAGAAGAAAGAAGAAAACAAGAAGAGCTTGAAAAAAATAATGCGTTAGTAATAGAAGCTAATAAGTAATACAAAAATTTATAAGAAGAAATCGAGGCTAAAACTAAAAAACTAAATAATATTGTAGAAAGAATAAAGCAAGCTCGTGAGTAAACAAATGAAATTCATGAATACAGACTTCGTGAAAAGGAAATCTTATTGGATGAAAATCGTACTATTACTAAAGAATTAAAGCTGATAGATCTAATTATTGAGCACTTTATACCATAGAATGAAGTCAAAAAGCTTGAATAAAAGCTTATATTCTCTGAAGAAGATGGAGACTGGAATATCAGAGAAGATGCTAATGAAAACCATAAAGTCTCTAGACCAGCTTCGGTTTTTGGATTTAAAAGACCTATCTGTGAATCTGCTCGTATGGCAATCAAATTTGGAGACTCTAATCCTCGTTTTAGAACTGACAATGTTTTACAGTTAGATCTTGAATTACCTGAAAAAATAACTGAAGACTTTGATGGAAATGTCAGCTAAAAAGTATAAGAAACTATAAATATTGCTTTGAATGAAGATGAAGAAGAATTATAGATGATGGCTAATGAAAAAATGCCTATCGTTTACATTAAAAACCCAGAATTAATCAGTAAAGAGAATGCACTTAACTAACCAAGAGTTCGTCTAAAAAGTGCCAAAAAAACATCAAGAAGACCATAGAGTGGTTTAAAAAAATATTAATATTGAAAAAAAATAAATTCTTTTAAAAAAGTTTTATAGGATTGTATATCAATTTTTTTAAAAAATATTAGTTTAGTATTAGATAATTAATTAACTTTTAAAATTAAATTAACTGCTTAAATTAATTAAAATATTATTTAAAAATTATTAAATTATTAATTATCTTTTTTTATATTTAAAAATTTAAAAAAGTACACTTATATAAAAAGTATGTATAAGTATCTTTTATAATATTCTGTTTACAATCTGTTAGAATTAACACACTTCATTAGAATCAAACTTTTATTTTACAAATTTCTTTTTTCTTCTTGGTATTAAATAACTGCGTTACATATTAATTATTTGAAAAGATCATTTTTATTTTTATTTATTTTAGCTAAATAAATTATTTTTCAAGAGATTTAAAGATGTATGAAACTAAATAAGATGTATAATTAATTTTTTATGATGCAATTAGATATTTTGTTTTATTAATTTAAGCTAATACGTTTTTCAAGAGATTTAAAAAAAGTGAAAACAAAATTAAATACAATTTTATTAGTTTTTATGTTATTCTAACACTCGACAGTTCTAAGATTTAATTCATATTTTTATAAAAATTTAGATGAAATTTTTTTTCAAGAAGGTCAAAAAAGAGAAATAATATAATTATGCAATATATTCGTTTTATGTTATCTTAGCACACCAAAAACTTAAATATTAATGGATTTTTTTAGCTTAAATTTTCCTTTTGGTGATCTAATCAAAATGATATTAACAATTTAATTTTATTTTTTTAATGCTACAACCCTATATTTAAGAGACTAAAAAAAATTAAACTAAATTAAAAATGCAGTTTTATTTGCTTTAAATTATTCGAAAACATGAGAAATTTAAACTTTATTCATAATTTTATTTTTTTTAGCTAAAATTATTTTTTAAAAAGTTTAAAGGAAATCAATAAGTACTTATTTAAATTTGGATTTATTTTATTTAGGCGTTTTTAAATTATGCTAATTATATTTAATAAATAATAATAAAAACAACAAATTTTATAAAAATTAATTAAGGATTAAAGTTAATTAATTAAACAAACAAAAAGTTCGACTTTATTTTTAATATTAATTATTTTAGTCAAACTTTCAAAATGATTTTAATTCTTTTGTCACATTTTATATAATTTTTGAAGGAAATTTCAAGCTAATTAATTAAATTCTTAGTATATCTTTTCAAAAGAAGGTCTCAAATTAGGATTTAAGGCTCTGCACTTTACTATTAATTTGTATATATTAGAGTTTATTGTCTATTTTTAAGGTAATTATTCATCGTTTGTAACTCTAGCCATGATATCATTAGGTTCTAAACCATC
This sequence comes from Tetrahymena malaccensis 436, assembly GCA_000231845.2. Lineage (NCBI taxonomy): Eukaryota > Ciliophora > Oligohymenophorea > Hymenostomatida > Tetrahymenidae > Tetrahymena > Tetrahymena malaccensis. The sequence continues at coordinate 737,381 of JH719975.1, forward strand.
AAAAGGAACTTCCTAAGCATAAATTTCCCAAAGTAATGTACCAAAAGCGAAAACATCTACTTTTTCATCATATCCTTTCTTCTAAAAAAGCTCTGGAGCCATATATGTGGGAGTTCCACTAAATTTGGAATTACCTTAATTCAAGTCAGACTTTTCAATAAATTTAATTTAATAAATCAATAAAATATTTTAAAGTGATGATTTACATATTTTCTGGCTAATCCAAAGTCACATAACTTAATTTTGAATCCTACATCAAGCAAAATGTTGTAAGACTTAAGATCACGATGCACTATCTGATGGGAGTGCAAATAATAAAAAGCATTGATAATTTGTTTAACAATAAAGGCTTTTTGAACTCCTGACAAATCTTTTCTAAATTTTATAAAATTGAAAATTTATTTATATACTAAGTTTTCTTTTTAATAATTAATGAAAAACCTTTATTTATGTAAGTATGTAAATAAATCGCCTCCTTCAACTAAATCTGTGACAATACACATATTTTGAGGTTATGAAACAATACCCATTAGTAAAATGATATTGGGGTGTCTAAGAGTAGCCAACATATTTACTTCATTGTTTATTTCATCCAAAACATCTTATGTGATATTAGGATTGAATATTTTTTTGATAGCAACATCGCATCCTTTGTACTTACCTTTATGAACTATGCTAAAGCCACCTTCAATAATTAAATATAAAATAAATTATAAACATATTTTTTACTACACAATACTTGTTCTCTTAAAATTATTCATATAAATTAATGTTTACCTTATGAAATTGCGTCTCTTATTTCTAAATCTTTAAATTCAATTTCCTAAACGGGATCTAACAAGGGTAAAACTTTAATGAGTCCTCCTTAACCTTAAATATTTTTTCCTTGTGAAAATGATAATTTTTGCAATTCTTATTCTAGTTCTTAAATTTTTTTCTTCTATTAACTTAATTAGTTATCTTTTTCAACTAATTAGCTCATTATGTTTGCATTATTAGTTTGACCAAAGGTATTACTATTACTGCTATTGCTTCCTCCATAAAAAGTATTTCCGAATCCTCCACTGTTAGATGAGCTATTATTGCCAGAAGAACCTAATCTATTGAAACCTGTATTAGATGTGCTACTTGTATCATTAAACCACAAGTTTCCTTTTGAGGAATTCTCTTCTTCTCCAAAGCACTGTGCTAAAATAGATTTAAGCTAAGGATTTATCTAATTCTCATCAATCAGTAGCTTATCAAATTGGTTACTCAAGGGGTTGCCAGAGCAATTAAGAAACTATAAGTTCTTCATTTAAAGTAACGAGTTAGGTAAAGAGATAATGTTGTTGTTTGCTATATTTAAAACTTTAAGGGTGGATAATTATGAAATTTTTGGGTCTAAAGCATTTAATTTATTATTTGAAAGATCTAAAACTTCTAACTAAGAAAGTGAATAAATATCACTAGGGAGTATAGTTATTTGCTTAAATGATAAGTCTAACTTTATTTCATTTCCTCTCTTGCAACGTCTTAAAATCAGCTATATATCACTCATTTTAATATTAGTAACTTTTTAATATATAATTTAACTATCTTCTTTTAGAGTTTTTGTATTGTTTTTGGTAAAACCTAACTAAATTTTGAGTTCTAATTAATTAATTATTTATAAATTTAAAAAAAAAAAATTTCTTTAATTAAATATTAAAAAACAAACTAGTGTTTTATTTAAAGTAATAATATTTTTTCATAAAAATAGATATTTATTTATTCATTCATTCACTCTAATTTTAAATTTAACGAACTACTCTCAGAAATTATTAAAGTTTTTAAAATAAATTAACATTAATTGGGGTTGGGGTTGGGGTTGGGG